>CAJQTU010000007.1:1979166-3195833 GCA_906901685.1 Desoria tigrina
AAAACACAGAGCCAAGGGCACCCCCTACAAAGGTCAGAGGTCCGGTGGAAGCCAGTTGATGACGATAGAGCTGCATCCCCGCAAACAATCCTACGGATATGATGAATGACACCAAGGCTGACATACCATTAGACAGAGCTGCATCAGAATTAAAAATAAAGGAAAAGGATTAATTTTTATTTTGTATTTTATTATGTACATATGTATTCAGTATTACATATTCAATATTAAGAATATAATGAATTAATTGCTGAAATTGTGAATTGTAATTTACAAAAAATATGTGATATGGGTTGAGGTCGGGCAACCTGGACATTGGATGGTCCAGGACCACATCCTGTAAACTGACGTGCAAGCCCGAGGAGGACAATGGCAAACGGCATATAAGCAAAATAAATGTAAAATTGAAATGTAAAATGAATGAAAAACTAACCCATTTTGAATCTTTCCACGAAACGACAAAAGATCCAGACCAGATTCAAGAAACCTTTTGCTTGGCTTTGTTAGTTGACCTTTGACATCAAATAATAGAGATACAATATTTTCAAACGAATTTCAAATTTCAGGACAGTAGAAATGACAGAATGTTGAATGTAGGAAAGTCGAGGAAAACGCCGACACGTCACCACGAAACAACAAATATTCCAAATATTTTGAAATAGCGAGATTCAAAATTGGAGCCATTTCAGGAGATATATGAAGCTGATTGAACAATGCAATGCCATCCATCCGATCTCAAAGTTCTCCAGCATTCAAGCGTCTCCAGTTCCTTAGGAGCATTCATGTACCACGTGCTTCAAACGTATCTGTCTGAGCCTGAACGCTGGAACTTCGCTGCTTATCAAATTAAACATTCTTTACGATTTACGCTTCGTACCCAATTGATACTAACCTGATAGAAAAACGAATAGCCAACAAACCTTGTTGGTTTTACAAAAAAAATAGGAGAAAGAAAAAAAAACCATGAGGCCGATGGAATAAATGTAAATTAAGAGCAGCTTTTTAACTTCGTTTTACGTTCCATAATCATCTTACATCTTACATCCGAATTTCGTAAAAAATGGACCTTTAATAGTACCAATGAATTAGCCTCTTTAGAATGCTGCCTGCAGGTTTTACTTTGTGCAACTTATGACCTGGTTTGCCGACACAAAGTGGCATACTACACGATGCATAAAAACATAAACCTACACGGTTCTCATAAGGTTACATTCCAGATTCCAGCGTTTAGTATTAGTATTAGTATTGAACATTATTGAACACAAAAAAACTGGAATTTTATTTAATTCGTCAGTCCTTAGACTCCCTGTTCTCCTTGACTCGCTGGGTAAAAAGCTCGTTTTGTCTATTTGTACAACAGCCCATAAATCGTCTATAGATGCATTGCTTGAACATGAGGCTGGCAATATGGAGGACGAAAACGAAACCTTTTTTACAGGGCGAGTCAAAGCGCGTCAGAGCATTGGGACTTTAGCCTTAACCCAACGGCGGCCACAACTCAAAAGGCGAAATGAAATCGCACAGTGCCAGCGTCCAAGCCAACTAAACCTTGTATCTGGAGAGTTAATTATGCAAATTTTGAAAATCCTAATTTTTGAAGTTGGAAATCTTGTGTGAAGAAAATTTTTGTGAATGTTGCATGTTGTGATGGATGGATGTCCCTCGGGAGTGCAGTGTTCCCTCTGCCGAGCTGGAGGAAAGTGTAGTCGAGAGGAGCCAAATAGATTTTTCGTTATCCAGTTCCTCTCTCGTCTCTCGTGTGCCGATTCTTCAGACGAACAAAAAGTTGTGTTTTTTGAACTCAACTCTTCATCTCTTCTTCTCATTCCTCTCTCTCTGCTCTGCCTGAGTGAAACTGAATTTTTGATTCCTTTTCCTTCTTCATTTGTCAACCTTTGACCTTCAATTTACACGTCCTTTCCTCACCTTTACATCCGGTGAATCTGTTGTCGGTTAGAAGGAGAGGATTTAGAGTTCCAAGTTAGTTAGAGGAAGGAACGTTCTTCGAGGAAGCCGTAGTCGTCGCATAACACATAAAGGCAAAACACAAAAGGTACTTTTCACTTTTCGAGTTTTTTTTTTGCATTCATCAAAATTTTTGCATCTTGAGTATCTTGTAAAGATAGGTAGGTGGTAGGGGTTTACAATTACATTACACATTATAGTTTGCATTGAGAGTCATTGTGCATGGTGGATTGCAGATTGTGAAATGCACTACCCATCATTTAATTGTGAATTGTAGTTTGTGGTTTGTTGCATGTATGTTGTATACCGTCTGCCGTCGGTGGATTTGGATTTTTTGACTTCGGTTTTTCATTTTTCCTTGCGATGGGGAAGGGTTAAAGGCCAAATTCTGAATTCTATGTTTCGTAACAAGTCAGTATGTATGCAGTATACAGCCCCACGGCAGTGCTGGTCATTCATCACTTGTCATTATTACACATTACACACTCACTACACTAATTAACCCGCCTTTTCGCACCTTGCCCGCTACTTTGTACTTAAGATTAGAACTTGTAATTCATAATTTGTAATGTATAAATATGAAATAGATAATAGATCCAAACCAAAACCACAACTAACTACAAACTATGAAGATCAAAGGTCAAAGATGAACTATACATACATATCATAATTGCTATATATTATTGATATTTATGCAACTTCAACATTAACATTATACAAATATGAAAAATGCAATATTGAATATACATGCAATATGCAAATTACAAATGTGAAATATAACACAATATGCAGTAGGACAAAGACATATTAAATTGTGAATTGGTTCGATATCACAAAATCATAATCAATCAATGCAGAACTAACTAGCGCAATGGAACGGAACGCAATTACCAAACACACAATAATATTGAATTGTAACGTGTAAACGGGTCGGGTGGGCTGTTAATAATTGATTGACGATTACTGTTATTATATATATATATATATATATATATAATATATAATAACTGTGGACTGTATTGCATTTTACAATAAAAACAATACACTAATTAATTGTGGAGATAGATGATGATGATGGACAATGGACTTTTGTAATAATCCTAAAAATCCGATTTCAGATTTGCAATGAAACTATTCAATAAAATAATCTAGTCTCTCTCTTTTTTTTTTTTTACTATTCACTATAGAGTTTGTCGTCTAACGATAAATGTTCTCAGCTTAACCTGCCTTTCCTGTGGGACTGATAGAATTGGGTGTCCAGGGGTGTGGATCTTTGGATTTCGGCAGCAAATATGGAGGATCAAAAATTATCAGATAAGCGAAAGGCCCCGGATAAGAATGCATCTTCAGAAGACTTGTCAGATGTGTCAACAGTTCAGGCTCCCATGAAACGACCTCGGATGGACTTGCATCCCGAGGAGATTGAGCAGGATCCGTTTGCTTTTCCAGGGGATGATTCCATTGTCCTTCCCAAAGTTGATGATACGACAGATATTGTAATTACAAAACCGGAAAATAGCTCTCAGACTGTGTCTAAAATTGAAAATGTGAGTATATGGTATTATTTATCTTTTATTATTCGTGTTTTAAACTGAGCTGAATGACCAACATCCAGTATCAAAGGGGTTTGCCTGTAATCTTTTTTGGATTTTTGAACTAATTATATAATACTGCCATTACTACCAACTACAATTAACATTAACTACCCATTTTTCAAAATAGCATAAATCTTCAGAAGAAAACGGAACAAAAAGTGACGAGGATGGACTGAAGGACAACAATAGTGAAAGCCAAGATGGACAGTTTTTCAAAAAAATAATTGAAAGAGAAAGTAGCCCACATCCAGAAGACAATAATAATGAGGAAAAGCCTTTGGATAAACAGAACAATCTTATCGAATCGGGAAAAGGAAAGTCAAATTCGCAACCAATAGCTTCCAGTAGTCCTAATTCAGAACTGGACACGGTAAATAACTCTAAATTATAATTATTCTACCGCTCCAATATGACAAAATCATATTGAAGAAACAGTTAGCATTTTGAGCTTGGGTTCAGTTCATCATCAGCACCTTTCAAGTTTACAAAAGTTGATTAATTTTCATTGTTCATTTGTAATTTTATAAAGGAATCGATTGGTACTGCCTCTACTGAGATTGAAATTGTGATTCGAGCGCATGATTCCCTGTCCAAGAAGTCTGTATTTAAAGAGACAACCATTAAATCAACGTTCGGAACATTGGATGCGTTCTTACGATCCCATAACATTACTATGACACAGACTAGTCTTGGTGGGTACATGGGAGACGTATCTTCGGAAGAAAATTCGACAAGCAATTATAAAAAAAGAAACCGATGGACATCATCAACGTTGGGCTCGCGTATACCTCGAACGAGCACTAAGACTATTTCGACGCTCAGTCCAACCCACAGTCCAAATGACGATGGTAAATTACCTTTATTTATAAATTAAAAAAATTAAATTATGTAGGTATTCTAAATTTTACACTACTCTGTCTTTATTATTTAGTAATGCATTGATAAAATATTTTGGTAGATTTCATTTTTTAATTGATTGTGGGATTATAGATAAAAACAGAAGTATGCATAAGGAAAGAGGTCGGCATGAGCCTTTAATGTCATCCACTAAGTTACCTGAATATTCTTCAGGTCTAACAGGAACTGCTACATCATCATCGGGAAGACTAGAGAAAATGAAGGTTTCTCTCAATGGAGATACATCAAATGGACTTGACACGTCAACCCCTTCGAGTGCTAAATCGGCAAGTGATAAATCAAAAAAATCAAGTCTGAAAGATGAATTGGAGTTAACGGCAAGTGAAGGGTCTACTCCTTCATCGAAGGTAACAAAAAGTAAAGTAGGGAGGAAAGGAACACCAGTTAAAGGTGCATCTATTGAGGAAAAACCGGGAACGAAAAATGGAGGCAGGCCGGCCTCAGGTCGAAGAACTTCTAAGGAATTTGCTGGAGTTACCTTAAACGCGTCCCTGCGTACACCGAATTCGGCACCGGTAGGACCCTCGCCGGTACGAATAGTCGCTAAAATTGAAGGAACGATGGCTAAACCCACTACTAAATTTGAGACCGAGGTTAATAATGAACCGGTAAACTTGGAAGTTTTGAGTAAATCCAAAACACTGTGGAGTCACGTTGGACCAGGTGAACTTGTTTTTGCACGCTGGAGAGACAAGATTTACTACTCTGGTGTAGTTCAAAAAAAGGGGAGCAATGACACATGGATCATGGACTATGACGACGGAATGACCGATGTTGCTTCAGAAACGCATATTGTTCCTATTAAGATACTTGGAATAGGGACCCAAGGAGTTTATTCTCCAGACAATAGCTATAAACCTTGCGTCGCCACTGTGTTAGGGCAGAAATTGTAAGAGTTCCGCTAGTTTTTTTATTTACGGGTGATTCATTAATTTCGTTACATTACGGACTTAGTCGCAACGTAAAGTTTTGTTTTTCATTTTTCAGTGTTGATGATCCAGAAGTAGGATCCACTGTTAAATACGCAATTAAACTTGATGGAGAGCCTAAACCGATATGGTGCACTAGGAGGCAGCTTACTATAAAAGAGGTGGACGCACGAAACCTTCGTCAAGAATTCATGCCTACACCGAAGTTTTTGAAAGCTGCAGAAGTTAGCTTAGGTATGACAAAATTTCAATTTAAGCTCTTTTTCTACTTACAATTGGTCATCAGAAATATTTTATTCTGAATTTATTTTTTATTTTTTAGAGAATATTGTTAGTGGACCAAGACGACGAATTACAGCGACTAATACCCCCGTGACTGCAGCTAAAGTCGTTGGTGGAGCATTTGACGTTAGGTAGGTAATTTTGTTTTTTTGGTGTGGTGGCATCAAATTTCCATAACTTTTTGCGTTTTCAGTAATTGTTTACCTATATATTATTCGGAATTTGTAATTCAGTAATGTTGGTGAACCAACCCCGGAATCGAAGGATACTCCTAAAAGTAGAACCAAGAAAGGAGGCAAGAGGAAGTTGAGTGAAAGTTCTGCTGTAAGTGATATTAGTAAGACAAGTGTCGCGGATGTTCCTGGCCCATCATCGAAGTCATCAGATCTGGAGGAGAAAGTCCATGAACCAGCCCCTGTAAAAGGTAATAATTTTAAATATATCTGAATCTAGAGGTAATTGGAGATAGCTATTATGCTATGAGCTTGAATCCTATAATTTTTAATTAAAAATTGAATGCCATACTTTACTAAGGCATTAGGACTTACGGTGTTTTTGTTTTGTTGTTCTAGAGTCCCCTAAAAAGTCGAAGGCAAAGGAACAGCCACTTCTTTTTGAAGGATATCAATTCTTCTTGACTGCTAGTGGAGGTGGTGATCCTGCCAGTGCGGGTAATTAAATCACTTCATAGTATATACATACCTAAAGCATAATTCCACCCTTCGTAATATAGACCTATCAACCAAGTCTCTGATCAACAGAATCAATTTCGACCATGTAGGTGTACTTTCAATAACTCCGGTAGGTCGATATGGATTATTCTGACCCCAGACCGGGCCAAGTTCAGTAGGGATTTTAATATATAACCTTAGGGGTGCCACGGTTTGTACTTTTGAAACCGACCGGCCTTATCGGTTTTTCCGGTTTTGGCGACAAAAACCGTCGGTTAACCGTCGGTTAACCGACGGTTAACCGATTAGAAAACCGGGTCTCTAAAAACCGGTAACCGGGTAGAAACCGGAAAAAATCAGGAAAATGCAAAAAATTGTCGCGGATATAGTATTTTATTGCGTAGTCTTTACTAGACGACCTAGAAAACATTATATCCATTTGAAAATTAACCAGACGTAAGTTCAAGTAAAATAAACCAAAAACCGGTAACCGGGTAGAAACCGGAAAAAATCAGGAAAATGCAAAAAATTGTCGCGGATATAGTATTTTATTGTGTAGTCTTTACTAGACGACCTAGAAAACATTATATCCATTTGAAAATTAACCAGACGTAAGTTCAAGTAAAATAAACCGTTGCAAACGCACATCGTAAAAGGGTGAAACCTCAAGAACAAAAATGTTTAACGTCGTTGCCTTACACGTTAGAGACATTTTATTGAAGAATCTCGCAATAAAATATCCCATTTCCCCAATCAGCTTTGTAAGCATGTATCATACACGTAGGGTTGCAATTTAAAAAAATTGTGACATTTGACCGTATGCCCTTGAACTTTGACTTACTTACATAGCCCTCAAACGAACTTAGCCTCCGCTTGAAGGTCATAAATGGTTTCCCGAAAAAAAGAATTTGAAAATATTCAACCGTTCGTTACTTAGAACACGAACGGAGAGACGGACAGAATGAGTGAAACCATTAAAGGGTTTCACCCTTCCCCTTTAATAAAGATCAACTTCTAACTCCAGTTTAATTTACAATTTGTCCGTAGAAATTAATCGACCCAGATTAATCTGCAAAACTTGTCGGAAATGAGTAAGAGTGGCATGGTGCAAAATTTGCGCTACAAATCAAGCGGTGATATAAATCGCTGTTAAGTTCAATTAAAAAAATACTACTTATGCACTTTAATGTTCAAACTGGTTCAAACCTTTTAAGTTATTTATTATCCAAAATTGGTTTGAATTGACCTTAAGTTATTTGACGTCCGAAATTCGTCAGAATTTTACTTTAAGGGGTCAGAGTAGTTTTGAGGCAGGCAAGGTTTAAAAAATATATTGTATTCCTAGCAAGAAAATTGATATAGATAAAAGATAGAAGAAAAGGTACTAGAATGGTATAGTAAAATGTCTTGTTTGTTGGCATAGTAACCATCCATAAAACTGATCAATTTAAGCCCTTGGCAGCTTACTCTTGTTTTTAATTTTCCCACAAGTCCACCACCCGATAGGGTCATATGACAGACTCGTTATTTTTCTGCCCTGTAGATAATTTCAATGTGGAGCTGTTACTATGGGTCAAAAGTACGCTAAGTAATAAGGATTTCATGCTAAGAATAAAAAACCAAAACAACTCACCGTTGTTTTTGTCCAAAACACAATTTACTATTGAATCGCTTCAATGATTAAAATTAAACTTTAAAAATAATAAAATAATAAGAATAATAATAATAAATATTAATAAATAATTAATAATTTAAAATTAAAAATAGCAAAAAAATTAAAAGCATGATTTAGTAATAATTAATATTTAGCCGCCTTAAATCCCATAGGGTCAGTTAAATGAATTCATAATTTGATAATTGAAAATATCTTTGTAAGGTATTTTGTCAATTATTTTTAGATGAATTGGTTTATGAGATAAAGGGACGCAAAGTACCCACTATGGAACCCGTTTTCCCATAGCGATAACAACTCTGGCCCCTTAAGTTAATTATTGACGAAAATGATTTAAATTTGTTAATGCACCAGAGTATTTATGGCTATGGGAAAATAGTTGCCAATAATGGGGGCATTTGAAACCTTTCTTACGTTTGACCGAAGGCAGTTAAAATTTTCTAATAAACTTCAATATTGAATATCTAGATATTATAATGTACAAAGATATGAATCGTATATTGAACCCATATCTGGTATTGATCGTTAGAAAATTAAAATTTTCCGAAACCGGTTTTCAATTTTCCAACAGCGGTTGGGGTCTATCTCTTCAACTTAAGATTAGCGAAAAACAATATTTGATATTGCGTAGATAATTCAATGGTGGAGGTCCCTTGATGGGTTGAATTAAAACAGTAGATTTATGAACCCACCCCTGGTAAAAATCCATTTAAAAGAAAAATGGTTGTATTTCGATTCAAGTTTTAATTTATACCAAACCCATAAGAGAGACCACTTTTGATCCATAAAGGGCCCTCCGCTATTAAATTATATATCCAATGACTATTATTGTTTTTCGCCAAGTTGTCCAGATCGATCCCAACCGCTGTTGGAAAATTAGAACTCGACCCTGGTTGCCAAAGATTTTGATCATCTAATCTTTCTTTGGTTTGTCGAGATTTCCTTGGTACCGTGTACTTGTTACATGACATTCTAATAGTTTTATATAACATAAATTAAAGCAAATTAAATTTCCCGTTACTAAGTGGAGGTCCAAAACTTTCAAAACTTCCCTGTACAACTTATTATAGGCCGACTCAAAGTAATATGTAATAACTAAAATAGGCCAGAATTGGTATTTTTTGAGCAAAAATATTCGAATTAGCAATACCCTCCAAATGCATTCATGCACTAAAGGGTTGGTAGAGTGTGCAGGACTCGATTCGCTAAAAGCTACTCAAACAGGCCCAAGAGGAACGACTAAATAAATGTCAGAAGTAGTATTACTTTAGCGACGATGTTGAAAGCGTTCTGTAGATATTCTTAAATTGATCCTAAAAAATCATTTGATAGGCCTTAACTTAAATTAAACCACCTTTGAACCATATAAATAACAACGGGTTCATTTAAACCACTGTGTCACTAAAGTCAGTATAAGTCATCGTATCTGAATAAAAACCATTTTGCTAATAACTTCTTAATTGTAAGCTTAACTTTAATCTGTTTATGGCATATGACAGAACAGGGTCCATTATTTCTCACTTTAGGCTTAGCAAGATATCTTACACCCATCAGTAACCATTGCTAGTTTGGAACAAGTTTCCGCCAATTCGAACCAATTTGTAGAAATTTAACCACTTTCGACCATTTTTAACCCAATTTATGCCAATCATGAAATCGGATGGCAATAATTGAACCAAATATTTTAACGTTTCCAAACCCTAATTACTTTGAACTTCTCATAACCTTACAAGGGAAGTTTTTCAGGGTGCATCTAGGAAAAAGTAAATTGCTTTATTTATTAATTAAAACCAAGTTGTACCTGCCTAAACCTTAACCTAACTAATTTGATCCATTATAAGCCTTCCGGAATACAATTTTCAATCGAACAAAACCAATCTGAACATTTGTGAATGACCCTACTTTCTGGGTCATCCGAATGCAATGGGCTCTTTAGCTGCTCTAAGTTTTTAAAAACCGGTATGGGAATAAATAATTAGTCTTGTGGGTGTGTTAATGCCTGCGTTTCTATTTTAAAAAAATTCTCAATAATTTATGCTAATTATATAGAGTTTTTTCGAAAATTTAAATCGCCGATATCATGGAAAAAATCAGGTTAGAAATGACTCATGGCTACGAATTTCCTTAGGGATAAACCATTCTGGCCCCTTAAAAGTTACAAAAAATCTTTTTTAGAATTTATTTTTAAGCTCTCTGAAAAAGTGCATCCAAAAATTGATTTTACTGGTTTTTTTCTAAATTTAAATACTTACAATTTCTGGAAAAAACAATTCTTTATCTTTAACATACTAAAAGTCGAAAAATTTTGGAAATCGTACCAGCATTAGTTGTCTTATTAGCATTTAGAAGAATCAATTTTCATTATTTTTTAAATTCGTATATTCGTCTAACTCGTACCGCTTTGAAAGAAAATCTGGTGACAAGCGTTATGGGGTTGAAGACCTTAGGTCGGGGCTGAAATCACAACTTAATAGCCGTCTACAGTCAAGACCCCTAAAGTTTGGATTAAATGAAATGTCGAAACAAAAAAATGAACAATGAACTAAATCCGTTGTTGGAGCCCTTTTTTATAAATGCATAAACATTACAGCATCGACCGAAACTGCTAAACTTAGCCAATTAAACCGTTTAAATACAAAAACTAGTGTCATACTCGCTTTTTTAACAAAAAATTCAGAAAACCGACCCGGTTTTAAGAAGAAAAACCGCGGTTTTTGGAAACCGTAAAACCGCCGGTTTTGGTCGAAAAAACCGGCCGGTTTCGGTTAACCGTGAAAACCGGTAAAACCCCGGTTTTTGCCGGTTTTCGGTTTCTACCGGTTAACCGCGACACCCCTATATAACCTACATTTGTACAACATCTTTGTGGAAATGACGGACTTAGTTGACGGCTTGTGGTAAAAGTAAAAGCTCAGTTGGTTGGCTTAAGAGACTTATGTTTGTTAGAGATGTTTTCACGTGGAGGCTGTGGATTTGTGTATTTGTCAACATAATTGGAAATGTGATGTTTACTTTCTCTTATCCTCTTCTTATCACTTGATGTTTGGTATTTTATAGGCACTGTATCCCCGGCTCCTGTGATACCCTACGACAAAGATGAATATCGAGAATTGATAGAAAATCACGGCGGAAAGGTGATCGACCAGGTTGGAAAAGAAAAGAGAAACGATAAAATATTCCTTATCTCCGACAATTTTGCACGAACTGTGAAGTACATTTACTGCTTGGCTGGCTCCATTCCTTGTGTGTCTCATAAATGGATTCAGGATTGTTTGGATAAGGTACCTCCTCTTGCCTCATGGTTAATAATATAATGATCTAGCTAATCTTTGTTTATTCGATTTAAAAAATGCCATTCAAAATTTAATAATATAGAACTCAATTGTGGAATGGAAGTCTTTCGAATTAAACTCCGGCTGGAGCATTGAACAACTGAGATTAATTCCAAGACACACTCAAAAACCTCTTAAGGCATTCAAGATCTATATAACAGCTGGTTCGGATGACCTTTACAACTACTGGAAGCCAGTATTAACTGCCGCACACGCAAATCTGCTGAAATCGAAGAAAGGGAAAATGAAGATTCCTCCACAGACCCAGGTTCTTGTGACAGATGCTACATGTTCTCCAGAAATTCTGGCGGATGCACGGGAAAAAAATATCCCTATTGTTAAACCTGAATGGTTGGTACAAACAATAATTACGGGGAAGAAGGCAGATTTCGAAGGTGATGAGAAGTACCAGGTTGAGATCCTCGATCCTGAAGAGTATGAAGGAGAAGACGACGAGGAAGAGGACGAAGAGCAATCCTGAAGTCCTACAATGTGCTTGTTGGGTTTGCCGTGAATCTCAAGAGTTTTGTACATTTAAAAATTTGTGTGTATCGTTTTTCATTTAACTTGGCATGTTCAAAAAAAACTGATTTCCAGAAGCAATTGAAGGGCCTTCCCGTTTCTTATACTCGGCCCGTATTATACATTCAGATATTTAATTTCCGTTTGTAGACCCCCCCCCCTCCATTTCATATTATTATGAATCAAATTGACCTTATGACTTGCCAAGCAGAACAAGTATCCCTTTCGCATTCTTTTTTATATCAACTTTATTTACCAGAGTAAAGTTAATTGGTCAATGGAATTAAAATTATTTTGAGAAAATACTTTCCAATTCGATGTGTTATCTATATTCAGCCTGTTTATGACCACTGCTTTTCGGTTCGGTTAGGCTTTCCTTGTTCTTTTTTCTGTTTTGACTCCGAGTTTAACGAATTAAAATGTCGAAAATACGTCTACAACCACAAGACCCTAGTTATCAAAAAAAAATTGTACCTTTAAGTCCATGTGATGTTTACAGAAACTGAGAGGTCTTGTCGAAGTGTTAACCAATTCTATTAGTAATTAATTGATAACTATAAGAAATATATTTCCCTACGAACAATGCATAATCAACTACGGCGCATTTAGAAAATATTCTCGTCATATTCATTTATGATACTATTTACAACTACATGTTACTAAATATATTTAATAATAATATAGATATTACATTTACATATATCTTTAGTTGAAGTTTTACAGCCAATTATGGCTGGAGTATTTTTACTCAATGAATTATCCGTCTGTCAGCGTCTGTCTTGTCTCGAAGAGTGAATCGAACATAAAGTGTCATGTGAAACGATAAATAATGTATCATATACTGGTATAATTATTAGCTAACCCGAACCAATTACCTAATTAATTAAGGTTCTGCAAATTTGATGTTATTCATGCCTGGATACATATTGATTGATGTGACTTCTATGATTAAGATTACACCTTGTTCGATATGAATGAACTAAACCACACTTACTTCGGAACTTCTAAGGTTTATTTATATTATTGAATACGTACAAATCCGTTTATGTATTTTTATGAATCGAGGATGAGGAGACTGGAGAGGGAATCCGGGAAATGTTGTAATGAATTTCCAGAGTGAAGTAACAAAGAGACTTGGAATCGATTGGTGTAACTCAGTCGGAATAAAATGTACCCGACTATGGTATGTTATAAAAGATGAATGTACAGGGAAATTTTCTTACGGCTAATTTTTGAACTTTAACTGGTTGGTTTGTTGAGGTTAATTTCAACCCAATAGATATCAAATGTCTAATGTAAATGGAGATATATATACTATAAATGTGTTAATTGTCAATTGTTAATTAAATGTCCTTTCTTAAGTTGATTACCTCACACACTTCTAAAAGCCTTTGTTAGTTATCCGTACCTATGTTTATATCTGTATGTACCTAACTGTCTATAGATATGATGGTTGTTTCGATCTATGATCTACGACGACGACGTAATGAACTTCATGTAGTGGAACGAATACTGATTGTTAATGTTAGTTTCAGTAATATTTTATTCAATAAGATCGACTCACGACGAATGAATTTTCAAATTTTGGTGAGTAAACAAGTAAATTGCGGAGGATTATATTACTGCCTTTTATCGTCCTGTTATTTGTGATATTTAAAGCATATTGAATTTTTACATCAATTTCATAGTACCGAACAGATTTCAGTATTTCCAGATCCACGGTTTTAGACTGGATTCCGAGATTTTGTTGTGTCGGTAATGGTGTCGGTGATGAAAGTGATGGTGTCGATGGCCCCACCCCCACCCAAAACGGAACAGGAATTTACTTCCGCAAGAAACTAATCGAATGGAGCGGATATTATCGTTGAAAGTGTCTCCAAGGTTGGTTTCGGTTGGAACAATTAAGGACTTTCCCTTGCAGCCATCGTGAAGAAACAACTCGACGCAACCCAAACGGTTGGACAGTTTTACACAGGATATCCCTGGAATTGCGATCGTGGCACATCGGTCATGTGAGTGTGGACTCACTACAGTCCGTTTGCCTAGAATTTAGTAACTTTCTTGTATTATTATTAATTAAATCCATGACAAGGTTTTACATTTTCAAATTTTAATGATGAACAGATTTGACACCTGTACAGCCGGAATGTTTGTAGACGGTCACGGTATTGAAGTCTCCGCTGCTTCCCTTCACGCTGAGGTTTAGATTACTGCAAATAATTCCTGTGATTACAACAACTAGACTGATAGAAGACTGCATATTCAAAAGCCGACAGTTTGTTACTCAACGCTAACATTCCGGTTAAATCATGCGAATAAATTGACCCGTTTTCGGTATATGGCAAGTGGAAACTATGTTGCTGACGGGTTTTAATATCAGTTATTGTTATTACTAAATTTTAGAACTTCTCTGGAAACTAGACTCCATAAATGTTAGTATCCGTAATTTTGTCCGTTTTCCTGAGCCTGTGGTTTCCAGTCAAGTCTGACTGACTGCGTCTGCTTTGGTTAACTTTATAGACGATTAATTACCTCTGGAGAGGCTCAGAAATGGGCCAAAACCATGGTTTGGGGCTGAGCGGAAAAGGTGTGGTTGTGGTTAGATTTCTAATTGGAAGCATAGTAGCTAGTCAGCTTCCTTATATCCTCTCGCAATCTTTAAGAATGGCTGCAAATATTATTACCTAAATAGAAAAATAACAACAACTTGACCAAGTTTTGCCCTATTTTGCATATCTGAATATTTCGAGGACGGTATTAGGGTACATAAATGTCGATTGGGTCTAGGTAAACTGGATTTGAGTCATCGTGAAGGCTTTGAACTTGGGATTGGAGTGTGTATTGAACATTGAATTGTGCGTACCTGTACTTACTTAATTGGTGAATCTAATTAAATGTCGTCTTAGGCTTGCGTGATAAAAAAAACAGTTGACAGTTAGAAATGATTCGATGAGAAAACAACGGTGTAAATTTTTATTCGAAGTCAATTTTTATTGATTATAACACTTTATACGACCAGCGCAATTCATTGTTATGTGCATCGTACCCAAAAATATAGACAATTTCATTCAAATTAAATTACATTTCATGATCTGAGCTCTCTGTATATAATGTATAAAATATGTATATGTAAATATACCTATATAATGGTAGCAGTTTAGTTACTTTTCTAAGATATAGAGTTAATGAACCGATCGGAAGTGAAGAAGAACTTCACTAAGAAGGTGTCCGCAAACCGTATCTTATTTTAGGCAGTCTTCATTCAGGAGGTAGTTACTTTGTATCAAACATTCTTGAAGTCGCATCAAGAAGTTGAGGACGAGCTATCATGAGTTGATTCTGTCGTCACAACTGGATCCCCCGATATTCGTGAAGGGCTCGTCCTGGATCGTATCGTTGTAGGAGTTGTCGAAGATGTCGACGTCGTCGTTCTTGTGGTCGTCGACGAAGACACTGTGGTTGTCGACGGAGACGCTGTTGTCGTAGTCGAAGAGGGGCAGCGTTTTATGGAAGAGGCAGCGTCATTGAGCCCCAACGCCTGGAGATCAGTGATTGACTCCCTCACCTCGATACAACGACCTCTGCAGAAGTCGTGCTCACAAATGAGGAAGCATTCACCCGTCTCAAGATTCGCTGACGAAAACATGTCATTTAGCTTCCCTCGGATGTTCACACATGACTCCGCCCCTTCAATCTTGAACTCTGACCTTATTCCTGGGACAAATAACAATTATTTATTAAACTCAGTTGGTAAATTACACTGGCTACATATCGGTATTTAAAGTGCGATAAAATCGATTGCCACGTGGGAATCGCAAAACAGAACGCTCGGATAGCATTTTTTGTCCTAATTTGCAGAATATTGAACACGTGCTTTTAAAGATCGGTCAAACATGCATCAGTAAGACGAAAGCCATACCTCTAAATCTGGTATCCTCAAAGAGAAGAAGAGGAGCGGAATCCACTAAAGGCCAGGTGAAAGCAAGGAGGGCCGTCAGTGTGACAATTGTCCCAGGTCTTATTAGTAGGCACATAATAACAAAAAAATTTTGCAGCGAGTTATGTACTACGCCGCCTACTTCTTTTACTTGGAATTAGCAGTTACACAAACTGAGAGATTATCTACCGTTCCTATGGTAACGTCACTTTTAAATCTTGACTTTCGAACCGTTTTTGAGATATTCTGTGAGTGAATCCTGGAATGCGATCTTTGGAGTCCATTACCCATCCCTTTATAGTATACCGTGTGGTGCCATGGTAGTATTGATAAGGCAGTAGAGTACACCCGGGTGACCACATTTCCGGTGATGCGGTTTACGTTGCTTTAATCATCCAAAATGAAAGGGCTTTACAATCCCGAGATTTAGAGTTCTGAATGAAACTGGGTTTATGAATGAGGAAGGCTCATTAATTTATGTGCCGACTTATCGGCGGATTTACCGGTTTCCGTTGTTTGACAGTGAAACTATCAGTTGAAATTGCTAATGATGGGATATAGTAAACCTGCCATCATCAAACCATCGTTATTGAGCATAATATAGGCTTTGCATCATTTTGCTTTTGCTAATTTAGAAATAAATTATACATACATATTGGTCAACATTACCACGCTTCAACCAAATTATGGGAAAGTTATTAACATGACCGTATTCGAAACTGGATACACCTTCAGTCAACATGATGATCGTATTTAACTGACTTTAAGAACACTCTAAAAATAAACTGTTTGGATTGTAATTAATAATTTCGATCAATAACGTTAAAAAAAGAATTTAAACAATCTTTATATGCAATCGTTTTTCAGGATTATCGGTCTAACCGTCTAACAATGCTCACACGATTTTTCCAGTTATCTTACTTGTAATGTAAAATACCAAATATAAAGTTTCATTGTCGCCCTAAAGTAAACCTGATGACGTCGACCAAAGCAAAAATATAATTTTTACTACTAATTATTTTGTGGTTGATTTTTTGCTTGTGGTTATTCATAAATGAGATTCGAGTTTGTCGGCAATTAGGATGTCGAATTGGATGATATCGAGAGAAATTGTACTAATTTATTGTTCTTACTAGACATTACATTAAATGGAAGACATTCTTTAATATGGACTAATATCATCTCAGGACGCCATTTTTGTGGTTAATTATTATCTCTCTCCGAAAAGTTATTCATTCAACCATTACGAGAAGACTTTCTCATAAGGTTTTAAGCTTTTTGAAGACATGTCGATAATAATACGGTTAGACAAAAAAAAATTAAATTGTTGAGTTATGCTTAGGGGATAGATAGTTTTTCACATTTCGAATTCAAACTCGAGATTTGCAATTTGTCATCATTTCTTCAAACTTTGTATACAAATCGTTCCATTGAAATACGACATTGAATTATACAATTCTTTACAAAATCAAACTCGCGTGGAAATTATTCTATTTAAATAAACTTAAAATGAGCCCTTCGGTTTCAGTTTATACTATTTTTTTTATTAAACAACTGTCGGACGTCCTTAAATGCTATATAGATATATGAATATATTTTTCTAATTCAAAAACTAGAGGTACTTCGAAATCACTTCCTGGCCGGTCTTGTGTTCCGCACTGATATTCCATTCTATTCCTCCTTGTCATCACCCCTATTGTCCCTCCAAATGACGTAGTTGAGGGCACTTGCAAGTGTCAACCATCCCAGATAAGGGACCATCAGAATTCCTGCCGTTCGGTCCATGTCATGGAATAATTTGGCCGTCACCAACACTGTCCCGTACAGCATTCCGATTTCTATAAGAGCCTACAGAACGGATTTAAATTTTAGAAAGCCCACCTTTAAAATCCCCTGGGGATTTATTAAAAAACAGGATTTAAAACGGGGGGGGGGGGTATATTAAGGTACAATTTTCTTTCCCAACGCAAAAGAAAATTTAAACTTATCAAAAACTCTAAGATTTGAACCGTTTTATATTCTCTCCCGGTTTTTGAACCTTTGCTTTTTTTGTTACAAAATTCGAGGATAGATTCTAGATTATTTGTATACAATTGTGTTGAATTACCGTTCCCTTTCTTTTCATTCCAAAAAAGATGGGGGTCCAGGCCCAGTTGAGGGCGAGTTGTGCCCCGTAGGCCATCAGGGGCAGTTTGGCAGGCCCTTCAAAGCCACCCCCTTCTTTGTAGACCAAATAGGAAGCATAGCCCATTGAACAGTAGAGGCTTGTCCAGGCCGGGGCAAAGGCCCAGTTTGGTGGCCTCCAGTCTGGCTTGTTTAATTTCTGTCGACATTTAGTATTAAAAGGCGAAAATTAGTATAGATTCATTAATTGACACGCCTAAATAATTGATTTCCAATTAAAATCATGGCAGTCTCTCCAATCCCTAGAGGCATTACAATTTTAATTGAGACTGCAATACGTCAAAAATGTGTGCGTTCCTTAGTACTTAATTTCCATCACAATATTCATACAAGTTTGTCTGATTGTCAACCCCATAATTTAAATTTAAGACAAGTTAAAATCTCATACCTCATACCAAGTTGGGATAGCTTTCCTAACAACAAAGGAACCAGCCCATCCTCCCAAGTTGGGCAGGACAATAGCCCCAAGCATGCCCCAGTTGCCCATTTTTATATTTTCTATGGTTGACTTACTGGAATTTTTCCAGTTATTTTTTAAATTAACTATAAGAACAAAACGCTGTTTTTGTTTTGAAGCTGTTCCGGAATATTCCCTCTGACTTTTTCAATCACTTTCCTCCTGACTCAATATAACTTCTTATGCAAAAGAAAAACAGATTCAAGGACAGTGTCCTCGCCTCGTAGTAGAGCTTGGGGCATGAGGTTTTGTTATGTATATTATTTTGATGATATCATGGCGATGGCTATGAGTTATGATTTGTGTACTTTATTTATAATTTCCATAAAAAGCTACTGCGAATCCCATTTTAATGAAGGGCGATGATTTGGTTATATTAACACTCAATTTATGGGCTCGTTATGATGGCTTGCAATTTTTAATGTCCGAGTTGTTCTTTGCCTAAAGGAAAAAGGAGCTGCAATTATGCATCAAAAATTGTGTTAGATAAATGATAAATTCTTAGTTAAAATCCATTTCAGAGGGATTTATTTATGCAAGCATACTAATACTGTAACTGACTCTCAAAATAGAAATCATTTCAGGAAGAAAAATTGCTTCGGTTTTTGGATTTCAAACCTGGATTTGCTTTTGATTTATGTCAACTAAAAATATGAAATAATCGGTAACAACAATTAAAAACAAAAATGTGACACTCAAAAATGCTAAAATACGATCCTCATGCGTCGACAACGATTTATGAATGAAGATACGTGTCTTTTTGGTTTAGACCCTTTCGTGGTCCGTACATTCAACATTGTAGTTGATAACATTTCGTGACTTTTTAAATCCAGCGTTTTTTTGTCGTGTGAGTATTTGTAGCTGTATCTGCATTGAAAGTGTGTATCCATTTGAAGTACTTTCAACATCCGGTACGGCATTGCTACTTCGAATTGAGGCGAATATGTTTTAATTCTAGATGCACAGAAGTCCAAGGTGCAATTAAAGGCTTGAGATTCATGGAAGTTTGTCGAATCCGATTCGCCATGGTTGGATCAATTTACCTGAAATTGCGTCTGATGATCAGCACAAAAAATAAGACGACTACGTCTTGTTTTAACAATTGTTGCAATTTTGGGATATACCCTTTGGCTGTTTTGTCTATCAATAAGATCAAGACAATTCCACCTGTTTTTATCCCATCTTTTCATCACGTTTTCAGAACAGAATAATCTTTGTTGTTATCAGCCTTATTTAATTCCACGCTTGGAATCATATAAATATCATCTTTTACATCCTCTTTCCAAATTGATGTAGAAGTCCCTATGTCTTTAACGTTACAGGAAAAGTATATATATGCAAGACGTTAGTAAATCGTACTTTATGCTTACGCAATTCTTAGAGCAAGGTCGTTTTATAGTGGAAGAAAATAATAAAATTAGGTGTTCGCATTGAGATCTTTAGATAATTTTATTTTTATCATAATCTTTGTGAATTAGGTATATAGTCCCACACTGGTTAAAATTGATACCTAAAAGTTTTTTTTAAATTAGCACGATTACATTAATACAATCTGAGGCTGTATTGTAATTCATGTACTGACGATTGTTGAATTTGGGATTTAACGTTGAACTCGGTCGTTAAAATCGTAATTTAACTTTCCGATCTGTGTTAGAACAAGACATGGATTTTCGTTGTTCTATTATTGGCACCAAAGATGCTGAAATGAGATCCCTACATGACATTATGTTGGAATAAAAAATTCGAGTCATTGAAGTACGGTGATTTATCAATTTTGAAATTTATTAAATCATGTTCTCATACAAAACATGGAGTAATTGAAAGTCCGAATTTCTACAACAGTATTTTTCATCAGCACTTTTCCATTTTAACAAAAATAATTAATTTTTACTGGTCAGACAATCAGTCATTAAAGACTGGATAGGAAGACTTTGGTAATTAATTAGTATTGTTGAGTCGCTTATTTCTTGAGGATGGTAGAGTAGGCAAGTCCTGGGGCAGCGGCGTAACCGTATCCGAAAGCGGCGTTGTTGTTGTAGGCAATTGGGCTAGCGCCATAAACTCCGGCGGTGTATTGGACGGCAGCTGGGGCAGCAGCGTATCGGACGGCAGATGGAGCGGCAGCGTAGGTGACGGCAGCTGGAGCAGCAGCGTAGGAGACGGCGGCTGGAGCAGCAGCGTATTGGGTAGCGTACTGGACGGCAGGGGCGGAGTAGGAGACGGCAACTGGAGAAGTGACGTGTTGGACAATTGGAGTGTGTTGGGCATAAGCGTGGCTCTCAGCGACGGAGTAGGCGAAGTTTCCTCCGAGACGGTCAGACTTGATGACGGCAGAGTCGTGGGCTGGGGCTCGGGCAATGTAACTGGCTGGAGCGTAGGCGTATTGGGCCGAAGCGACGGCGACGAAGGCAAGGATGACGGCAACGGACTGCAAAGTAAATTTTAAAAAATCGTTGGATTAAATATTATATTGACAATTACTTCTCAATTTCAAGGCGAAATAGATCTCAAAGTGCCCCAAATGGGGAACCTTGAGATTTCCAAATACCCTATTACACAATTCAAAGCGACCAATTAATGTCTCAAAGTGCCCCAGAGGGACACTTGAGATTCCCGAATACGGTATTTTAGACTTCATTGCCCTAAATTCGGAAGTGACGATTTCCGAATTGTGATTTAGAAAAACTTCGAAATTCCAAATTCGAAGCGATGAAACAATGTCTCAAACTGCCCCAGACACCCTAATTAAAGTAATAAATGCAATATTCTGCAGAAACCTACCTGCATGATGAAGATTGTTGGAAGTTTTTGAAACTTGAGGAGGAATGAGGAAGTTTTCAGAGAAATGAGAATGAGAACTGATGACTTTGGAAGGATGGCTTGGCCTTTATATATTCCACACCTGAAATTACAGAGTTACCTTTTTTCGGTCCAGGATTCTTCCATTTTCCACCATTTTTCATCGTCAACGTCGACTGCATTCCAACTCCAACTACCTAAAAGTCCAACGGCAGAGAAAGGGGTGTGTGCGGTTAGAAATGGTTCAGTTTTGTCAAGATTGGGTTGCTGAATCTATGAATCATGTAGTAACTTCCACGTTGTTGAAAAGCACTACTGGAACTTGATTCTGAAATAGTGGATAAGTTACAGAAAGCAATAAGTCATTAGCTAAGAATAAGATGATATGAAATAGGTGGAGGAATTGGCTATATAGGCAGAAATGGCATTTTTAGAAGATCGGGACTGAATCTGATTCTGAGGGATGAAAAGGTAACCACACCCTAACGAGTCGAGTCGGAAGAATTCTCACACACACCTTGTTTAATTACTTGTAATCATTACTATATTCGCATTATATAAGTATAGGGAAGATCTGGTTTACTTGTATTTTATTCATTGCTTTTTAATTGTATATAATACCTACTTTGATTCAACTGATTAAGAAAAAGCAATCGTTCAACTTCTGGTCAGTTTTTAATTTAGAGTATTCTGGCTGGAATCTCTGAAACTAGATTCCTGGCTTTTTACCGTTAGCTTTCCGTTATGTAAAATTCGAGTGAAATAATGAATTTATGCATTTTTCAGTTTTGAAGCGTTTTACTCTTTTTCACGACCCTGGAATTAAAAAACTTCGAAAACTAGCCGAATTATACAGTAGGGCAAGAGGAACTTGAACATGAATCATCATATGTAACAAATCTGGAGATCTTCATCTTTGAATTAAAATTGTACTTGAATTCTCATCCGCTGTTCTCACACTAAATTCTGAACACAAAAAATTCCAAAATATATCAGAGAAACTAAATGGCATAAGCATTGATGAAGGTTGTGTTAGAGTCTTTGGAAAATTAGACACAGTGTTTTTAATCCATCATTTATTTCATTCACAAGATATTGGTCTTATAAGGATATCCTTGTTCAAAATACGCCTCTGCTTTTGTGAAATAATAAACCCCTATGACAAAACAAATGCCAAAAAACAAATGTAAACGTCCTGATCAGTAGCAGTCATAAAAAAAGGAAAATGAATCCATTGTCATTTATCAAACTTCACACTACATATTAAATAAAATTAATGAAAATTCCATGAAAAATATACCGATTTTGAGGTTTTCAAGGATCTGATTTAACCCGAAAACCGCGCCCATGCGTGAAATGTTTTTGAATAAAAAAACCGGATTCCTCGTTCCTGTGGTTCATTAATATCTGTCACAGGACATCAATATATAAAAATCAGTCTAAATTCCGAGCATGAGACTAGTTAATGTCGAACCATTTACCCATGGTTAGTTTTTATGTTCAGAGTTTCAGAGTCGTTCATAAAGTAAGTCCCACAGGAGAGGGGCTAACTTTGCTCTAATTTTGCAATCCAGTTAAGATTTAAACTTAAATTAGACGAAAAGGAGCCTATAAATGGCCCTTATTACGCGATGATTAAGAATAATAAGATTAAAGCTGAGTAAGAATAGAAGATCAGATGTAGATTTGTTGGAGAGGGATACTGGATATTCGAGATCTGAAAGGTTTCGCCCAGTTTTTGACCCTGACAGCCGGCAATTGAAAAAAATTTGTGTGCTTCTTTAATCATTGGCCAAATGACAGATGTATTATTATAGAGATTGAAGATCTATTTCACATTTCCCTTCTTGTTAGGATATGCGGGTATGATTAATATTAGTTGAGATTGTAATTAATTACTAATTGTCACAGCAAAGCTATGGTATGTCTCAATTCTGTATTTTTAAACATTTATTTTTAAGAGAAGTTTTAAGGAGTTTCAATATTATTTGGGTGGAAGTACAATTTTAGACTCCTCTAATGATATATTTTCTTAAGCATTTCACATGAAAGCATGTAAGTTTTGAAAACTATTTATGCAAGTGATTTCGACTGCAATCCACATATGCTGGGTAATTAGTTTTTTTTTTTGTATTTACACTTCATTTGAATAATATTTTTTTACAGGCATGCACAATGGGAATTTAATTTTATTTCTATAAGCGATTTCAATGCTTCAAAAGTAGATTCAATTTCATTCCCAAATCAAACATGTACAAAATGCTGAAATAAACTTGGACCATGTTCTATATTCTATTACATATTATATTAAAAGCTTCAATTAAATTATTTAATTTTAACGAATCACAACGTTTAGACTGATTAAAAAAATATTACAAAACATTTTGTAAGGATTTTAGATCGCTTCCAAAGAATTGGGATTCATTTAGCTGATACACAAAAGACATCCTTTGGACTGGGGAAATAAATTGCCCAGAAATGCCTTGCTGAAAGATTTTGAAAAATAAGCATCTTTTTCAAAGCTGGAGGACACTTGTCCTGTAGTAGTAAAATTTGTAGTAAATTTTTTTATGAATGAAAATCTGTTCGGATTTATGAATGAAAAACCGGGAAGTTGTAGAAAATGAGTGAGTGGTGGTATGAGGCGCCTTTCTTTTTAACCTCTTCGATGCCTCTGCCAGAAGGAGCGAGAAAAGTGGACTTTTCTTTTTGTCCTCTTGCGAAAAACCCCCTTTCTTGCAGAGGCCAAGAGGTTAAAAAAGAGGGGAGCGCAACCCCCCATTCCACCACTTCTCATTTCTCCAACTTTTCACCTCATTTTCTCCACCCTTAGCCAACATTATAAAAAACAATTTTCAGCTTTGAAAATCTAATTTTCACATTGGACGTCGTCAGGATTATATCAGTATCAAAGTAGCTTTCTGTGGGATATTTGTATATCGGTATTAATTAAATACGAAAAATGTAATTAATTAGTAAAATGGACATTTTGATATTTCTACATTTAACGTTTGAGTCATTTTCGTAACGTTTTAGAAATGCATTCAATAGTTTGGGAATATAATCAGTTAAAGAAATTGAAAATCCAGACTGAACCTATATTTGTACTGTACTGATATATATAATATCCTATCCTACAGGAAACTAGTTCATAAAAGGTCCAATGATTTGTCGAAATTTTTAGTTGTGGCCGTCCAAGCCTGAATTAAGGATTGATTTTGTATCTTTATTAATCCGAATGTTGTGACGATTCTGACAATGCATGTCAAGAACTTGAAATCTACTTTTGAAGTTCTGGCGAGGAGGATTTCGGAATTGGCTTATTTCAATTTAACTTAATCATCGGAACGTGACTGTTTTAAAAATAATAATTCGAGGAAATTAGAAATTAAACATCATCAAATACTGATTCCAAATCATTCATCGTAGAAATCCAATCCGAAAGTAGTGATGATGTCTGAATTTGAAGTACACTTTGGATTAAAAAATCTCTATTTTAGCCTCAAAAATGTCGATGTGGAGTTGAGGATATGAATGCCATATTTTACTATTTTCAATCGACACCTATACAGTAGTGAATCATTGCTATTCAAGTATGACGTCATCTTTTGGAGGGCAAATAATGACGTTTTGCCCAGCGACAGATTGTTTCAGAACGTCTCGATCAGCATTGAGATGAATTTCAGTATGTAAACAGAAGATGACCTTCGTCAAGTTCGTTTAAATAAAATGAACCAAAAAACTTATCATATTCAAATCGTGAAATATTTTATTGCCAATTTCATCGAAATTCCCTTTCTTTACTTGAGAATTTCCCCACTTTTTTGGTAAATGCACATGTACAAAATATAATTCATCTTCCTAAACCAAGTCTAATTTACAAAACTCGGACGGCGGATGGGCCATATCCGTAAGCGATTGGGCCAGCAGCGTATCCGAGATGTCCTGCAGCATAAGCGACTGGAGCAGCGTGGGCGATGGTGGCAACTGGGGCGGCAGCGTAGGTGACGGCAGGGGCAGAGTAAGAGACGGCAACAGGGGAAGTGACGTGTTGGACGATTGGGGTGTGGGCAGCGTAGGCGTGGTTCTCAGCAACGGAGTAAGCGAAGTTACCTCCGATTCGGTCAGACTTGATGACGGCAGAGTCGAAGGCCGGGGCACGGGCAACGACGGTTGGGGCGTAGGCAACTGGGGCAATGACTCCGGCAGAAGCGGCGGCGACGAGGGCCAAGAAAACGATAGCAGCCTGTTACAAAAATTATAAGAAAACGATTAAAATTTGTCTTAAAAAGCCAAATAAACTCGAAAGATTTAGCACAAAACACCGATTTCAGGTCATAAAATACTAAGAATTTACATACCTGCATTTTGAAGAGTTGATTTGGTGATTTCACGAAGTGAACAAAGAGATTTGCAATTAAGCTTGAGAGAGATGGAAATGTTCTGATAATTCGAGGATGAGGCTCGGGATCTTTATATACTGTCCTTCAGTACTGGAAATAAAATGGCAGCAGTTGTCCACACCCATTCCTATTCATTTTGCATAAATAAAAAGATTGATGCTTCGTCCATCCAGCAATTCAGTATTTCCCTATCATCAAATAGGGGAGCAGTTTTTTTAAGTCTCCAAAATCCAGATCTCTTTGTTCAAACATCGCATTCTTTCTAATCTAACTCAGGTTCATGCATATTTGCTTTTTCCTGTGCATTTTGATTGAAGCCTCGAGAGTCTTAAAAGTGTGACAAAAAATTGAGTCAAGAGCCAAATTTATGCACAGCTAGTACATATATATAGGGCAGTAGTTTTGTTGGTAATTGAGACGAGTAAGTGGGGTGGCAGAATCAACTAAATAGATCTGTAACAGACTCAGACAGTTTTAATAGCATATCTTCTTAATCTTAATTCTATCGTGGCTTCATGGTTATAGTATGATCTAACAGGCAATTTGCTTACCTATTAATTATTCTGCCTATTCAATTATTTAATTATCTTTAGTAGTCTTTTTCAGAGGCTAATGGAAAATATAAAGCAAAGTCCCCTGTGCTAGTTGACTCGCCGGGTAAAATCATTTTGTCCATATGGGCAGCAGCAGTTATATACCATTTCGATGAATTTTTCAAGGGAAATTCTGAAAATGTGAATCCCGGAAGGAATTCCGCATTTTATGATTTTTCAAATGAAAATTTCATGTCAATATTTCAGGACTTGACTCGCTGGAGAAATAAGCACATTTAAAAATTTATATTAATGTACCCTCTAAGTCTGTGACACAGGGTATTGATTGGAGTCCCTAAAAAGCATGGATCTTCCGCAGAAATCAAACTGAATGATTTTTAGGATAATGCGCAAGTTGAGCTTGAAATTAGATGTCAGTGAAGATGGGCGTGGTTCATTCGTAAATGTAATGTGGATTTTGCATAGACTACGGGTGTAATTGGAATATTTAGAACATCTTGTTTCTATTTTTTTGTAATAAATATCAAGACAGTTGAGCGTAATGAAACGAGAGCGTGCTTGGTAGTAAAGGGATGGTCATAATACCTTGCAATAAAATATGGCCTTGGATCAGGAGGAATTAGATCAAAAGGAAGAGTCGAGAATTGACAAAAAAGATGACTGCACCAAGGAATATAAAAGCATTATGTTTGGGAGTGGTAGAAAATCAGTTGGAAATAATGACAAATGCAGCCAGTGATAGGAGCATATTTTTAGCTCGCGAAAACGTTAATCTTATAATATTACAAATTGTAATTGAATTATTAAATCGGATTGTTGTCAACCAGGGTAATCGACATTGGATCGGACAAAAAGCGTAAATTAAACATGAAGTATTTGTAAATGAACGCTATTAAATGGATTTATTCATGATTTCTTTTAATCATCCCTATGTTGAGCTTATTATAAGGTCAAAGGTATATTTATTTTCAAAACCCCAACATTGGTAAAATAGTACATCTACGATACTTCAGTACATTCTTTGAACGGTTTCATATTTTTGTTCTGTTGACCTACATGTCCCACGAACGAAGTTAACTTTTATCTAAATGTCCTAAATCCATTTCCGAAAAAATCCAAACCTTCAGCCGTTTGCGGACAGTTATCATCTTGATTAGCATTTTATATTTATAATACACATTTTTTGAAGTCCTTGTGGCTTGTCTAAAATTTGGTTCCGTCTAACGACCAAAAGGCTTTGAACAATTTGGCGGTGTGACCGTTAACGAACGTCAAGTTCGCTGAAACTTTTTGGACGAGTTTTACCTGTTGGGATATTATTAAAAGTATCTGTATACTAAAATTTAATCAATCCGCGATTTTACTACAAGTAATATTAAAAATACTAATAAAACGGGCAAGACTCTAAGCTCCCTTGTTACAATGTTTCTCGCACTCGATTTCCAATTAAAACGCTATGTTATGGAAATACCTATTTTATGGCTATCGTGTAGTAACAAAACCGCATTTGGGATGCATTCATTAATCGATATTCGATTTATCTTTGCTTCAGATTAAGA
The DNA here is from genome assembly GCA_906901685.1 of Desoria tigrina. Lineage (NCBI taxonomy): Eukaryota > Metazoa > Arthropoda > Collembola > Entomobryomorpha > Isotomidae > Desoria > Desoria tigrina. The sequence goes on from CAJQTU010000007.1 coordinate 2,006,946, forward strand.
ATTTAGCATACATTTTAAAATTTTTATTTATTTACCCGTTTAAAATCTGGAATTAAAAACGTGTTAGATGATGATGTTTTACTCATAAAAGATAGATTTAAAAATATCTGGAATAAGCGTCCTGTGATTCTATTATTCAATTGCTTCGTTTACGTACATCTTTACAATATAGCTTCATGAGTAAATCTGTTACACGGCAATCTAGTTAATAATTTTACAACGCATCAATAGCATTGATAATTCCTTCCCACAAAAAGATCAATAGATCACTGCTTTTACTAATGACAAGAGTACATACAACAACTAGTTTTTTCATGCGTGTCTATGACACAATTAGTAAAATTTGACTCTTTAAAGTTGCATAATCGAATACCGTCAGCTTCTTCGTCTTGCAGTCCTTTCAGTTTCTAACTAACAGTTAACGACTCACGTGGCACCAATCCTTATCTGGTCACCCTTATAAAGTGATCAACAAATAAACAAAAACATCAGATCAATATGCTTCCACAACAGTTAGTCCTCCCGTTCATTTTCCTACTATCTCTGATTGCCCCTCCGAATCCGGTTTCCGGAAGACCGCAGATCTCCCTAAGTGTCGTTGAAGACGATGCCCCGGTCCGAAGTCACCCCCCGACCCCAGAGGACCTGGAAGAGCGACGTCAGGCATTGGTCAATTCCGTCGCCGGTTTCGCTGCAATGTCCGGAGGACGATCTCCATCAGCGATAACTGACTTGGGACTTGACCTTGTCGGTGGGGCAATTCGAAATGCGGGTACGGTCTTTGCTCCCCTGACGAATGCAACGAGGACGGCGGCCCAAGGGCTACCACGCCTGGGGACTGTGATAAACGGACTGACGGACGGGGCACGGAGCTACAGTCGCCAAGTTGCCGGAGGGCTCAGGAGCACTGCCGACGTTGTCGTAAATAATGCCATTAAGGTGGTAACAACGGCTAGTATGAGGGGCTCCGAAGTTCTGAGTGGAGTTTTCAAACTCATGCGGACGCTGCTGGATAAGTTCACGAGGGCAATCACGGCTCTGGCTCAAAACGTTTCCAAAGGTGTTCAAAACGCTACGAAACTCGGATCCCAGTTTTTGGCGAGGAACGCTGAGAGGGCACGGACGGCTTTGGCAAATCCACTCTTCCTTCAACCTGCGAAGGATGTTCTTGCTCTTGGGGGAAATCTTGTCCGGGGACTGACCAGTGATTTTACAGAAGCTCAATCTTGGGTAAGAACATATTTTTTTTGTGTTAATCGAAAATGAACTTCCCCATTTCTAACCCTATAGAAGGTTGGGACTTGGAACCTGTAGTTCAGTTCGGAGAGGATATAAATAACCAGAAATCAAATTCAGAAAGCTAATTACAAGAGGCTTAAATGTAATCTCAGATACCATTCTCAACTTTTGATGATATGAAAACTGTACTGAGTTTTGAATACTAAAAACCTGAAAAGCTTTAGAGTGCAGCAACGTTGAATAAGTACGATATTTTTTTTGCATTGAGTCAATATTTGGGGTTTATCACTTATTTAAAACACCTCTAAGCAAATGGGTCTTTTGTATTTCTTCGGGTAAAAATATATATTTAGGTAGATTATGCTCTATTTATTTCCTTATCGGTTTCGTAAGGACTTATTTCAAGATTTGTGGTATACAAAAAGAGCATTAAAATACATCTTTACGAAGCTAAAATACATAAAATCTCAATATTGTTAAACCGCAGGTTAACGACGGTGTCAAGTCAAAGCTAAACTTAGGAAACGCCTTGATCCCTCACATTCAATTGTCATCAATCCTGTCCCCACTCACGGATCCCGAATCCAGTTCCAATTTAAATTCTGAGGGTTATGGAAACAAACGGGAATCAGAAAAAGAGATGGAATCAAAACCCTCAGAAGAATCGAACCCAGCCAACAACATATCCCCCTCCGACATTCTGGATCTTCTGGACCCAACGGAAGATAAACTTGATGAATCCGAATCAAAAAGCGTAGCTGTGGAATCAAATAAAGCTGCGACAACTGAATCAAAAATCAATGAAATCGAACCAACGACTACGTCAACCCCAACCCCCGCAAAGTCGACAGAAAGTTCGACAGCTGGAACAACGACTACTTCGACAACAACTTCCGAAATATCGACAACCGCATCGACATCGACAACCGAAGTTCCTACTACGACTCCATCGCCCGATTCTTCGACAACAGCTTCGAAGTCGGATACGACAGAAGCATCAGGAGGATTGTCTTCACCCCCAGCAGACACTGTAGAGGAATTATTTGGTCTAGCAACAAGACTATTAAGTATAGATTAATTATTTAAATGTTGGAAAGAGTCCTAATATTTTTAATCAAGGAAAAGAATATAAAAATTGAAAAATTAGTATGGATTTTCCTGCGATTTTTTATTTAATTGATATATTCACGTGTGATAGACAGCTCTTTGCACTTTATAAGACAAGGCCTAAAAGTGATGCATGTTCTCAAGAATCTAGGGCACCGAATCTCAAGGAGCCTTTAAAAGAACACTATTACATCATAATATTAAGGACCACCTATAAATTGAGTTAACGGTTCTTATAATTATTAAATCTTAATAAAATAATAATAGGCCATCACTCCCAAGGAGCACTGAGATAATCATATCAATATATCAATGCATAACGTGTAAAAATTAAAGATGTCAAACTCATTACGAGTTTTACAGGTAGAGAGATATCATCGTGCTTTACGACTAATCAGATTTTTTGCAAACCTGTTTGTTATTTAAGCTTTTTCCAAGTGCTTTCGAGGCACTTGAATTGAATCAATGAAATCAGAAGTTCTTGCATTTTTACCATACTTGATTCATTCATTGTTTGTTTACGTTTTTCCCTTCTCAAAATGCACACGAAGACAGAATTAATATGCCATGTTTATTCATCGAATTAACGTCACTCCTAAATAACTTTAAAAGTGTATCCCGGAATAAGGCCCTTATCGAGAGATGATCACTTAAAAAGATTTCCCATCCAATATGTAATTTCAAAACAGGACAAGGAGGACCGAACCATTTATTTCAGCATTTTAATTCGTTTAAAAAGGTCCATATATCCTAACGTTTCGACTGTATTTTCATGTCGAGGTTTTTCATGTCGACGTCTACAACCCTGTCATTCTACTAAAACTAAAAAAATGTCATAGCCTAGATAAGTCCTTATGTTTGTGATAAGTTGTTCATATGTATTCGAAGAGCACTGATAAATATGGTGTTTTTCGTACTTTAAAAAAAATCGCTCCTTTGGATGTAAATGGCAGAGTAATTACCAAAGATTCGTGATAGATGCACAAATACATATTATTATTCCGTCATTTATAAAAAAAACTTTGGCATTAATTGATGCAAGTAATAAGTATTAATGCAGGGCACGTTGGAGTTATCAGCATTTTACTAAACTCGTTATGACCCTTTATGTTCCCTATTTGTAAGCATGATTCTTTAGGGATGATCATAGACAGATTCATCACAAAAACTAGTGGATCTGGATTTAACAAGGAATTCCTTGTGCATCCTAACAACCTATAAACTTACAAAGTCGTCCGTTTGCACGTAATTACTAGAGAATCTTGGATGCTAAATAGTATTTGCAATATAGTTTGCCGATTAGTAGGCCAACTTCCTCTTCCAAACATAGTCATCCCGTCGGAAGCAATTACCCATTGATGTCAAACACGTTATTTTAACTGCAATCCATATTCCACAGACAGGAATCTCTACAGTCTTACAAGGAGTTAAAAGTTACATGATTTATTACGAAATTTTGAGATAGGTCAGTTTTGACAATGATTCCCCTTAGATTTTATTTAGCTCACAATATCCTTATCCACCCTAATTGATTATTGGCTTTCAATTATTTGTGTTGTTATAGGTAGTGGATTAAAGACTATGTTAGGTTTATTCTATAACTTATTTACTGCAAAGTCCTTCAAGATCCCAAAACAGCATCGACAACAAACATACAAATCATGATGAAATCATTTATTAACGAGGCGTTGAATTGTCAAAGGGAGTACCAAATGGATGAAATAAGGTCTATATGAATCGGTTGTATAATATTGTATTCTCCTCAATTCGCAACTAGAAGTAGTCGAACATGATGAGACAATATATTATATATTTGAAAGATCAGAAATTGAACGAGTCTGGATTTTGGAAGGACCTCGTGATAAAACTTATCGTAATTATAATAATACAAAAATACAATCCATTTTCATAACCACAAATAATATTTTAACTTAATGAAATGTATTACTAATTCAGTACACGTACGCATAGATTTCAATTAGATTTTTCTACAAACGTTGGATATTCGGAGGCATAAAGATTCCGCTTACAATTTGAACAAGTATGATCTATAATTAAATTATATCCTACATATTCAAATAAGATGATTGCATATTCTACTACATGAACAAATTGTGCAGATTAAGCTTTGGCACGGGAGAAGACTTAAACTTGTCAGTCTTAAATGAAATGCTAATTGCATGACAGGTGACGTTAATATAAACTATCAATTTCAGTTGTCTTGTCAGAAATATAACAGGTTGAGATTGAGGTTGCGTCTTTTCGACAAACTATCGAAACGACGAAATTCGGAAGTCGGAAGCTAATATCAATTGGATCACTCCGCCTAAACGAAGATGTTTGTCGTTACATTTGTCCGTCAGTAAGTATTACGGCCATTCAATAACTTGGATTAATTGAAGGTAATGATTACTATAAGCTAACTCCTAAAAACTATAAACTTTTTAGTGGAGAAAGCAAAATGAATGCAGCCAAAGTTATACAGACTCGGACCCATGGGGAACTTTCAGACCGAGGTGTCAAAATGGTAACCGTCTAACTAGTAACTAACAGTTTGCTAGTTACTCCGATTTTATTAAATTATAATACTAGAAAGACGTGCAAAAAATAACACCATAAACAAAAAAATAAAATGCTTGTTCCTTTAATTCAACGGATAAAGGCAGAAAGGTTGGGCCGACACTTGAACGAAGAAAAATTCACTCGGATCTACACGAGTGACCTCAAACGCTGTCATGAAACGACGCTGAATATTTTAAAACATTCCATTCACGAGCAGCCTGACGTCATGCTGGATGTGATCCTACGTGAAAGGGTATTAAAATCTTTTAAAATTCTGAGAATTCAATTTGGTTTAACTCGTTTTCTTGAGAATTATTCAAATTACAATTTTTACTAGGATTATGGAGACTTGGAATTAAAACCGGAATCAGAGCTTCAACCAATAATTGACGCTAATGGTGGACTGGTTCATTCCATGTCCCTTCCAACTCCGACTGGTGAAACATACGAAGCGACAAAGATACGGACTGGCAAATTCTTTAGCGTAAGTAAATTAGTATATTTGTAATATGCAATCCTAAATCCTCAAAATTTGATTTGCATTTAACGCTTAACCAGATTCTGTGTGATCTGGCTGATGCATCCAACGCTCCCGAGAATGTTCTAGTGGTGACACATGGACTCTGGATTCTATGTTTCCTGAATTTTCTTTCTGCGAATAAGGATCTGTACAAGTTGGAAGAATTTGACGAAGAATGGTGCAGGATGCCGGCAAAAAATACAGCGACATCGCGAATAGTTATAGGAAAAAGTGACGACTTGACTAACGATGGAAAACGAAGGATCAAGTTCTTCCATGCACATGATACCACACACCTTCGCGAGGAGATCTGAAGCTGGAATCTATCAAATTCAAAATCTCAAATCGGAGATATGGGATAATGGGAATGGATGATCAATCGGCTTGTAGTTGTGACGTATTATATCGTTTTCCTCAACAGTTAAAATTAAGTAGCAAAATCCAAAAAAAATCACTGAAAACACCATGAAATGAATGACTGTTGCTATAAAAAAGTCACTCGGATTTTGATCATTTCCAAATTGAATCGGTATGATGTAAAACAAGTCTTTGGAGTGTTTATTAGTCTCATTCCGTTCAATAAAGTTTCTTCTAAAGGTCTACAGCTTTTGTGAACAGGGGTTACGAATTACAAATTATATGATAAAATTATATACGACTTATGAAATCACATGGCTGACATGTAAGTTTTGACAACTAAATGCATACGTAGCTACAAACAGAGAGCTGATTACAGGTTAAAGCAATTTCTAACTTCTTTATGATTTATTAGTATATTTTCCATCGCGGTCGCTAAACGTCATAAATTCGGATTGTTCAAAAATAATTTTTACCTAGAATTATTAACGTTCTTTTCAATTTAGAATTAATAACTAAATATGGGTGTATTTTAGTTAGTAATCAACCAATTTAAAAGTGCTACATATTTCTTGCATCATTAGAATGCTATTTAATTCGTAAAAGTATTGTTTAACTTTTAGCTTTCTTCACTTTTTCCGTCATTTCTGGAACGGCTTTGAACAAATCAGCAACCAATCCTAAATCAGCTACTTGGAAAATAGGAGCTTCAGGGTCCTTGTTGATCGCTACGATCGTTTTTGAGTCCTTCATTCCAGCTAAGTGCTGGATGGCTCCCGATATACCGACAGCGATATAAAGTTCCTTTAAAAGAACGAAAGCAAAAAATTAAAATATTTAAGAATATATATTTAGTTTAATAATTTAAGACGACAATAATTCCATACCGGGGCCACTATTTTACCAGTCTGTCCGACTTGTAAATCATTTGCTACAAAACCAGCATCCACCGCAGCTCTGGAAGCACCAACTGCAGCTCCAAAAAGATCGGCAAGCTCATACAGAATTTTGAAGTTTTCTCCATTTTTCATTCCGCGACCACCACTTATAACGGTTTTGGCGCTAGCCAGTTCGGGCCTGTCACTCTTTGATAGCTCTTGACTAACCCAACTGGACAGGTCATTGCTTACATCCGCATCCGGTGCTTTTTCTTGAACAGCTGAGCCAGCTCCAACTTTTGCAGCTTCAAACGCTGAACCTCGAACGCTTAGAATTTTAACGGCGTCGTTTACCTTTAATGTCATCACCGCATTTCCTGAAACGGTTAAAAATAGATTAGTCTAGAATGGATAGATTCATAAAAAAACTCCTAACAATGGTAATCATTGATTTTCGTCAAACACTTACCAGCATAAACAGTTCGAACGAACGTTTCAGCATCTTTAATGGCAATTACATCTGTAACGGGAGAAACATCTAACTTCGCGGCAACGCGGGGTAGTAGACTTTTTCCAAAGGCTGTGGCTCCAGCAACGATATGCGTGAAATTAAATTGCTTCTGTGAAGCTAAAATCAGTGGGGTTAATTTTTCCGGTAGAAATCCTTCAAAGGCTGCATTGTCTGCTAGCAGGATTTTATTTACGCCTTCCACTTTAGAGAGGGCTTCCGCTGCCTTCGAATTACAAATTACAAAGTATTTTAAATTTTACTCCATGATTTTCTTGGTAATTTGCAACACTTATCAGCCTTATCTTAAATATAAATCAAATCAAAATAAAGCTCGTAAATGATTCTAAATTCCAAAACGGTTAAATCTGCATTTTTAAGTCTCCTTGCGGTTCATGATATTGTTGTATTGTATACCTTAGCACAATTATTGCCAGCTACCAGGCAAGTGACTTCATTTCCTAGTTTACTTGCAGCTCCGATAGCATTCAATGTTACAGGTTTCAAAGTGGCGTTGTCATGTTCAGCAATCACCAAAGTACTTTTTAGCCGTCTCAGTACCTAAAACAAAGACAAAAGTCAAAGGTTAGTATTTTTAAAACCTTTAATACTTGATTCATTGGTTCCAAAATCAAAAGTTAATTTTTGCTAAATTTCATCGCATCGGTGAATGGGTGAATATTAATGTTGATTTGTGCACAGAATAATATGCATTATTCATAAGAAGATATGTATATTATTTATCATAATCATAATTCATGAAGCTCGGCTTTATAAGACAATCAACAAATAAACAAACTCTTGTTATTCTCAAGCTGTAGATTTCCATTCATTCCCTACTGCTTCAATTCACATCAATCGAATCCGGCCGATAAAAATAAATCCATATCTATATCTCTCTCTTTAATCAAGTAGCGATCGATGACTTCGATGAGGACATACAAAGTCCCAATCATGAACACGACACGACGACATGATTTTATCTTGCTGGCAATACATCTATACATCATATAAAAATATCTATTTACAACAAATCTACTCGTCGAGGATGAAATCATGAAAGCATAGAAATTCGATCGATATTCTACCCAAATCAACTCTGTTTTCCCATAGAATACCCGGATAGTCGACCAGAGTCACCCGAGTCGACCTTTCATATCATTTCAACATTCCACTCCGTGACTCGGTAATTTTGGACACAAATTCGTAAAATCCAAAAACATAGTAATCATAGTCCCCAAAGTAGTACTAGCGTGATTATATGACTTCGTAATATCGATAATTATTTCATATCTACTTTAAAGCAATCGTAAATCGTAATTCACACATTATCTATAGATCGCAATCGCATTGGTGCATTTAAAATATTTAAATGTCCGCAATCAATATAAAAAATATTCATTCGTCATTTGATATTCACACGAATAATTCATGAAAATAGCAATGGAAAATATAATCTAAATGTCATCTTTCTAATTTTCTAAACCCCAATTTGTCAATTTGAACAAGAGTCTTGTATTTGTATACCTAAAACCTCTACATAGATTGTAATTTGTAATATAATAGCATATTCTAATATTTCTGCCTAATACACGAACGAATTGTGCAAATTAATCTCCACGTTTTTGGCACGGGAAAGAAGAAAGTGCAGCGGTAAGTAAGGTGTTTATATAATACCATTATAGATAAGTATTCTTCATATGGCTGGCGATAGTAGCGATATGACTAAAATCAGACGTGTACATTTGGTTGGGTCATGTAACTTTATGCACCTACTTGCGAAAGACGTAAGCAAGCATAAGCAGTTGGAATTCTTAATTTGCTAACCAAAATCCTTAACCTTAACCTTCGATGTTAACTTGACTTTGGAAGAGGAATATATTCAGAATATATCCGAATTATCCAAAACCCATATCACATTAAAAAACGCAAAACAATCATAACTGCTACATATCAGCATTGAGGCTCATCTTCAACAGAGACCCCAGAGCCAGAACAGACTGTATTTATAGCTGATTACTATAAATATTCTGCATGTATATCGTATGTAATACAAGCCCGCAAATCCGTTCCGACATTTTTTATAAGATCTGAAAAACCTATTTTGTGGTATATCTGCTTCTACTTGCATCTTTTGTATATAACACATCTATATAGACTCAGACTTTAATGCCCTATGTGTTTGTTCCCATTTCCCATGCATATAAATGTTAAAAATCGATTGGTCTTTTTGTTCCTTTCAGATTCATTCATACTAAATAGCCCCTCCCTCGGCAATTAGACACTCCCATCACTTCAGCCGAAAGCCAGGTGGTAGACGAAGACAGTAGTTTCATTAAATTAATCGATTTGTCTGGCTTTTCTCATCTGACTAACGACTCAAATTAAAAATCAAATGTCATTTAAACGACAGAATCTAACCCAGCTTGCTCAACCTCATTCCATATATCTACACAACACGGCCTAACTGCTACTGCCGGTCCCCATTTCATCAGGTCTATAAACTAACTATAAAGCCGAGGAAATTTATTACCACACAACTCATTAAATACAACCAAAAAATTAACTTCTATACACATAGGCAAAGAAGATAACATATCAGTCCAACCACCGGCAAAGTGGTTATCTTCAGTTCCCGTAACATCGACCTTCCAATTCAATCATTCAATTCCTCCAAAAACGTGAAGCCAATATTTAAGCAGTATTTGATTCCCGGTCACGAGGCTGTTATGACAATTGCATGACGGGTGACGTTCAGAAAACCTTCAATCAATAAATCTCATTGTCTTGCCAAAAATATATAACAGGCCCGGAGGAACAGCCTTTAGGCTTAGAACCGAAACTAAACTGGCGAAATTAGGAAGTCTTATCAACCCGGTCACTAAGATGTTTGTTGCTACATTTGTCCGACAGTAAGTCTATGGTTTTCATTCTAATTCCAAAATTCCAAACTATACGAACCTAACCTAAACTAACTTTACATTTTAAAATAGCGGAGAAACCAAGCTGAATGCGGCCAGAGTGATACAGTCTCGGACCCCTGGGGAACTCTCCGATAGGGGTGTCAAAATGGTAATCGAGCTAAATTTTATTATTTTATGTTTGCGATTTAAAAGAAGACAAAGTTTCATATCTTAATAGGCTGAAAGTTTGGGACGACACATGACTGAAGAAAAATTCACACGAATCTACACGAGTGACCTCAAACGCTGTCACGACACGACATTGAATATTCTAAAACATTCCAGCCATGAGCAGCCCGACGTTACGATGGATGTCACCCTTCGGGAAAGGGTAAGGATTTACAAAAAAATCTGGGCTAACATTTTTGTAACTATAAAATTATTAAATTCATATTTTTATTAGGATTATGGAGACTTGGAATTCAAACCGGCATCCGAGCTTCAAGCAATACTTGACAACAACGGTGGAATGCTGGTTCATTCCGTACCCCTTCCAGGGGGTGAGACATACGAAGCCACGAAGGCTCGAACTGGAAAATTCTTTAACGTAAGTAATTGATTAGTAATTGTAATTAGTACCTCTGTTAGTAACTTAAAATAACTTAAAAACCTTCCACCGACAGATGCTGTGTAAACTGGCCGATGCATCGAACGACCCCGAGAATGTTTTAGTGGTGACCCATGGAGCCTGGATTCTATGTTTCCTGGACTTCCTATCTGCGAGTAAGGATCTGTACAAGTTGGAAGAATTCGACGAAGAATGGTGCAAGATGCCGCCTAACAATACAGCGACGTCACGAATAGTTATTGGCAAAAGTGACGACTTAACTAACGATGGGAAGCGACGGATCAAGTTCATTCACGCCCACGATACCGCACATCTTCCCGATGGAATCTAAAATCCTGAGATCCTGACTAATTCAAAATCCTGAGTATCAAAATGAAAACTCCCGAGGTGAAAGGGGAATCGGTTTATAGATAAAAGATTGTTATGTTTCGATTAAAGCTAAAGTTAACTGACGAGAAATTATAAGGAACAAAATCTAAACAGTATTGAAATATTTTTGATGTCACTGAAAATGAGACAGACCAATACGATGATTTACGGACTGTTGTACGAACTACTTAAAAAGTAAGTAGTTAAAATTTGGATAGTTGGATGTGAACCATTCATTAAAAAATTGCATGAAATAATTTTTAAGATCAAAGATTGACCAGTCAGTAGTTTTATAGTTAAGTAGAAAATCTTAAACGACATGTAATTATGATCAACTCTCAACTGTGTACCGGAAAATAATAAATGCAGCTTTTGTGGGTAATCAATCTGATTCTACAAAATAAAGGATGATTCCTATCCTATTGTATTATGAGATTAAGACCAACTCACTACAATTTTTCAATCGAAATAAAAGACACTTTTCACTTGTTCGACGGTCATGCAAAGGCGACAAGGGAGTCAGGTGACAAAGGTGTCCACTTTGTCCTGACTTCCTGACACTTAATGTCAAATAATATTTTGGTACATTGACATTGCATATTGCGTATAGTATAGTACTGACTATTTGACATCATTGTAAATGACAAAATGAATAGACAGACCAGACCACAGACTGCAGACAATGCAATCACAATAGATCATAGAATCGATAGCTAATAGAATTGTAAAAAAGACATTTCTGCTGTTCATTGCCGTGCCGTATCGGTGTCACGTGTCGGGATTTTCGGGAAGAAAACCAAAAACGGGTTTTCCACCAGCGTGCAGCCGCAGCGCAAGCGATTGAAATTTAAAATTATTTGTTATTGTGTATTTTAATGAACAATCAATGTCATGCAATGAATGACAATTGTTCTTACCTGCTGTAATTGTCTTGAAGAAGAAGCCGAACATCGAAATGCCAACATCTTAAGTTTTACTTGTAAATACAAAATAAATACAAAATCAAAAATACGAATGACGAAATGACAAATGAAATATATGAAATACAAAATTGAAAATGCAAAATAATATTGAATATTTTGTATTTTATTTTTATTTACTTTCTTTTGGGCACCACTAATCAACGCCAAGGGCCAACAGGAGGGTTGAGGGCGAGGGGAATTCCAATTTTTGTAATTATGAATTAAATTAATCTGAACTCAGGTCCTGCTGAACTTTGACCGGCAGATAAAGTTAAATTAGGAAGTGACAGCAGAGGCCGTTGCTTTCATTTCTCTCCAATTCTCAAACTTTGAATTTTTCAGTTCTTACCGCTTTTTATTCATTCGATTCGAGAAGACAAAATTGCAACTTCGTATTCTGCTCAAAAAAAATCCTATATAATAATACCACAATTCCTGAATCCGTCGTCGGCATGCACCTCCCCATATATATATGGCACCTCCCCGCTCCTCCACGATTGCATTTTGGCCTCTCTCCTCTCTATCTCTCTCTCTCTCTTCGATAAAAACCACTAACCTCTCGCTCCCCTCTTTATCTCTCTATGAATATCTCTTTCTTCCCATCACCATACCCCAATCTATCTCCTACGTCGTTGGAAACGTATGACGGTATGACCAAGGGCTTTTCAAATATTTAATGTTAGAGATGTTAGAGGGGATGGCGACACCTGATCTGAAGTGGAGGGGGGGGGGGGGGGGTTGATGGGGGTAAAGATAGTCAGATTACAAACCTATTCGTGTGATACGTCGTTCGAAACGTATAACCAAGGGCTTTTCGAATATTTAATGTTGGGGGGGATGGCGATCACCTGAACCGAAGGGGAGGGGGGATGGGGGTAAAGGTAGTCAGATTACAAACCTATTCGTGTGATATGTCGTTCGAAACGTCTGACCAAGGGCTTTTCGAATATTTAATGTTAGGGGGGATGGCGATCACCTGAACCGAAGGGGAGGGGGGATGGGGGTAAAGGTAGTCAGATTACAAACCTATTCGTGTGATATGTCGTTCGAAACGTCTGACCAAGGGCTTTTCGAATATTTAATGTTAGGGGGGATGGCGATCACCTGATCCGAAGGGGAGCAGGGGGATATGGGTAAAAATAGTCAGATTACAAACCTACTAGGCGTAAGCCCGGTAAAAACCGGGATTCTAGGTGGTGGGTCAAAATTGTTAACCGTACTTCATTCCTACATCTTCAACATCAACGTTTCAAGGATTTTTAACTGCATAATTCTGACCCACCACCTAGAATCCCGGTTTTTACCGGGCTTACGCCTATAATAAATAATCTATGAAAATCCCTGATGAATCTTATGCAGCATGCACGTCAACTATGTCAAGCGAGACAAATTAATTAAAGAAATAAATGTGAAATTATATTTATGTTGCACATTGCATGTAATGATGAATTATGGACACTTCATAAAATTCAAAAACTACAGAATAGTTTTGAAAATTCATCTGACAATATTTATGCTTTGAATGGAAACATTGCACATTGAGAACTGAGGCTTTTCATTTGATTTGGAAAAATAGGCGGGCTCTTCATGTTCATTTCTACAGCAAATAAATGAACAATGAAGTGGAATGAGTCATAAGCATGAATGAATCACGTCCTTTTCTGTCAAGAAGAGTCAAACTCAAAAGAGGTGCAACACCATAAAAGAGTGTTCAATTTACTATCGAGATTCGAGATCGAGACTGCAATTGCGACTGCAAGAATCAAATCAAGCAAGAGTGAAGGAAGAGTGAAGACCACTGACTTTCTACGCCAAAACAACTGTGAACTGTTTCTAAAATTTCGGTAAGTTTTCGTACCGTTTCAAACTATAACATCCAATATTTGAAACCGTGTCAAAGAAACATTTAAAAATGATGCATATCACATTAAAATCAAATGTGAATGGAATGTTGGTGTGTTATTTAGGCTGTAGGCTGTGCAGGGCTAGGTCATTAGTTTAGCTAGTTGGTTCATTCATGGCATGGTTTTGGGGTTTTTTAGTTAGTTTTTAGTTAGGTCTTAAAAATGCAAAATGTTAATTGATATGTGATACATATGCATGGATATGGGGACGATGATTTTGCATATTACATATTGATTGCAATTGTGGATCTAATTAAATTGTTGATAATTTCCAAATTGGAATTTAGTGATGGCGGAAATTGATCAAGGAAAACTGCGGACGCTGAAGATCAAGACGGGTGTCGTGAAGCGTTACACGAAGGAGAAGCTAAGCTATGAGAAGGAAGCGGAACAACAGAGAGCAAAAATCGCTAAATTCGAGGCAGAAGGAAAAGAGGAACTGTTCATTAAACAACAGGTCAACTGCCTCAAGGAATCCGAAATGATGGTCCCTGAAGTTCAACGTCATCTTCTTGTACGTTCAGTATATCCAATATCACGTTGATCTTTAAATACTGCAAATTAAAATATTTAGAGTAACTGCTCAACTCATCTCAAGTGCATTTATAAGCGTAGCGTTCCACTTCCAACTTAAAAGCCTGAAGTAAAAAAAAAGACTAGATTTTGTCTTGACATGACAGATGAAATTAATTTCAGAAAGTTTGAAACTGATTTTCGAAAAATTCAGCCGTATTTTATAGTGTAGTATAACCAGAACGTTTTGATAACCTAACCTTTAATTTTAACATTGCTGTATTTCACAGGCTGCATACGATGAGCTGAAAATGATAACCACAGCCGAGGCAGAAACTTTAGGAGCTACAGAAGACTACAAATTGGCCTTGCAAGCTATCAAAGACGCCGAAGTTCAACTTCCAGCCTAATGAAAATTGTCATCTCTTTCTCAACTTTCTTCCCATTCCGATCAACAATTACCGATTTGTATCATTATAGTCTAATTTAATGCAACTAGTTGTATCACGTTATCACAAACGTATAACCTACAATCTGCTAAACCCGAAATGTCTGAATTATCGATAAAAATAACTTCAATCTTAGCTTTGGTTGTGCAAGTCACTACCTTCAAAATTAAAACATGAATGTATAGAGATAGGATGTCAAGAATCCTTGTAATCCACACCTGTTAACATTAACATATTATAATATAAATTGCAATATTTGAATTACAGTAACCGAGTTGCCGTCCAGTCTCATATTTTATGACCTACAAAGTACCTCCGACTAATATTGACAAATGTTTAACCAGGACGACTTGATCCTTCTTGTGTGTGCAATTAACGCTAACATCATTTAAATTAGTGCGGCCTTCTTCTAGTTGAACTTGTCAGTCACTAATTAAACAATTTTAATAGTTAATAAGGCAGCTACATCAGTGTGGTGATAAAGCTAAAGCGACGGTTAAATATTCGCGTTCAATTGAATTTTAGGTAATAAACTAATTTGCATTTTTGCAGTTAATCATAATGCGATGTTGGCTTCGTTCGTGGTTTTGACTCATTGTTCTTCGAGAGTCAGTTCTTCATGTGTTTATGTGCCTGGTAATCTCGTAGTTTAAACTTTACAAACTATTTCCACTGACACACCCGTACAACTTTTGAATTTTGAAAGCATTATATAAAATAGAAATGGATAGCGACTTTGTTGAAGAGTTTGACACGTCGAGTAGTGAAAGCGAAAGTGGTGAAAGTTTTGCTAAAAAATCAAAGTTGAGTGAAGTTGCTTCGACATCTGTGCAATCGTACTCTCTTCAGGCTTATCATTACCATATACCACCACCATCATATCCTCATTTTCAAACTCCTGGCTTTCTATCATCTTCGACCCCAATGTACTACCAAAGTCAGTCACCATACCACTTCCGACTGCCACCACCACTACCACCACCACCACCACCTCAATATTCTCCATACTCAGACGTCATATTCAGGCATCCTGGACCTCCAACTCAAGATCTCGTTTATGGTTCACAAGTCCCGTTGAATTATGCAACCGGAAATGTTTCACCGGAAAGAACGGAATATGCGACTGCTGCTGGTGCTGGAGAGTCTGGAATAATAAGGAAGAAAAAGAGACGCCGTCGATGTAACAATGCGTTGAAGGTAAGTTCAATTGGAATCCGGGCCATGTCTTAGAGCCATTAGTTATATACAACACGTCCTAAGCCATTTAAAATAAGTCATACTTTGGGATCGGATTCAAAAATCTAATTGTAAGGATATTTAGTTTTCCAGAAAGAAAAATAAATGTCTCGATTTGTAAAATATAACGATTTGCAGATTGAAATTCATAAACTTCAACCTTCGACGCTCAGAAACAGCATAAAAAATGACACTAAATCCATTTTTGTGGAAAATGCATGGTTTTACTGAACATACGAATTCATTCATATAACGGTCGTTAACTAAACTTAATCAAATAAGGAATTTTTTGAAGACTCCTCAGGTACATTGCGGACCAAAATGTTCATCTTTTGGTAGCGTAGTTTATGGACAAGTCCTTCTTAAAAGTCATCCCCTACCCTGAATTACAATTTACAATGGCTGGAAAACGAGTTTAAAATCAGCGAGTATTTGTCTACGTTAGATAAATAGGGTCCTTGTTTATTTTGTAGCTGAGTGATTACGATGATCAAGTCCGAAGTCACGCCTGGAGAATTTATCAAAAGAAATGTCTGGAAAGTAAATTGGAGAGCTGCACAAAGGACGAGTCGAAGGAAGAAGAAAAGCTACAAATCACTCAAAGCCTTGAAGCAATTAAGGTATGCAAATAACAAAGTCATATAAACATCCGATATAGAAATTACTTACTCTCAATTCTGAAACCCTTGCATACCTCACTGCTTTTGCTTTAATGGTAAGACACTCACGAGGATCATCTTATATTTGAAATCCCTTTGAAAACTCAAAAATTTGATGTTCTAATACTTATTTTGCATTAGTAGAGAGACATATTCGGTAGACTATTATAGATTCAATGGTCTATGAAGGTTTTACGGAAACGATTTCATTTCAATATTCTTCTAAGAATCTTAGAATTCAATGGCAATGGCTTTCCATGAAACTGGATGGAATTCCGTAAACTATAGGCTTACAAGGGAACCTTCTCAAATAAACAACTCATTTTTGTTTGCGTCTGGCACAGTATTCTGTTTTTAGTGTGCTCACCTTGGTTTACACCCATGAACTAGAATGTAGAGAGATTTATAGGTTCTTTAAATCGTGAATTTAAGCGTTTAGACAGTCTTCTTGCAGAAACTGACTTAAATTAACTTTTTTATTCGAATTTTAAACGATTCAAAATGATTGCTTGATGATTTACGAAATTATTTCATGGGGATATATTTTAAAAACCGTTAAAAATACGACATTTACTCTCATTTATTTATTATTGATTTCGACTAGACTTACACATTTTCCTTGTTTTCACCAATATTTTTGCAAAACAACCGAATTATGAATGAATCAACGACTCGCAAAGTCTGGCATTTGTCGATCTTCCACCTTCAGACGTTTCTTTATAATTTAACAATTTTGCTCAAATCCTAGCAATCTTCTACAACATGAAAAGGGGTTCCTTGATTTCCACGAAGCAAGAAATAGTTGAATAGATTGCCTAATTTTAAATAAATCAGCAGGTTCAAATTAAACGTTTCGTTTGGAGCAACATCAAAACAGTTCCATTGTCAAACTGGCATTGTCCATTTCATACCTGCCGTCTGTGTTTGTTCTCTCTTTCTGTATTTAACCAATAAAAGGCATATTTCTCTCAATAAAAAGGTATGCACCTGGGACAATGCAAATATTTACCCTTTTGATATTGTTATTTATCCAGAAAGATCTATCAACTCGAGATGAAAGGTCTCAAGATTCGCCAATGATTTCCAAGCTCGTGAATAAAATCACAACTCAAAGACGGAAACGAGTTCGGGAGAAAGTTCAGAGGAAGCAGAAGTCTGAGGAAAAACAGAAGAAATTGGAATTAGCAAAGAAAAGAGAAACAGAGATCGATAACTGGCTCAAGGATCAAGCAATTTCCTTTGAAGCAGAAAAAAAGCATCAGTTATTTCTCAAAGAAACCAGGAAATCCTTAGAACGAGTTCTAACGAAAAAACGAATGCTTGAAGATCGGATGAATATATTGTTGAATTTACAAAAACTGAGGAATCTACGAAAGAATCGAATGATTAATACTCAACCGGGCTTTTCCTCGTCCTCCTTCTTCATTTCCGATCGAAACTTTTCCAAGGAATTCCGTTCGTTACATGACATCCTTAAACCTGCTTTGGAAACGATTGAGAGAGAGGAACAAATGATCAGGGCTCCGATGACCCCTTCAAAGCCGGTGGAAGCTACTCCTGTGACCTCTGACATCGCAAACAATTCTGCAGATGTGACTGAAAAACGGCAACGTAAATGGGAGAAATACCTGAGCAAAAAGCGCGACAAATTTTATTCCTATGTGCCGTAAATCCAGCAAAATCCCCATCCCCGAAGTTGAATACCTTTCTTATATCCTCTTTAAGCTGAAATATCTTCAAAAATTTGTTAACTGCTTTAGATTTAATTTATTACATTACACAGGAAAATTCAAGTACCTTGTACAAGAGTTTGTGGTACTAAATAGTTTGTAAATGTATAGAGATATTTTTTTTTGAATAGTCCATTTAGGGATCAAGATATTTCGATTGTAACATTCTGTAATCTTTACTATATTTGATAAGAAGCCCAACGTAATATATATAATTTTGCTTTTTAATTTGTAATAAAAATTCTGTTCTGTCATTGCATTACATACATTATTTTATTAATCATTCAGGTTATTTTTTTGAGGTAGTTCAGTGCAATACTATTACTTTCAAACGTGTACAAGATTGACAATACAATTTCCAATGGTTGCGAATAATATGAATTTGGAAATGTTTCCTTCGTTAAGAGTTAAATTTTATCTTCACTTTTTATTATTCGTATTTGATCCGGCCACCATGGCGGAGATGACATTCTTAGCCTGTTTTTCATCCGAAGGTGGCAATGCTTTAATATTCGAAACGGACTCGGGATCCCGGACCAACGAGAGGAGTTTCGCCATTTTGTTGATTTCAAAGCCAATTCGAGCATCTCCTTCTAACAGGACGTTCCGCGTGTCTCGAGGCTGGAGACGCAGGTTCGGTGACAGTTTGAGGGATGTCAATTGACCCCTATGAAAAAGTTACATGGTTTAGCTCATTCAAATCTATTTAACTAATTTAATTAAAAATCATATAAAGTACTTACCGGTCATCACCTACGATGATAAGAGGGTAGAAAGGATTAAATTCCACCCGATTCGGGCGAACTTTCTTTTTGGTCACAACCTGTTGGCAACAGACGGGCTTCTCTTTGTTGACGTTGAGATCGTAGACAAGGACCTGGATTGATTAAAAATCACAATTTTATTAACTACTAACCACAATTCAACAATATTTCTGGTGAAAGCAAAACCGGAGAAAGTGAGACGGGGAAATATGAGACAACTTTATACCTTTCCTTCCTCAGTAACGGCAGAAAATACGGTGGAGGAATAGGGAGCCCAGGCACAGTCCAGAATAGCAACCCCGATCTCGAACACGTACATGGGTTCCCTGTTTTCAAGGGAAAGGTTTTAATTATCCTGATTACTTTTAATTAATGAAATCTAGAGCCTAAAGAGACTGGAGATGGGAGGGTTTCCATTTCCCATCCGATCCAAATTGATGATTAGAGGAATTAAGATTAATTAGCGGAATTAGTCCGTACAAGTCATTCCTGTCCCAGATTTTGATTGTCCAGTCCTCGGAGCAGGAGATGAAGACATCCACGTGATAGTAATTCCATTCAAGAGCAGCCACCGGAAGGAAATGAGCGTTGTAAATCTGGAATTTAGAGAGAAAGCAGGCTTGATGAGTCAGCTTTTCTTATCAACGTGTTTTTTAAGTCTACGTTCAGTTTATATGCTCTGAATTATATTATATTATTCTTGTCAGGTGTAATATGTCTGAAACTCTGACTAGCCTTGAATAAGGAACGTTCATTAGCACCGTTTACTAATAGGGAATTAGCGCAACATCGATTAACGGATTAACGTATATGCATTTCCGTATTAACGAAGCCAATTTTGAGAAACCGATACATTGATGTTGTTGTTTTAAAATTTGCTAATGATAGTTATGTTGTAAGTATTGTTGTCTTTTGATAGAATGGATTAATTATTAACAAATGAATTAGTTGGTAGTAAAATGTTAGGAAAATAAATTCCTCTCTTCTTCTAATCGATCTTCAGTCGCTGCCTAATTACCCTATCCAAAATACTGTCGTAATTATTGAATTAGTTTACTTTCAATTTAGAGCTCTTTAGAAATCACAAATAACGTAAAAAGAATCTCGCAGCTTTCTGGTATTCAGACTTAAAAAAAAAATAAAAAAATTGCACCTACGACGAGTACGACACTACAATTGGCTACCACAGAGATTTTACGGTCGGAAGTAGTAATACTTTTATAGGAAATTGAACAGGAACGATTTTTTATTATCGTTAGAAAATAGGAATCTGTTTTTCGAGTATTTTCCTCTGTTGTCTGTGTCTCAAGTGAAATAAAACACATAATAATGCCCCAGTGATGCAGTTTAACATATTTGATGATGTAATTCTCCCGTCAGACCCGTCAATGTCAAAAACGGTATTTCTTGACACGATCTCTACGGAATCCATATAGCTCAAAAAGAGAGATGGAACATTTGAACTGGTCTATAGTAACGGTCCTCCCCTTTGTTTGAGATAGAGATTTAAAGATTGAATGAGATTTAGATTCAAGAAGGACATGTGACGATGTGACCCAAAGGGACCTTTGTCCAGAGTACTGCTTCATCTTCCCTCACAAAAGCCTGTCAACTTCATCTTCTCTCCTCTACAAGGATGAAGAGATCGACTCGGTTGGAGTTTGGAATTGAATAGACTTTCAATCGAAATCTCTCATACTTGCTCTATTCCACTACAAAATGACTTTTGAACAGAATCTCAGGGATTGAGGAAATTCAAGAAAAGATTAGTCGAGTATTGTGTGTATTCAATGATTCAACTTCTGGGAAACGATTTTAATTCAGGACTTTCTCCGAACGGTTTGAACTTCTTATTTATGCAAAATCTACGAACGCCTGACTGGTTATTTTTAATTGATGAAGTTGTCTTGTCGGATGATTACTTATAAATAAGTAAGATATGGATATGAACTTTATGTGTCGTTGAGACATTAATTTGGAAAACGAACGGATTAGAATATCTCCTTACCTGCTGGAATCTGGAGCCGTAGAGCATGGAACAGCGGAAAATGTTCCCTTCAGCAGTTCCAACTAGGAACGTTGTTTTCTCCTTTGGATGGAAGGCCATGCATCTGGCACAGCCTGTTTTATTAGCGAATCTTTTGATTAAATCTTTGACTATTGAAATGGAAAAACTATCTTATTTAAATCGATGTCCCGAAATAAATCCCCACCTAGGTTTTTGGAGGGCTAACAAACAACTATTTTGTGCCTAAAAATAAACATGAACATTTCTTTTGGAAATTTATACAACTCTGAACTTGATGCGATGAAAAATTGAAATAGGAATATATCACTGAAATTCAAGAAAAATCGACCTCGAGTTTCAATGCGTTCCTAACCTCTCTGATTACTTTAAAAAATACGTTACGTAGATCTTCATTCTAATTTATAAAATAATATCTAGGTTGTACCAAAAAGTTTGTAGTTAGTCCCATCGGGTCCTTGAACAGGGGGCACAGGGAGATGAAGCGTGGCAATTGCAGTACCAGAAAGCCCCCCTCCACCACTTGCTGCCGAAGGGTCAATTACCCAATGAATGACCCGACCGTCCATTCCACAAGAATAAAAGTTTGGCCAATCGTCCGTCCCGTTTTCCGCCCATCGGACTGACCAAATCGAAGACCGATGTTTCATTATCGTGTGACAGTTTTTGAGGATGACGGATTTTGAGGAGTTGTCCTCGTCCTTCCGTAGCTGAAGCAAGGCCACGTTCCCATCGTATAGACCGACTGCTATGAGACAGTCTTGTCTTTACGGAACAGGAAAAGAAAACAAGGATTATATTCTTGTCTTAATTCTAGTAATTTTTAAGAAAACACTAATTCACCGGAATAAATACCCCACCCTAAATCGGATTCTAATTATACCAAAACGAAAAATTTCTAAAATATTCACTCCGACAGCGGATTTATTTAGATTATAAGATTTCCAGTACCCCTATACTAAAAATAAAATTGAATAAGGTCAAAGGTCATACGTTGGATGGATGGCACAACACATAGCTCCTTTAGGGGCAAGCCAGGAATGTTCAGGAAAGGCAGAATTTCGTAAGCTCCAAACCAGGACCATACCGTCCAGGATCGGATGCATGAAGTTAACTGGAAGAACATGAATTTTAAATGCAAATCATCAGAGAACAGAAACCATGAATTCGCCAAAACAGCAATTGCCTATTGCCTCGACGGAATAATTTCTCCTAGACAAGTTTTGATTTCAGAATTGAGCCAGTAATGTTTTCAAACGTGTCAGAAACGTCAAGATCTGTCAGAGTAATCTTAATCTTTTAAAGGAGATGCGACACTTACAAGAGCCATAACTAACGGCAAAGGAGTCCGGCTCACTCTTGGACCAACTGACACTCGTGACATGATGCTTTTTGGCCCTGTCGTACGCAAACTTCCAAAGTGGCAGCAGCGTCCCTTCGCCCGTCTCTCGGAATTCGTCCGACGCATCTTCGTAGTACTTGAAATCTGATGAAAAGATAATCATCAATTAAACTGCATAGTTTGCATAGAATTACGACTTCGAATAATTTAAGGTCCTATCCTGATTTCCAAGACTTTTTAGCTGAAAAAAAAACGGGATTTTTATGAGAAATCCAATCAAGCTGCTTGAAAGAGCAAACTCAAGACGTGAGCCGTTAATAAATCAACCGGAAATCCCTTATTTGATGAGGCAGACTTTCCTTGTTAAATGCAAAATGTAAACATGGAAAGAGTAGGGAAGTTAACTGAACCGAGATGAAGAGATCTGATGGCTTTTCTTATTGTGATATTGCATTGTAATAAGAACATGGATTAAGTACTGTTAACACAAAATTGTCCCATTATTACATTGTGAAACCCTTTAATGGGTTCGCTCGGTCCGTCTGTCTGTCCATGTGCAGCCTAAACTTTCATTGGTTGAGTGTTTTGTAATTAATTTTGTAAGATCATCGTTACAGTGGAAGCTTTATAGAAAAATCAGGGATAAAATTAGATTTTCAAAAATGCAAATGGTGTTTTATAATCCTGTCTAATGTTCTAATTTTTTTTCTGATTTTTTGACACCAGTTACGATTAGATTAAAAAACGTCCCATTGTTAGTTTGATAGCCGTGCTAGTCAAAGGGCAACCGTGAATGGTCAAAGCTCATAATTTTTCGCCTAGTTCTACTTAGCACTGTACATGATAGTACTATATGTTTGGCGAAATGTGAACTTGCTTAAAACGACTCATGTCACCAGTGCGTGGGACAACAACGTTAAATGCAATTAAAAAATTTTTCGTATCGTTTCATCCCTTCTTGACTTGCGTTTGCAACGGTTTATTATGGAAAGGGAGGCTAGACGTAAAGATCTGAAAAAGATTTGAAGCTCGGTAACGTAACATGCTCAATGTAAGATACAAGATGGAATAAGAATTAGGTCACCCCCGCATCTTCAAGAGATCTCAAAATATTTACATTTCCTTCTTGAACGCATGGACTCATCCCTGACTGTTCAATAGATGGATTGAATATCTAAAATCTAAAGCCGGACTTCTCTTCAAAATGATGGACAAAAAGCATTTCGATTTTTGTGGGGTTGTTCACAAACTCTGTTATGTCTAATTGTAAGAAGAACCTTTCATATTACTTCAAATCCTCAGTTTTTTTTAAATGTATTGCCCTAATTATAACCTGTGTTTCTCTATAAATTAGTATGTAAGTAGGAACGGACTGTATTTTTAGCACAACAATGGAACCATATTTCTGCAAGATGGAATCAGAAATGATGGATTACTCCTACTTACCATGAAGGACCTCATTGTGAACATTTTGCATGACAAGTCGTTCGAGGATCTTAAGTCCCTCCGCCGACTTTGCAAGTGCGGATTCCTGAGCGGCTTGTCCTTCGAGGACAGACGGCTTCCTCATCCGAACCCGCTCCCTCTCAGCCACCCTGTCATGTCAATCAAGATTAGCTTTACAAATCATCCGAATTTCAGAGAAACGGTAGAAACCAAATTCAAAACGTCTGTCCAAACCGGAAATCATCTGTCCAAAAAAATGTCTTAATTTCACTTACTTCCCTTCCTTATCCCTGTCCTTACGGGTCTGGGATTCCTTGGGAGGAGTCTTCCGTTCCTTGCTTTCATTCGGAGTCGTGGGGGCACCTCCCCCAGCCTCTTCGTCACGTTCTTCCTCAAAATCCCCGGGTCCTCCTGACTTTTGACCCTGTTTGGGTCGGTTGTCGGAGTCGGCTTCGTAAGCGTCGTAAATTACCCAAGCGTTGCAAAAGTCCTTGTACCCCGATCGAGGGGGCGGTTGAGTTTGTGCGTGGTGTTCCTAACAATTTCATGAATATTAAAATGAGCTAATGTGGTCTGCAAAAGTACCAATTATTTCCCTGTAATTTCTTTATCAACTTCAACTTACTCTAGTCGGGTTATTCTGAGTCTGGGAGGCGTGTTCACAGAAGTTGAACTGATTGAGAAGCTTCTTGGGCTTTTCATCTTTGGAAGGTGCGGCTTCCTCTGTAAACGATTTACTTGATCACTAACAGCCTTTAACGTATTTAGTTAATTAAGGAACTCTAATTTTAATGAACTCTGACCTTTGTCCTCGGCCTCGTCGGCCTCTTCCACAGTCTTTGTTTCCTCCTTCGAGGGTTCGGTCTCCTTCTTTGTCGAAGGGATTGAAGGGAGATTCTTGTTGGTTACGGGTGGTGGTAGTGGTACGGTTTTGTCATCCTTGGCCTCGGGATCTTCCAGGTCATCAATCAGTTCGTAGGGATACTCCCGAATTTCTTCTGTCGATTCCTTGAAAATCACCTCTGAATCCAAGTGGAACATGTGAATGGTCTCCTCGTCGTCCACCAAAGGGACGAATGCTCTGTGGTATCGGAAAAATTTAAGCAATTGCGATATGCTATATGAAATGCCTTTGGAATTGTAGAGCCTTACTCACTTTTCATTGTAATCCCAAACAACCCGGTTTTTTAACTTTGCTGGGTCCGTACTTGTCAAACTTTTAATGATCTCTTCCCGAAGTTGCTACAAATATTCATTAAGTTACAGATTATAAGGCTTAGAATTAATTGGTTTTGTCAGGTCAGGTCAGGGGTGGTGTTAATTGTACCGCATCGGTTAACTTCTCTTGGTCAGCGGGTTTGGAGAGTTGTTGGTCCTTGCGAGGATAACCTCCGTAATCGTCCTCATAATCACGGCCCTTCCGGCCTTTCCCACCTTTCCGTCCTTTTGAAGGACCCTTCGGCATTTTGACCGGAAATGGATTATTAACCAATTATGGTTAGGGTTTTAAATTGTC
Organism: Desoria tigrina; assembly: GCA_906901685.1. Classification (NCBI taxonomy): domain Eukaryota; kingdom Metazoa; phylum Arthropoda; class Collembola; order Entomobryomorpha; family Isotomidae; genus Desoria; species Desoria tigrina. The sequence goes on from CAJQTU010000007.1 coordinate 2,032,564, forward strand.
GATGGGGTTCTAGGGTTTGCAATGTATTGCCGAATATCTGTAGAAATTGTGAGATTTCGTAGGATTTCGTTGCATTTGTGGAATTTCAAGGCGTACTATTTAGTCAATATCCCCCGTTTCCATGGGAATGCATACACGGTTTGGATTCATGTATGAAAGGATTGGCACATGTGGCATGGAATCCGAGGAAATTGAACCCCTTGATTTATTTAGCTTTTAGCCCGAGTCAGGGCTTATGGAATCATGCTGTCCGTCCGTCCGTCCGTCCGTCTGTCCGTGACACGCTAACGGCCAAACGGCTGGACCGATCGACTTGAAATTTGGGACATTTGTGTATTTTGCAAATGCGAAGGCTAAGTTCGAAGGTGGGAAAAATCGGTCGATTGGTTGGCCCGTGGGGGTCATGCAAAGTAGTGTTACCAAGGGAATAGGTTTAAAATACAGACAAATTGAAGCATCCTGACTCGGGCTATATAACACTGCACAGTAGGTTTTTAATCATAGAATTGGATAAAGCTATACTGAAAGTGTTTATGCTATTACATGTGCTTTTCTAATAGATGACTGGAGATTTTTATAATATGATATTATAATCCCATGTCTATCATTCAAGCATAGTTAGTGTGGACTTGGGCCGATGTTGATGTTTGTAAATAAAATAAAACAACTTCTGTTTTTAAATGATCTTCCTTTATCCTTCAAATAAACATTATATAGCTCCAACAAAATCTGGAGCTTATATGAGTTGTCTACATGAGTTGTATATAAATTATTTATAACTTAAACCAAATAATCTTTCTTTCCTCACTACACTTAAGATTGTATTCTCCGAGCGCTGCATAAAGTCCATTCCTCGGGTTGTAGGGATTCGTTTAAATTGTGTGCTATTTAAGAACTTGTAGATTTTTAAAATTCAATTTAAAATTGTTTAACCATTGAATACTTTGCCTAAGAACTAGTTCATTTTATTGGTTAAATGACGGAAAATTGGTTACAGAGTTGTTAGTAATCAAAAGATGTAAATATTTATCTATTTTTTGTTCTACAGCAATTTTACTGAGCTTCTTAAATTGATACACAAATCCGAATACGTGTCACGAACGGAAGGCGTAAAAGTCTTGGAACATTTTATTATTTCATAAAATAAAATTTAATTCAAATCACATTCATCATGGAATCCTCTGAATTGGAAACCCTAAAGTACATCAAATCCTCGGAAATAATGTTGAAGAAGAATCGGAAGAAGTGTCTTGTAGTGGGTAATAGATACACTCAAACCTACGAGCTGGAACAAGACGAGATGAAAATCCGGGTATTGTGTCGGGATCGAAATCGACCGAAATCGGAGTGATCGACCATGGCTCCTTCTAGGAACCCGGGTTCCGAGAGAATCTCCCCATATTTCTCACATCTGGATAAAAACTATTGCGTTTTACTAACCTTAAGAAGAAATAACAAATAACTTAATTTTAGAAACATATCTATATCAATTGCCAAAACCTGTCTTCCATTTCACGCAAATTCGAATTCATTTACATGTACAAAGATGTATCAATTATTGGAACGGAGTGAATAAATAAAATAGAAAGAGAAAGTACAGTGTAGTTCGTGCAATACTTTCCGTGTACCTGGAACGCTGAAGAAACCTAATGGATTTAGACGATAGTGGAATCGACAGTGACCCTAAAAACCATTCCGATCTTGACATATCCATTCCGGTAAGTTATCCACTGGGGAAAATAATAACATTAAATAGTGGCAAACGTCTTCATTGTCGACCCTTATCGACCGCATATTACTCATTTCCTGCTCTGTGGCCCAACCCTATACAGAATGGCATGCCAAATAGCATTGTAATTAGTTAGGATGGAGCGATCATGCTGTATTGAGTCTTATATTTGTAAGTAGAAGTAAATAAAACCTTACAGGCTTCAGAAATATCAGAATTCAATTGTTCCATGTCGTATTTTCAAAAAGTAGTATATAAGCGTTTGAAAGGACCAGGAAAAAAGATAGTAAAAATAGGAATAATGATCTCCCAATATTTACTGGGATTTCCTTGCATTGACATTGGCCCATTTTGCAAGATGCATCCATTTATTTCTCAACAATGGAAACTCCGAATTTCCATGTTATTTTGCTCGATTTTTAAGTAGCATTTACGCTCCCCGCTGTGAAGGTTTAGTTATAATTGAATGATGCCAACAAGTTACTTGAAACATTAATCTATTTCTTCCAATCCTGACGTGTACTATTATCATGACCAGAAGGAGCCGATAATCACATTCAGTCCAGACCGCTGTCGGTTCGACACGGGGAAGTCGAGGAACTCCTCGATAACATCCGATTTTGAGTTAAGTGGAACGCTGGGAGAAGTGCCCTATTCATCGGGAGAAGGCTCGGATGAGAAGTCAATGACAGACTTGCTAACGAGTTCTTCGGCTGTCGGTGGTGGTGGTGTTAGTAATTCAAATTCGGTCGGAGGGGGCCAGAAACCACCGCAACAGCAGCCAGTTAACAATAGCAGTAACATCAACTCAAGGGGAACTCGTTCGAGTTCAAGCCGGAATAATGGGTCCACTAACAACTCCAGCAGCTTGGAACTACACAAGAGATTAGAGAAGCAAATTGCTCAAGCCACCATGGCCACTCATGCAAATGAACCGAAATCGGAGGAAGAAGAGACGGAATTCGGGGACTGGAACACCCACCAACAGCAACAACAGCCCAATCTCAATCATAACAATAATAATCAGAATAATTCGGAGACCACGGAAGCGTCCTCCTCTGCAATCATATCCCCTCCGAAACCGACTTTGAAAACATTTCAGGTAACGATCCACATCCTTATTTTAATATAGTATGCAGCGGATAGGACGCTTGGAATTTGAAACCAAGGATTTGAGTTTAACCTTGAGATGCATTTTTACCTTAAAATTAACAAGAACTTCCAAGTTGAGCAAGGACCAAGACCATTAGTTCAGTCCTGTTGGAAATATTAATGTATTTCCCTGATTTTTCATGGAGTAGTTTTGGGCTGCCGTTTTGAATGGCTAGTAAATATGGCTAAGTTGTTTGAAATATCAAATCGGCTGTCTGTACTCTTTCAACATTCAAGGGTATTCGACAAATATTCGGATGCATAAGCGTATTACACTGCGGGTAAAAGGGTAAAACCTATTCCGCTATGCCGTCTGTTAATTTCAAGATAACAGGAGTCCGGAAAGTTTCAATTTTTAATTTTCTCATATTTTTGCATATTACATCAAGCCCAAAAAAATATCAATCCTAGTTTTTTATGTTAGAATAGTGCATGTATCTCATCGCATCCCATCTTATTAAATTATTACACAAACATTTTCAATTAATTTCTGCTATTTCTGGTGTTTTTAAATGATTTCTGACCTTCCGTCAAAATCCGAGTAAAATCAAGAAGTTGAATATGAAGGGAGAAAGTGATTCATGGTTGCATATTAATTAGGGCTGAAGTATAGATTGCGTTAAAACATGTTCTTGAAATAACTAAATCAATGCTCTCTCTCCAGGAGTTTGAAGTGGATGAAGTGGAAGTGATAACGAAATGTTCGGGACGAACGAGCAGCTCTAACTTTGACGGGAGGAAAGGGTCCGGGGGACTGATTCCGCCTCAGCGGTTAGCCATCCCTCACAAAGGCCACGCTAATTCGAATAGGAAACACTCGAAAGGAAATCCAGAGTCAAAAGCCCAGAAGAAGCAGATCACCAACATTCCTAATCCACCCGAAGGGGCTAATCCCCCGGGCTCCACCTCCGAGAATAAGCCCCTCGTTCAATGGGACTCCGATGAAAGGTTTGTGCCTTGATAAACAGATAAACCCTTACTCGTTTTTAACTTTAACAAACAAACTAGATTCATAATATTTATATTAGTTCTCAATTCTCATTTCGACAGTACAATTGTCTGTTCTTTTGCCATGACCCTTGAGAGGTTTTGGAACATAGGATTTGTATATTCCAAGACTTAGGAATTCACAAAGCGGTTCAGGCATTACTTTATACTAGATTATATTGCATATGTATAATTGGCAAAGTTCATTTTAGACAGTACCAACACGTCAATGATATTTACTTTTCATCGGCAATCAATTAATTCAAAAACATTTCTTGTTAATCTCTCGCAGATAAGAAAAATATTTAAAATATTTCAAAAACTAAGGCCGGATGCTGTAGTTTAATATTTAAATCCGGAACAATCCACTATTATTTAAGTTGTGCCCTGAGAAATAATATAATATTTCGAATAATTAAAAAAATTACAGTGAAGAAGAACTGTCATTCTTCCCTGCAGCCAAATCCCGTGCCAAATTGACAGACAACCTGAGTATAGACAACATGAGTTTATCTGGAGAAGAAGACGACCTTCATTTATCCCCACCAAGACATTTGACCCGGAAATGTCCTTGTGACCCTAGACCCTGGATACAAGATCGCATGCCTAAAACAACGTCAAGTGAAAGCGCACAATGTCGTATCACGTGAGAAGTAGTTATACATATATATTTGATAGTTTCATTTCCTTGAACGAATTAGAAGATCGATAATCTATAAGTTAATCTATGTTAAAATTGGTAAAATATGATCTAGGTAGAACTCTTGCTGAACCCAACTCAGACATTTAAACATTCCAATTATACAGATCTCAAGACAAAGTACCTAGTTCATAGTTTTTTTTAAATTTCTAATCTGGACAATCTGTAATCTTCATAATGCAAAACTATTGATGGATCGTTCATAACATTACATTTAGGTTTTTGTTTTGTTGTCTATGCCTAAACTGAGATGCTATATTATAATATAGGGTCTACAATGCATTGCAATTTAAAACCTTGCTTCAAGGCATTATATTTTAATGAACCCTAGCTATCTACAAAATATTAAGACATTTTTGTTTTCCACTATTTTAACCAGTTTATGTTTAATGATGTATGCAATTAGAAATGTTTCAGAAATGAGGTTTTATAAACTTTAATTGTTAATCTGGTAATGGCTTTTTTTTACCTCCAACTTAACAGTTAGGATTAATGTGCCCCCTCTAAATCTGAATTTGCCCCCTATTTGGGATGAACTTGCACCCACTTAACTTGCCCCCTCTCAAGATGAACATGCCCCCATCAAGGATTAACATGCCCACTTAAAATAAAGTTTAAAAACTACAATTACATACAGTTTACTCCAATAATATTGGGTTGCATGGATTATATGCTATGTTAATATACGTTATACGAGTGTTATACCCGATAACCCGATTAACTGAACCCGAATTGAACGGTCTGAAACTGTACCAAGACATAAAAATAGATTTGTTGTTCCTATAAACGTTGAGTATGGGTGATCCATGTACCGCTAATGAGCTCATCAAATAACATGTGTGTTACTTTATAAAAACGGGGTGTTTAACGTCTCAATGCAACCATTAGTTTTTACAAGACACATCATACTTCAACATTTTTCATATACAGAATTTTGAGGGAGAATATGAACTGGTGATTAACATTTGGCTTTGGACTTATTGATGCCAGATATTATTACTGTATCAGCGAAAAAAAAAACTCCATGGTGTGCTCAGTCGAACCCCCTATCCTCACTCTACCACATACGCTATTATAGCAACTCTATGTTAAAAAAAAGTTTTATTGCAGGTGATGAATTATGAAACTTTAAAATCGATATTTTGAAAGCAAGCATCTTCCTATATGCTTGTGCGTATATACAGTACCATTTAAATCTGTAGATTTAGTGCAGATAATGGATTAGCGCGCTGCCTTCGTCTCAACATCCTTCAAAGTACCAACAGCCACAATCTAAGTGTAAAATTTTGTCACATTTTGGACCACCCATTGCCAGAGGGTTCTCAAATCCCTCTCGTAGTGAATCTCCAGATATAGCTTGATCAATGGCGGAACTATTATGCTTTTGATTAGCAACGGTAATGACCATTACAGTTTCAAACAATGTTTTTCCAATAAAATGACATCCCGTTTCAGATAATTAGTACATTCGTTCAAAAATAATAGTATGGAGGTCGAAAATTTGAATTAATTCAACCACATTATATAATACTGCGCGTTGACTGAATCATGTTTATAAAACAACGAACATGTGACCTGACGTCATTGACGGCTTACGGATAATCCATACCTGGCGTATAAATCATAAATACACACATCAATTTTTATGTTTTCGTACCGTTTCAGACCACTGAATTTAGGGAGGTGTATACATCCAACAAGGTTATCTCTGAGATAGACGAGGCGTACGCGTAAGGTCTGACAATAAGGCATATTGTTGTAAATGTGCGCAAGTCTCATCAATATCGACATTTTTGTCCCCATTGAAGGAATGTATTTGCTGTGAGACGAACAATTTTTGGTTTGATTTGAGATTTTAATTCAAAAATATTGTATATCATTTTTTGAAAATTTGAATCTGATAGCTAATAGTGAGACTTGGCAGACCAGTAGACTTACAGATGCGTATGTGTGGTCTAGCCGTCGAGCTATTTGAGAAATAAAAAAAAACACATTTTAGACCGAGACAATTATCTACTTTAGAAAAAATTCGATGTTAGTATTTTTCGAATTTTACACGCATTTCAATTAAAACATTTGATGCTAACCAATTATAATGACTTCATTGTCTACATCGTCCTCTTATCTTAATTAAACCTAAAACATAATTAATTTTAAATCTAAACATAGAAACATAATTAAATTTAAATTATGTTTTGGTTGTTGCTCATGCTCATGGTGATTACCACAACTGCTAATTTGCTATTTTTTCTCATCTGCAGTCATTGTGCTGTCATCGATTAGGATCAAATGGACAGCATTTCAATATTTCATTTACTTCAAATTTAGTTTTTTTTTAATATTGCATGCCTGGCAGCAAACATTGAAAAATTTGATCGATCGATAATCGATCGAATGCCTCTTTGAACTTAACGCTCAACAATATAAAAATAAAATAATACATCAAATCAGTCTTCATAGCTTAAAATATAAAAAATATTCTGTATTCAATTTTTTTAAGGGTACATATTAAAGGGGGCGTGGCCAAAAAACTACAAAAGGGGCGTGGTTTTCAAAAAAAAATTCCACCTCCGGCGGTGGCCGCCTGCCGGCGGGGCCCCTGCCGGGGGCGGGGGGTTGGGGGGCCTCAGACCCTCGATCCAGACCCTCTGGCCGGATCCTCCATTTCCATGTATGAAGGAGATGAGTCGAAGGCCATCCCGGCCCCATATGCCCATAGTATTGTGAAATTGTTTTTGTATAGGAATATTTTAGATTACTTATTCACTTTTATATTGAGCAAAAAACAATTCCGTAACTAGGATTTGCACAGCACCTCAATATGCTTCAGTGTTTACAGCTCAAGACTATTTTTTCTAATGTATATAGAAGAAGTATCTAAACTCTAATGAAACTGCACGCCTATTATGGTAAAAACGAGTAGCTTTCTAATCTCGCTCTCTTATTTTTATTCTCCTGTTCTATCTTGTTTTTAACCATTTTATTTATGTTACTCTCACTCTCCATTCTATCGATTTCTACGACTGCCTTCAAATATGATTTTTTGAAACCATGTTGCAAATGTTTGGTTTCTAATACTCTGCCATTTCTGTTATATTTTCGATTTTTTTAACATTTGAGTATACTTCGACTACAAATTGATGCAGGTGTAATGGTTTACCTCGTAGTTTGTACATCAAATTTAGTTTTTTTTGAATATTGCATGCAGCAAACATTGAAAAATTTGATACAATTGTCGATAATATTTTCTCTTTATTATCCATTTTTTGCCTTTCAATTAAAATCTGAAATTTATCCTTGTCGATTTGATATTGACTCATGTAACGACCCAAAGTATCCTCCATGTAAAATCTTGTATTTTTGGTTAAATAGTCATCCAAGTCCAATGGAACTCACTCGGCTATAAATTCAAATATATATATAAGTAACGATTTTAACTATCCAACCTAACTTACTCCTTTATAATCCTAAACAAAAAAAAGTTTGTTAAAATTTTGAATTATATTCACTACCTTTCTCTACTTCACGACAATCCTTTGGTTTCCGATTTAGAAGTCGAGCCCGTTCTGGCAGGTTAGTTTTTATCCTTTTAATGATTTTTAAATCTGTTTTCGAATCATTTACATGTTTTACGTATGATTCTGGTAGAAAGTGTGGAATTCTTATCGGTTCATCAAAATCCTCTTTCTATCCAGATTCGGATCTGGTGTTATCATTAATCATATCAACCATCGAGGGTGTATACTCGTTCAACTCTTCTGGTTCCTCGTCCTCTTCGTCTTCGTATTCCTCTTCGCTCATTTCGTCATCTTCATCGTCTTGCTTTTTGTTCTTCTTTTTTTAATTTGTTTTTCTGCGTTGGCTGGCCTCTGCAGCTTCGCAAATAACGTATTCAGATGCCATTGGTGAGTTACCACTGTGATATGTAGAAGTTGTTTTTTCTACTTGCCTAGTTTTCACGTTGAGAATTGTCAAAAAAAGAAAAGAGAGAGAGTGAGAGAGACAAACTTTTCTCACGATGTTGACAGGACATGAGAAAGTAAAAGAGTGGTTGAGCTCTATTAATTGACATAGTTCTGTACATTAGAGAATATTTAATCAGGTTGCGTGTTTGCATGTCATTATAAGCCAACTCCTGGTACATCTACATTTATCACACACTCTTCGATGTCATCCTCGTCCATAGCCGTAAGCTGCGCTGGAAAAAAAACCTTTACGCCATTTTCACAATCATTAGGGTTGGTGGGGGTCATTGGCGCCATGATAAATGCATCAGGCCGAAAGGCGTCTTTAACAGCTATACAACGGCTGATGGAGTACAAGTCGTTATCGATCGTTTGTGGATCGTTGTCTGGGCTTCGCTTTGTTCTTTTATTCGTTGGTTCCAAAAAAGTTGTTACAGAGCTCTGCTTTTTTTGCTGGTTGCCTTGAAGGATTGGATGGTTTGCCGGAAGCCGGTCTGCTGGCGGCAGGTTGGACAGCCAGTCTGCTGGCGACAGGTTGGACAGTTGGTCTTTGGACAGCTGGTCTGCTGGCGGCGGGTTGGACAGCTGGTCTGCTGGCGGCAGGTTGGACAGCCATTCTCTTAGTAGTGGGTTGGACAGCCGGTCTGTTAGTTGCGGGTTGGACAGCCGGTTTGTTAGTTGCGGGTTGGACAGCCGGTCTGTTAGGTATACCTGAAATTCGCCCGCCGGTAGCTGGAATACTGGTATCCGGTCTACTTGGTCCTGGTCGTGGTTGGGATGGGCTCGCCGGTACGATAGGGATCTGGACATGGTTAGGTAGTGGTAGTACTCCTCCTTGTCCAATAACGTAATCACGTATGACGTATGAATGATATTTGTTCAGTTGGGGTGCCAGATTATCAAATAGTGTGCATTTTGCTGCATTAGATTCCGCGCCGTAAACAACCATGTCTACCAGATTCGCTCGAATTATCTCTAGCATATCTTTTTTTAAGACAATGGGATGTGTGGTCTTTAGTGGCCACTTAATGTCAAATCGGAAGCTTCCTTAACTCCGCCTTTAGGTCCAACTAGAACAATGGCATACGGCATTTGCTGTTCCATGTCGCCCGGCTTTTTCCAAAAAGAGGAAAGCGTCTTGAGAGTTTTTTTTAGATTTAGCATGTATATCCCTTCTGCTGTCCATCTAATAGGGCAGTCCACACCTACTCCGCCGATGCAAAAAAATCCGTTCTCATTTAGACGATACGATTGGAGGTTAACAAGACCAGCCATGGTAAGCTGGTTGTTTTTAATTGTAAGAAAAATTTAATTTCTTTCCAACTAATCCAACATTTCTTCTCGATCCTTCGTCGCAGATGCCCTTCAATGGATAATAATAAATTAAATTATCCCGTTAAGACCATAGTCCACACACCAAACACCATGAAGGTTAGTACCTGCAGTTCAAGAAATTCCTTCCTTCCCAACCCGTCCAACAAGTTCCCGTTAAATTCAGATATCCGAAAAACGCAGTTTTTGATTTTCGACTCGTTTGAAGTAGGTGTTGGAGTAGTTGCATTAATCGCAATAGCCAGAGCAGCGATTAAAAATATTTTCGGATCCATACCAAAAGTCGCCGGCGCAGATTCTATGAAGAGCTTGTTCCACTGCAATGTAGTATTTGTATCTAGTGATTCCCTCTCGGTATCAAGTTACCCCTGGCTTGGGTAATTGGGCTGTATGCAGATCTAACAGGGACGTGTCATTAGATTGATAATTCTGAGCCCTTGCTTTATAGAAATTTTCTCGACGTTGTAACCGAGCCTCAAATTTAACTCTGTACTTTATAGCCTCACGCCTATCTCTGTCGGCTTTTTCCAAAGCAAAGAATAGTTCGTTATTGTCTTGTTCTTCCTTGAGGGCATTACTGTAGTTGACCCAAACAAATTGGGTTTTTACAGCATTAAAACTAGTGTCAGTAGGTGGTATACAAGCTAAATTTCTGTTTTTTAATAAAATTGCCCTTGTAAATGTGACTGTAACTGACTCGACCTCAGCCATATTCGGACATTTAAAAATTCAGTTCAAAGAACTCCTGTAAAATATACAATAATATTTTACCTATAGCTCGAATTCCCTAATGTCGCTGTTAAGTTTCAAGTTAAAAAGAACCTTACCTTGGTTTGACTTCACTTTTCGTTGGTTCACAGGACACAATATTTAACAGTTGATTTGTTAGATTCGTTTTCGTTGGTTCACAAGACACAATACTCAAAACAGTTGATTTGTTGGATTCGAAGAGCGGATGGAAAAGAGAGTTGCTCTCTTAAAGATCAGAGTTGCAATGACGGCGTTTGGTTGGGTACTTCGTCCTATATCCCTGATTCCAGACAGAATTCCCGGATCAATAAAAAGATGTGCCCAATTCTGCAGACATTGCATCTCAAAATTTGCAGAGAACCTACGATCGATAAATGAAGCTGCGCGAATGCATTTATGGATTGTAGCTCTGCAGATCTGAGTCGAAATTGAAAAGTGAATCTTCAATCGATACATTTATTCGCGCATCTTCTAAAATTGAGATGGTACTTCGTCCTACATCCCTGAATCTAGACAGAATTTCCCGATCAATAAAAAGATGTGCTCAATTCTGCAGAAATTGCATCTCAAAATTTGCAGAGAACCTACGATCGATAAATTCATCCGCGCATATTCTGAAATTGAGATGACTGCAGATTTTGAGATGCAGTCTCCAGACTGGAGGATGAACTCTCTTTGTAGGACACGGAGTTCGAAAGTGAAAAACGATCGATAAATCAATAGAATGCCTCTTTGAACTTAACGCTCAACAATATAAAAATAAAATAATACATCAAATCAGTCTTCATAGCTTAAAATATAAAAAATATTCTGTATTCAATTTTTTTAAGGGTACATATTGAAGGGGGCGTGGCCAAAAAACTACAAAAGGGGCGTGGTTTTCAAAAAAAAATTCCACCTCCGGCGGTGGCCGCCTGCCGGCGGGGCCCCTGCCGGGGGCGGGGGGTTGGGGGGCCTCAGACCCTCGATCCAGACCCTCTGGCCGGATCCTCCATTTCCATGTATGAAGGAGATGAGTCGAAGGCCATCCCGGCCCCATATGCCCATAGTATTGTGAAATTGTTTTTGTATAGGAATATTTTAGATTACTTATTCACTTTTATATTGAGCAAAAAACAATTCCGTAACTAGGATTTGCACAGCACCTCAATATGCTTCAGTGTTTACAGCTCAAGACTATTTTTTCTAATGTATATAGAAGAAGTATCTAAACTCTAATGAAACTGCACGCCTATTATGGTAAAAACGAGTAGCTTTCTAATCTCGCTCTCTTATTTTTATTCTCCTGTTCTATCTTGTTTTTAACCATTTTATTTATGTTACTCTCACTCTCCATTCTATCGATTTCTACGACTGCCTTCAAATATGATTTTTTGAAACCATGTTGCAAATGTTTGGTTTCTAATACTCTGCCATTTCTGTTATATTTTCGATTTTTTTAACATTTGAGTATACTTCGACTACAAATTGATGCAGGTGTAATGGTTTACCTCGTAGTTTGTACATCAAATTTAGTTTTTTTTGAATATTGCATGCAGCAAACATTGAAAAATTTGATACAATTGTCGATAATATTTTCTCTTTATTATCCATTTTTTGCCTTTCAATTAAAATCTGAAATTTATCCTTGTCGATTTGATATTGACTCATGTAACGACCCAAAGTATCCTCCATGTAAAATCTTGTATTTTTGGTTAAATAGTCATCCAAGTCCAATGGAACTCACTCGGCTATAAATTCAAATATATATATAAGTAACGATTTTAACTATCCAACCTAACTTACTCCTTTATAATCCTAAACAAAAAAAAGTTTGTTAAAATTTTGAATTATATTCACTACCTTTCTCTACTTCACGACAATCCTTTGGTTTCCGATTTAGAAGTCGAGCCCGTTCTGGCAGGTTAGTTTTTATCCTTTTAATGATTTTTAAATCTGTTTTCGAATCATTTACATGTTTTACGTATGATTCTGGTAGAAAGTGTGGAATTCTTATCGGTTCATCAAAATCCTCTTTCTATCCAGATTCGGATCTGGTGTTATCATTAATCATATCAACCATCGAGGGTGTATACTCGTTCAACTCTTCTGGTTCCTCGTCCTCTTCGTCTTCGTATTCCTCTGCGCTCATTTCGTCAACTTCATCGTCTTGCTTTTTGTTCTTCTTTTTTTAATTTGTTTTTCTGCGTTGGCTGGCCTCTGCAGCTTCGCAAATAACGTATTCAGATGCCATTGGTGAGTTACCACTGTGATATGTAGAAGTTGTTTTTTCTACTTGCCTAGTTTTCACGTTGAGAATTGTCAAAAAAAGAAAAGAGAGAGAGTGAGAGAGACAAACTTTTCTCACGATGTTGACAGGACATGAGAAAGTAAAAGAGTGGTTGAGCTCTATTAATTGACATAGTTCTGTACATTATAATATTTAATATTTAATCAGGTTGCGTGTTTACATGTCATTATAATCAAAAAATTGAATTAAGAGGCCCAGTCCTTAATTAGTGGTTTCCTTTTTCTTTTCTTGGCATCTAACGCCCCTTCAGTCATAATTGATGAAGTTATTTTACTAATGGCTTCATTACTATCGCATCCCGAAAATTCGTGGTGAAACATACTGTTAGTTAAATTACATAATATATTTTTTTTAAAACCTGACATTGTATCGTCTCACAAAAAAATTCCTTAAAACCTACCGCAGAAAAAAAAATCACGAATTTAAAGTAGAAAAAGCTCCTTTTCGGCTGGAAGAGTTACCAAAATAGAGGCCATAACAGCGATTCCCAAACGCTGAATCAAGAAAGAGGTTGAACTAGTTTCTCCGGTAACCTCTGCGATCCGCTGTCCGATAGAGGAGATGAGTCGAAGGACATCCCGGCCCCATATGCCCAAAGTATGGTGAAATTGTTGTTGTATAAGAATATTTTAGATTACCTATTCACTTTTATATTGAGCAAAAAACAATTACGTAACAAGATTTGCACAGCACCTCAATATGCTTCAGTGTTTACAGCTCAAGACTATTTTCTCTAATGTATATAGAGGAAGTATCTAAACTCTAATAAAACTGCACGACTATTATCGTAAAAGCGAGTAGCACTACCTGAAATACATTAAATTTTAAATGTCCTCTCTGCCTACTTCTATCGGAAATTGCCCTATTTTGCACCTTGTCACTTTCCCATTCGGAGTTCAAAACAAATAGTATGAGTAGTAAAACTCAATTAAAGGGTACAGGGCTCCGACCATCCTTGATAAACAATAAAAACGTTATCGACAATAATTAAATTTAAAAATTATCACGAACCTTTCATTTGGAACGATGAATTGAATCTTTACTTTCTTGATTTGAAGTAATTTAAGAGTTTTAGACTTTAGATGTGGTAGTCTTGCCCAATTATGTTTGAGCCACCTTGAGTTTGAGTATTCCCTTTAGTTCACTAATGCGAGTATCGCATTTTTTTATTTTTGATTGGGGAAGAATACAGCTGGTTATTTGTAAAGATAAGATAAATAAAATGTTAAAAAACGTAAGCATACGTCGGAGAGAAACAACGGAACAGCACAGCACATAAGGAACAAACGGATTGAATTTGAAAAATTGAAAAAATCAAACATCAGCCTGTTTCACTTTTTAGTTTTATCAAGGTCAATCAGGGCATTTTGTAGTTGAAATTTTGTTAATGAGCGGAAAGCATTTTGTTTGTTCAAAGTTTAGACCTGATTAAGGTAGTTGGAGCTTCGCATTGGTATTTGGCTAAGCTCATGGATTGGACCTCGTTTAGTTCCCGGCTACGTCTAATTTCATTATCGTATTTGATACATTTATCGGTTGGCTGGGGTTTTCATCCTGGGGTTTGCTGTCCTTTCCATGAAGCCGCGTAGGTTGGATTGCAGCAAAGGGTAGGTGCCCGAAATGTGCAACAAAAACTTAGAAAATTTTCATAAATGTTGCACAATTCCAAATAATGTGCAACAATCCAATTTTGTGCAACAAAAACTTGTAGGTGCCCAAAATGTTGCACAAAAACTTAGAAATGTTTTACGAATGTTGCACATTTTGGTTGGAGTACAGCAAAGGGGACCACAACACTTATAATATTTTCGAAATCCACTAAAGTGCTCCAAACGTAACGAAACCGTGAACTGCATACAAACACTCCTTATGATATCACTAGCAATTTCAATTCAGGGAAATTTTCTGCCAGGTAACGTTTCAAGGTCACAGTGACCTTTTAAAGGTTTAAAAAATTCACCACAATGAAGTTATTCTTGTTTAAAGTTAGGTTAGGTCAGGTTAAAAAATAATTATCATTTTTTAACCTAACCTAACCTAACTTTAAAGAAGAATAACTGAATAACTTCATTGTTGAAATTTTTTAAACTCAAAGAGGTCACTATGACCTAAAAACAATATGTGCAACAAAACCTAGAAATAATTTATTTTTGAAACTGGAAAGTAACCTAACCTAACTTTAAAGAAGCATAACAATAACAGCGGTGATTTAGTTACACGGCTCTCAAGAAATTGGATTTTATAAAATTTTTAAATTTTGTTGCACATTTATGAAAAATATGCAACATTTGTAAAAAATTTCTAAGTTTTAGTGGAACATTTTTTGGAATTGTGCAACATTTATGAAAATTTTCTAAGTTTTTGTTGCACATTTTGGGCACCTACCCTTCGCTGCAATCCAACCGCCGCGTATTGGAAACTGAAATATATGCTTAGGACCGTTCAGTGAAACCCTTAGTAGGTCAAGGGGTTTGTCGAGCATACTTGTTGACCGAGAAGATTTTATATGATTGATTTTGGAAAATCCTCTTTCCGATTCTGCTGAGGGACTAATGACCATAGCTTTTTGTATAAGCAGCTTGGTGTTTGGTCTTATTGTCTATCCAATACACTATGTCCATTGAAGACATACCCTTCCATGACTTTGCTAGTTCAGCACTTGGAAAGAGTTCGATGGTACTGAGCAATGGTAATAACCACATGGTACATTGGTAAATGCAATCTGTGGGCCAGACAGTGGAAAGGACTACGTAGACTCATTTTTCAGTACATTGAACATCATTATACTCAAAATGTATTAGTCTAATTACGTACCAGAATTTCGACGTAATGATTTTGCATTTAAGCGTGTACATTTATTAATTTATTTACCGATTATTTGGTTTACTGGTATTGATTTTTTCGCGGCAATTGATTCTCAGGTTTGTTTTGGTATTTTGGTAACAATTCCAAGAGTGGGCACAGAAGAATGGGGTTGGGTGAGTCTTCGTGGAATTTTACTGTAGAATTGGATATATGTATTTAGAAACCCGTGTTTCTATATTCCGCAACATAAGTTTGTGTGCAATTTGTTGCTGTTTCTCATATACTTAGCCTTATGCCTCCAAATAAGGATCTTGAAGTCGGGATGTAATTTAGGAATAACCGCTGTTATGGATTTCCTTGCTAAGTTTTTCCTCGCACTGAATTAGAAGAAACGAAAATGTTTATGAGGCAATAAGAAAGTTATTCACTCATATTACACTCATTAATAGTGGGTTGATTACATTGATGTACACCAGCAATGATGTTAAAATTATTTATTGACTTTTTTAGACTACGATTATGTCATATAATATTCATTCCTACATATGTTAAATATACTTATTTGGAAGGTTCGATTACGTAAGCTAATAGTTTTGGAGAAGCTTCGTCGCGGCGTTTGCCTTGGAATCAGCATTGAATGAAAAAGCTAAGTGTACATTATCAGTATTATTACATTAGATTATCAGAGAAAGCATTTTGCAAAATAAAAAGTACAAAAGCTTCTCTTTCTTCCTAGCAAACGATTATTGTATATGTAATTTAAAATGCCAGATGGTTTTGGGCTGTCGTAGGCGCAAGTAACTAGGCATGGTTTTTAGGGTGCTAATTGTGGTAGATTTTTCTGATTCCGAGAAAGCGAAATCAGAAGTTACATTTTTAAGCACAGAGTTACATTTTAATTTAGATAGCTCAGTAACTGGATACTTAAATTCTTGCAATATAGTTATTAATGATCTCCTAATAAAGAAATTTAAGAATTTCAGTAGCAAAAGTTATGAAGGTGCGGCGGTAAAGCATTGGGGTTTTTTATTATTTGATATCAATCACTACTACCTTCGAAGTTTGACTTACAATGCACACGCAAATAGTGCAACACTGATAATGACTAGTGAGATATATCAAAAAATCAGAAAAAAAATTAAGAAAACGAAAATCATAATATCTCTTTTGAATGCCCAGGGGTTTTTGAGAAATCCGGTTGGGAAGTGGGCGGAAAATGGGTGAGCGGGCGCGAGGTGGTAATTAGTAGGGATGGAAGGGAGAAAGAAAGAGAAACTCGAGTTTTTCTCACTGCGACGGAAGCGTAAATAGAGGGTTAACATTGGGGGACTCAGAAAATAACATTGAGCGAGAGCGAGACTTTTCACAAATCCAGACGGGCACTAACTATACGAAGGAAAGCCAAAAGAAGGAAAAAGTCGACCTTCTTCCTCAATCCACGGACTTCGCGCCCACCACACCCATTTTCCGCCCACTTCCCACCCCGATTTCTCAAAAACACCTAGGCATTCAAGAGAGATATTATGATTTTTGTTTTCCAATTTTTTTTCTGATTTTTTGGTATATCTCACAAGTCATTATCAGTGTTGCACTATTTGCGTGTGCATTGTTAGTGAAATTACTGCTGCATTTTATAAAACGACTAGACGTAAGCCCGGTTTTAAAAAACCGGAGACCGAGGCGTGGCAAAATTAATAAACCGTTGAAAAATCCTAGAAACTGTGATATTTAAGATGAAGCATGGTTCACAGTTTCTACGATTTTTGAAGGGTATATTAATTTTGCCCCGCCTCGGTCCCCGGTTTTTTAAAACAGGGCTTACGTCTAGTAATATAGATAAAACAGTTTCTCGTCTGAAAGATATGTTAATTGTCACACGACAATAGTTAAAACCTTAACCTACGTGGCTATATTTAAGGTCAGCCGCTCAAAAACTGCAAAATTCTAATAGTCAGAACGCTTCTTTTTTGAAAATTTCAAAGTCGGGGGTCAGGGGTCGTGTTAAATTCTTTCTTGTCAGTTTTTAAAGGTCAGGATAACAAAATTTCAAAATCCAGAATAGCCAAAGACTTTCTCGGCGAAAGGAGTTGTCAATCGGTATGTCACACGATGATTTTGAAAATTCGACCCTTTTGACTGTTATTGAGGTCATTAACCAAAATTTTGAAATTCCAACATTGCTAAAGTATTTCTTGAAGAACAACAGTGTAAATTGATATGTCACACGACCATTTACATACAATTTAACGTTAGGTCAAGTTGGCCTAGGTCGCAGGTCATGGAATTTTGAAAGGTCATATAGCCTACCGTAATTCCGAATTTTTTTAAGAATTTTTGGCTATTTCAGTTTTTCGATAACTCAAGCCAGTAAGAAGTAGTAAGCTGGAACATCAGAGACATACAAATGGCCTTTTTTATTATAATAGATTTTATGAATTATATTTTGATTTGTTGATAGTTATTATCTTAATTGAAAGTATAAATTCAATTGAAGGATATTTATTGACAGGTCATTAAAGAATTGATTTATCCGATTCAATACTACAAATATATAATTTCTAAGTATTTTCTCTTATACTGTACATAATATCTCTTACATCGTATTCATATATATAATACCAATATAAGCTATTAGTAGCTTTACAATTTTGGAGAGAACATATTTTTAAAAATATAATTAAGAAGAAGCAATTTTATGTTCCATTGAAAGCCCAAAATCTTAGAGTACAGAATGGCAATTTAGGAAAAGCTCGTACTAAGAGAGCTTATGAAGAATATTACAGGATTTGATATTAGTGACGATTTCTATTTTTACTACTATCTTGAAATCCAATTTTTTTGGGCTGTACTGGTGCACTTTATCGGCACGCACTGGAACAATTAAATCAAACGAAGGTTTCATCTTTGTTATTTGAAGAAATGGTATACAAATATTTTTGAAATAAAAAAGTTACCCTCAACAGCCTCAACTATCTAAGTACGGTAGTAAAATATGTTTTGTTGCAACCACCACTAAAACGTATCCTTTCATATTGAATTACCTTTTAAATAATTTCAAAATTCAAATATGTAAAATATTAGTATATTTTATAAGCAATTGAATAATGTTGTGCATACGCCTCTTTTAAGTCAAATATTTTGAATTTAATTTCATCTAATGTCTAATTATTTTTAACAAGAAGAATGATTATTTCTTGAAAACAAGAGTAATTTATTTTTGTGTTATCTTACAATTACCGGCGATCCATCATTATCGTACTGCAAAACATAAATTGTATATGCCTAAGCTATTTAAGAAATTAGCGATCGATTTATTTGAACTAAAAAGGGTTTTGAGGAGCAATGAGTATAATAATCATTCGCATTATTTTTATTTTATTATATAATTATAATTTTTGATAAAGTAGAGGGCTGAATGTTCTTAAACGTAAAATTGTTGTTTTGAAAATTGTTCTTACAAATAAACATTTTTAATAAAGTAATTTTAATTCAAATTTTGAATTTGTTTATTCGTCCGAGCGTCATACTATAAAACACTACTATTATTTATAATATTCCATATTTCCAGAATTCATATAACACAGCTTCGAACTTGAACCCCTTAACAGCAAACTTGAAATCTTATCATTTTGAAGCTATTTCAATAATCATAATTCATTGGATTAACACTCAATTAACAGACAATATTGCTTGCAACTTAAAATTAATCTGTAGTATGAAAATTTGGAAGCTTACAGTAATTCATTTTGGGGTACTGAAATAAATTTAACCATTGTTTGAAATTTTTATATTGAAATCATCATTTTTTTTATTTGTAGTTTTTACAAAGGTCCATGATTTTATATAAACCCATGCAAGAGGTGCTTTAATGTAATTTATGTTTTATTCGTTCAAATCTTTTAATGAGCTATCAATGTTTTCGAATATTTCAAGTTTCAGGGTTTATAGTTTTGTTGTGCCAGTCATGCATATGTAATTAACCATTCTAACAAAATCTAAATGGATGGGATTATGTTTGGGGATCGGTTCTGTACTTTTGGGAATCCGAAAAAACACTACATGCCAACAACGGAACCGAAGAACGACTGACATTGACAGCCATGCAACTTAAGAAAAGTGGAAATCCACAAAACCCTGTTCCAGTCATCATCAGTTAGGACATTGAATCAATTTTAAAGCCCTATAATAACAATCGGCCTGCCTAGTATAATCTTGGAACGTCTTATCGAAAAGCATCAGATCTTGAGTATTTCTGTTTGACCAGCCGGTGATTTATTTAATGTAGAACTAAGAGCCTCCTGAACACTACAAACAAAGAGACATTATATCTCTGACCTTGATACTTACTGAAATGCTGTTCTGTTTGTGTAAACATATTATCACCTAAAGAAACAAGCTCAGATGGACTGTTGAAATAAATTTGTTTCCATACGATTTTTTTTATTGGACAATGCAGTTGGTTTGAAACGGCAATCATATCAATGTTAAATAGAAAAGCATTGTTGGACTAGGTGTCTAAGTTTTGATTTATTATGAACTCGTCTTGAGACTATTAAAGCTTTTTTTACTTAATATAATACACATAAACTAATGTTTCCCAGAAACATTAGAACGAAGGTCATGTAATGTAGGCAATATCGTCCTGGTTATCCTCCCTCGTCAACTTTATTAACTTTATATACGCAATTAAACTTGAAAAGTCTCACGTGTAGAGTGGAGAGTTCTCATCAATTTCATCGCTTTTAAATTGTATTAGCTGTGTTTAAGCTCGAAGTACAGTAAAGTGTTCAATAAATTGCATTTTCATCAACTCTATTCCCTATTTTCAAATTGAAATGGAAAAGATATTTGGATTCGTAGTTGCGATACTGATTTTCAGAGCGGCTTTA
This sequence comes from Desoria tigrina, assembly GCA_906901685.1. Lineage (NCBI taxonomy): Eukaryota > Metazoa > Arthropoda > Collembola > Entomobryomorpha > Isotomidae > Desoria > Desoria tigrina. Next base: position 2,053,163 of record CAJQTU010000007.1, read on the forward strand.
GGAATTGAAATCGAGAAGGAATTGACGCTTAGTTTTAAAGAGAAACTGGCACTTGATCAGGTATTTTGTAAATTTTAATAGTTCATTGTTGGAAACGCAAGGCATACAAATAGAAGTATTTCATTTATTCAATTTTAAAACTTTGACGTCTGATTACAAAGTTCAGAGGATCCGTTGAACATTTGTTGACTGATGAGTACATGAAAGGTGATCTATATCTCATCCGATGGCTTCGAGGTATTTAAAAACATAGGTCGAACCTAATCGACTTACAATTATAAGCTTTTTGATACACCATGTAACATTATTCTTGATATTCTCAGCACGGAACTTGAATATAGGAGCTGCGGAAGAAATGTTGAAAGCGGTACGTTGAGGATAAGCATGCTTTTGTGATGAGATCCAACTTCTTGAAATTAACCATCATCATGCTATACAACACTCAATTGGTTATTAATTCATTTTTACACCAAAACATTTCTTCAGAACCTCAAATGGAGAAAAGATGATAAAATCGACGAGATTTTAGACGAAGACTGGTCCCAATTCGCCTCGGAGTTTGTCCTTGATGATACTGGGAGTGATAGGACTGGAAGACCAGGTAATGCTTTGAATGAATTGTTGTTAATTAATCAGACAATCTCGTAACGTATTTCCCTAGATGGTCGCTTGAGAACGTGTATTTTAACTCTCCAAATGGGTGAAGAATTAAGGATAAGTTTCGTGGTGTAAATTACAAATTTTACCAAAACTCTTGACTTCTATTCAATCAATTGTAGAATTCTTTTTTGCTTCATAGAATCTTGTTATACGTGGATTTTTATGAAATTAACCTTAACTCCGAATTCTTCACATTTCCGATTTGATATCGATTTGTTTATTAAATAACCCTTCTTTAATGACTGCATTAAATCTGGCTTTATTAGTTATGGCAGCGGATATTTCGGAATGGAACGTGAGGGACTTGGTGATAAGTGGTCAAGGGGATAAGTTGGTGAGGTACATGATCCGAGGCGTTGAGTCCGTCTCACGAAGAGTTCGAGATCTCCAAAGCCGCGGGGAAAATGTGACACAATGGCACACTCTCCTGAACATGGACAACTTCAACTTGGTTCAGCATGGTTGCCTTCAATGTAAGAACATAAAATATGTGACAGTCTAATATTTAAATAATTACCCCGGAGCCTTTAAATATTTTTAACCCCAAAATTTGGACAATTTTTATTAACGATTCGACAGTTTCACATTCAAAGAGTTATTTCGCTGGGCACTTAATTGTTGAATACTTACGGTAAATCTCATAATTAATATGATTCCCTACGCCCTACACAAGAAATTCTGACGCCGAAATTTTTAATTGTCCCTTTGTGATAAAACAAGTCGACAGACCTACCATTAAACGTCGAAAAGTGGTTATGTATTTTTAATGCTTTTTCAGTTTTAAAAATGCATAGTAGAAGTTTATGACGTTGCATGAGTAAACCACCAACATTCAGCTTTTGAAATCTCCTTAAATTGATTTAAATTTATTCAACAGCATCCAGAAATTACACATTGATATACTAAAACTAAAGTGTAATTCAATTCCTCCTATTTGCCAATTTTAAAATGAAACAATGGTTTCACTTGTTAGCCGAGTAAAACGAATCGAATGGCGAGGACTCCGTAGAGTTGTTCATTGGCTGCATAATTTGGAAACGATCTGTAGAGTTCCGTTCCCCTCTCCAAACTGTCAACTCCCGGAAGACAGGCTTGTAATCCTTCTCCGATCAGCATTTCTGGAAATGTCGGGTATGGAATCACATCCAAAACCCTGGCACCCAACCTGACCGGGTTTTCATGATCCGGGTTATCGTCACTTGTGTAGAAGTAGATTAAATCCCCGACATTTAAGTTCCGATATCGTTCTGTGCCACAACGCCCTTCGACTCGTTTCACTCCAGCCTGGATGAGTTCCAAATAATGGCGATCCACGTGGATGTCCATGTTTGAACTTTAAAGGAAAACAAAAGCTACAGAATATAAAATATAGACAGATTTTACTTGATTAGGAGCAATTTTAATTATTGTGTTAACGGCTTAAAAAAATATTTAATTTACTCTCTATACTGGTACCTTTGCCGTATTTCTAAAGTTGCAATTTTTCCTGTTTCCCAAAAATGTATTTAATGGATTGAAATCTGGCAGTATTTTCGACTAACCTGTGAGAAATCGATTGTGCGAATTGTGGGGGTTAAAATGCAGTTGTGTTAATGTACAGTTCACAGTCCAAGTTTAATTGTACAGCCCTTATCTAATCAGTTGTACAATTTATCAAATTTTCCATCCGGTCAAAAACAAATAAAAAACGTCTTTGGCTCTGGTGGATAGGAAATAATTTCAAAACTTGAATAATTGTAAGATATGGATGAAGTTGGGAGTTATTAACTGAATTCTGATATTTTGTTATCCTAACAATGAGTCACGACGTCGAACAATGTCTGACAAAAAATATTTTTTTTGCATGAATGTCAATAGGTTTGCCAATTTATGTGCGATTCATTTTGGCACATGAAAGTTACTATCCATATGGGGCTGACAAGATCATCTCGTTCAACAGTAAGTCACCTGTAAATAGTATTTTATTTTTTCGTTCGAGCGAAATCCTTATTGAAGTGTATCCAGAAAAGGAAACAATCTATTAATTTATGATTTAGCTCCAGGTGTATTCGAAGTGGTTCTGCGGCTAGTTCGGCCTGTAATGAGCCAAGCCATGAGGGATTCTCTCATAGTCCTTGGGACTAATAAAAATGAATGGAGAAAAGTGATTTTGGGCCTAATTGCACCGGACCAATTACGACGGAACTTCGGTGGGACTAAAGAATCATATTATTAGGTTTAAATTATATTTGTTGGCAACAATTAATCTTGAAAATAAACTGTTGTTTTATAAAACATTTACGAATAAATTATTGTAAATTATTATCAGCATAATATGCAATGCAATAAAGCATCAATAATGTTCGTTACTCGTCCACTATTTCGAACCCATTTTCTGTCGGTTATGAATATGAAGCAGAAACTAATTTTTAGAACCGAGAGGGTTATTTATTAACGAGTAGGGATCATTTCACATTTACTTTTTTATGTTTTATTTTATAAAAGATATATAGTAAAGTAACTTTATAAGTCCAATAATAACCACAAAAATCGGAGAACAAATTATAAACATAGAAGACAATTTTTAATATATTTAACTTTTACTTTCACGTTAGGTCAATCAACCCGATCAAGTCATTATAAAATGAAACAGGAACTCTAAAAACAGCCTAGCTCTTCTTTTTTAAGGATTTGCTCACAAATCCAGAAAGTTCGGTTTTGACAGGTTGGTCCTTTGCGATTCTTTACATTTACTGCTCTTATTGTACGGTTTAATATTAGAAACGGAAGAGATTTCTGATAAAAACAAGTTCACATAAATATAAATAAAACTCAAGCCTCGTTCCCGTTTCCCAGCCAAACACACCTTTTATGACTGAGACCGTCAATTGCATGTCTGTCTACTTTTCTGACTTAAATCATATTCGGATTTCGACTAATTCAGTAATTAAAATTTATATTGAAGAACTCGAATTGAAGATATTGTCATAAATCATGTCCTACAGGGTTGATCCCTTATGATAGTTTATTTGGCGAAAACGGTCAAGAGCTGGTGATTAGCAAAATTCCAGCGGAGCCACAGGTAAATTTGACTAGATGGGCTAGTTTTTTAAACTCTGACAAAGGTGAAAGGGTGGGGAGTTATTTAGGAGATGAGTTATTCCGGAGAGGAACATAAGTTTTTTTTTTTTTCACAAGTAATGTTTTGACAGATGAAGACTGAAAGGATATGCATTGTTTGTTGTTTACACTTTACACAGTAAAATACATACAATAATTCCGCCTTATTAAACGTCTCGGTCTCACATATGCTAATATTATAGACAACAAGTTTTTTTATCCTGTATTGTTATTATTATTACGCGATGTTGAAGGTGAGGAATGTATTGGGAATTTCGGAATTTATTGGCACGATAATAAAAACAACAATAAATTAATAAGCATGTAGTTTTTCAGTTTCGAACTTATTTATCTCGAATACGACAAACATGGACTACTCACCTGCCTCTCCGACGATTTCCGGATGATTGCAACCAATAATTCGCAGCGCTGTACATTTTGCAGCAAGTTATTCAATAATTTTTTTATAATTAGACTAGCTTGAACCTCTATGAACTTCTATTTTTAGTGTATTTTATTTCTATATTAGACCTGAAAAATGACATTGTAGGTGGATGTAACATGATTTATCACTTAATATGCAAAATAAAAATAACGTAAATATTTCCTCAACTCTTTTATGATGTGCAGAAATAGATTTCCGAAGTTTTCATGAAACCGGTTCTTTACTAATTGTGACGTTTTGGTGCATTCTTGTGGATTTACTTAAATCCTTGGCCTGAAATCCAGATACGGACTTCGTTGGTCTATCGCATATCGGGATAAAAGTGAAGATATTTATGAATAAACAGGTTGGTCAAAATTGTCCCCGAGATCTAGTTGAAATGCCAGTTTAATCCGTCAAAATGTTTGTTTAACCAGGTCTGAAATTTAATTTTTAAACTAAAGGTCGTTATAACCCATTTTTTTAGAAACTTCAATTATTGCTTACAATTATTTCTGGGGTTGTTTGAACATCCATACTGCAAAATTGATTCAAAATTGAAAAGGATTCAGTAATTTCATAAAATTGGCCCAAAGATTTCTTTTAAAATATTTTTTTTATTGAGAAATCAAATAAAACTTTTTTAAAAAATTTTAAAACTTTTAAACACTTTTAAACCTTTAAAAATGATAAATCGAAATGTAATATTGTGCACCGTAAAAGTCAAACTGTAATAAAATTCTAACCTTGTGCAATTAATAAACGGATTCACTTATCTTCTAGAGCATGCAAAGGATGACGGACATTAGCGTATCCTAGACTAGTTCTACCTTGAACTTGGAACGGTGTCGTTCTCACAAGAATAACATAATATTTACGCACTTTTTTTACATTTATTTGTTTTAGTTTTTGTGGTAATTAATATGTACATTCTTGTTTCTACTTCTTGAACAGTTCATTTTCACATCGCGTTATCTGATTGAATGTGTGTCCTGGTACAGGCTACCCACTCTGTGGCTTAAAGGCAACGGGTCGCATTCAACAAACAAATGTTGTAATTGGCTTTGAGGCGACGGTTACTGTAGTGGGTGTGAAATCCCAATGAAAAATCGACATAAATATTTTAGGAAAAACTGTCAAAAAACATGAGAAAACGAATTAACCTCAGTTAAGACAGATTCATTGTTGCTAATTGTCAGCAAATTCTGCTATACGATTTAAATCGTAATTTTAAATCAAGACAATCTGTTGGAAGATTTGACAGTCCGTAAATGTTACGGTTAAGGATTAGTTACTACTTCGGTTGGCTTACCATACTTCTGCATTTTGATGGGAATAATTCTGCACTACAAAATATGAGGCCTTGTAATAATCATCAGCACGCTACGATATCGGATCCCCATGAATTGTATCCCAACTACAAGGACAAAGGAACCGTAAGTAGAACTATTCATTTCATGATCTTTAAGATTGCGATTGCCACAATTGTATTGTTCATAAACTTAGTTTATTATTGGGAGAATATTTGGTTAAAATACCGTCCCGCTTTTAATCAGTAACAACCAACTGTTGGAAAAACATGGATCAAAGTTTGAAAATTTCTGATCTGTTCCTGATCTTAAAACAGGCCAAAAACATGTTACTCGTTGGATTTTCAACAGATTGAAATGATAAATGACTTTCTAATAAGCTAATGCTAATTGGTCTATTGAGGCGGAGTTGATAGAGATGTTCGGCTATCCCGTTGAACGCCATGAGACGATGACAGAAGATGGCTATTTTCTGACACTCTTTCGAATCCCGTATTCGAACGTGTCAGGACCTTCTAGGAGCAAGACACCAGTCCTCTGTATGCATGGGATGTGGTCATCGTCCGACCAATGGTTTTGGCAACCACCTCACAGGGCCTTAGGTAAGTAACAGAACCGACTGGGTATGTGAGGGTTAATGGGTTGTAAATGATTCAAATCTTATTGTAAGCTGAAAGAAATTGATTGCGGATGCGTTGGACTGTTTAACTCATTTGAATGTTTTGGCTGATTAAACATGTTAAATGATTGATTCACGTTTTTTATTTGCTAGTATTTATGTTAGTCGATGCCGGTTATGATGTCTGGCTGGGAAATTTTAGAGGAACAAGTTACTCTCAGAAGCATTTTCATTTACCTGTAGACGACCCAGGGGATCGTAGATATTGGGACTTTAGGTATCTTCCATCATAATTCTCATATTTCTGTCGTTTTTTAAGATGTTTGTTTGATTTGAAATCTGAATCTTGATCCAAAATTGTATCTGTTGATTGTCCAAGCCAAACAGAATACAGTAAGTACGATGTTCCTGCCTTCGTTGACTTGATAACGAGTGCGACAAGGCAACCCAGTTTGTATTACATCGGACATTCCCTTGGAGCAGGGTCCCTGTTGGGCTCATTCGCTTTTAATCCTCAACTTAACTCCAAAATTCGAACCATCTTCACCCTCGCCCCTGCAGTCTTTACTGATCACAGTAACAATCTTTACTGGAGACTACCGGCTCATATTTTTGCGCAAGCCGATCTTGTGGTACGATATGGGCAAAATGAGACTATATTTTCAAACGGTTTAACTACGAAATATAAAGCCGTTTTGTGGCGGTTTATTTTAAATGTTTGTGGCCCTACAGGAAGCAGCAACGGTGCTAGGTTTCGGCAGACTCGTTCCGACAAATGTGCAACCGATATTGAATGTAGTGGGGTCCTTTTGTCGAATCCCATTCTTCTATCACGGTTTATGTGAGAATTTTCTACAGCTCGTCCTAGGCGTTTCCTGCCAAATCAGTCCGGTAGGTTTGCGATTTTAATTTATTAAAGTTAATAATTTTTAATTTTTAGATTTTTTAAAACATTTAAGAAATTGACAGGATACGTTACCGGGAACCATAGCTCACTTCCCGAATGCTGTTTCAGTCAAGGGGATGTCACATGCGATGCAAATCACGTTGACGGGGGCATTTAAACAATATGATTATGGAATTAGAGCTAATCAGAAAGTTTATGGACGACCCATTCCTCCAGATTTTGATTTGACCAAAGTCCGTGTTCCCGTCGTCGTTTTCTACAGTGAGTGGGACGATTTCATCGTTCCAATGGTATCAATTCGTACTAAATATTTCTAAAAATATATGGAATTTGTTACTATTTGTGATAGGGGCTTATTTAGAGATATATGGTACGATTTGTTTCGTCTCGAGACCTGTAACTCTAGACCTAGACTTCAGTCCCCTTAAAGCTGTTGTAATATGAATCAAGGCCCTAAATCTATAGAGACGCGATTTACTACAGAGAAAAATTACTACACAAGTTACGCAACCTTGTAAATGAATCTTTGTCGCTAAGGATTTAGGGCCTTGATATGAATGTACCTGTACACATAATTATTTTTTTGTTGACGATAGGTGGTTGCAAGGTTGGTGGCGTCATTAGGCTCGAACGTGAAGGAAGTAATATCCGTCCCAGCTTTTAATCATGCCGATTTTATCATTGGAGTTGATGCGGACGAGCACATCTACAACCGTATCATTAAAATTATGAACAGCAGTAGATATTATCCATTCTGAGGGACTTTAAGTTCGAGAATTTTTTCGGTTCAATTAAAAGCGACTATTTATAATTTTACACCAATTAAATGACATCTGGATCAATAAAAGCAAATTTTAGAAGCACACTCTAAATATTTGAAAACGTTAGCATTAAGAATATGTTATGGAGTAAAAATGGTAATAAAAAATAGTTAAATATCTTTCAATTTCATGCAGCATTTGTTTATATTTCAATTTTTAAGTAATACCTTTTAAGGTTAACACAATTAGTTGCAAAAAGCCACAATTTTAGTATATTCAAATTTGCATTTCTTTTTAAATCATAATGACTTTTAAACGTTCTCAACGAGCAAGGCAATGCCTTGGCCACCTCCTATACAAGCCGAACCGATTCCATATTTAGCCCCACGTCGCCTGTAAAAATAAAATTATTTGTAATTGATTAAACAACAAATAAATGATTCAAATTTAAATTGACTTCAAATACGAATGTTTGGGGTAATACGACACTCACTTAAGTTCGTAAACAAGATGGGATGTGATTCTGGCTCCGGATGCCGCCAACGGATGACCCAAAGCAATGGCACCTCCGTTCACATTCAATTTCGCCATATCGATTCCAAGTTCCTTTTGGCAGGCCAAAGTTTGAGGGGCAAATGCCTCATTTATCTGGCAAAAAAATATGACTTTAAAATTTTCTATTTCTTTGAAGGAAATGCAATAAGTCAACTTACCTCAATAAGGTCAATGTCTTCCAATTTGAGTCCGGTCACTTTGAGGAGTTTTTGAATGGCTGGAACTGGTCCGATTCCCATAATTGTTGGGTCGACTCCAGCTACGGCATAACCCACTAGTCTGGCCAAGGGCTTCAAATTATTAGCTGTCGCTGCGGTTTCACTTGAAATGATTACTGCGCCAGCTCCGTCGCAAATCCCCTAAGATAATTGTTGGAAAAATTAAACGTTTAAATACTTAGAAATAAATAAATTTCAATAAATCCTGAAAACAAAATATAAGTGGTGTTAAACATCATTAGGATAACGTTTTTTAAAATATACAAAGCATAAAAAAGACAATCGAAAACCTCCGTTTCGTTATTATTTCAAAATTTTTAACGGGTTTGAACTTATGCAACATTTTTCATGCTTAATTCCAATCTAATCATGACTGGCGTCCAAAAATCAGAAAGAAAATTAGATTTTCAAAAATGCAAAGTTTGTTTTTATAATGCTGTCTAAGGATGGAGAAAATTATGTAAGAAGTTGGGTATGGATGGGGTGCTCCTTTCCATTTTAACCTCTTCGAGGCCGCTGCAAGAAAGAGGGTTTTTTTTCGCAGGAGGGGAGGCAAACGGAGAAGTCCACTTTTCTCGCTCCTTCTCGCAGAGGCCTCGAAGAGGTTAATAAGGAACGGAGCGCCCCATATATGGCCTCACCACTCATTTTCTCCAACTTCCCACCTCATTTTCTCCACCGTTAAGCTGCATTATAAAAAACGATTATCATTTTTGAAAATCCAATTTTCTTTCTGATTTTTTGACACCAGTTTAGTTACGGTTAGATTAAAAATGTTCCATTGTTAGTTTAAAGGCCATGCATGCTAGCCAAAGCTCAACCGTGAGCTAGCAAGGTCACAATTTAGCTTAACCAAAGGTTTTTAGCTTATATACGAATTTTCAAGAGTCACCCCAATGTAAAATCATGCCGAAAATAGCAAAAGCTTACTGAAGCCGTTCCAGCCGTAACCGTTCCATTCTTCTTGAAAACAGATGGGAGTTTTGCCAAAATCTCCGGAGTTGTGCTGGGTTTCGGATGTTCGTCTTCCGTCATTTGGACTTCTTTACCTCTGATTTTTAAATCGACTGGAACGATTTCGGATTTGAAGTATCCGGATTTATTCGCATTAGCCCAAGACTGTTGGGATCGGATCGAGTAGGCTTCCACTTCTTCACGGCTTATTTTGTACTTGTCAGCAAGGTTTTCGGCCGTCATGCCTAAGTAGTTTAATTAAATCGCAATTACAACGAGTTTAAATTTAATTTAAAAGTGGTAAGATTCGATTATAGTCCTTAATTTACCCATTGTTGTGTTGCAATGGGGATCTAATGAAGAAGTCCAGAGCGAATCTTCAAGCTAGATTTAAACACAATGTGAATAAAAACACTCGTAGTCAAATATTTAATCAATCCAAATACAAATTACAGATAACCACAAACTCTGCTGTGGTTAAATGGACAAAAATAAACTCCATGAACATGACAATATTTAATTCAAATAGGAAGTAGAGGCCACCGTAAATGTTGAAATAAAGCCCCGTGGTAAAATTTACAGCCCCAGACGACTTATTTCGGTGTAATTTTTTCGAAAGGTTCTTAAAATCATAATTATGACCTTCTTAAAAAGTGTAACTCATTAGGCAAGGATGTGTCCGCACTAAATACTATTATGAAAATATATAACCAAACTAACTGTAAATACCCTGCATAACATGCTTTTGTCAAATAAAGTTTGAAAAAAATCAGCCTCTCCTAGAGGCTCATTTTACGGTAGTTCAATAAATATACTTCAAAATAAATTAATTTACATTGTAGTTTTGTCCCAACTTGGTGCCAAATCGTGTATTCCTGACAATGAAAGGTGCCTGGCTCATGCACTCGGTTCCTCCGGTGAGGACGACCTGAGAGTCTCCGATATTAATTTCCTGAGCTCCGTTGATAATGGCTTGGAATCCGGAGCCACAGAGTCGATTAACGGTCAGTGCGGGTCGGTCAATTGGGATTCCAGAACGAAGGAGGACGTGACGAGAGATGTACCCTCCATCCGCTGACGACGACTGAACAAAACAACAGAAATTACGGAATTTCAAATAAAAAACGATAATCAATCATTATCAAAGGATTATTTTTTTGTTTTCAAAGCACCTAGCGTGTTTAACATCTATTGAGTGATAAATGCATAACTTACGCTAATAACATTTCCGACAACTACGGAGTCGATAATCTTGGGATCAATTTGAGCAGATTGGATAGCGGCTTTAGCTGCAATCTCCTGCAAGTCTACGGACGTTTTTCCTGCTAACTTGCCTCTGAAATAGTGTTAACTGTGAATTTTACAATTATTCATGAGTTAATAAGATGAAATGTAAACCAGATCGAGATCGTAAGCTCGCTGCTTCTTTTATAATGGCGAGCTAATAAATCCTTAACTTTGTAACAAATGATTTAAAAACAATTCTGTTTTTATTAACAATATAAGTACCCAAATGCACCAAAGGGGGTCCGTTTTGCAGCGACGATAAAAACACCTTTCGTAAGGGACGCCATGATTTCAATACCTCAATTAACTTTAACTGAATTTAAAGTTGTGACTGCCAGAGTTCCGATTAGTCAATGAAGTGGCATATTTAATATAAACTTCAGCAAATGAATAAATATTCCTATAAAGTTGTCCGGGATTGGTTGGACATTGGAGTGGAACCTGAACTTGTCAGATTGCCACTCGCATTCGCTGATATGAATGTACACCGGCAGCTTTAGGCATATGATTTTTTAATGTATCACATACCTATAGTTTATATACATATTAAAATTCTCATACATTTACCCCGATAAGAATAACATGGAATGAAATAAACCCTGTGGGAGTGTGTGTTTCTGTTATGTTATGAGTTTATTCCCAAGGACAAAGGTCCAAAGCAGACAGTTCAAGTAGTACATTACTAATCTCCATCATTTTAGCATAAATAAGTCGAGTGTAATATATATGCAAATTCAGAATTGATTAGGAACTCGCGAGCAATTAAAAGTTCATCCAAGAGTACCAATCAGAGCTGAACAATCAGAGGGTTTATTTAGGGATGGGGACTTATTTAGAGGCTTCTAAAGTGCTTCCAAGTCGGATCAACAAAATGTCATAATAATATACGTCAACCAAATACAATTTGCAGCTAACCTGTCGTCTCCAGCCACACTTTATTTGCATGCTTTTGAAGCTAGAATTTTGGGGATATTGTTCTTCGTCTGGTTTACAAAACATTCTAATATTACTTCAATAAGCTTTATGTAAAATGCATCATACTTAACGCTCACTGGATCAGAGCAGTGTGAATATTTTACAGGGTTCGAAAGCCAGGATTTTTAAGGGTTCTGATCTGATTGAAGAATGAGGATTTTGAGACAAAAAACTACTTTTTTACTAACTTAACTTAAATTCGGAAAAAATGCACTCATTTTAATCAGAAAGGTCTAGTAAAAGGCTAAGAAAGCTAATTTGCTAAGTGGCTCTTCAGAAACGTTCGAACGAAACGAATCCAGGATATGGTCACATTTTGTGACAAAAAAATACAATTCACAAAATTTTTCTAATAATTCTAATCGCAAGTTAGAAGCAATCAAAATCTACCTTTAAATTGTCAAAGTTTCAAGAATCATCTCAAAAACCATTAAAAAATCATCGCTTTTTATTGCAGTTCGCCACGCGTCATGCAAAACTTTAGTCAACCTGATAAATAATCTACAATGAAACTGACAAAACTCTCGTTATCGAAAGATGATAAATCTGAAAAATTCCTACATGCAAACTAATCACAAAAAAGCCCAAAAACTCCAAAATCCTCCAAGTCGGGGTTTCCGAAGAAGCCCCCTGGAGTTCCTCTCTCTATAAACGGTAACTGGGTTACGGAGCAGAGATCTGCGTATCTCAAAGCCCTACATCCCAAATCCCAACTACCTTGTAAGTTGACAAAGGAAGCAGATTCAGAAGCCCGTTTTGTAATAATATATCCGACGAACTGACATACAATTTTGAAAGAGAGAAGAACAACAAGGAGATGAAATTACTGCCATGCCTTTGTCCCGGGTAGTTTACTCTCTACCCGGGTATCTTATTGCAACTACAGGCTGGATTCACGGTTTCAGCAGCTTTCACTTACATCACTATTTCCAAAGCAGATTTCCTATTTAATACCCGAACCACCGGCCAAAATCTCCAGACCCACTTCATCATCTCCCACTTCCACATCCTCAAGCAAACGTCCCAACTTCCAAGCCAAAAACCACCGACTTGGCTACCATTATATAGAAACTAGCATTAAAACTTACAAAATACCCTAATTTTGTCAAAAAAAACCCAACTTCCGTCGTCTCCACATTAGATACCGAAGGTATATAGGTTTCGAACATCCAAACCTTTCAGATCCACGGCCGGCCGTTTCTGACAAGGAGGAAAAGTTACCAAGATTCCCGACTCAATTTTGACTACAGATTCAGTTTGCAAGTTTTCGGAGAAAGTTCTCCGATTTTTTTTAGGTTGATTTTTTCGGAGAGTTATTCATAAGTTGGTTTTTATTGCCGATTTATGCAATACACCCCTTGTTATCATTTTTCGGGCTTCCTGGAGGAAAGTGAGACGGGGATAGTGTGATTGGAATTTCGTAATGCGATTCTGTGTCTGTGGCTTGCTCCGATCTGGATATCGGATGTCAGTTCCAGACTTTGGAAATCGTGAGGAACATGTAAGTAAAACACTTAAGTATATTGTTTTGTTCCCATCCCGATTTAATTTAACATATTGATAAATTGGGATGGATCGTAAATAAATGTTTTTCGGAGTCATATCAGTTGGATTCGGATGGGAACTTTTAGTACAATATATTATGATTTACGAAGTATGGAAGTTGAGAAACCTCGCAGGTTATGTATTTCAATTCTAACTTATAACTCTTCTGCTAACTTGGTTTCGGAACCTAAGTCTCGTGGATTGGGAATAAGACACGAAGTGGATCTAGTCAGAGAGAAGGAATCGAATATTTCCAAGACTTTTTGGACTTCTTTGATTACGAGAGAAAAAAAGTTTTATAGTTTTAGGTAGTAGAAAGGAGCCATTCATAAAAGCTATAAAGTTGTGTTTGAACAGGTAGGCAGATTAAGTGCGTTAGTTGGGGCAATAAATCATGGGAGACTGAATTTGTCTGGGATTTTATGTTTGTCTGGCTCCAAGACATAAGGCATTTTTTGCGGAGGATAATCTGGGGAAACTGTTGATTACAACGCTAATTGAGCTAAAAATGGTTTATGGAGTTTGTGACCATGCATTTTGATGTATAACAGTAGAATTTACTTGCAATTTTTCACAAATGATGTTAAAAATAGAGAGGTGACTTAAGATTCGTGTACCAGCTAAAATAGATCCCGGGGTTAGGGGTTCGGGGTTTTATTTCGGGGTATATCTTTTAAAGTCAAGCAAACAGGGCAGATTATTTTCATCTCGGGATTAGACCAAACCCACATACTTATTAAAACATTTGTAGTTTAAATAGTTGTTCACTTTCTGGAGTATTAGTAAAAACATCCGTAGAGTCTAAATTGTTTTTAAAACCTCTCAAGAGGGTGGGGACTTATAAGGTGGGGGTGGGTACTTATTTTGAACACCCATCTCTGTCATAAGTTCTTAGGGGTTTTTGTAAACATTCATAAATTGACTATTTCTGTCGCTTGTGAACAGGCCTTGTGTCTGACAACAAGAAATAGTCTCCTGGCAAGAACTTTGTTTATTTTCCATTCATTGGGACTATTTTGCTTTATGTCCGACATTTCATTGTTGATCGTGGAAATAGAATAACTTTGTGCAGACGAGCAAATATTTTTCCAGGATCGGATAAAAATTTTGAATTCTCGTAAGTAATGAAATGATTGATGAATGATGACAGAATTTTTAAAATCCATCCAACCAACACTATATGATAACTACGTGTTAGATCATATGTATTCTATCATTTGACCCATAATTTCAACACTATATGAAAATCGTAGCTCCAAAAATAACTACGTAGAAAGAGCATGTGATTCTTTATGAACATCCCCAATTCTACAATTTAATATTTTAGAAGCATTCATGATTAAAGTTGAATTAAAATTCAGGCACTCTTCATTCATGATGTCATTCATGCTCAAAGCCATAGATATTGCTTCATTTGGGAATTGATTAACTAGTATTCAATCTGTCAATCTTAAGAAAATAAATATAATTAATTAGTTCCTTTGAAGCCTTAAAGTTTTTCAATTACCTTCATAAATCAGCCAAGCCAGACCAGATACCAACACGTCAGAAATTAAGTTCGGGAACACCAAATTAAATACCTTGATTTGCTGTTGACATTACTTGTCTTAATATGCCCGAATTGCATTGGTACCATCCCAAAAGTCAACAATATTTCGAAGACCGTCTTCCAAACTTTTAAAATAAAAGTCTGTGTTCGGCCTTATTTGAGAAAATACGCAAGAAATCAGAAATCTCTGAATTTCGCCTCTTTATCAACATGGATATCTACCAAGTTGGATGGAGAATAAATAAATCCCCGCATTGTCATTTGTCATCATTACCTCCACGTTTAGTGTGATCTGTACTAAAATTTAAAAAAATACGGTCTGATTTGAACTAAGCATGTTACCAAAAATCCACGAGTTATTGTAGCCTACCCGATTTATTTTGATAAAACATACCCCGAAATACTTCCCCACCCACCGTCGGTTCTAAAATAAATTCCCAGGCACTCTATTGCCACAAATACGGTAAAATGAAAGAAGTTTGACTCCTCAAAGTCAACGTCTTATTTACCCAGTGTTCCCATGCTATCACTATTTATCTCCCCGAAGTAAAGAACTCCGAAAATCGGAGCTCTGTCAGATCATTCCAGACGTCAGAATTTATAAGATCTTCGCAACTTTGCAAATTCGGAACTGACTGACTCAATGGAGCAGAAAGGTTAAAAATGAATTCTCTTTTGTTGTTTGTCAGTTGGTCTGATTCCGGATGAAGAATACTCGGGAGACGGGTTCCTAGTTCCGTGCATATTTCTTCGACTTCATCATTGTTTATATTATCCGACTTACAGCCCAATTCCACTGCTCTTCCAACCGAATTCGGGCCACCTAACAACCTACTACCTACCTTCCCAAAGAACATTTCTTCTGTCGGATTGACATGATTTATTTTTCCAAGACTATCATCAAGCACAGCTAGGGACTGAACAACAACGGGGAATAATATCTGCCTATGATACAAGCTTGAACTGACTAGAATTTGAGCCTCAATCTAAAAAATAAAAAATCAGACGCTTTTTCGATAATAACAAAGCCTCCCCTCTGTCTTCCTCGACTCAATTGTTCTGATTGTTATTGGGTGTGAACTTGTGCGGATTCCTTTGTCCTGTCCCCGAATCGGGACAAACTCTTATCTCGCGTCACAACTGTCGTTCGTTTCCTGAGTTGTGAAAGCTGGGGAAAAACAGGGTTTGCCAATCTCCAGTTTTTCTCGGGGGTATCGAGTTCTCGGTTTAATTCTGCTGCTAAATCAGCAAACATAGAGGATAAAAAACAGCCAAATATAGGCACAATATCACCGGAAGAATAAAGAGTTCGGGAATTGATGCGAAATAATCAGCGGTTTTGAAGCAGAACTTCAATATGTGTACTTCCACCTCCTCAAGTCTGACTAGACTGCAGAATCGTCGTCTTCTCCGATTTACGTTTCAGTTTGAAGGATTAGAATATCTGCTAGAGATTTAGTGCACCCTCCAGGTTATTTCCGCCGCTCTGGTTTATATTTATAAAATTCGTAATAAAAACTAATAAAGGGATGGCAAATATTTGCGACCATTCCCTAGCGTTTTAAGGGCTTGTAATTGAAATCTGTCCTTTCGGCTAAGCCCTTAAAAACCTGGAAAACATGATGATTCGGAGGAATTGTTGGAGCAAATAACGCAGCCATTCAAACTTCAAACCGTTCCAATCAAGTCAGGACAATGACAGTTCTCTAGCACTTGTCAAACTTCCACTGGGTTCTTGAATGAGGAGTAATTATTATGTTGGTGGATCCAATTTGTGAACACTTTCGTCAAAGGAGAGCAGAAATATCAGTTCTCTGGACTAACTAATCCCCTCCAAGTGTTTTCGGACTCTCGACCACCCGGGCTCTTCTTCTTCGGGAGTGGGCAACCAAGTCCGAATTAATTTTCTGGGCAAAGTTTCAGGATTTCCGTTGGAGACAGATCTGTGCTATATAAATACAGGGTTCTAAAGCCGTGTTAAACCTCGTGTTTGTGATCCCATTGGCTGGAATTATAGTCGAGACTGCCGGAAAATGGTCCGAAAAACGTAAAAATGTAACCGACGATGGATCTCGCCTTTTGATGAAATTTTAATCGTTTGTCACAGCCAATTCATCTCAAGTCTACGCAAAGTTAAAGAGATTTCTTAATAAATAAACTGAAGCATCGACTTTGATCTGATACCTTTGTGAAAGCCTCTTTGACAGGAAGTGTTATTAAAAAACAAGAAGCTCTTTGGAAAAGTACCTGAAAACCCCGTTTCATTTCCAACTCACAGAAAACGAGTTGATTGAACACGATACTTGGAGCCGAAGTAGTCGTGACTTTGGCTTAATAAACCTATAAGCTCGCTAATCACTGCAGAGCGATCAAAACCCGACTGGTTTGGGTCCTTGGTAGTTTGAAATGTCAAGACTAATGACAGTAATGACTCCCAGTCTCTGCCAAAAGATCTCAAAGGAAAATGAGGCTGAAGGTGTCGTTGAAAAGAGGAGAGGTTAACGAGGTTATCCCTTGCCTCAAAAATAGAACTAATAATATATTAATAATAAATAATAAAAATAGCAGCCAGGGTCGAGTTGTGACGACATCGTGGAAATGAGTCTAAAACCACCCCGGTCAGCGTCAGTTCGGTGGACGCAAAGGGAATTTCCCTTGGAGCCAATTAGTCATCAAAGGACCTGCTCCCTCTACGTTCGAAGGTAAGTTGAAAGAAGCAGTAATGCGTTACTAATTTCTCTCATTTCCCCAATTACTGGTCCGGGATCCGTTCCTGGTTTCCCTTTTAACCCGAATTCGGGGAATTCGGGGTGGAGCAGTTGTTGGAGGTTGGAGTTTTACAAATTGAATAAAACGAGGAATAAATGGATATAAAAAATAATTTTTTTCCCCTGACATGACTCAAATCTCCTATCATTTCCGTTCCCGATTCGATACAGTGGCTTGGAAGATGTAGAGGAATACCCGGGGAGTATGTAGTACATAATGCCGGGTAGGTTGTCAGGTGGAAGTCGTGCGACTGAATCCCGTCTTTGCTTCGTCTTGGAGGTACGGAGTCATTGCAGACGGAAAAGTAGATCGGGTTGCGAAACGATGGAATATTGCATGGAAATTAATGTGTTACAAGGCTACTTGACAGGTTTTGAGGTTCTTCGGTTTTAAAATTACGATGTGTAGTTTCTGAGTGTAGGATATGGTTAAGACCTCGTTTTCTCTGGGCTTTGCATCATATTGTATCATATATATAAGTTACAACTAGCGTATTGAAAGTGTGTTTAATTGAGGGGTAATTTGGAAGTTACGAATGACATATTATTAGTTGACACTACGATAATGACTAAAGATAAGAATGTTTGCAAAATGAACCGGTACTTTACTCGTGTCGAGCTAAAATCCAGGAGTCTTTTTAGGGGTAATATTGGCATTCTAAAGATAACTTTAAAGAAATTGGTTTTTTCGCTTATTTAGATTATTTCAATTATTTCCAGGTTTTATCGTTTAAACTGTTTAAAAATGCATTTATCATGCAGTTATCATCGACATTCTTACAGAAAATTATACAAAATTTACATATTTTTATCGAGCTCTCCGAGGTTATACAATTCAATGTCTAAAACATCAAAATTCCTTCGCCAATTTGATTGAACATACTAAAGTTAACTGGTTTTTTAAACATTTAAAATGCAACGAAGATGTAATCCAATATTTGTCTATAGCCTTGATAGTTTAATACTCTATGAAAATTGAGATGCAGTGGCAGTGGGACCAACAAAACAGAACCTTTGTTGTTTAGCCTATTTAATTCCTCTCCTGTAATTAAATTACAAGGCCATCCGTTTTTGCAAACCTAATGATTTGTAACGTTATCAGAGCTTCAATTCAGCCAAATTAAATCCGGAAACCCAGACGAGCCACAGACAGACTCCCTCAGCAATAAAATTTCCTATCTCTCCGATGGCTATAAAATCTGCTAATGAAATTACGAACTACAGTCTTCATTTCAGGAGAAAGTTGAACCCAAAGGTCCTGAAACACATATTTTCCATCCTAATAAAACGATAGTCGATAAGTGAATTACTGGAAGTTGTATCCCTGGCAGTCTGCTCTCGTACACGAGTAGTTGAGAGGGATTTGGAATAAATTGGCCAAATTACGAGGATATCAAAAAATCCATGATCAGTAATCCTGCCATTTAATTCAGGCTCCAAGTTAACCCATAATATTATTGACTTCACTGTATCCAAGCAGTTGAGCCTGTCTACAGCTTCTCATAGTCGAAATGCCCTAATTTTCTAAATACAGTCCCCTGGGGCTGTATTTGTGTAAAAACCTCGGTAAGGGTGGAGATGTATTTTGGAGATAAATAGCGTACTCAAAATATACTTTAAAATTATGATGTGGGGTTCTTATTTCGAGAATTCTAGCTGTCCTGTTGTCAGGAAACCTGATATTTTCTAGGTAAGTTTGAGTTACTGGAGACACTCCGGTAAATATGTGGTTAACTTGATTTTCTACCGGGTTTCCTGGAGAAGACCCTAGGGATCTCATTATTTCCTCGACAACTTTCAAAAGCAACTCAAAATTTAGAACTGAGGAAGACACTTAAGGAATTTAAACCACTTATCCTCGACCTTATTATTATTAAATGGCTCAATTGAAGCATTTAAGTTGGAAATTGGGAGGATACGATAGGCTCCGTTACTGCACAAGAAATGCCAAATAATGAGATATTATTTCCTCAGATAATGTAAAATGAAGGTAGAGAGGACTTGGTAAAGGACCCTTCAGTTTCCTATTAATTTAAGGTTATATCCGTCGGACGATTTTGACTTACTTTAGTCAATCCTCTAGTCTCGAAACATCCAATTATTAAGTGAGTCCTCGCAGTCTTGGGACAAGAGGCTCAGTTTCCGTCATTACTATTAGACATCCTATTATTATTCCTATTTTTCGTGTACTTTCAGCCATGGAACTTCCGTACGATTTGCATAGAGAAGAGGAAATCCTTGTATGGACTTGCGATATGGTAACGGGGCGGAAAATGTTTTCTTTAGGTTTATTTATAATTTATATCAACGGGTTTAAGATGTCTAGATTCTAGACCCCTCGGCATGGTCTGTATCCGTATGAATTCCCCGTTTTTTAAACTAAATTGTCAAGAGTTGTCTTGAAAATTTTAGTTATTTAATACCTTCTGCTTTCAAGATAGAGATAGGATGTTATTATCTATTTTGCATAGTATGGGAATGGGTTCTATAGAATCCAGTAACATTCTGGACTCTCCATGTTACACCAGAATCATTAACTGAGCTATTTTTTTTAATTAGAGGGTCATTTTGTTGTCAATATTCATTTCATAATCATATATTGGATATAGGGAAATTTTAGGACCGTTGGGAAAGTTACAGACATGGGAAAGTAAAGGTTTTGAATAAACGTCAAAACGGAGATACAATATGATAGTTGTGGGAGTTTTGCTATTTATAATTTCTGAGGTACGGAGCTCTGACTGACACTATAGGCAAATTGTTTTAATTTTACACTCTGATCCCATCGGCATCGTGACTCGTGATCATGACTGGTGTCAAAAAATCCGAAATAAAGTTAGATTTTAAAAACTGAAAACCGTTTTTTAAAATGTGGGCTCAACCTCTCTGTATTTCAGTACTCCTGAGTCCTGGGCCACCTGAAAAAGCACAAAACTTCTAGTGTTCTTCCCACCAACTCTAGTTTACTAGCAAACTGTACGTACGCATAATTAAGACGTGTCCACTTAAAATAAGAGTATGTCATCATGAGTACAGAGTAAGGGTTCGTTCATGGATCAACAATCCGGTACGGAAGGAAATATTTATTAAATGAGGAAAGAGTGAAATAAGCCTTGTTCATGGATTGATAGATGGATTGGGGACAAAAGAGCCCCGTTGTTAATTATCCGCTAATTGCGGCTAATTGATCCATCTCTCTTAATTAATCGATACTGAATTAGAGTCAGTAACACGACTGGAACTCGGAAACTCCATGTCGCCGGTCGGGCTTCAACGGTTATCTTTATCATACACAATTCATTCGTTGAGTTCACAGTTGCTTTTGACCTTCCGCCACTAACTAACCATATCTGCAACAATTAAACCCCCGCTGGAGTTTTTCAACTATCGAAGCTGTAAAGTTCAATATTCGGAATTCTGCTGGAAACAGTTATTCCGAGGGACTGGTTTTCTATAAACACGATACAAAAAACCGCAGCATGTCAGTCTATTCGTACTCCAAGTCTGACATTTTAAGTTCGATTCAGATGGAAATGAAATTAGAAACAGTTCTAAATTTAGATGTAGAATGACATTTTATCTAATGACCCATTCATTCTCTATCTATTCTGCTTTATACTTCCAAACCTTACTGTTTATAAAGAACAAAAGATATCTCGTATATCGAGGAAAATGGCATCACTTTATGTACGAATCAGGGCCGTTTGTAATTATTACGATACAATCGATACAACTTCCGAAGACAACATCGAGTTATTCATTTCGGCACCTCAATTTAAAAGCAGTAGACCCGAAAGCCTATAATGCAATCAGAACTATATATAACTCTGAAATAAACACAATCACAAAACCCTTGAAACGGAATCAGTTATCACAAAGCTTTTTGTTTGGCAACCATTGGAGTGTATTTATCTGGACCCGGAAAACTTTCTAGTTCCTTTTATCCAACTTATGGGATATTAAGGATTAATAACTTGGAATTGATATTGGTCAACTTCAGAACCGTCGAATTTTGTAGCTTTTTTATTTTTATTTTTAGAAACTTTTAGAAATTTTTAGTTCTATGTAATTTTCTCTTGATGGTGCAAATAGATATGTATGAATTTTTCCGCTCGTCGGCAGTCACATCCTCCAATACTGATAAACAATTAGAAGATGCTCAAATTGTTACATTTCACATTGGGAACCCAAAAGTTCAGGAAATGCATTGAATGAGAATTGATATTTTTTCATGCATTCAGATAATGTTGAACCAGCTAAAATTAACACCGATTCCAGTCAAAACACAATTTTTTTTCTCCAGAAGATCACATTCCCCATACCAGTTAATATCAAAGAAGGTCAGTTGAAGCAAAGATTCGAAATTTCTAAGGAAAATCTAATTTCACGCGGTCACAAATATCGCATCTTTTACTCTTCTTCACAGTAAAATAAGCTACCGAGATATCCGATTCCATAATTAAATAAAGGAAGAGAGAGAGAGAGAACAAAGGGAATCTTATTCCTTTTGAAAAGGCAAAAGTTAATGTGGTTGGCCAATGCTCATCATATTCCAATTTCATGGACTCCTTCATTGTTTAGCAGAGGAAAGGGCAAACCGTGTTCTGTTCACAAATTATTTCGATGTTGAATAACTTGTTGAAAAATGTTACGCTGAGTCAAAATATCTAAAAATGGCGTCAGAGATTTCAACTCATTTTCAAGATAAATGCCCGAAACCGGGTAAAAGCCCGATTTTCCCCAGTTTTGAGTTTTGACTGATTTGGTTTTTCTTGCATTTCACCGCGTTTAGTGATCCGGCTATTTACAACATTTATTTATGAAAGGCCCCTTATATGTCATGAAAGAATGGCCAATTACTGGCTATAGGGATACAAAAGTGCAAAGATCCCATTTCCCACATTTCAATTTCATACTACAAGTTTATCAAAAGAGCTTCAGCCAGCCGCAGGTCTTCCGTCTATTCCGTCCAAACTTAATTCCTTTGTAAGCCTTTCACATTTCAGAGTCAGGAAATTACTTCTCCACATTTTCATAATTAAACTTACAATAGATTTTTTGGATCGGGAGGGTTTCTTGAGACTTTGTCCATGCCAGCAGGCAGAGCCAGAGCCAAGAAATTCCACAAAATATCTCTGGTTTACCACGATTTTGTAAGTATTCGGAAGTTACAGGGTCTTTAGGCTATTGTGACCTTGATTTCCCGCATTAAAACATAAGATAAATCAAGGTTTCTCATAATTAAAAAATAGTTGGCGGAACAGTGATTGTCTATGGATTGACATTGATTGAGTCTTATACAAATGAGTTGACCTTTCATCGTCAAAAACGTCGATAATGCAACGAATTTTTTTATTTATTAATGAATACAGCTCAGTAAGAAGCCAATGTAATCAGCCTTGTATAATGATCGTAAGCATTTGCAACAGTTTTGTCCTGAAATTCCGGTTTTCCCGGAGGAGCAGGGACGATGCTCTTAATCTCCGCATCTCCATCCGGATTGATGAAGTAAATTGTAAGGAAATATACTAGAGTTACTCCCCTTATCAACTAACCCCACAAGGAGATAGCTATATAAGTCCGAGCAACACTAGGATTGCTTACTTTTGGAACGGTCGTAACGGTTCCGCACCCGGATTGGTTTAACACGGATCCTTACCGATGTTGTCCAAGCTCTACGAACAACCCTCGGCAACCAGTAATGGGGTCAATGCTAATATGCAAAATAAACACACACGCGCAGAAACACAAGGTTTAGGTTTAACAGCCCCAATGAGAAGACGCGTAGTGCTCAAGCCTATACTGACAATAATCGTGATCGTGAGGAAAGGCTAATTATATTAACAATAACAACAATACTAATTGATAAGTAATTGAACGTAGATAAGAGTAAATAGGGGAAAAGGGAAAGGGCGTGGTGACCCTTGTTGGGCTCTTGGTACGAGCGGGCGATAGGCTTGGTGACCTACGGGAGTGGGGCTTGGTGACCCCAGCTTTTAAGCTCTGTGGCGAGACAAGAAAGCTCAGGGCTTGGTGACCCCTAACTCAACGGCCGATGGTGTGGCACAGAGGAGTCGAATAGGGCTTGGTGACCCCTAGTTCAGCGCCCGTGGTGAGGGTCGACAGAACCGATGAGGTTTGGTAGCCTCAGTGACTTGATCTAGGACGATCAGAGTCACGATTTGGGGAATCGGGAGTTCGGGTAGGCAATTTAGGCCAGGCTGCGGAAACAGACTTGCATTAGTGCAACGATACTGTGGGATAACTACCGAAGGGAATTTGGAGGTAAAGGGCTCTAAAGAACCGGAACATAAATGGCTTGCAACCCTTGCATGGGCTTTACCTAATTATATTAGGAAGGTTGTCTAATTATGGGTTAAGTGGGCGAAATGGGGAAATGTGGGTTTGGTAGGCTCCGTACTACATAGAACGGGGATTTCATATATTGGGTCGGATGTCTCCGACAAGCTTGAGCATTACAAAATTAAGCTCTGCCTCCCGACTTTGAGAAATCTTCCATCGTCCAAGATCCGTACCCGATGTGACTGTTGGCATGCAGATCAAGTCCGTATAGATTTTCAGTTTTAAAATTTAGATTTGATTTTAAATAGTTTAAAACGGGTGAACTTACGGTTGCAGGGAATACTCCCCCAGACCACAGCTCAAGAAGTTGGGCACAGTTGATAATGATGGAATCCTTGATAGGTACGGCATGAACCCAGCTACCATCGGCCCGTTTGACCTCAAGTCCCCCCACCATATCCTGAAACAGCAGTGTCAGAGTGCCCCAGTCGGAGTGCTCTCCACATCGAATGGCGTCGAGTGGTATGGTCTTATCGGAAGGGTCAAGTGGGTAGTAGTACAGGGTTCGGAACTGCGTTTGTGTTCGAATTGCTGGGTCATCAAAGTTCTTGTGCTGATTGACAAAGAAATGCTCATCGGACAGATTTAGGTACTTGCCCAGACATCGGAATAACTTCTTGCCCAAGTTGTTGCAATCTGATCGGATGTCGTCAAATGCGGATTTATAGCCGGGGATTTCGGAAGGGTAGTTATTTGGGTCGTGGGCCTCTTTTCCCCAAGTGTCCCAGAATTCACGGAGCTCGACTAATTTTTTCGACTCGTCTAGCCTGTATCATCATTATTTTAAAAATAGTCAAGTCACTTGGGAATTTTTTATATGGTGTTATATGTCATGTCAAGAATGTGTCTATAACGTCAACGTTCTCGAAGTCCCAATCCTCATTGACTCGCCGGGTAAAACTCGTTTCATCGCCCCTAAAGCCAGTACTCCCATGGTAAAGTATTAGACTATATATTTGATGCTATATATATAGACGAAGTTAGTTTAGAGTTTACCCGTTGAGTCAAGTAGCATAGAGACCTTTCTACAACCTTAACTATCTGTCCACAATGTTCCTAGCTATTTTAGAGCTCCTGACAACTGATATATAGATCAATCTGAAATTGCCTTCCACCTATTTTTTTCAAGAGCTCTCGATATCTTGTTATACAATGCAAAGTAAAATTGTTCATTGGGAAGTTGTTAAGGGAAGCCTAAATTGCAATGAGGCTTGAGTATTTGAAGATTGTGGTTTTTATTACAAAAGAATAGTAACAAGGATCTTTCGACAGTCGTGACTATGGACTGATGAACTTATCTCGTATTTGATTCAATTCAAATGATAAAGTCTCCAGAGATTTGGACTGAAAGGAAAGGAGCAAAGAAAAGTGGTTACGAAACGATAAAAATGTCAACCAAAAACGGGAGTGACAATGAAGACGTGACAACTACAATCGGATATTTATTCAGAGATTTCGTTTATATAGCTCTTTCTTGTCTTGCGAGTAAGTATTTCCTCATCTGAACAAGACAAATCGTTGTCCATTTGTTGAAATAGAGCCTCATTAAAGCTCTGAGCCTTCAGTAAATCAGCATCTTGCAACAGATGGCTGTAACCAACAAATTTGAAGCTTGTTTTTAGCCTTTCGATGAATTTGAGTCCTTGACGATGTAGGTCACGCTGCATTTCTTGAATAATCCCGTCGTGGCATACAGATCTGCTGTTAGTAGTGATTAGATCATTAATCTCAAAATATTTGATCCTCTCTGGCGACATTTTTATTTCGTAGGAAAATCCCATCGAATAATACTTGACATAATGAGTTCCATATTTGTCAAAAAACGCCTTCCACGCCGCCCTCCCCGTGCAATTTGGCTGAGGGTCGAAAAAACTAAATGAAGGCAATGCTTCAAACTGCATTATAACTTCTGGGAATTGGTAGGAGGAGCTCTTGAATCGATGTTGGTGTTCCAGTGGGAGGAGCTATGATCTTGTTTGGTCCAACCAATTCTCGCGCCTGGAGTTAATTAATAAATTTAATAAATTACCATAAAACCTATATATCGACTGGGCATTTCCAAAACATGATATTTCATTGTCTAACAATCAAATCACGACACTTTAATATCGTCCAAATATTGACCGGAGATCAGAAATATTAAATATATTTAAAAAAATGATGATTAAATTGACTTACAGTTGCGGAAATTCCCGATCCGCTTTTACCCACGACAATAACGGTTATGTTCTTACTGGTCTCGTTGTCAAGTCCATGAGCTAGAACCGAATTATTGTATTTTCACAGAATCTTATTAAATATTGAAATAATACCCAAATAAAATGCAATCCGAAATAAAAAAAATAGAACATCGTCTTCACCATACCTAAACGGAAATTAGCGATCAAAGAAATCACAAGACAAATTAGAAACTTTGAATCCCTAAGAACGGTTGCCATTTTTCACTTCAAGCACCAACGTGCGTGCAAAATCTTAATATGTACTAATTAGCAATTTAGTAAAATATAATTTACTATTTACTCCCCGCTTATTCTTATCATTTTTGGTTTTATTAGCATAAAAAATATGACTCCAATATATTAATCTAATCAATGGTTTCCTTAATTATGTTCTACTGGTTATTGCGGATGTGGCCTCGCCCATGAATAAGTCCAGATATGTGATCAAATGCATTAACAGCCTTTCGTTTCTTATAATCTTTGTTCTCAAGTGGAGAGGAGTTGACAATCGGTTTTAACTTCCGTGTGTCTCCGTCCGGGTTGATAAAATAATTGAAACTCAGTAGTCCAATTTCGTTCATTCTCAAATTATCCAAGTCTCGAACCCGATAGGGCTATTCATAGGGAAATTACAGCAATACGTGTATAAATGCGTTTCGAATTCCACTCTTAGTTTAAACATCGAATCTAAATAGACCATGTACCTAGGGATCTAATGTAGTGTACAAAGTGTGCGATTTTGACCCTTTTGACCTTATGGCACCCCACCATGTCTTGAAGCAAAAGGCCCATTGTGCCCCAATCAGAATTGCACCTATAGCAAATTGGATCAAGTCTTTGCAAATTCATATCTCGAAATCAAGGAAAATTGATCATGGTATTAATACGTTATCTAACGCTCCAAAAATATTTAAATGACCTTGTACGCTCAGATACCATGGTCTCGAACTACAGTAGGTTGATGCATGAATAAATTCTACTCAAAACAGGTTTAACAAGAGAAGTTTTTCCTGTAAACATTCATTATATGCTTGTTATCAGCTTGTCATGTTGTCAGTGCCTTATGTACTAAAAAAGTATCCTGGAGAGCTATTTAAATAGTTCCAAGTTTTAGTAAATTGGGTCTCGAACTATTTCAATTCAATCCATCACTACACACCCTATATTTCGCTTATTTTAATTTTATTTAAACTTTATTTTAGATCATTTAAAGATAATTTTTTTTTTGTACTTTTAATAAGCTGAAGCAGCATTTTCCATATGCCAAGTAAAATGATCGAAAGCATTCACAGTCTTGCGTTCGGCAAACTCCTTGTTTCCCAGTGGGACGTCAACAATCGGCTCAACTTCAGTGCCTGCATCCGGGTTTATGAAGTAAATGAAACTCTGTCTTCCCAATTTGAGATTTCTTTGGTCCTTCAAGATCCGTACCCGGTGAGGCTAGAAATATCAAATTATAAAAAATCTGTTTTTAGATAAACATTGAGTTTGAAATAATTCGAAAAGTTGGGGGTGGGCGACAAACTCAGACTCAAAAAGTGAAACTAAATCGATCTGATTTTGATTTGTTTCAAAGAAGCTTCCTGGAATAAATCCCCACCCAAAAAACTTGTTTGTTGTGGAAATTTTTAAAAATCAAACGCTTACGGTAGCTGGAAATATTCCTCCCGACCAAAGTTCCATAAGTTCAGCACAATTAATAAGAACTGAATCCTGTATGGGCGTTGCATGGGTCCAGCCCCCATCTGCCCTCTTGACCTCTAGACCCCCTACCATATCTTGAAATAGGAGGCTTATAGTGCCCCAATCGCAATGTTCCCCGCAGCGCATCGCATCGGATGGAATGTCAGTGGCAGTTGGGTCCATGGGATAGTAGTATATCCCTCGTAGATCGGTATGCGACTTAATTGTGGGGTCATCCAGATTTCGATGATTTTTGACGAAAAAAGATTCGTCTTCGAGTTTGAGATACTGTCCCATGCATCGCAGAAGCTTCTTTCCCAAGTTTCCGCAATCGGATCGAAGGTCATCGAAAGCGGGTTTCAAGCCAGGGATTTCGTTAGGAAACATTGCGGGATCGTGTGCCTGGGTTCCCCAGCAGTCCCATACTTCACGGAGTTCAATCGCTTTTTCATTGTCGTTCACACTAAATTATAATAGATCTAAAATTAGCTCAAATTCTTGAAATCTGCTGGAATTTATATTCAAAGAAAATCGTTTACAATTCATCTCCAGGTCCAGAGTAGCCGTGAAATGGGAGGGTTTTGCTTGGGATTAGCTTTTTGTTGTACTTCTGTTTCGTTGTTGTTGGGAGTTCAAAGAACTGCTTTGACAAGCTGTGAACATGTTCCACCTACAAGTTTAAAAAATTTCAATAATTAAAAACTAAGTCATAAGTCTTTAAGATTAATTTATCATTATTCTCTAATTAGATTCCTCAGACATTGAACACCTCATATTTTGAGGATTTTAAAAACTAGATCATTTTTTATTTAGAGGAATAAACACTACACTCTACCTTGTTCATGTCCACTCCATGGTTGATTAGATATGCAAAACCGATCCCACTCATAGCTTTTCCAAACTCTTGAGATATCTTGGCCAAGTCTTGATTGTCAACATCTTCATATTTGCCAGAGATTATGGACAGATCAATCACCGGAATAATTTCCGCACAGTTCCCCATCTTTCGAATCAACAATTAAGTTGTACTTACTGAAAATATAATTTCCAGTCGAACGTTGTTTATATACTGGATAAATTCTAGAAATTTAGATTTCAATGGTTAAAAATCAACATAATTCTTATCAAAACAGGTTCACCAAGGTCCCTTTTATTTGCAACCTTTTCCAAGAATTCATTGAAATTATAGAGACGAATTTTCCTTGTTTGGCATACTCGACGGAAATAATCACAGTATGCAATCCTGGTAGTACCGATTTAACATTAAGGGATTTAACGAATCACCTTTTAAAACATGTATTATATTAAAAAATTGTAAATAACATGCTATAGAAAACGTGTTTGCATTTTTACAATGACTTATTCTTTTTATTATTTTGATAGACAATACACCACACACACCCTCCACGACCGTTGTTTAAATTAAGCTAGATCTATGAGATTGAACATCTCATGTACATTTTATTCATTCTATACCGTTGATAGTGTTAGAGAAGATTCGTTTGCCAAATCATGATGTCCAAATTGGACATTCTCCTGCAATTAAAAACATTCCAGTTCTATTCAGACATATTATTATTCTTGCATAGTCTTCTATTACAATACTTCCAATGCCACATGTCTAATCTGGTTGAGGATTTTTCGACTACCCTGGCTAATGGATGTGAGTTTTTTTTAGTTCGTGTTTATTTTTAACGCATTCGTAAGCATACTAATCTAAAAAAAATCTTATACGAAGTAAATTGAAATTTAGTATAAATTAAATCGTCATATCTTAAACAGTATAATCCTAATTTTATAGTTTGTATCGACAGTAATCAATCCGTAACGCTGGTTAAGTAGCCAGACGCAATTGCAAAGCTAGGTGGTATTTCTCTTAATTTTGTAGATAAACATTGGTCGACGTATTTTAGCATTTTTAAAAGCACTCGGGATTCAACTAGTTGCCGAAAACAATAGTTGCAGTTGCAAGCACAAAAATCGGTGTCCGGCGACTTCCCTTCGCACATTTCCCGTCTGGCGACTTCCCTTGGCACATTTGCCTTTATACATACTTCCCGTTATGGATACTTCCCTTTATGGATATTTCCCGCTATGCGTACTTCCCGCTATGCGTACTTCCCGCTATGCATACTTCCCGTTATACATACTTGCCGTTATACATACTTGCCGTTATGCATACTTGCCGTTATGCATACTTCCCTTTATAATATTTTTGAGGTTTCAACTATGCTTAGTCCTTGTAGCATGCAATACAACCTGGATATTCCAGTCCTTATTATGTATTTCACTTACAATTAGTTGACCTTAGTAACTCGGCTGACCTACCGTACCCCCTTGACCTTATGAATTTCCAGAAGTCCTTTGATGGGGGATGAGGTGTTGTGGTGGATGTGGAAATGGTTTTAAACAGCCTCATACATTTGTAAGAGGGAACGAGGACAAGAGGGAACCGCATTCTAAGTTTCGCATATCAGTAGCATTTAAATCTAATTAAAATCAGATTATTATAAACAGTAACTTATTAACAAGTTTATCAATATTACTGACAGTTATGACCGCATATGTATGAATTTCAGTTTGAAAAATGCTTAATCTCCTCAAAACCTTCTGCTGATGACTGGAATATCCAGGTTGTATTGCATGCTACTAGGACTAAGCATAGTCGAAACCTCAAAAATATTATAAAGGGAAGTATGCATAACGGCAAGTATGCATAACGGCAAGTATGTATAACGGGAAGTATGCATAGCGGGAAGTATGCATAGCGGGAAATTTCCATAACGGGAAGTATCCATAACGGGAAGTATATGTATAAAGGCAAATGTGCCAAGGGAAGTCGCCAGACGGGAAATGTGCGAAGGGAAGTCGCCTATAATCCAAAAATCATATCAACATTTTTTATCTTGTTTTTTATTAAGCATTAACGCCTTCATTTATTTTATTTTTATAAATTCATAAATTTCCCTATTGTAAATTGTGGTTTGTACTTTCAATATATTTTCTCATTTCGTAGCAAACCTAATTCTCAAACATGGATTTGACACAATGTCTAGTAAAATGGTCATAAGCATTCACAGCCTCTCGTCCAATAAAAGCCTCCTTCCCAGGTGGAAAGGTGACAATCGGCCGGACTTCCGTGTCCCCATCGGGGTTAATGAAGTAAATGTAGCTCTGTCGCCCTGTTTTAAGCATCCTCTCATCGTTCAATATCCGTACCCGATGCGGCTATTATCGAGCATATAAATCCATACATTATAAAACTACATTTATCAATTGGGATTTATTAATTTGAATCGTTTAAAAATGTTGAACTTACGGTAGCAGGGAATATTCCACCAGACCAAAGCTCCATAAGTTCAGCACAGTTGATAAGAACTGAATCTTGTATAGGCTTGGCATGGATCCAGCCCCCATCTGCCCTTTTGACCTCCAGACCCCCTACCATGTCTTGAAACAAAAGGCTTATAGTGCCCCAATCGCAATGTTCCCCGCATCGAACCGCATCTTCCGGAATATCTTTGTCAGTAGGGTCCATGGGGTAGTAGTACATAGATCGTTGAGCTGTTTGGGAACGAATTGTCGGGTCGTCCAGATTTCGATGATTTTTTATAAAAAATGATTCGTCTTCGAGATTGAGATATTTGCCCATGCATCGCAGAAGCTTCTTCGCCAGGTTTCCACAATCGGATCGGATGTCGTCAAAAGCGGTTTTTAAGCCCGGAAATTCTTTAGGGAAGAGTTTAGGATCATGTTGTTGTTTTCCCCAGCAGTCGAACATCTCACGCAGTTCAATTGACTTTTGTTTATCGTTTACACTAAAGAGATTTTAAATTTGAAATGGTTCTTGAAAAAATTAGCTGATATGTTAAAATTAGTGCATAAAATAAAAATTACAATTCTTCACCAGGTCCGGCATATCCATGAATTTTTTCAGGATTTTGTTTTTTATTATATGTGTGCTTTATCTCTGATGGTAGCTCAAAAAATTGCTTCGACAACTGATGAATTCGTTCCACCTCAAGTTCAGTAAGAGAAATTTAATTGGATGTAAAAATAAATTAAATAAATGTAAAAAATAGTTTACGATATACCTTTTGCAGATCTACTCCATGGTTGATTAAGTATGCGAACCCGATCCGACTCATGGCTTTTCCAAGTTCTTGAGAAATTTTGATCAAGTTGACAGTATTGACATCTTCGTATTTACCGTTTAGTATGGACAGATCAATGACCGGGATCATTTCAGAACCGTTCTCCATATTTCAAATCAACGATTGAGTTGTGTATTTAAAATAAAAAAACAGTCAGCAGGGTTGACTTTAGTCTCGTTTTCGTAAGTTGAATAACCAACTTCCAGAAAGTTTGTTTTATACTGGACACATTCTTACGATAAAAATCCAAATGAGTTAAAACATTATTAAGAACTCATTTTAAACGAGTTCATTTTAAAACAGGTTTAACAGGATTCTTTTTCCTCGAACACAGAGATTGATTATTTACATTGTGATCATTGTTTATTTTATTATTAGATGCTATGGCTTTGAAAGACAACTAAGAATAATAGTCGTGTTTACAAAATTTAATATTATCAATTTTATAGTCCCGATTTTTTATTGAGCTGCTAAACAAGCATTTTTTACAAGGCTTCAGAGCATCCTTTAAAAATAAAGTTTATAGTTTCGTATTTTGTAGTTTCAATATTACTTTTCATCTACGTATATCATGCAGACATGGATTTGACAAAATGTGTAGCAAAATGATCATAAGCATTCACAGCCTCTCGTCTAATAAAATCCTCTTTCCCAGGTGGAAAAGTAACAATTGGACTTCCGTGTCTCTGTCCGGGTTAATGAAGTAAATGAATCTCTGTCTGCCCGTTTTAAGCATCTTCTCATCAAGATAGCATGCAAACCCGATCACAGTCATGGCTTTTCCAAATTCTTGAGAAATCCGTGCTAAATCCGCATCATTGCTAACATCTTCGTAGTTGCCGGAAATACTTGACAGATCAATAACTGGGATTTCAGTACATGTCTCCATTTTAAGTCGACACTTAAAGTTAACTCAATGCAGCGGTGTTCAAATTAACGCAGCGTTATTACTGCCTCGGATTATTATTTTAAATTTAAATATGCTAAATCCTGGAATTCCGAAACCGATTAGCAGTTAAGGAAGAATATAAGAGCTTCATTTTGAAACGGTTTATAAGGACATTTCTTTTCTGAGTTTTCACCAACACCTCAATAATACTACAGAGGATTTGATGCGTAGATCTAAATCTAATGACAGATTGTCTTTCCACGTTCTGACACTTTTGCGACTGATCTTATGAAAAATAAATTGTTTTAAAAGGCAAAAATACAGCTATATAATCCAGTTGTTTATAACTAATAATATCCCAAAGAACTGTCAACATTATGGAGTATTTTTTTCTTGGTTTTAAGTCGATATATATCCATTATAAACTATATAATTGTTGATAATATTCCACCAGAAAAATCCCCGCATCAATACAATATAAAGTCCAAAAAACCAACAGCATGCATCATTTTCATCGGCTAAAGAACCCTGTTTTAATAGCAAGGCTTTAAATATCTCTCATTTTTCCAAATGAATCATGAGCCTAATCATCAATCCTGTGTGCTTTAGAGTCTGAATTCTGAATACGAGTAGAGCTATGAATTCAGTGTTCCGTCTACCACGAGATTATGCTGAACTGGGACTATAGACTGCGTCTGTAAAGCCTAGTAGCTTACAGAGAGTAAGTAAGAACAAGACGAGAGTAGAGTTGAACTCTCTGAATTGCTCTGGTGTTGGTACAGTTGAGAGGTTAGTTTGGATTGGAATGCCTTGTAGTCCGCCAAGTTAACCCCCTCAGCCGGATAGTGTACGGGACGGAGGGAGTACGGGATTTTTCCCACCAACTCCAACCTCTACAGAGTCAAATAGCGGGGCTCTGGAGCACCTTCACGTACTAACTACTAACTGCATTGGGACTTTGGGACATGCATTTTGCATAGGATTGGGAAGGAGTCTTTTGGCTCAGTCCAATGTCCCGATGTTGTGGACTGCAATGGAGACACTGCCAAGGAAGTCCCGACATTCTCCCGTCCGCCGTCCGACGGCCACGGAATATTATTGGGATGTGATGGGAGTACATGTTCTCCACCCAAAGTGGAGAACCTGTTCTCCCGTAAAAAATACCGCTTTTGGATATCCCCATATCACCATGCCTTGTATTCTATCGAGAAATGGTTAACTTCAGTCAATTTAACCATACAACAGCCATAGATGAACATTGGATGTGGTTTGGTGTTACGCTAGCTTCATTACTCTTTTGTTAGCATCTTATTTATATTAACAACTTTGAACGAGTCAACCGATCATTTTAATCATGATTAATATTATCATTAATAACCCAAATTCTCTTTTTATTAAATAAAAAATATGTCTTAGGTTGTTTGCGAATCGTAGATCCGTTTCAATTTATTCCAGAATTTTCATATTTCAATAATAGAACAAAAATGTCGGTATTATAATGTACTTGTTCAAGGAATTATGAAAACATCAGTCTCAAAACAAATGGTATCTTACACATTATAAAGATTCTACAGAGTTTGGCAGGATCTGTGAATTCTTGGATATTTTCAGGATGTAAAATGCTAATACATAAAGTTAAGTCTTCCACGGTTGGGTTCTTGGTTTTCTGGAGGAATACATGTGGAGTACATGATTATAAAACATAACTCGAGATGATGGATTCCAATATCTTTGTCATAACTTTTGTAATGAGGACAGTTTTTGGGGACGGAAAGTTCTGCCTCGTCGGTACGAGGCATTTTATAAGTTTCAATTTTGGAGATTAAATGGGAGCATACGGAATTCGGGTATCTTCAGGATTTTACTTAACGACATAATGAAGGATTTAGAGTGGATTTAATCGATTGAAATTCAGCGGTTGGAATTCGATTTTTTTTAAATAAAAGTAACTCCTCTTATATGAACAACTAGGCAGCCACAGGCCCGATATCGGGCCTTAAAATTGTAGATAAACGTTTAGTGAAAGCCTACTATATTATCCAATTGATCCGATTCTATGGTGGCGACTAATTTCAAACAAAAAGTTTCAGGCGTGAGCCACATCAATTTTTACGATTGCACATTGTACCCTTAGGTGAAGATACGGACACCTCGTTGCCCTACTCGTTGTTGGTTATTTAAACCAACGCGTTGTTTAAGGGTTCCGATCTAGAACCCTTAAAACATCCATTCCCCAAGAATTCCCTCACTGTCCTTTCTAAATAAGTACTATCATTGAACCCTGCCCCAAACACCCTCCATCCCTATTAACATACAACACTAAACCCTTCTAATCACTAATTCACATTCAAAAGGAGATACGTCATCACTCCGCAAATTTGGCAATGACCAAAATTAGACCTTTTGGCCGTCTGAAGGTCAGGTTGCCAAAATTTTGAAATTCCAGCACAACAGAAAGATTTCTCAGTGAAAGAAGTTGTCAATCTATATGTCACACGATAATTTCGAAATTTCGACGACTTTGACCGTTTTAAGGTCAAGAGGTCAAAATTTCAGAATTCCAATATAGCCAAAGTATTTTCCAAGGCTCAGCGGTGTGAATTTATATGTCACACGACCACTTACATACAATATTACGCAAGGTCATGTAAGCCTAGGTCACAGGTCACAGAATTTTAAAAGGTCATATGGCCTACGCCAGTTCAAAATTTTTTAAAGAATTTTTGGCTATTTCAGTTTTTTGAAAAGTCAACCCAGTAAAAAACGAATACCTTTGGTTTTAAACAATTAAATTAAACAATGTGCAATGTTTTTGAAACAACACCTGCACCTCCATACTTAAAGCCCTAAGAATGAATTTCTGAAGAGATTTTGATAATTTAAAAAACTTTAAAGGTCATGGGCTCAAAATTTTAACTTAGGGTTGGAGTAAGGGAAAGGGGACCATTTCTTCAGAGTCCTTTGTTGCCACCAGTGATTTGTAGCCACTAAAACGTTGCCACCTTCGATTTTGTAGCCACCAAAACGTTGCCACCTTCGATTTTGTAGCCACCAAATGTTGCCACCATCGATTTTGTAGCCACCAAAACGTTGCCACCATGGGACTCAGAAAAATAAATGTGTTGCCACCATTGTTGCCACCGTATATTTTGTAGCCACCAAATGTTGCCACCATGAGATATGTGTTGCCACCATTGTTGCCACCACCGGATTTCGAAAAAATAAATGTCATTACCGTACAGACCATCTCAAGGGTCACATGCAAGAGTCCCATGGTGGCAACGTTTTGGTGGCTACAAAATCGATGGTGGCAACATTTGGTGGCTACAAAATCGATGGTGGCAACGTTGTGGTGGCTACAAATCACTGGTGGCAACATTTGGTGGCAACAATGGTGGTAACAAAGGACTCTGAAGAAATGGTCCCCTTTCCCTTACTCCAACCGAAATTTTGACGACTTTGACCATTTGAAGGTCAAGGGGTCAAAATTTCTCAATTCTAACACAACCAAATGATTTCTCGGCGAAAGAAGTTGTCAATAGATATGTCACACGATAATTTCGAAATTTCGACAACTTTGACCCTTTCAAAGTCAAGGGGTCAAAATTTTAGAATTCCAACATAGCCAAAGCATTTGTCAAAGTACAACAGTGCAAATAGATATGTCACACGACCATTTAGGTACAATATTACATTAGGTCAGGTTAGTCAAGGTCACAGGTCACGGAATTTTAAATTGGCATATAGCCTACACCAGTGTTGATTTTTTTTGTGAATTTTTGGCTATCTCAGTTTTTTGATGAGTCAACCCAGTAAGAAACGCATAGATGGAACGTCAGTGACATACAGACCGCCACTCTTATGTATATGGATATTCTCTGGAATCGATGAGCCGATAGATTTATATCAATGATGAAGCTCTTACTTAAAATCCATACACAAATACTCAATTAAGCTAAAACCGCAATAAAACTCTTAAACTTCAGATTTGAGAGCCTACAAATCATATATTTTATTATACTCTTTCAAGTCTGAAGTCCAAAAATTGGAAATCTCTTCAAACATGCTTCAGAATATATTTGTTTTTTTACGAAATTGTACTTGGAATTTGGAATCAGGGCAAACTAGTTCAAGAAACACTTTAATACTTCCTTCCCACAATTTATATCCTTTTATTGTCAGAAGCGAAGAAGATAAAAAAAAGTGGTTTTGAGATCCGAAAACGTATTAGAGGAAATTGGGTTGACCCAATAGGCTCAGATATTATTTTATTATTTTGTTATCTCCAAAGTTTTAGGAGAAAGTAGACGAGTGTAACTTGTAGTTGTGGGAAAAGGCTATGGCCGAATGATATTAGATATAGATGATGATATTGGGTGACACATGTCTCACCAGACTTGTAAAGATTATGATGAATTACTCATCTCCTACACAACTTACATCGTCCAAACCCGATCGATCCGAGACCACTTTGCCCGTAAACACTCTTTTTTTGAAACTGCAAACGTGTCATTTCATCTTCCTCCACTTCATCTCAACAACTAGTTTCCGGAACTCGGAATAATATGTCAGGAACATCACGAAATGTCAATCGATACTGCAAGTCCTTATCACATGTTAGGAGGGCATCCGCTCGTTCGAATTGTAAATTCCGGATCCCTTAGACATGACTGAAGTAAAACAGTTACATGACATTTTTCAGGCAGTGAAATTGTCTGATAAATCCAATAAATAAGTCGATGAAACAGGAAAATTTCGGTATTTGTGACGGATTTTCCAATAACTCTTGTACTACTCAAGTTCGGAATCTGAATCCAATTCTGGATTACTGGTTTTGGGCAACTGAATCTACGGAATTTTTGGTTATTTCGTATTTCATACATTCATTTGTTAGATCGAATCGTCGACTTTGGAGGAAATTGCGAGTTATGGTGAAAGTAAGTAAAAAGCGATGATGACCAGAGGGGGCAAGAAGATATTGATTAAGAGTGACTGGAACCGTGAGTCCATTAAGCAATCAATCACTGAAAGGGCTCCCTTTCACTAAAAGGCTGTCCGCCTCGATTAAGTCCACCAGCAGGATTACAAATCTGGGTTTTGTTGCCTCTGACATTCTCAGAACGAAGTGCAATTTATAGGGAATCTTTGCTAGCTTCATACCGACTGAAAATATGAAGAATTCACAAATTTTATTAGACCAATATTTAAATATAAGCAGAATGGGCAAAACACCGAAAAAATGGGCAAAAACTTCCAACTCTCTGCTCCCAACATTGCATGATTTTTAAGAGACTTTCTCTTGAATTTGAACTTTAAAGGCAATAAACGAGGAAATAAGTTATGAACAGCCCTTGCAAACGTTTTGTATTCAATTATTTTGCGCAAGAGAAATTCAAACTTGTTTTGACAGATCCGTTATAGAGAACTAATTGTTAAGACGGAGGGGGCAACGCAATTAACCTTTCCCTCCTTCAAGACAATTACTTGAAAGTTGTATATATTTATAATGGGATTTTGCTATTAAAGTTCCCGTCTTCCCTTTACTTTCCAATTCGACTCAGAAATCTCCTTATGCTCTCTTAGGCTTTGGGGTAAAAAACAAAAACGATTTGAACTGACAAGGTGACATTCCAAAAGCCCAAATGTATTCGTAGAATTGATGAGAGGACTCAAAAACCTTTTAATCCTTCGATCGTCGGATTCTTAATCGGATTCACACCCGTGCCAAAAGCAGAACCTGCTCAGTTGATATTTTAAATTTCAATTTCTCAACATCATTCATTTTTTTCTCTTTCAACGTATGTTTTTCAGATATTTTGTACTATACTCCTTATTTAGAGCTAACAAATAATTCTGTTAGAATCCAATCTTCCCTGAGAAAAGCTATAATTAAAAATGCAATTTACACCGTCTCTCCAATAAATAGACTCTGAAGGGATGACAATATAGCTCTTGTAAGTCAATTAAAAACCTATTTGACAAGGTTAATGGAGCTATCTGATTGTCAAAGAGTTATTTCGGGGGGTATTAAAGTACCCCAATGAGTATTCATAGTCCGTGTGTAGGAGGATCATTAAAAAGTTCCTGAAACACGATTAAAAATCGATTAGACGGGGTTCCTAGGAACGTGTTTTTCCTCTCTCCTAGAACCTTTTAATTGTATTTTTTTATTAAGTTCAAAGTTTAAGACAATCAGTATTGTCACTGGATTTCTCGTCATACTAAATGTCACTGACAGACGAGTCAAAGTTCCATGTATACCTTTAGTAAGAGAAAGGAACAAGTACGGAATCCTAGGAAATGTCTTTGTTCCTTTTACTGACTTTTAGAGAGAGGCTTTGGAAGTGAAAGAGCTTCTCCGAAGATGTCGTAAAGTATCCGGATTGTGAAAGATTACCCGATTCGGGGAATTCATTCATTGACTTCCGGGAAACCAGGTAGCGCAGCGTCCCAACTTTCCCCGAAACGGGAGAAGAACTACCTCGTTCGAAATGAGAAGTTGCCTAAAAAAATGAAGAGAAAACCCTCTGGAATAAGTCCCCAACTAGCAGATTATTTTAATCTTGAAATTTCATACACGTCAATGTTAAATTATCACTAATTTAATTAAATATTCTCAAAATTATCTCTTCAAATGGCACTTTGCAATGGAACCTTTTTTACGTTTAACTCCAAGATCATATACTCTTGGTTTCCTGTATGACTTTTTCTCAGGAAAAAACTGCTCCGATCCGATATAATCGCGACTGGTGTCCAAAAATCAGGGAAAAAAAATTAGATTTGAAAGCTGAAAATTGTTTTTTATAATGTTGGCTAAGGGTG
This sequence comes from Desoria tigrina, assembly GCA_906901685.1. Classification (NCBI taxonomy): domain Eukaryota; kingdom Metazoa; phylum Arthropoda; class Collembola; order Entomobryomorpha; family Isotomidae; genus Desoria; species Desoria tigrina. Next base: position 2,092,924 of record CAJQTU010000007.1, read on the forward strand.
CAGAAAATGAGGTGAAAAGTTGGAGAAAATGAGGAGTGGTGGAATAGGGCGTTGCGCTCCCTTCCTTTTTAACCTCTTCGATGCCTCTGCGAGAAGGAGCGAGAAAAGTGGACTTTTCTTTTTGTCCCCCTGCGAAAAACCCCCTTTCTCGCGGAGGCCAAGAGGTTAAAAAAGAGGGGAGCGCAACGCCCCATTCCACCACTCCTCATTCTCTCCAACTTTTCACCTCATCTTCTCCACCCTTAACCAGCATTATAAAAAACGATTTTCAGCTTTCAAACTCTAATTTTCACGTTGAACGTTGTGAGGATTATAGCAGTATCAAAGTAGCTTTCTGTGGGATATTTGTATATAGTTATTAATTAAATAGGAAAGACGTAATTAATTAGTAAAGTGGACATTTCGATATTTCTACATTTAACGTTTGAGTCATCGTCGTAACGCTTTAGAAAATATTAGTAATAGCTATGGAATAACAGTAAAGAAATTGCAAATCCGGACTGATCCTATATTTGTGACCACATACATCGTAACTTCAATCTGTCTTTTTGTACTGGTGACTGGGAAGAAAGAGCATTTGTGAGACTATGTAAATCTAGATATACGGCTTTCTGGTAAATCTCAGTTATTCCAAGTTAGGGCGGAATATATGTGTGCAAATCGGATTTGCATTGAATCATATGCAATATTAGGAGCATGGATTTGTTTGAACACAAAGGACTCAAATTGTAATGCAAACGTGTATAGACTCTAGGATTTAGTAGTCCAACGTCCAACTGATTTCTCTTTCCTGTGTCAAATTGAAATTCAATTTCGCTCGACGGCAATTTTTATACCGGATGTTGAAATTTTATTATTTTATGAAATTTAAAACAAATGCTAATGTGTCAGAACAGCGTAACCCCAATCTCAATTAACTTTTAACTGTGATTAAGTGAACTGGGGTAGACGATTTAGTCCGTTATCACTGTCCTTGTCCAAGAGACAAATCAAGTTCTCAGATTCGGTCTGACCCTATTCCTGTACAAAATATTAGGGTTTGTGTACCATCCCTTGCACAGCAATCCTATTAACTTTAACTGAAGCTCCTAAATCCACAGATTTGAGGTGAATGCACAGAAGAATCACCTGAATCTCTGGAGGAGGAAGGATGTTTGGAATGGGATATGATTTTTAATTTGAGTGAATGTAGACATCGAAATGGGCCTTGATTCCGTTGTAATAATCTTTATGTAAAGATAGCTTGTTGGACCCGCTTTAATGTTACTGTTAGCCCTGCTGCTGGTGGTGGTGGTTTGTGATTCTGTTGAGATTGAGTTTTTGGAGAAAGTTAAAGGGATCTCAGAATAGAGAGAGGAATTCCATTTCCCTAATGGCACCTTTTCCTCAAAAATAGAAACCCAAACCTCTCCCAATTCTATTCCAGTCTTTCGGATTTACTTTTCTCGGCGAAAAAAAAATCAAAAAGGTCCTTCATCCACTCTCGAAAGTTCCTCTAGACCAGACGGAGAGAGAGAGAGGAAAGGTTTGCAAATTATTAGAATTCGAGTTTGTGATTGAAAGTAGTTCATAGGGACACTCTCGGTTCACTGAGCCCAGGTCCTGTTCCACAAATTTCCGTCTCAGAATGACCCGTATGACACATTGGCCTCTGAAAATTGGGTTGTCGAATTTTCTTGTATCGACATCCAGTGGGTCTGACAAGGGAAGTAAGGCAATGGCAACATCTCTCAGTCTCCAAGCCGTTAATTTTTCTTGCATTGTTACGGTTCATAAATAATACAGAACAACAAATATCATTCTAAATTAATTTTAAAACTAATTAAAATTTGCAAAAGGTATGTATAAGGAAATAAGGTTACTAAGTCAAATTTCCAACGGATAAGAGCCCGTGTAAAAAAAATCAGAGCCCGTACTTCTACTGTAGATCAATAGTGACCTTAAGATTGTGTTGTTGCTATTGGTCCATTTTCTGCTTTAATTTTGCGAGTGAGCACTTTGATATTTAGACGCAGATCACCCCAATTAAATTGTTCTGCTCAAAGCAAGACAGATTTCCCTGTCTCTTTGCTTAATCCAACCTGAATAAAGTCGAACTATGACAGTTCTTGGGGGGTCAGTACGGTCATTTCATTACAGTGCAAATAGTAGAGATGTAGAAATGAACACATGTCGATGACATGGTTCTTGAACCAAGATAAGAGTTGAAGAAGGGACGGGCTAGACTTTGAAGCAGATGCAGAGACTAGAAATGGATTGAATCCGCTGGAAATAAGAGTGTGAAGTGTGTTTGTGAAAGTTTAGAGAGTCCGACACTCCGTGGTCTCTCTCTTTGGGAATCTAATTATTTCCCAGAGAGGCTGGACCACTCGGCAGGAACTGTGAATGAATCAAATTATTACATTATAATCCCCACTTCCCATCATCATCTCCGAAATCCAAATAAACTACTTCATCTCTATACCGTTTGGAATATGCAGGAATATATAAAAAGACGTCCTCGAGTTCGAATGCATCCTCTACGCTCCATATAATTAATCTATAAACATATTCTGCAACTCGTGGAATTTTATTGGTTTTTTGATGGTTTTTTGGCATTCGGGATTTTTATGTGTCCGAGAATTTTTCACGATTTTTAAAAATAACCCAGGAATCAAAATCATAATAAAAAGTACGTGGTTTTTGCTTAAGACCACCAGTACATTGCGCCAATTATTGGTCCAAATCCCGGAACTGGAGAAGTAGAACCCTAAAATTCAAAGACATCAAGCAACCCGTGTTTTGACCCCTGCTGAATTCATACTTTAACTATATCGGAGCGTTTCGGTATATTTAAGTAAATTGAAGGACTATATAGCTATCAACAACATTAGATGAGGTTATGAGGAATAATAAGTTAAGAATCATAACTCGAACAATCCCTTTAGTCATCCAATAAAGTCATATCCATCTCATGGTGGTGTGAAGTAATGCCCTGAAGGATAATGAAAGCCACCTATCACTTCGTTAATCCGGAGTGACATACTAATAATAATATATCTATAGACTGATGGGAATTATGAGGCCATCCACGTGTAGATTTCCGCCAACAAAGATCATTCGTCAACGGATGTTTTACGTTTAAGAAAGCTGTTGTGCATGTTTATTGAGCCTATTGGATGGAAAAAATAAAAGCCAGGAATGAAACGATCGCCGATCGATGTAAAAACCGTAAACCATGGGCTAAAAATAAAAATTACATGCTTTTTTAAATCATCGATTGGAATTAGAATAAAATCAAACTCTGTCTAATGCAAATGCCCGTACCCGTTATTCCAGATTTTGTCCAAATCGGACATGAGCACAACCACTGCCTCATTGGAACTTCAAACTCTCTATAGAAAGTATAAAAATACCTGGATTCCTTTCCAAACGTGATGTCATTCCGGAAACACCCTGAAAGGACAAGAAAAAACAAGACTTGTTCTCTCAGGCCAAAGATTAATGGAACAGATTGGGTCTGAAGTGTATCTAGTCTGTATTGTACGTATCATTCAGCTATGAAACTAAATATATCCGTATACCCGAATCCGATAGAGTAAGAGTATCTCACTCAGAGGGCGTCTCTCATTTTCAATAAATAATCTATCGAAGAAAGATGAGAGACAGAAGAGCTCCTGAGACTTCCCTAACACGTACAAAGTAACAGGAAGAACTCGAAAAGAGTAGACTTTTTAAGGGGTGGTACCCTTTATGCTAACTGTCTGTCTGTCCGTCCGTCCGTACTATTGCATTTGAACGGTTAAAGTGTTTAAAATCGATTTACAGTTTTAAAAATGGCATTTCACCATCTCTTTAACCATTATGAACATCATTGGTTTCTTTTGAAATAGTATTTTTCTTGATAAACAGTTAGTTTAGGATTTGGCTTCACCCCTTTGTTACATTTTATTTATAGTGGTTTATTTGCACTTGAAGAGGAACAGCAGACTCCTCATTTCTTCGAAAAGAAACACTTGCAATATATGTCTATATATTGCAAAATCCCTATGAAATGAACCAACAACTAACACTAACGCTCCCGTAGCGCGTAGAATGCATAGTAGTGTTGGTGGATATAGTGAGTATTGTTCTATTTTCGAGAGAGTATTTTATTGAAAAAGAAGTCGGGATCGAGAGAGAGGGTTTCCAGTTTTTGGGAAGAATGGGATCCGGGAGAATACCCGTTTTCGGGAATAATAGGAGAGAGGAATGGGATGCACTGTCAGCAAAGGAGAGAAATGGAGTATCATCTACCCGGGTATTCTCCGATTCCGAATTTCAGACTCTCCTACAGATTCTGGGTTCTAGTTCTAGTGTCCTAGTTTCCCACTCTCACTTGATCCTACACAACTTACAATATTCCTATAGGCTTATAGGTATCCCTTCTTTGGAAAGAAAGTGTCTGTTTTCAAAATAGAGTAAATCTGGACTCGCAACTCCCTGAAATAAATCCCCAGTCCTGTAGGCCACAATATCAGGAATGGGGAGGGATTCAAAATTTAGGGGCCTGAACAAGTTGTAAAATAAAATTCCCGGAATAATTCCCCAGTTTTAGAAGCCAAGAAACCATGCCGAAAAGTAAAATTCAAGCGATGTTCAGCTTCAAGCTGTCCTCTTCAATATCATTTTTTTTTACCTCATACCGAATTAACTCCCCACCTCCGGGAATACACGCTTCATGGCTGTTAAGTAAATACATACGTACATAAGTAGTTTAGATTTTAGATAAGCAGATAGATGTTTCTCTTGTATTGGCTAGTTACCCGGATGAACCTTCGTAACGTTTTACAAAAATAAAGACCCCCCTGGGGAATTATTTCGATTCATCCGTTACACCTCGAAGTGTGGACAGAGGTAGGACTCGTAGGCTAGTGAAGTTACCCGGGTGGTAGGGTGAAAGTGAAAGTGGTTCAGAGCTCTAAGTATTTCGAGCCTTATCTCGGGGAACTCAGCCGACTTTCTTTTCCAGATTCAGATTTCCACATGTCTGAAAGGCAACGGAGCCCAACCACCACCACCACCACGGACCAACCACCACATCATCACATCTTCACACTTTCTCTCCCTCCTCGTGGCGTCCAACACCTAAAAACTGCTTCTTCTTCTTACTCTTTACCTAAATTTAACACCCAACCTCGATCAACCTCTGAAATTCGTCAAACTAAAAACCAAACCTTAAAAATTCTCGGGGTCAAGTAAAACATTCCTCCTATTCCGGAATTAGTTGGATTGGAGAGGTATTGCAGTGGGATCGAGTTAGAAGTAGCAGGAATAATCGATAAGAGGATATCCAGAGATCCGTTTCATGGAATGAACTAACTGACACTTGTGGGTTGGGTTTCGTTCCTTCCTCCTTTCCCTTTCAGTTCCCTCTTCACGTGCTTCAGGTTCTGGTACCTTCCTCCCAGTTTCCTTCGTCTTATTCTCTGAAATCAAGACCCAGATTTACAATTGAGGTGGCTTCAAACTTGTTGAATAGCTGAATAATTAAGTGGGAGGAGTCTACTGACTTGACTAAGAGGATCAGGATTAATATTGAAGGATTTGTCAGTTTTCGCAATGATTCACAAAAGGAGATTCAGTTCCTCATAATTTATCGGTTACAGTTCGAAGGAAATTGTTCAATTGAGTTGCTTCATTGACAGCCCTTTTCGGGTTTTCTGGAATGGAATTGAATACACGGGAAAGGACTGGGAATCGGTGAGATAAATCCGTTTTCGGAGCTAATAACTCACACGAGTCCCGGCTCTGTTTTGTAAGACGACCCTGTTTTCCTACGATATTTATCTTCATGAACTGTGTACATAACCGTGTCGAGGTTATGGTTATTATCCGAGAGTCGGGACAGGAACTCTGGGTCTGACTCCGACTCAAAATCGCTGCATTTCGAGGGGAAAGTTAACGGGGCATTTAAAAGCCACGTGGGTAGTGTAGTGAGGTGAAAGTCAGAGATTAATGGGTTGTGAAGTGAACGTTTTAAATGAGACCCTGAAGGCTAAAAATGGCAATAGTTAAACAAACAGACAAGTTTGCCATCAAGTGTCTCTTCTGGATCTGAATTTTTCATGGGTAAATCCATGATTTAACCCGACGGACTAGTGGGATATCGGATATTGGGAATCAGTCGCCTGAGTCCAGAATAGAATCAATATTGAATATTGCCAATGTTGCAGCCGTACATTAGCTAAATAATTAAACAAGAGAGTGGACAAGGAACAGATATATTATTGTTGATTACAGCCTTCGTCGCAAACAACTTTCACCATTCCAATACATGACATTTAGATTGTGTCAGTCCTAGTTCTTGAGGCCAGTCAACCTCCAACCTCCTTTTTAGCCATATTTCTTCCGCTGTCCCTTCTAAAAATAGCTCGGGATTTCGGCAGGTTCGGCCGGACTCATCGATTTATAATTATAATTCTGTCCGGAATTGTAATAAATAGGAGAGGCGAGTTAGGAAAGAGAGTCCAATGAACGTGACGTTCCCTTCCGGAGAAAGTTATCCTCCCGACGAAGCGAAATCATCAAAAAGTTGGAAACCTCCCTCCCACAAGAACTTTGCAAAGCCGAGTTCTTGGACTAAAGATAATCCAAAGGAAAGTAATAAAGTTTCATCTTCTCAGATGAAAGAGTCATCATCACAGTCTTTGACCTTATTATCAATACAACGCGGGCTGGGATGCGTATTCCGTGTTTCAGGTTTATTAAGAGAAGGGCACGATTTCCCAGCGCCATCTACCGTTAATATCTCCTTAAACGGCTTTTTAGATTCCCAAAACAGCTTCTGCTGCAAGAACAAAGTGGAGGAAGCAGTGGGGGACAAGACGGATTCGACATGTCAACAGTTATTAGGATTTAGTGCTTCTGAGTGGTGGTGTAAAAATGAAGGTGGAGGTCAGACTCGGAGATCGGCTTAAGCATTACAACCTCTTCTACCAATGGAATAGGTCCTACCGACGGAAATCCGCTAGGTTTAATAGGAACTCTGGGTCCGAAATATACGACACCTTTGACACACGGGGCATTACGAGGAAGTGGAACAACACCTTCTCCGAACTGTCCGATGGTTTTTATAAAGGTTTATTAGCCTTCTTTGCTACTGGATTCCATCAAATCTGCAGCTTGGGGAATAGGGTTTGTAGTTATTCGAGGAGAAGACTTCCTTTGGTCGTTGTAAAGACTTGTTTTGAGAATGGAATCCATTACTCGAGACGACCATTCCATGTGCTGTTAATGATAGTTATTGGTTCTGTTTCTGGTGGTGGTGGTAGTTGTATTGGTGGTCAAGGAGAAAGGCCCAAGGCATCACCGTCATTACTTGTACAAATAATAGGACTGTTGAACCTGGTAGTTCTCGGCCAGTTGAGAAGCAATAAAAGTGGGTTTTATTCTGAAGGGCTCCTGGTGATAATAATCGTACTTAGGAGGAGAACATCTTTAGAGGCTCTTTTTATTACGGGAGCAATAGGTCCACAACCACTTGGTCCGGAAGGAGTTTTGGAAATATTTGGACCGGAAACGGAGAATGTCGGAAGCACATCGGAAACGACGGCAGACGTTACAGAAATGGGCTTCTGCGTGAGTCACAGTTCTTCATCTTTGTCTTATCAGAGTTTGGGCTTATCTGAAATCGAGGGGATATTTATGGCTTGTCGTTTTAATTTTTCCCGTTTCAACGGCTTTAACACATTTAGTATCGATTTACAACGAAATGCATATGATAAAACCGGGAATAAAAAATTGAACTGTCCAAATGTGTCGTAGAGTGGCAGGAAGTATTGGTCCTATGGATTTATTATCCAAACGCCTGTAACATATCCATCATATTATTATAAACTTTAAAGCGCAACAGACAGATAATGCTCCTCCGAGTCACTTCCTGTTAACGAGCTAAAAGTGATTACAGCAGAAGTGTAGCATCCAAGCCGAGAAACTGGAGCTGAACGTAACGAATCTACTTGTAGTACTCGTCTGTAGTAGACCGCAGTTAGTAGCAGACGAGCAGGAGAAAAGTAATTAGAGAAGTTCGTTAGTTCGGTTTAGAGGTAAGGGTACAAATAATTAGTTTCCCTCCAAATCCTTCGTATGGAAAGGCCTTGGCCACTCGGATCCCTAATTTCCTCCATAAACGACGACCGCCGGTATTATACCTTCCATTAGCGTAATTTTGTGTTTAAATTGTACGACGCGTTCAAATCGATACAAAAACCGTAGTACAATCTTTACAAAAAACTCTGATAACCGGGGGAAAGCACTGGAGTTTTTTGAGCTAAAAATTTGAAATTCCGCGTTGTTTAAAGCTTGATATTTAAAACGTTCATGTCTTCTAACCATTTCAGTATCTTAAAAATGCCGTTGAAGTCAAGATACAGTTACTCACTTACTTACAGATACTCATAATATAACTCATAACTAATAACACTTTAAAGTGGTAAAAATTATATTTTTAGTTGGGTTAACATGTATTTAAATTTAATTGGGTCTAACAGGGCGCTCGTTGTAACGTTTGGAAAAGTGAACGTTGTGTCACTTATGAACAGGACTCCAACTAAAAACAATATCATGTTTGAAAACAAATAACCTGTAACTCTGAAAGCCTAGAATAAGAGTAAGGCCGCTGTAGACGAGGAAAGTCGGGCCACATTTCTAATTTCCCTTATGGATTTCAGAGCTTACACTACTGGACGGATTCCTCCGGGATTCTAATTCATTTCCCGAGCCTAATCACTAGGGACAACAAAAAATGCAGCTAAAAATGGTCGAAATATGATGCAAAATATGCAGCTAAAAAGGCCTAAATATGCAGCTAAATATGCAACTAAAAAACTTAAAAATATACCATTTGAAACCAAAAATAGCATAAAAGTCAATAATTCTTCGATTTCTTATACTATATTGTACTTAAGGTAAATCTAAGTACGAAAATCTCTAGTCCAGATAATTTAATCTAAACAAATGCTCCATTTATATTCAATCCGAACATGTAGCAATTCCCGACTACAAAAAGTTTTAAGGGAATTCGAGTTCAATTTTCTGAAACATAAATTTTATTTTTGTTTTGCTAAGTCTAAAATTTTTTTGAATTTTTTTTTAAAATATTTCACCCCAAAAGAGAAAAAAATAAGCTGGATTTACATAAATTATTCCAAAAGTCAGCTATTTTGATACTCAAAAACCCCAAAACAGCCAAATATGCAAAATATGCAGCTAAACTGAAAAATATGCAAAAAATGCAAAATATGAATAGCTCTAAACTTATTGTAAGAGTGCCACTAGTAACCCTGCAAAGTCTCATGGACGTAGGTTCAATGGGAATAATTGCATTTTTGCATATTATGTTGTCCCTACTAATCACAGAACGAACACGCAGAGATGGATTCCTAACAATTGATCTCTCTCTCACTTCCACACTCCATTCATGTGTGTTTTTATCCTCTTTGAGATGTATACGAATCTAACTCAATTCCAGATTCAAAACCTTCCCGCGTTATAAGCGGTTTAACGCTAGAAACTGATGTTTAATTTTGAAAACGAAACGTTGCATTTTAATTTTCCCGCCTAATTTCCATTTGCTGAATGCGTCGTTACTTTATCCCCAAGGACCTTACCATCCCAAGACATTCCATTAAGGATTCTTTAGACTTTTATTAAATTAATTCCTGAAAACTGACGTTGCAATTTAGCGAGGACTAAAACCAATTATTGGGAAAGTGATGGGAGCTTTCTCGATACTATACTATAGAGGCCAGAGGATGATGATAATTTAATTGATAATGAAATCCGAAAAAGAATAATTCAGGGCTGAAAGGTATGGGAAATGGGAGTTTCTATCTGAAATATCGGGTAAAAAATGGACGGAAAATCCTTGGAAGACCCCCCAGGGTAATCCAGAGGTGGACAGGTTGAGCTCGTGCTGAGGGAAAAGATGAAGGAACGGAGATATTTATCGGAAACCTTTGTGTTCCCATAATTCGATAATTTCCCGTAAATCTGTTAAAAGTTGGGAACGTTCTTGGACGTAATTTATGCCTCCAGGTGATTAGATTTTACTCTAGAAAGACTCTTTACTATTTGCCTCTAACCCCCGAATTATGCAAAGTCTCGGTTATTTATGAGACCTCGGGCGAATGTGCCAGTACCATTGTTTGGTGACAGTGTCGAATGTCGATCCCACCACTAGGACCACAATTCCCGGGATATCTTATTACTTGTCGAGGCAGGGAACGTAGCACCGACTTTGTTGAGTTTTTGGGGTTCTTATTTGGTTATAAGCTAATTCGTTTATAACTTTTGGTAGAAACTATCTCAATTCTAGGATACATTAATTCAAACGCTAAATTTTTGTTTGCATTTGTTTTAGATGGTTTGAAAGTTTTGTTAAATTTTTAGTTGGGTTTGGTTGTATCACTTCGACCCCAGATATGCTTAAATTATCCAAACCGTTAGGGTGGGGTTTTTGTCGAAAGGCGATGTTCAGTTTAGCAGTTGACATGGGCTAAGAATTGTGAGCTTTGTATCTCATTAGCCCAAGCTGGACCAACTTTTCTGTTTACATACAAACATTCTACAAGTCTTTCTCTTTAACCTCACGTTTCCCAAAAAGTTGGTCCAGCTTGGGCTAATGAGCTATTCTCATTTTGCCGAAGGGGTTTTTCAGGTAGGATATGACAATTTTTAAGCACTTTAAACCCACTAATGTCGTTGACAACAGATAGTTGTTAGGCAATCCGATGAAAGATCATAATAAAAATTGGGAAAAAACTACTGAAAATGTCGTTTTTGGACAGAATTTAAATTAAACTCGCTGGGATATATTTACTCGAATATTTTATTATGATTTTAATAGGAGTCTTTGATTTTGATATAACTATGATTCGAAGCTCCTCTTGGGCTTTATGGGAACAGTTACGTTTATGATTTAAATTAAATGATATGAACATTTATAATGGGATGTGTTTGATGGGCCGCTTTTCTCCGCATACCGTACCTTCAACCCAGGGCAAATGTTAATCTAAGTCCCCAACTACTCCTTAAATTCAAAGCCCCACTACCGAGCTACCCCACTACTATTTAAAACACCCGACCTAGGTCTAAATTCTTCAATAATGAACACGTTTCTCGGCGAAAGAAATTGTCAAACAGAATGTCACACTACAACACTAACAATAAAATAATAAATAATAATATTTAATAAATAATCAAAATATTTAAAAAACATTCAAAATACTTTTAAAAATACTGATTATAATTGAGACGTTCATTGCAAAAACCTGACTCAATAAAAAAATACCGGTTACCGAAAAAAATATGTACAGGGTGCTAAGAAATCCAAAGACAAAGGAAAGATATAGATATATTTTAGAATAATCATAGTCCCCGTACAGTTTTTCTTCAAAATTACCATAAAAATCGAATTCGATTTTAACTGAATCAGGTAATTTCAATGAACTTCTCAGTTATTAACATTGAAAATTTTAAAATATTAAAATACTTTTAAAAATATTCAAAATACTTTATAAAATATTCAAAATACTTTATTAAATATTCAAAATACTTTTAACAATACTGATAATAATTATTACCATTGAAAATTTAAAAATATTAAAATCTTTAAAATATTAAAAGCTTTAAAATATTAAAATACTTTCAAAAATGTTTAAAATATTTTAGAGAATTTTGTAAATATTGTGAATAATGTTTATTCAATTTAGACGATAGTTTAAACAATGTAGAAAATAATTTTTAAAGTATTTAGATTTTTTTAACAAATGGTATAAATGCTAATTAAAAAACCATACGATATTTATTGTGTCGAAATCCGAAACGCTGGATTACACGATCTCAAAAGCCGTTCCAATTTCGATAAAAATGTGAAGCTTTATGATTTTTAAATGCTCTGCACAATTTTTAAAATACATCAAATAATATTCTAAATACTTAGAAATTCTTTTGAAAATACTTCTGAAATATTTAAAAGAAATAAAATTTTTTTTTTTTTTTTAAATATTATGAATTTTAAAACATTACAACTATTCATGCGTTTGGAATATCAAGTAAGGTGTTTCAAAAGGATTTTAGAAAAATTTAAAATATTTGAAAATTATTTAAGTATTTAAAAAATTCTAAACGTAATTTTAAAATCATTTAAAATAATTTCAAAATTAGTTGGAAAGCATTTCAAATATTTTTTAAAGTAGTTTTAAAGTATTTTAGTATTTTAAAAAGTAGTTTGAAAGCATTTAAAATATTTTCTGACGCAGTTTTCAAGTAATTAAATATTTAATTATATATAATAATATTATGTATTTTATATAGCACTAAGGTAAAAAAAATAGCAAAAAATTAAAAAAAAGCTAAATAAAAAACTTCACCATAGCAACAACAATATAGAAAGTTTCCGGGTTCAAAATTGCAATTTTAAAGTTTTTCTAATAGGTTGCACGCTAGCCCGTAGGGGGCGCACTATACTACATGCAGCATATTTAATAATACTAAATCTTGTCTGCGACCCCAGTACTATAATATAGAAAGTTATTCGGGTTCAAAATAGCTATTTTAAAGTTTTTCTAATAGGTTGCGCGCTAGCCCGTAGGAGGCGCGATATACTACATGTAGCATATATAGTAATACTAAACCTTCTCTGCGATCTATGTACAACAATATAGAAAGTTATTCGGGTTCAAAATATCCATTTAAGTTTTTGTCATTGTGCGCGCGCTTCGCGATAGCAACGCGCTATACTGTATTTCGCGCGGACACGCATACTTATGATACTCTACGCGCTATATACTACTATATAGGAAGTTTTCCGGTTTCGAAACTCGATATTTCATACAGCGCCTTATACTGGCGCGCACTGCTCGCCAGGACAATAATGCGCTATATCTTATTTTTGTAGTACTTCTGGCTTTGCGCTAAAACATGCCGGAAGTTGCGCGGCGTCGAAACATCGATTTTTATTTTTTATTTTATTAGTGGGTGTGGTGTATGCGTGGTCCTTTTTGCATTTAAGAGGATTTCATACAACGTTGATGTAAGGCCCCCTAAAAGTTAGGGTCTCCTCTCCTTATGGAGAATTTAACATAGGATACGAGACACGAGTCCTGGTTGTAATGATACATACTAATGGGCAACATTTTCGCTTTTAAAGCATCATATTAACTAGTATCATTCATATTTTAAGTTAAGGTTAAAAAAACATTATTGGGACAAGCTGTGTGCAATACTATGAAGGATATCACACATTGCATTACAATTCCACTGTCCTATCCTATCCTTACTTGGTATAAAAAAATCCCCGTAGTTACCCGATTAAAAACGCCTCCATTGATCACAGCCCAAAATATTTGCAGGGATTCGGTCATAACTTAATTGGTAGTTAGCCCAATTTTAGTTGCTAACTGATCATCGCCTTTCCGGGTTTTTCGGTTTTATTCTTTCCCAGAGTAATCCATAAGACTGATATCTTTGGCTGAATTCTACAAGGTTACAGGTCAAGAGCTTGCAATGTTACCTTATTGTTCCCGGTTCTACGGTTTACGAATGGCCCCTTAAGTCGTAGGTATCTAGGCGAGAGTGAGATGATAAGGTCTTAATGATAAGTTGGTTACAGGATTGTAGACATTAAGGGCAAATGGTTGTGCATGGGTTGGTGTGACATGAGAAATTACGGCCTTCCTCCAGCTGACGGTTAATAATTAATCAAGGGTCTCTCCAACCTTCTTTGAGCCACATTTTTTATATTCTTTACACTATATGTTAATGAGAAGGACGTCTCGGATTGTACACATTTATATCTTTACCTTGCCTTGATTACAATATTTCATGCGTTAGATGATACTACTCTGTTTTTGAAATTTTACTTTCACTTTACGAAATATATACACAACAGTTTTAGGAGGTGAATTCATTGGGAAAAATTATCAGTACTTCCAGAACTTGTATACAGACAAACTTTTCAGCACAATTTAAACGGAGCATGAAAATTGGTCGAACTTAAAAATGTTCTGGATCTTGGGAAATCCGTGTCAGTTTTCTCGGAGGATTTTTGGAGGTCTCGTAATGCTAATATTGAATAGCCAAAACAACAAGTGAAAACTATTGGAATTTAAAATCAGATACAATTTTCATTTTTTCTCTATTATATAACCTGCATATTTTGTCTGACTACGGAAAAAAATCATAATATCAAAAACAAAAGGACTTTGACAAGCCAGATGATGAAGCATATGAACCAAGGAAGATCAATTTTACTATTCATACAACAGCATCACGAATACAAACAAATATTTGCAGCCCTGGGTTTAGCAATTGACTGAACAAACATATTCAAGACATCGGGTCTGAATTTTAACCGTGCAAACTCTAAGGTTAATCATGTGGAATGCAAATCTTTTACTAGGCTTCAAACAAGGAATGTATTGAAGTAAAGTGCTTGAGTTTTACGAGTTTTTCTTGATTTTCTTGCTGGATTTATGGAATGTTAGTTTGAATTAAAATGTGATGTAACTATATTCCAGTGAAACATCAATTTTTTTAACGTAAAACCGGAGGATTTCCCAAAAATCATGGCAAATTGTTACCGAAGAATAAACGGTCTCAATTTGACCCACTCTGCCTCAACATCTCAAAAACGGTAGAAAAAACTCTGGCTTATTTAGTGTCGGAAATGAAGGAGAGGAAATGTGGTTAGCTCAATTGAATTTGTCTCGCCCGGTTAAATGTTATGGTGGACAAGTCACTTAATAGCCACCAAAGGAAAGGGATATGCTCTTATAGTCACCACTTCTAGACTCTAGCATTAAATCAGTCAGTGTGGATATATAATATGACTATATCCAGCGACTCTCAATAATTTCCCATGAAGGAAAGGGGAAAAAAATCTGGGCAAGTTGCCCTATCCGGGGAAATTCGGTGACGGAAATGCGGATGTAACGGGATAATGAAAAACACATGGAAATAAAGATATATCTCCATTTTTTTCTTCAACTGCAATTTCCGTTGACATTGAATGCAAGTCTTTACGCAATTCCTAACCAATTTTTGGCACAATAAACGCTTTCACTTACTGTCGCTCCTTGAACTTTCTCTGTAATTCCGATACAAATCCTCTCCTCTCTATTTCCTCTTCTTTCCCTACTATTCTGCAGTTGTTGAAGTACAGGGATGTGATTTGGAGATGTGTATAGAACGAATTTAAATAAAATCATTCATCCATCCCAACTACCAACTATAAGACAAGAGAAAGCGGAAAGAGTCAATGGGCCCGATATGGCAATGCAAACAAATTTATTGTTTGTTTTATTGAAGTTTTGCTTTGAAAGGAACCGCTTTACTTTCCATTCAATAAAACAGCACTGGAAAATTGTACACTCGTATTGCAAGAGGTTAACCACATTTAAGGGTTTACTAGCTAAAATTTAGCGTTATCGATGCTGAAAACCCTAAGGATTTGGAAAGATACTACGAAAACTTCTTTAACAGACGCTTTAAACATTAAGTCTGACCTTATGACCTGGAAATTTTTTGCTGCCTAAAAGCCCAATATTAAACCCATACAAAAAATATAAATATTTTGTTGCACCGACTGATCTCCGTAATAATTGTGAACTTTCAGTCAAGGTAAAACAGGGATTTTGAACTTAAAGTGGGAAGACAGTTTCCGATAAAAATTGATCTGAATTCCCCATTACGCCACAAAACATCATCTAACAAAAAAAATGTTGAAAGACATCAAGGCATAACAGGATTTGTGGCTTGTGTCTGTGTGTCGTTTGTCAAAGGCAACAAATAAAACCTTACAAATCCTCGTCCTCGTTTTAAAATACAAGTGTTGCAAGGTGTTGTAAAGCCACTAAAGCCAGTCTATACAGCCCATTTAATGGGGGTCCATGAATGAGTCAGAAGGAAAATTAGTTGCGTAAATGCACCATTAAATATGATGGGACGAGAGGATGATAAGATTACAAGGGTTTCTGAACAAAGGAATACAAATCCAAGGCCTTGTAGAGGGTTTAGGAGCGAGGCTCAACTAAAAATGTTAAATGATCATTAGATATCGAAAATTGAATTGCAAGTGTTCCGTTAGTGCTTTCACACATTTCACTTCTGCTCCGAATCTGCTTAAGGGAAAGTGCCCATTTAAGATTCCAGATTTCGGGCATCTTCCAACATTTACAAGGGTGATGGTGGTGGTGACACGAGAGGCTCCTGAGCCTGACACACTTTGGAACATAAGAACCCCCTACGGTACACTATATCTTAACTTCAGCATTTGATATCCGACTCACTTCCCCAACACTTTGATAACTGAATAAAACGGAGGTGATAGAAGCCAGGAGCGGTGGCCAAGGGGCGCTGTTACAAGCTGTTTTTATTCTTAAAAAATATGCGTTTTAACTGTTTGAGTCGAGGTTGTTCAAAACTACAGGCCTCTAACAGGGGAAAAAACTATTTCGGGTTGGGTTTTTATTCCGGTGAATTTACTATCCGGAGAGTCTTGGTATTTTGAACATTTGAATTTGTAGTAAGGCCCGATACGATCGTTTGGAGGTGAGTTCGAGTCAGTACGAACCTTATTTTTAACAAAGGAAACCTCTCTGAGCGTTCTATCGTTTTTGTCACCTAATCTGGTATAGTGTGGACCTCTTCCTTTGGTACTTTGGGAAAGAAGAGAGGATGACGGCATGTATTCAATTTTTATTGATCGGGGACGAATTTTTTACAGCCATCTTGACTGAGCTTGTCTTTCGGATCATCGGCTTAGCAGAATGTAGGAGTCTCAGGTCGTCAGGATTAGGGGAGGATATTTGGATAGCAGATTTGTAACCAGGGTTCTTATCTTCCAGCCTCTTTTATTGAAGAAAATCCGCATGCCAAGTTCAAATATTTTAAAAATCATTCAAAAAAGAATCCACACATTTCTGTGTTATAGTTTTCTTAAATGATAAACGTCTTTCAATTTACAAGTTAAAACAAACCAATGGTAATGACAAAATGGTTAGTCACAAATTATGTACGTTGTTTTAAGATAACGACAAAATTTAGACAAACATGAAAAAAATAATCAATCGGGATCGTCTGAGCTATTAATCAGGCCTTTGAAGTATTATTCTAGCTTTTAATTATCCCTCAGCATCAGCATGCAATATGCCGTAAAGAAATGATTAAATTTATTATAAGTAATAAATCAAATATCTCACCAAATACCAATTTCCTATCAACAACATATAGTACTCAAAACGTCTGTCTGGTTGGTGTCAAGGATTCGAGAGATTTATTATTTAATTTGAAATTTATAATAAAAGGAAGAACTGTGGTTTTGTGGTTTAGTCGTTTGTAATGTAAATTTGAAAATGCGGCCTTTGTTCTCGGTTTCAAAGACTTCAAAGGCTACGGATAGTGTCTAAATGATTGGTTTCCCCCCAATAAAGGGCTTAATTGTTTTTAAGAGAAGGTTTAAATTGATTTGAAAACTCAGCAAACTTTACCTTTGCCGATTTCAAAATCCTAGAACACTTGAAACTGTCAAATAAAAAAAATAGTTTAAAGCCTTTAATATTTAAATTTAGTAACTGCTACATCCTTTGTCATCTGTTTTATTTTTAAAACGAATTTTAGGCTTTAAAAACTGGTTTTATTTGAAGTTGTCACCGTAAAATGCTGTGATAATCATATCCGGTCAGTAGATTCCTACTCTTTGTCTGGCCAGGTTGGGTATTCTAGTAAGAAGTCCTCTGTAGGTGAATAGCCGGTGTGTTGGGAAGGTGGAGAGAACGAAGGGAAAGTGGCAGATGGTGCTCCATTTTTCGGGAACCTAAAGACGGCTCTCCCGGATTCCAGATTCCACACCGTTTCCTATTCGGATTCGGGGCACGGTCGAAAATCCCCCGGGGTAGCTACCTCTCTATCCAGTCCTAGACGCCCTTAAACAAGTATCGATAGAGCCATCACAACTCTGAAGTTCACAATCCTATCCGCCCTAGAGACACCCGAAGTTACTGACTCAGGGAGGATGATAAAGTGGCAGAAAGTTTTGTAAGAAGAGGAAATGGACAGTTCCAGCTCAATCTGCGCGAAATATTATCAGGAATATTGTGAAGGGATGTTGACTTATGATCGGGTTATGTATCTAACTTAATAGGCTATTTTTAAAGTAATCGTTGACTCGTTGAAAAACGAAATATAATTTGATAAATTTTGACAAGCCGGAGAACGTTTTGAATAATTTTAAATCAAAATCGTTGGAATTCGAAAGCGATCATTAAATGGTCTGTAGAATCTACAAAATTTAAAAAGCACAAAATAATAATTCCCGTTTCGCAATTGAATTCCACCGATATTGCTGACGCAAATATGAGTGAGGGTGAGAGGACTTTCGTTTCTAAACAGCAAAGCTACAAGAACATCCCAAAAATTGACTATTCCAAAAGAATAATCCTTACTTTCCAATTTATGGGGCCGACGGGTGTCAGTGATGGGGGAAATATATTTGGATGTTCAATATAAAAACAAAACTGGAAATTGAAAACATCCTGAGCTGTATATCTTCCAGGTTGCCTGTAGAAGTTGTCATAGGATATTTTGAATCATGAATGGGAACAGGGTGGATTTCGGAGCTTTGAGGAAGCAGATTCATATTTTGAAAGTGTGTACAGGAGCAGTAAAGATGAAATTGAGGACTGGATGGCTCATTCATAAAACCCTAAGCATTCTTACCCATAAGTTTCCCGGTTTAAGTCCCCAGGGCCCTGGGATACCTATTTGCTTGTAACACCTTTGAAATAAGGTAACTTATTAGTGGAAGTAGGACAAGTCTATCACAAAAAATGTGTTTTTTCAACAATGTCATAGTATTTTATCCATTTTGCTAGAAAAAGCTCGAAATGCATATTGTGTTCACAATTTGAAGAATTTTGTAAAGCTGTGTTTGGGTGGGGAGTTATTCCGGTGGATCTTATTCCATTCCCAACGGTATATGGTCATTTGGCCCTGAGATGGACCCAGAATCCAAACTTGGTTCCTCTCGTAGTCCGAGGGGATAAATGTCCTGTCTTTTGTGAAATGTCGTTGTGGCAGTGCAGAAAGTTTGAACTTTCTCCGAGAGCAAATGCCAAGTGAATGGACAAACTTTTCTTACTAAATTATTATTTTCTTATTGCTCCTTTATGAATCGGGTTTCGGAACTGCGGAACGAGGTATATGGATATATACTGCAGGTCTCCGTAAGAACAGACCAGGAGAGAAGTAGTGGGATATGAAGTACCACAAGAACGGAATAACCGACATCAACGTTTCCATCGTCAACCAACCATTTTTAGGCCCGAAAGTTCAGACGGACTACAAATCTCAAGTCTGAATAAGAGAGAGAGAGGGTTTCACTAGAATAGAACCTCTAATGCAAATCTACCAGAAAATGCCACATTAATCGATCTCTTTGACCTGATTTCAGTACAACACGGCTCTCCGATCTCAAACCGTCTTTTCCTCCTGTTCAACTTTGACAATGGGCTTTGGGACATGCTAACCTTCCAGAGTGTTTTTCTTCTGTTATAGGTGTAGTAATTATAGGGAGAGATGAGTATATTCCTAGAAACGTGACGGTATTCATGGATTGTGGGAACCAAGGTGCAAAAAATCGAGTTTTTGACGTCCTGTACTTTGTGGAATTTTAAATTTTAAATTTTAAGAACGTTTCCTTCCTTAAAATAGTCGTTGAATGAATTTTGAAACCTTAAATACTCAAAAGAAGGCTAAACCAAACACACAAACAAAACAACCCTAAAACCCCGTGTCTATCGCACCCTAACCCCAAGGCAAAGCTCATAAATCTTAAACCATACATAAATATTAGAGTTCATCTTAATTTACCTATAATCGCGTATTCATCTCGTATTTATAGTTTTTGAACTAACTAACCTCAAACCTCTGATTGCACCCCGCATCACGTGCCAAGACTCGAAAGTCAAAAATCCATTGAATTAGGTATGTTGTAGTCCAAGTCTAAACATCATACTCGAGATACAGCTAACACTATATTGTAAGAAGCATGTAATTAGCCAGACTACTAGAAGTTTGAACAAATGTTCTTGGGTAATTGTAGTAGAGTATAGAAGGGGCGTAAGGAGCTAGGTTTATTTTAAAAATATCTTTGAGAATGAGAGCTGGGAGAATTTGTAACGGAGCCACCACTGGAATTTCCAAATGCATAATGTATAATGAAATGAGGGAAAGTAATGACGTCGTTTCATTGTCTTAAAGACCTAGAATAAGACGACTGGCTCTATATCTCTAACTTATAACTTATAAGGAACTTGTAATTTTGGCCAGGAGGAATAGGAGATATTTTTCTTTGCGTTAGACGGACTGTTAGACATATCCATTTAATATTAAAGTAATCTCCACTCCTACACATTTCTTATGAGTTTTGGTTTCAGTTTCATTAGAGGGAAACTATTAAAGAAGCCAACAACTTGTTCCCTACACTCCACTAATCCCCTTGTTTACAAACAATTTAAGTTTAATTGCAGCAGAGTCACATCCGAGAAATCGGGATTCCGGGGAAATTAAACTTCTTCCCCCTTCTTCCCGGAAGTTAGAGTTTTGATGATTTTGGTTGAATTGGCAAGTTGCATCTTGTTTCTAGAATATGGAGACATTTCACCCCTAAAACTATGGACATTTTAAGTATTTTAACTTTTTTTTTTACTTATTTTCTAAAATACATTGTATCGCTTGCTTTTACATTCTATGGAAATCCCAACATTGCGGAGGCTTTAAGTTTGAATATTCAGCATTTACACCTAGTGCCTAGAAATTGTTGTAAAAGAAAATGTAATGATAATGAAAATGACGTATTACTTGAATTTTGGAAATTTTAATTTATTTAAAAACTATTCACCTATTAGTTTCGGTTTTTCGAGAATTTAATCTCGGAAATGGCCTCTAACTATTTACAAAAAAAATTAGATTTCAGGATCTAAATTTTATTCTAAATTGAAAGCAACAGTTCCGTTTTCATTTAAAAGCTTTATAGCTTTCAAGCATTTTCAGAGGGACTCATTTTGAGTACTACATAAGACAAATACAAATTTCATGAATTCTCCAAAACAATAGAATTGTAAATCGTATTCCTTCAAAATTCGCCTGTTACTAGTACAAAATAAAAGTAAAAACTTGGAAAAATGAACAAGTGTTCATTAGGAATATGGAAAAACCGGCACTTTTACCCCGTGTCTCTTTCATATTGGATATTTTATTGAATCAGTTGAATCGAAATTAGCATAGGACTAGGACGAGGGAATCCCTGTCCTTCTCAAACAATAGGACTTGGATCCGGAGAAAAGGCCAGAAGGGCAGAGAGCGGGGCATTGTGTTTGGGCAGGTGCCGTATTCAATTCTGTTCCGGGGCTGGGGTAATTTATTCCGGGAGGTAAGCCAGAAGGGAATTCAGTTGCCAACTTCTTGACTAACTTTTCCACAAAAGTGGGTCAAATCTCATCAAGGCCCCCTTCACCTTTCCAATTCAACCATTCCACCTAACAAATCTCAATTAATCGGTTTCGATGGACTGTTCAGAAATTTACTCTTGCAGATCCACTAAGAAACGTAAAGAAATTCGCAATTTCTCATAACGGCTTCGCTTAAACGGCTTAAACCTACAGCAAATTTGAAGGAAACAGCATCAGGGTTAGCCATCGTAATCGCAGGGGAACAGATTTCGCATCGAGATGATAACAATTTCTCCAAAAGCAACTCTACAAATGAAAAACTTGAACATTTTTGAAAATTGGACTTAACTCACTGTCCTACGAGCTGTTTAAAATGACCATTTTGATGATTTTTTATTTTCGACAAGGTCAATAGCGAAGTTAAAACATCACCAAAATTAACAGTTTAAAACGCCTCTCTAAAGCCAAGAAGATTATTTCAAAAATCTTATATCGATTTTCCTGTTAAACGAGCAACTAGAGCGATTTCTGAACAGCTCATTTTAAAGAAAACGACAGCCACAAACTTCTACACACAAAAGCGGTTAAGACTGCCACGTCTATTTTATTCCAAAGGAGCGTTTCCCAGTCGAGGGTCTTTTGAATTTACAACAGCTCCTCTCTATTGTCCCCCACCCCTCAATGGTCAAAAAATTGAATAGAGCTGTGCAAATGCAGCTCTGAAATGTAACCGAAATAGCCTTCCCTGATCGTAATCGAAAATTGTTCGGGTTCGACTTTTGTGTTCGGAACTGCTGACCATTTCAGATTCCGTCTCGACCAAACAGAACAAAGGGACCGTAGCTTTTTCATTTCCCCATTGACCCTAATGTCGGCCAGTTCCTGGGTGATTTATTGGTTCTACCTCCAAATTTGTCGGAAAACATGATTATGAAAATGAATCCTGGATTATACGTATAGGTTTATAGGGATTTGATAGACCGTAATAGGAGTAATAATATTATTATAATCGGGTTAGTCCGCGAGTCTCGTACTTTTGCCTCAAAATGTAACTCTTGTAACCCGGTTGTCAGTGGAACGGGATTTGATATGATGGAGGATTTGAAATTACAAATCGATCCCTAAATAAAATCCCATCTGGGGATGGGCGTCTCGTTTCCGAAACAAGAACGGAATTGTTAGTAGGATTTCTTCCTCTCTGGAGAAAACAATCAATCATTCACCTTCATGAAAATCTGTAGCCACAAACTGCAGATTTGATAATCTCCGGATGAATTAACCCCGAATTTGCTTATCCTCGTGTGAGCCGGTACTTTATCCAGGTTTTTTTTGCTTCCTCCATGTTGAAATAGACATGTACCTAGTGTATTTAGAAACATGTACCAAACTACTGTAATAGTGTACCGGAAATGGATATAAACAGCTAATCACGAAGCTTAAGGTTTTAGTTTGTAGATGTTGCAGTGCAATTCATGATTGAGGCTAGTTATATATTAAACGTAACTCGAATATAAATCAATAGCTTTCATAATGCCCCTAAGATCATTGAGCAGATTTCAAGCGTCTTAATTTTATGTTTTTGATGAGCAATGAAATTGGTGGTTGTTAAAGTAAGTTAACCGTTTCAATACTTTTGAAAATTTTAGTCAATGCTTTGTGAATGATGTAATGAGTTCCATTTAGGACGATTCCTCCGGAAATATGGTTGGATCTTGGCAATATTCTGAATTGATCGTTAG
This sequence comes from Desoria tigrina, assembly GCA_906901685.1. NCBI lineage: Eukaryota > Metazoa > Arthropoda > Collembola > Entomobryomorpha > Isotomidae > Desoria > Desoria tigrina. The sequence goes on from CAJQTU010000007.1 coordinate 2,116,133, forward strand.
ACATTAGAATCATGTTATAAATTCCCGCTCATCATTTTTAGTTTCACAACGCTTAAAACCGTAGAAGGCTTTAAAAGCAAAAGCGGAGTTGGATTATTAAAATCCAACTTTGAGGGCTGGCTTCGATTTCCGATTTTTTTAATATGACTTACGAAGAACTTATTTCCTTCTACACCGGATTTTGAACACCTTCGATTTTCAAAGGAATGATTGGATGGATTTTCAAGAATTGGCAGTTTCCTCTAAAGATGGGATTTCTTTTGTCCTCTTAAAATCCATTGTGAACCTGTCACATCGAAGTGACAGTTTGATTGGGGACATGACGATGGCCATTCCGTCTTCCGGAAGGCCGGCCAGTTCGGTTCCAAGTCCTGACAAGTGGCATTAGGAATGATGCATTTCCAGCATGAAAATACGAGGGCCGAATTCGCTTTCAAAGCATTATGTTCCAAGTTCCAAAGACTCGAGCGCCTTTTTATGAAAGCTATGATTGATGGTTTTCTATATGTTAAGTACAAACTGAAGGAAAAGCTACGAAAAATACGAATGTCTGGATGGAATTCCTAAAAATAGTAAAAAGATAGTAATACGAATTTAAAGGAGTCTTTTAAATTTGAAAGCAATTTAAGCAATCATTGCATAAAACGTAGACAAATAACTTGATTTGTTCTTTTATTATACTGTATATTAGCATCTAAATTTTAAATGGAACTTGTTTAATATATTACATTTTAATTTTATGCCATTCATTAAATTAAACTCAAGTCCAATGGGAATTGAGGAAGCGAAAAGAATTGCATATTCTTTAAAAATACTAAACTACTTAAATACACAGTGGTTTCGAGTTTTTGGACTCCACAGACTCAAATTAAGGAAATCGTTCCTCAAGTCTATGAAAAACAATATTTTGATTAGCAGCATCTTTTAAAAAACGTGTACCATTTTGTGCTATATTAAATCCAAAACGTTCAAAAAAATTTAAAAAACCAAAACTCCTGAAATGGATCGAATTAAAAAAATCCAAATAAATTTTAGTCCACAATTCTTTTTTATAAGTTAACTTCCACAAAGAGTTTTAAGAGTTCGAATTTCAGGGAGGAAGAAAGAGTGAGTTGATCTTCCAACCTCTTCCTATTTCCAGAAGAAGAATGTAAGAGAAAAACGAGATAGAATCGAAATCTTGAGATGCGAGAAGAATTCATTAAATTCCTAAATGAAACACTCTACTTTGTATTCAAATGTGACTTTTTACAAACGTCAGGCACAGCAGTCCTCACAGACTGAATAAAGCCCACTTTAAAAACTTGTATCAAAATTTAAAAACTAAAAATCAGTCAGTGATAAATCCCACTCGCTTCAAGTCCTCAGAAAAGATCAAAAGTGAACATGACGTTAAATCAAGGTCACCCATAAAAGACCTTTGTAAAAAATTACTTAAAATCTTGATTTCCTGGTCCTAAACGTTAGAAAATTGACCACGACGCCAAAAAACCCCTGGTTCGTTTATTTGCCGATGCTGATCCTCATATCTGTGCTCAATTGTTTCGTTAAAAAAATATTTGTTTAACCTCAGACAAGCGGCAGAAAATATGAACGGCCCTTGGCCGAAGTATTTCCTACTTTACAAGTGATTCTAGCAGTTTATGTTATTCCCCAAATTGTTAAATAAAATGGACCTTTGACTACTATTTGACTCCATCCCTTTACGTGTCTCTTCTCTATTACTTCCATCCGTTCCTTATTTGCATTGACTTGAGATGGAGAGAAAGTCTCTAGAACTTACATATAGAAATAGAATCCATGTATAATTCCGGCTCTGGAACTTCAAGTCCCTAATAGCTTTTACTCAGTTCATTATTCCCGACTTGCTGAATTTCTAATCAACCTTCCTGAGCTTAAATCCCTAAGCCTGGGGGACATGTTGAATGATGACGTGACAGAAGCGTAAGGGTCTTCTGGTACAAGTCACGTACTCATGCATTTCAAATTTGAATCCTCTCACTTTTGCTAAAAGCGGGACTGTTAACTCCTCGCAAAGTTAACTCTGCCGCAGGGATTAAGAATAGAAAGAGGATTAAGAATATTTTAATCCCTCTGGAGAAGAATGTACGCCTATGCTAGGGCTTGAGGAATGCCAATTTCTTTAAGAGGTTAAATAACCTTGTCTTTGTTTATTTTGTTTAATTTGGAGGTGGAATTCGCAAACTTTAAAGTCCTTGACGGAGTTTCGGGGAAAGTTGTTTCAAGTTTCGAGCTTTTATACAGGGTTTGCCAAGGGGTTTTTCATTAAAAATGAAATCAGGGTAACAAACTGAGGTTGTTTTGTGGATTATTAGTTGCTAAATTTTATTTATTAAATAGAATTTTGTTTCGAATTATTTTTGTATATTGTATTTTTTAAACATTTTAGGATGTCAATTTCTTTAAAATTTTGTTTGCAATCGGCCATCGGTTTGTCATTTCACAAATTCTTCATCGAAATATCGAGAACACCCTGTAATATTCAGAACCCTTTCTGCTCTGTTTGTATTTCGTAAAGACTGATAATAGACTTCGTGGCACATGAATATTCCTGATACTTTGACTACTGACATTTAACATTTAATACTTTTGACAGTCTCATTCTCTCGAAATCAAATTCAGTGTTTCCAGACGCTGACAAAACGAGATTTGTCTTCGTGAAATTGAAGTCAGCAATGAGTTGTAGCATTTTCTTCCTGACTGATTCCGGTTTATCTTGTGATTTTTTTAATAAAAATACAGGATCGGGAAGATACACCTGGGTTCTAACGAGTAATGTGTTGACTGAATGTGTCATCTCATTGTGTTCTACTGTCACAGACTCACGTCGGTAATCCTGTTCGTACAATGTTACAATCCTGTTCGTTTGAGTATTTCCAGGATCTGGATTTGAAGTGTCGAACTGTCTAGAGAAGACGTAAGAACTGGAATTGAAATGTAATGTATCGTAAAAAACAAGTCGTCAAGGTCCTTCTGCATGACGATTTGGAATTAAAGAGACTAAAATCATCCCAGAGCTTGTTCAAAATGCCTGAAAATGATGGGTTTTGTCAGTGTAAAGTATTAACCGATTTCTCCAGGTTGGACAAGATTGCGTACAAGGTACAATCTAAATTTATCTCATATCTTGAATTGAAGTCGTATTTTTGTTTCCAGATTTTACTACGGTTTTTGGGTATCAAGTTCTTGTAAAAAATTTAAAATTTCGACTGATTTTATGACAAAATTCTTTAAAGTTTAGAAGATTACAAAGTTTGATTTTACGGTGAAGACCTGAAGATTTATACCGTGAACACACAACATACATATGATAAATGTAGATCCTTAGGGACACGAGATAGTAGGATTTTGGAATCTACAAAATTCATTGATGTAATGGTTCGTTAGACCAACGGTTTATATATAACAAAGTGCTGAATCTAGCTGTTTTGGCTATTCGTGTGTTACTAATTAGACGACCCCAGGGTTTAAAAATACTACGATGGAGAACGATTTACGATGCAACATCAAACATACATCTCATTTTTAGATCTATTTACATTTATATATTATAGTATTTCATGGTTTTAATTTTAAAAAGGGTTGATTTCGCACGGATGTTGTTATTATTGAATATTATTAATCTTAATTAATATATTATTTTAATATATCAAAAATAAACACAAGAAAATTCATACCTCAGTTAAAATTGATATGATGAACTTACCATCTCAAAATTGTAGATGATTTAAAATAAGTCTTCGTTTTCCAGTTGCTTAAACTTAAAAGTAGCCAATAAAATACCTACCAATGGTTTAGCGTCCGGATATGAACAGCTCCTTTTCGTCTCAGTGTGTTGTTGAGTAAGCAGATTTTTTCAGGACTTAACAAGCCTATCCTGAATCTTGATCATTAAAAACTATTTACACGCATCAGGTCTTTGAACATTTAGCCTCATTTTGAGTCGGAGAAAGTTGAGGAGAAAGTGATCTCGGGAATGAATGGAGATTTAGAGCAGTCCATGCCAGAGCTTTACGGGAGTAAATTGGCCAACAAGGCAGATCGAGCACTACGGAGTCTCAAGGGTGAAATAAGTCTTGAGTTTAAGAAGGAGCTAATTGAGCGTTATGAAAAACCACCTGGATTTCCTAGTCCACAATTTACTTCCTTCTCTCCTTCTTTTGTAACGTGCATCAATCTCGAAGAGATGTTTCAGTAACATGTTGTAGGCTGAGGTATATTCATATTTATGTCCGTTCCTCTGTGTCCGTCTGTCTGTCCTTGCTTAAACTATTGAATTCTATTGTCGGAACATCTCAAAAGCGGAGTCTGTTGGCTGAGAAGTTGTTCCGAAAGCAGAATGAAAGCAATTATGTAGATTCGCTCGATGGTCGGGGCAGTCTGAGACTTCAGATATTAAAGCTACAATTTGAATGACTTCGCAGAACGGGTTGAATTTGGAACTTTCGCAAATATTCAAAGTTTTCTACGATACATTACTACCCCCGACGTATGTTTTATTGCATAGTTGTAGGTTGTAGATTGTAGTCGAGGTGGTTTCTGAAATGTAGACAAAAAGCCCGAGAAATTGTGGAACAGTAGATGAGTCATGAATAGTTTATGAAGTGCCAGGCATATATAGTCTCCGTAATTCCTAATATCGTAGACGGTGAGCCAGTCTTCTCTTTCTCCCAGGTGATTCCAGCCAGAAACACATTTGACTTCCTCCAGTTTTGCATATCCTTCGCTTTTTCTGTTTTTCTTGAGATGTTTGAATGTTTGGCTCTCTTTCCTACTACCAGCGTTTCAACAACCAGATCCGAGGAGATGGAATTATGGATTCGGGAAATTAGGCTCTTCTGTCTGGAGTAGGAAGGGAGTTGTGGCTACTTTCCTGGAGACTATATCTGTTTTCCTCAGACTTTCTGATGGTTTTAAGGCTCAAGGAGCAGACCTAGTTTACAAGCCTCGGTTTTGATATTTTGAAATGTCCTCAAGAAGTACGTATATAGAGAAGTTAAGGTTGAATAATATTTATTTAAAAGAGGCTTCCACTTCTGGCTGGCAGGTGAGGAGACGGTTTTGAACCTTCTCTGATTTCGGGATTCTAAATTCGGCCCAATACGGATGGATGAATAGCTGTTCCATTTCCTCAAGAAGTTTAGAAAATTCTATATTCGACAAGGCATTTTTGAGCTCATCCATTGATTTTTAACATCAAGGATCGTTTTTGAGAGGGTTTTGTTGCGAATTTTATAGCTGAGAAGTGTTGGATTTTTAAGGATTTTGAGACAGTTTAAGTGCGAGATAACTTGTGAACGGCCCGAGCCTGAGAAATCAATAGATAAAGGAACTTACACCTTTCCCTCCTCTCAAACTTTAAGACCGAATTCAGTACATTTTGGAATAAGAGACGGGATTCTCCGAATTCGGTTTTGAGTTTCCGGAGACCAAGAACCCGTTTAAAAATAAATCCACGTCTTCTTCCTCTCCTTTGGCCCGTATTTACACAGGTGTAGTCTTATTGGCAATAAGACACGGATGGGTTTTGGCTGGGGAATTACAGGAAGGTGCATCCTCATTGCAAAGTTCATACAAATCCCAATGACATTTGTACTCCATCTTAAAGTCCCCGAGGAGGGGATCTCAATTTATTGCAAATTAGTCACATTCTTTATGCAAAAGGGATAACATCTGCACTCCCTTTCCCAACATCGGCACGACATTTTTTACGGAATATATTTGTTTTTGGAATTTCAATCCCCAAGGTTGGTCAGGGACATAATAAGAGTAGAGAAAAAGTTCGGTTCGGCTGTGGCTTCAACTAACTCCTGGCGAAAGTCGTAAATCCTGATGTTCAACCCGGTTTTAGAGGATGTTGCGAAAATGTCATTTTATTTTTAAAGTCTATTAGAAGGGATAAAAATACCCGGTTGGATGCAGACCGAAGGATGTGCAAAAATCGACATGTTTTTGAAGATGGATGGATTTTATTGCTGATTCCACTGCAATGTTGAGCTTTTAAATTTCATGCTTCATTTTTTAATAGAAATTTTGACTAGAATTCCTATGAACGGCCCTCTGTCTAATCTAAATGTCAGGATATCGATTGCCTGATGTCATTACACACAATAAAGGTGCTAGTATGTCCAGTCATGTCATTATGCGTCTGTTGCATGACTTTGGCTTTTAAAAATGCATGGCATTGACCTGTACTCTGTCTCCAGTTCTAGAAAGCAAAGATAATGGGATTCTCCAATTCGGGCCAATATCTCTCTCTGAAACAAAAATTGGAACTTGTAGGTTGTAGGTTTTAAAACACACGTACGGCAAACATGCAAGAAGTCCATTTAGAGAAGAACCGACTATGAAGTCTTCGCTATTTTTGTAAAGAATGGAATGTGCGTCAGAGACGTAAACTGATTATTTAATTAAGGAGCGGGAGATGTTAATTGATATTTACTACTACTTCGGGCTTCAAAACATTACGTTTCTGTGTTTATTTGCTTGCTTTCGAATTAGCTCGTACCGTAAGGTAGAGGAATTTTGGGAGTTGAACGCTGTTTTAGGTTATTCTAATTTTGGATACATAACTTTCTCGAGTTGTTTTTACACAACAAGGAACACGGTGCTTTTGATTAATTTTGCCCAAGAGTCAAATCTATCTCGAGACCCATATAAACCTATCCAAATGATCAGTATTAGTATATAAATATCCGGTATAAATAACTCCCCATCTCTATATCTTATCGACCATTAACTGTCTCATCTTGCAATGCCAAACTATAGAAATAACGAGGTTTAAAAAATACCATATTATTAAGGCTAAATATTAAATTCTTGAATAGTAGAGAGGTGACATCTAATTGACCTTTACCCAAACTTCTTTAAATTCAAAAACTTCAAATCGCTGTGCAAAGCTTTGAGAACACTAATGAATTTCGACGTTTGACCTATCCTAACAGTAATTAACAAACTATTCATCCTGCTATAAGGAATTGTAGTTAAAAGACTTATTTACGAAACAACTACAGATAAAACCACAAAAGAGAGTCCCCTCGCCTATTACACCACCTGAAAAAAATATGTACGATATATAGAGTCGCACTTGTAAATAATTCTTTACTTACATTTACGTTTATACTTTCTTCGTTCTGGGTTGTAAAATTCATGCTGATTAAATTAAAGTAGTTTATGAATCCACACCATTCCAAGCGAGGTAAGGCATTTCATTTTCAAGCTGCCTTAAGACTGTCATAAATGCTTCTTTAATTACCCGACTAAAACGTACAAGGTCTTATGAAATGGTGGAAGAAAATAATCTTCAGAGATTCCACATACCATTCATTCCGATTTGAATTGCAAATGCTCTTTCAGAATCAGAGTTTAGCAGGGAAAAACAAATACTCTTTGTCTCAACTCGAAGAGAGTCGCAATTCCCGAACACGGCATCCAAACTCTCGTAATAAAAGTCCTTTGATGAGGAGTCCTATTAAAAAACCTCCTAAAATCAACTTCCAAAGCATTTGCTGACTAAAAACCGAAGGTTATAAAAGTTAGGTGAAATGGGCTGCAAAATACCCTTTGGGGTATTTAAAAAGTCCCTTACGAGTTGTAAAGGTATTCCAATTTCGAATCAACTCCTTTGATGAAAGTAGATTTTTTTATTTGACGGAAGTAAAAGCGAGTAGAGACGGAGTGACAGGAATCGGGGTTTTATGACGAGAATTCGTCATATTATTTTTATTCAAGGATTATATGAGATGAAATGAAATAAACGTTTTTTTTCTTCAACTACTTTATGGGAACGCTATTTTTGTCTGTCTATTCGTCTGACTAACGTTTCAAAGGTTGTAGTTTTCAAAAAACGGCCTTGAAATTATGTTTTTAAAATACATCTTTGTCCAAGATTTATATAAGACGTAGGGTGATACTTTTGAGAATTGGAATTACTATTGCGCTGCTCCAATAAAGTTGCTTGATGACTGGGGCTCTGTGAGATTCTAGTTTCGAACAACTCAATGTTGACTGAAAATGGGTTGTAACGGTTCTTTAATTATTTTACGTTAGCGTTGTCATATTTTTTGAAGATGGTTTTTATTCGATGTCCCTCTTTTTAATGTTTCTTTTGTAGTAGTTAAATTTTAACCAAAATTCCGGTGCATTGTAAATGTTTACATATTCCAGAATTTTCTTCCAAGAGATTTCGATAGGAAACTCCTTTCCTTGGAGTTTTTTGGGTTTTAACAGGGTTTTAACGTTGGGGTTTGGTGACTGGTGGTTGGAGAGTTACGCTTATCTCTCCCGGATTAGATAATCCACCGAGGGGTGATGGTAGGATTATTTCGGTGAACAAATGTAGATCGCTTATCCGATTGCCCAACTGCAGTTCTTCGGAATATAGCCCCATGAATCCACCAGAATAAAATACAAGGCTCCATTAAAAATATATGATAACTCAAAAAACCATAGATTACGATGTGGGTGAGCTGTTTGAATTTGACTTTTACCATATACCGCTATAACATGCGTTTGTGCTTTTTGAACAAGGGGCGTATTGATTTATGCTGAACTTCCTGGTCCGAAACTTTTTTTAGATGGGATATTTTTATGAGATTTCACGTCAATTCCGACGGTCATTAATCTTCTGTTCAAGTCCCAGGTTTTGCAGAATTTGTTATTCGAAACCGGCTTGGTTAAAGCAGATGAAGAGATGATTTGATGAAACTTTCGGAATGACCTAAGAACAATGAACTAGAAATAGTTGGCATTTAATACTTCATTCGGTGGATAGGTAAGTTAGAATTGAGAGTTTTAATTCAAGAATTCAAAAATTCCCGCTGACAACATGGCGTCCAAACTATTCAGAGATAATAATTTTTCAGGTGGTTGAATAATGATAATCAAAATAAACTGCAAATCTTATTAATGTCGACTTGAGTCAGAACAATCAGTCAACACCACAAATTAATAAATGCGGTCAGAGGTGTTTTTAAGCTCAGAATTCTATCAGATCTCCGTAATTCGTGGACGCAGCCCCGTCGTAAATGCTATCCTATTTTAATAAAAAATATACATACATCCACCACCACCACATAATGCTGAACTTCCGTCTACTACTGTTGACTGTTGTTGAAAACGGTAAGATACAGTGATCCGGGTGTAAATAGGGGCGAAAAGTCTGGAGGATTCCCGAAAAGAAAGTTAAGGAAAAGTTTGCGGAATTTTTTGCGGGATCCCGAGTTTGTAATTTGGTTGGCTTTTCAAGGCTTAAACACGATAACATATCCAGAGTTTGTGGCCGTGTTGGGAATGCTGCTCTTCTTTAAGATTTCAAATATCTCTCAAGTCTTTTCTCTCCCTTTTGGTGTGATAGATGGATAGTTCGTGCATAACTTTAACATACCAAGCAAAATATAAAACCAAATAAAAACCCGTCCTGTCTCTCCCAAGCACATGTTCCCCAACCCCTGATATTGGACATCAATGACCCGGATTTGCCTTGTCATTTCCCATTGTTTCCGCACAAAAGCGGCCCGGTAACTGAGCACAGAATACAGAAATAACACTCTGACATTATCAAGACTTGCATGGATTGCATGTTATCTCGTGGTCTGGGATATTTCATGACGTTACGTTATTAGGAGACGATTTATTGCTCCCGAAATAAAGAGCGTTTTCAAAAGCTCTACAATCAGAATCTTCAGAAGAAGGCCGCACCGAAAGCCTTACAAAATCCCAGAGTATTATTTTCGAGTCCAACCCGGTTATATGATAGATTATAGAATGATACAGAGATAATTGTGCACAGGTTGGTCCACCACTACCATTAAAAATAAACCTTGTAAGCGCACATAACGAAAGGGTGAAACAATACGAAACAAAACGTAAAATGACATTTAATGTCGTTGTCCGACACATGAGTGTCGTTGAACGCGAGAATCTCATATTTCTCCAGTCATAGATTAAAGTCCTATACGTTGTTAAATAGCACTTGGCGGTACTTTTTCAAAAACGTATCACAAACGTAGAGTTGCAATTTGAAAAACATATTGACCTTTGACCAACACGGGTTTTAAACCTACTTATTTTCACCTGAAAGATCATTAATGGTTCCCAAAAAAATTCAAATTATTTAACCGTTCAAGAGTTAGAATGCAAAGGGACAGACAAACGGACAGACTGAACGCATTAAAAGTTGTCACCCATTAATAACTTGAAGGTCTCTGATGGAAATGGGTGGATGGGAATCGGGAGTTTCCCGATCAGAATCCAGGGCTAACTACTGCAAAGTAGGTACCTTCAGAGCACGGCAAATCCACGGCCGCCGGACGAGTCAGGGGAGACTGATACCCGGGTGTTTGTAGGACATCCGTGTGGTTATTCCCACACCCGGCAATCCAACCGTACTCCTTTGACACGAGAGAGAGAGACGAATAGGTTGGAGGAAGCGGGTCATTCTCCATCTACTCCTCGGAGAAGCCCGACCGGGTAGCCCCTCTCCTTCTAAACCGAAAAACCCGACTTACGAGAACCTAACTATTGTGTCGAGACAAATCGCCGGGAGTAGGACACCGAGAAAGTTGATAGATTATCTCTTTAGGCTACCTTCCCTCCGGATAATTTAGCGGAATGAAGTGCAGAAGTGAAGCTCCTACTACCCGGGTACAGCTCTGTTGTTTTTGCCTTGGAAGGCACTAATGCCCGGGTGTTTTACCTTGAGTTTAATCTCTGCATGGAGTTTAATTAAAAGAGGACAGGCGGGGAGAAAGTCCTGGAGTACAAAGAGCCACGGTTCTGTACAGTTCGGATCTATCTATGGAATGCAATAAGCAGTGTACCGGGGACTGTAGCGAGATACCCGGGTTTTATTGTGCAAAAAGTGGGTAGAATAGAGAGCCTAATACTTGCTTAAGCGCAAAATTATACTCGATAGTTTTGTACTCTCTCTCTTATTTACTTGAGACATTATTTAGATTTATTTCCGGGAATAATCTATGCAATAGTCAAGGAGAAGGGGACTTTCTCCCGAGAATTATTTGCGGCTTGGGGTTTCCCTCTGTCTCCGTCTCTACCTTTCTCGTTGAGTGTACCTGCGTTTTTAATTCCGTTTTTAACGAGTTTAGGTTAATTATTTCTGGAACTACTGGAAAATATTCACAAGGACACGACATTTTCTTTTAAAGGGTTGTACTTTCCAAGAGTTGGACTTCCTAGTGATCTTGTGGGTGTGAAATGTCAGTTTTTTAAAGTTTCCCAACAATTGTTGGTGGTGTAATATTGGTTTTTTGCTAAGTAGTGTGTGAAACTTGTGATACTCTGCTGGAGGAAGTGAAAGGTATGTATTTTGTATTGAAGTTTACTGGAAATAATACTTTGAGTGTATTTGTAGTAAATATGAATTTCCACAGAGGTTCATCACTTAATTTATTGCTGTTTGACAGAGTAATTAATTGACTTAAGGGAGATGGGGAAAGCAAACAATGAAGTAACCTTCATTAGCCATCAATTAATTAGTAAGGCTCATTCACTCAACCATGTTCCCTCGTCAAATGAGTGTTTACACATTTTCTCCTGGAATTACAGATTACCTTCCGCGACTCTGTATTATTTCAAGCAATACGTCCTATAATCACGGGTTCTATAGAGAAATTATGATTTTGATTTGCCAACCCATTACCTCTCTTAATTAGCTCTTCTCATCACTTCATTTAGAAACGCAAAGGTTTTACTGATAGTAAAGCTTGCGGTTAGTTGACAGTAGCCATTCAGCGAATTGATATTTTTACTATTATGTCAGTTTCTGTTTCGGGAATTGTTAGGAAAACGCGGAGACCTGACTGTGCGAAACGCAACAAAATGAGAAGAATTCGACCGTCAATTCGGGCGATTCATTAAGAATAAAAACAAACATTTCGCATATCAAAATAGGTCTACTAAAATTTAATGACAAATGTGTGAGTGGTTTCCAACTCTAATATTTTAAAATGCCAACATTTCCGTATAATATCACTAGAAATCGGAGTTTTTCCGACATTATTCCAACACTTTGCAGCAGAATATCAAAAATCGTTTGCGCATGAGCGGATGCTTCGTAAGAATCCTCTTCTATTTTAATGGAACAAGCTCACACGAACTTGAACATCTAATGTGTTTTTACATGCAATTTTAAAACGCTATGAATGCCAAGGAAGTTTTCCGACATTTCTACCTATTTTGCAATTTTCACTTGCATGTGCTCATTGTAAAAATGAATTTACACTCCGTCTCTTTCACTGGCATCAATTGTTTAGAATTCATTGTTCTCTAACTCCATTTCAGTGGCTAGGAAATTGAATTTGGAACTTCTGTGAATTGAAATGGAAAGAAAGAAGGTGAAAGTGGGTTCTGAGTTTCTGAGTAATAGCGATCCTTTTGTAAATTGTAAATTGTGTGACATACCAAAAGTTCCAAGGTGCACTGCATTCAATGACAAACTATATTAACGACTAAAAAACCTTTGCGGAATAATCCAACTCTATAACTGTTTGGAAACGCGACTGTAAAGGTTTGAAAAACGATGTCTAATAGTTCTCAGAAAGGTCAAGTCCAGAAATAAACCTGGATTCCCACCTTCCTGGCCTGATACTAAATTACTTCGGTTGAACAACAGGGGGCTTCATTTTGTAATATTAGGACTCGCCTTTGGGCTAAAGAAATTTCACATGAAAAAAAAATGTTTCCAATTCGAAACTGTTAAGATTCCAAGTTGAGAAGAAATAGAAACTTAAGCTCAATTTTTGGGTAATTTAAACGAAATATCAAACATTAATTATACAAAAAAGAAGAAAAAATTATTTATACAAAAGAAATGCTAATTTTAGTTTTGACAAAGCATTTTGTGAAAAATCAAGAATAGTCATCCTTGGCAATGAGTTTAATTAAAGTTTATTGTGATTTCTTGTTAGTATGGTATTTAAAACGTTGGTGCTTAATGGTAATTCTTTCAAACCCGATATACAACCATAAATTATCTACATAAAACAGATGGACGATTTTTTTAATTAAATATAGTGATTGTAACCTTCAGAAAGTGTGGTTTAAGGTAAAAATATTTCCTGAGTTCGGATTTTACATTTAGAGTCTTTATGAACGAGCCGGTAGTTCACCAGGGACGAACTTATATCAAATAATTCACATCGAAATCGCATGTACTTTAGACAAATTATATTCCCATCGTTATTGAATGCTTGAAAGGAAAGTGTCATATATTATTATTACACCCGTTGTGCCAATTTCGTATCTTTTGTTATTTGTATGGAATATGTTTGCATGTTGAGGATTGTGCGGTAGAAATCGTACAAACAAGGAGTTGGCAGATATTACACTATCCAGGGTTAGAGACGCCCAGGTTTCTTGGGGCAAAATTTGAGCATTCTGATATTTCTTCCTCCGAAGCGGTTCATATTGTCTTAAGTTGATTGATAAAATGTATTCTTAAATAACTTTATATTTCCATCACAAATAACAGAGACCAAAAACACAGTTCCTCGAACCCTGATTCGATCGTTGAAATTCTGAATCGGATGAACATAGGCTTGGCAATTGTAAACGAGTGAAATAAGTTGCTAGCCTTCCATTCGCCATTCCACTTTCCATTTAATATTGTTCTCTATTTGATATTGGGTCGGATAAGACCCTGTAATTTGTTACTTTATATATTTCATTCCCGTATGGCCTTTATTTTTTATTTTGCAATCATAATAATCACTACGATCATCATCATCATCATAACCAAATAGGAACTACTGGGACTATTATGGATTACATTTACAACGATGTTCCACTTTTTTATAAAAGTTACAGGGTGGAATACAATTGAATTTCATTGCCGTTTTTGGTGCAACGGGTCGAGAGAAACGTTTATCTTTAGGACAAAGAGAAAGAAAGTAAACCTTGTTATTTTGAATGTACTGCATTTATTTTCGGATATGCCACATTTACTGACAATTTCTTTGTATTTATATTACTGATGTGCACACACACTAAAATCAATGTATTTTTTTGTAAGTTTTTGACCGAACTTTCCGAATCTTAGAATGGTTTATAATTTAAGTCAGTGTGTTTTCAGATGTAGTTTGCAATTGCCTAAGGTATTTATTTATTGATATTATGTATGAGTAGAAATGGAAAACTAGAAGTCTAGAACTAAAGATAAGATATTATGTTTACATCAGATCGCACTACATGGTTTCTATACTTAAAATGCAATCGTCACTAAATATTAAATATTAAACTTAAAATTTAACATTGCCATCTCCAAAGAATAAGACAAAATCTCTGGTTTCATAATCGATCGGGAGTTTTTTGCGTTTTAATTGTAAAATATACGTCCCTCATAGTTTCTATTTCCTAAATTCTTCGGAATTGTTATAAGTCAATACTGAGTTGTTTTAGACGCTGTGTGTCACAAAAAAAACAGAAAGCATGCCATTACTTTACCATTCCTCTGATTTTGCTGATCCGTAGCAATTTCAGAGTCCGATTATTTTAGTGCAGTGTGAACCTTACATGAGAAAGAAATGCATTGTAATGGTTAATTCCTGTTGGAAATAGTTAGTGTTCGTTTACTGCAGTTTCTTAGCAATCCAAAACCATGTGCTCCTTATTTACCAACCGTTTGTTTGCTCATAACATAACTATTGATATCCATCTCGTTTTTGATGCTGCTAAGATTTATTTGTTTCTGCATTATACAGGGTGTCCAGTTTACCTTTCTCGCTTTTAGTATGTCATATTCGACATAGCTTTAAAATAAGCTGTAAATAATTAAATTCCGTTCAGCCCTTTTCGAGACCAACCAAAAGCAAACGCCCTGTAGGAAGTATAAGGTGTGCCTTCTGCTTATGTCTAACTCATTTATTATTTTACTACACGGAAGTGAGTTCCTCTCGGGATTCAGGGATTGAAGGTGAATGGGAGAAAGTCGGCTTTATCTATTGTATTATTTACCTTCACACTTTCGCCTGAGAAGAGTCTAGAACAATTCCATTTCTCTTTTCTATTCTTGTGTTTATTTAAAAGTACAAAGGAACGGGAGTTTTAGGACGTTTTGATGCTTTTGATATGTCCTAGAGTGATTAGACTTCCGGTTGGCTGCACCTAAATAATCCGACGGTTATCGTGTTCTCTGGATTGTTTGTCTGAAACTCTGGAAGTTGTTTTATGGTGAGATATACTTAAATAAACTCCACGACCTGAAACAATTACAGATTATGGAATTCGGGCTTGGGTGCAAGGTTATAAATAAATTAGTCAAGTTCTAACAACGAGACTGCTGCACAAGATGTTTCTTATTTATATGAATTTTCTGGTCGATGAAAAAATTAATACAGGTTTCTTGGGCACATGGTGTATGGAGTCATTCATCGTGAGTATTTAGAGAATCTGCATTGCTACAATTGAATAGAACATTCAAAAAATAATCAATCCGCTCTCAGGTGTGATCTCAATTGAAGATATGTGTTTTTTAGTTTGAACTGTAAAAGTTAGTGAAAACATTGTAATCTTTCAAGGATTTTCAGGTATTTTCATCGCTTTCAAAGAAATGTAACGTAATTTCAAGAAAGCTTTAGTTTTACATGTTTATATTGTATTTTTAAAGTATGGTGAGTATTCGTGTCGTAACGTTAAAGTTCTCCAGTTTTAGACCGCTTTGAACCCAATGAGATAAAATTTTGAGGTTATAATACTTTAGAAGACACAAATTGTGTTTTGATCTCAATTTAGGAATAACTTACAATTATAAACCAACTACTACTGACCAATTTAATTGAGGAATTCCTGCTCACAGCAATCCCATCATAGAATTCAACTCGAAGTGAAAAACCCAGAAAAACGGTACAAAAATCTGCAGAAACGCGATTATTTCGTAGCAAAACTAACAAATCCTAGATTGCAAAGGCAGATATGGAAATAGCAGTGGGTCCATTGTCTGTCCATGCCATAATTTTTATTTTCCATAGTGCAACATTTGGCTTTCAGGCCTCATCATCATCATTATACATGCTTTCGGTGAAAGTGTGCCGGATATCCATTTACTCCTGTTACGGAGAGGGAGAGTCGGGAGAGATAGCGATAGACACAAAAGTAAATCGGAACCATCGGATTCGATCCGAATTTTTGATCGTTTCTTCTTTTGTTGTCTCCTGTTCGTGTGAAGTCTCCCTTTCAATGCCTTCATATTCCGAATATCATATATTCCATTATTCTATCCCATTTTCCGTTAAAAATAAAATGGGACGCGGGAACGGTCGACGGAAGTCGGTGGGGTCGTTCATAATTCATAAACCCTACTGAAGTTTGGATCAAAATGGGATTACGGAAAATTGTGTCGACGAAAAATTGTCGATCTTGTATGGTTGCAAAGGACAGTAAACAACTGACAGAAGTATTAAATTTTTTCATGGGTGACACTAAAAGCATATTCTCCAAAAATCTATACAAAAAATGGCAGCTCATGTGTAATGGTCTAAAATAATTGAAAACTTGCTGTAATTTTAAAAACATCTTTCATAAAATTTTGAAAATTTTTTGATCTTTCGCTGTCGAATTGCTATTTTCTATTTAAAAATTATATCAATCAAATGCTTCCAACAGTTTACTAGTTGGGTTTATGAAACAAAGCCTATGCTTGCATATTAGAGTGAAATACATAAGAATATCGTTTTTAGGAGTACACGTTTTGGCGACAATTATATCCACATGTATTTTGTCAAAATAAGCAAACTCATTCCTTTGTTGAACCAACACGATTTATGATACATTTTCCTGTCTACCTGTCTCTGAGTCCACTTTTCCATACCGTCATCATTCTTAGATCGGACCCGACTTGTAAGTGGAAATGTATGTGAGGATTTTTTAAATCAATTCCCACGTCGACTCCCCGTAAATACGTTTTGAAAAGCGTCGATAAAAATACTAGGGATCTCGAGACGGGGATTATATTGTTCGTGGGCAGGCAGGGTATGACGGTGATGAGATGAGAGATTATTGAGGAGACAATGGCAAGTTCAAAATTTCATGAATTTCAAATTCCATTTCCACACGTCAATAGAAAGCAGGATTCATGTCCAAATCCATGTGCAACGTTTATTCTCCTTGAAATGTTAGTCGGTTCCTTTAACTTTCATGCTTTCGCTATAAATATACCCAAGCGATCGATCCCTTTCCCCAAATATTATGTTACAGTATCGTCGGGTACAGTTATAACCGGGCTGTAACTACAACGATCCTGTATCGTGTTCTGCAATGGTACTTTATGTGCCTAATGTCTATTTCATGGCCTTCCTATCGGTTTTGGAGTCCGAGAGTCGTTCATTACTACTCCTACAGAACTGGGTCAAAGTTGAGCACAGGGTTCTAAACTAAAGACTCTAAAGCTGTTGTAGTTTTATATGGAAGGCGTTTTACTTAAAGGGGTTCAGCGCTTCTACGAGTTAATATTATTGAACTGAACCCAAATCCTGAGTTTGCAGCATCAAATAAAGTTCAACTTAAATAATTCCAAAACGTCGAAATGTACTTCTTTCTAAATAATCTAAAGCGAAAGCGGATAGGGTTTTATCCAACCGTACAATTTAAAGTTTCCCGCTTTAGTAACACTACATTTCGTCGCAAGAGTACACCACAAAACCCTGCGGCATATAATTAACCATAATGGAAACTTAGAATTCCGCTAATTATCACTTTCTGTTGCAAATTACAGTTAAATTTTGCAACTCAATTCATTTTCGATCCAAAATTGTATAAAAAATTCACGACTCTCGGCTTCGAGACCAAATTTCAGGTCTGAATTTCACTTATGTAGGTCTGTATGCCATGTACAGATAACTCAAATTCGATCTCTATAAAATTCTCAAACAATATTCTAACCGGATATTTCGGACAGTCCGATACCCTTATCTCCTGTTAACGTGGTTAAAAGCGTTAGAAAGGGCCCAGGGAAATGAATTTATAAGCGGGTAAGCCGAATCGAGATATTTTCCAATTGAATGGAAACTGGGGGAATAAAAGAGATCAGTTCCCAGGCCTCTTTCTTCGGAGAAGAGATCCATTTCCAACTATTTAGGCTCAAACTGACTCTCCATTGTGTGAAGCTTTTCAGCTGTGCGAATAATATATCAAATATACACCGGTTTCCCACGGCAAAGAAAGCTCTCCTATCCCTCCCATGTTACGATCACATCGGAAGGATTATCCTCCTTATGTTACCTATATCTATTCAATATTATATCACAGGGGTGGAATATTATTATCATGGACATATTTTTCCTGAAGGTATTTATTTATAGACCGATTTCCGACACTGTCTCGTCTCAAGTTATACCAGGCAGTCTGCCCTCCTCCAATTGTGCATCAGAGGGTAAAAGTAAAGACCTTTTTTGATAAGAACTGCCATCGATCACTCAACCGAGGATAAGCGTTTCCTAATTCTAATCGATAAATATTTTAACGGGCTGCAGAAATTATAGCAGTTCGTTGGATTTTGCAGAGTCAGGGAGCTACGTAATCGGAAATATGCAGAGGGTCTGGATTTTTGACGATGGCATTTTTAGGGCAGTTTTTGGGGTTAAATTTTCGGAAATTTGTAAATTCTATACGCTAAGCCGAAGGTCAATTGTGGCTATTAAGGGGTATAATCAGCGTTGGATTTTTTACTGAAAGAAGAACGTCGTAGTTCGTATGGAAGAAAAATGCAGTTGGCATTTCAATTGTAAACTACGGGCCAAATCGATGGCAAAACGCACCACGTCATATACATATATACTTCCTCCGAATTGAGACCAAAAATAAGGAAAAGCTGATAGGCGGATTAGGAGCTACTTTCACACGTGGGAGGTAAATGGATACTTTTATGTGTCAAAATACTTGAGAATCCATAAATAAATGTATAAAGTTTGCCCTGCATTCACTGAAGGTGGAAGAGGATGTTGAAGTATAAAACGCTTCTAAAAAACTGATATACTTCTCGCCAGATTAACTCCCCATATGGGGACTTATTTCAGTAGCAAGAGTGACTCCACCCCTTGTCGATTACAAGTCATAACTCTGCATGTAATACATTTATTATAACGTGAGTGAATGAACCTAGCCCCGCCCCTCATCATATCTCATCCATACATTCTATTCACTTTTAATTTCCATAATAAGTCCCCCTGGGGACTTATTCAAGTAGCTAACTCCACCCTTTATTGTCTCTCCCATAATAACACAAGTCAGTTCCCGTGTCGCTGAATCATTAGAACATGGACTGAATGGCGGAAGCCCCGCCCCTATTCCTATCTCATTCATGCATTCTTTCCACAACTCCGAATTTCACATGCTCTTCTGTCTCCAGTTGTTTGTGGCTTGCTTTAGCTGGGAAAGAGAAAGGTCTTCTTGTTCCGTTGTGAAAGGCCTTGAATTATTTGGGAGAGGTAGAAGAGAGAGTTGGACTGAGTCAACTCTAGCCGGGTATCACGAAACCCGGGCCTCCGCCAACCCGAGTCTCATCCCAAAAGCCCGTCAGTCCATCTCCGATAATAACAGAGCCAGGAACTCTTTCCAGTCTGATGGAGGAGTCCCTTTTTCGAAAAACATTTTCAAATTCGAAATCAAGGCTCTTTCCCATCAAAATACCCGCTGACTTAAGTTTGTTAAGACTTGGTGCTTGAAATTGTGATAGTTTGTGGATTGGTTCGGTTTAAGTGTGGATTCTTGAGAGATGAGATAAGGAACCCGGGTTGGTTTGGGAGAGAGAACTGTAAAATTTATAAGGAACCGCCGGGTACTTGGCTTCTTCGTTCTGAAGTTGTGAAAGTGTGGGGCATTTTGGTAGTGTTTTAGAGAGTAAGTAAGGGTTGTGTTCTATAGTTGTCGGTTTTGTCTTGGCTAACTTGTGTTGGGAGGAACGGGATCCGAATTCGATATTCCCCTCGTCTTCTCTTCTGCAAGAGGAATTAAAGTGGGACAAACATCCTGTGCCATCATCCATTTAGAGAGATGTAACGTCTCATCTTCAACTTGCTCTCCTCTCCGGATATAATAATAAATCCGCCCTATTCTCATCGTGTTCCCTAGTCGGGCCAGACGGCGGAGCTCGCAGAATTCCAGATAAAAAGGCCCACACCTTGTTTAGGTAGAGGGTGGAACGGTGGGGCGGAAGTCCGAACTTTACAACTCCGATTTCAGAAGCCGACGAGGACGAGGACGGCTCTGAGTTCTGTTAGAAAAAGTAGGCTCTGTTTTGCCCTTGTTTTTGTATGTGCGAGATGATGTTTCTGAGCAGATGATGTAAAAATGATAGGCCGATATTGGGAATTGTGTCGGAGGAGAGAAGGGAATTGTTTTTCTTTCCGGAATTTAAAAAATGAAGGATGAAGGACGGGTTTTACTGCGAAGATAGGGGTGTACAAAATTCCCAGAGGAAAGAACAGAAGAGTGATAATTTTGACTTGAAAATAGGTCGAAACAAAGACAGAGATGACGTGTTTAAAAGTTGTAAAAAACTGTCAAAAGTATCCGAAATTATGGATTTTATTTTGAATATTTTAAAATTTTAAATTCTTTGGAATATAGAGAAGAAACATGCCGGATTTATTAATATTGAGAATAACTGCTAGTAGATTGACAAAAATTATCAGCCAAATCGCTTCAAATTTGTCTTTTAAATAATAACGTTGCTAATTTATAACCGTTCCAATTTATTTAAAGTGCTAATACGTACATAGTACTAATAGTCTTTACTGTATTTTCGCTCACCGTTGCGTTCTCGTTGTACAGTTGCACTGCCTTCTTATTGAAAAATATGTTCTCATATCCTTGATTGCTAAGGAAGGACCTAAACTTTTCTGGAATCCTGAGACCTGTAAAATGTACTGGAATTTTCAATAGCGGAGGAATTTATGAGTTTATCGATTTGACATACGAAATTCCGAGAAGTAGTAGTGTAGTTTTACTACTACACTTTTGCTAGAAGTTTACGTTCCAGTTTTCTTGTGTTTGTTATCTTGGTTTAGTATTGACCATACTAACTCAATCGCAGTTTATAAACAATTTAGGATTGGGGTTCGCAAAAAATATTGTTGAGCTATTTCTTTGCCGCAACTAAAGGTGCAAATTAGTAGGGTCGTATTGTGCCTCATTGGTTTCAAATCATCTTAGTTAGATTGACTTAAATAAAGCTTTTTCACTGTTAAATTTTCTGTAAGTAGTTTAAATTAACTAATTTTAAAAACTGGTTAAAAGTTCAAAGATTTTGACAAATACGCTTAACGATCTTCACAATCTTTAATACTATGCATTTCTTTAATCATTTCAGTCCTGATTTGCACTCTAGGACATTTTAAACTGTGACTTTAATGCGTCAATATTTTTTAAAGATAGATTTTCAATGAGGTTTTTTAAGCTTCCGTAGAAGCTGGGGATTTATTTTGGAAAGTTTATTAAAAGAATTACGATGTGTATTCAATTATTGTTCAAGATATTTTTTAACATTATTAAAGTTAGACGCTTATAAATACACCTTTGCCAAAATGGCTTAAATTTGCTTGTTATCCATGTGATTTCAAATGTAAATCACAGCCACCCCCAGCCCAAACTTTCTATTGTATTTGAAAGATTCGGAAAACTCTGGATATCTAAGAATAAGTCATAACCTCCCCTCCAATTTCATACATTTTAACCCTTTTCAATGTTAAATAGGAATAAATTAAATTGAACATGTTTTTTTTTGTATTTTCAGAGAGGAACGTGAGAGAGGGGGAGACGGTCGACGATGGCAACGGGCCCCGTCCCTCCGACTTGCGAATGGACGCCTTCGAGGGCCATACTCGTCAGTGCCGGGGTCAGTGACAGGGCCGTACTGCTACTCCCATCCCACGTCACCGACGATTGTGAGTGACCGACATGGACATGGACTTCATGGTTTCCATGGACTGGCTCACCATCGACCCAGTCACCACCACGGATCCACTACAATCGTCATAGACAGGGTTGGTTATCATCCTTCCGACTCCCTTCTCACCGTCGACGACGACGACCTCATTGTTGACGACTACATTTCACAAGAAATGAACTACCCCAGAGAACCCTCGGGGTAAGTTTTTTTCCCCTTTGTGCCTTAAATAAAAACCACATTTCAACATGAATCGCACGCTCTAAAGTTTAAACCAACAACAAAGTGATGTATTTTTTGATGAAATGTGTATAATTGACTCAAAAGCACAATTCCACGGTGTTTCTATAGTCAAAACCAACCACGTGACAAAACGGCTTTTACCTTGAGCCAAGGTTGCTGCCATTTAAGACCCCGCGGGGAGTTATCTTTTCAAACCTCAAAATGTCTTTAGTTTAACACTGTAGAATTCGACAGTTTAACATTGAAAGGATAAGGGAACGGGTATTTATGTTAGGATTTACGGTACTTCAACGTTCTTTAAGCTGGAATTGTTAATTCTAATCCCTACTTTCCCAATTGTCTTTAAAATGTTGACCTCCTAGCCAAATGATTAAGTTAAATTGACCTCTGAGCTGTCTCTGTCAATAAAAAAGGGTCGGTTGGGTTGGGTTAATCCGTGAAGAAATGCGGCCCATCTCCGGAGGAGAATAATCCGGATTTGAAGGGCTGAAGAGGGGAAAGTGGGCCGGAGGCAGTAAATGAAGTCGGAGAGAAAGGGAAGAGGGGAGTCTGTCCATTACGGCACAAAATCCTATCAGTCCATTTCCGCTCCACTCACTAAATTCAATCGATATCTGATCTCCTCTCCTTCTTCTTCAACATCTTCTCCTCATCCGATTACATCTCTCAAACCACTAAAAATAGTGAGCAAAGGGCCTTTAAAATGCTAAAATCCTGACCTCCAGACTTCTAGGTCACGCTCCAATTCACCCCCTACAGCCTGGCTCAATTTAACAGCTTTCTTTTTGAAAAATAAACAAGTGCTGTAAGCAAAATACGGCTAACTGGGGATGTAATAGACAACGTTCTGATTCCTTTGATCTTTTCTTGAACAGACTCTTGACAATGACAGTTAAAGTGACAGAAATTAAAACGACTAGTGTTCAAATTGATGCATTTTTTACATGTAAAAAAAATCACGGAGTCAATGATATTGTCATTATCTAACGCTCAAGAAACGACGGATTTTTGGACATAATATTTGGAAAAAGTTTTTTTATTCTAAAGGGTTGATTTTGAAGGAAACGATCATATAATTACAAAATTATGTTAAAATTACAATTTTGTTGGTTTTCCAACTTTATTAATTTTTATACACTGTAACGTCCATTTGGACACTAATTATATTCAACTCCGTCATTTATTTTAACTTTTAACATTTACAAATCTGAAGTCATATCACCAAAAAATCCAGTCAATAAGACTTTTGTCTCTCCACACCTTCCCTTGTAACCTCGAAATTCGAAGAGCATTTACCTCATTTCCCAGACGATGGTGATGGTAAATGATTCGTCAAAGGGTCAGCCCGATCCCATTTAGCGCAAGATAGGAAATGAAGCTGATAGGAAGCACCTTGCAGGAGGCTCGTAAAGCTGCCAATGATGCCGTGGATTGATATATATCGGCCGTCGCAGGTTATAGAGTCATTTGGAACGGGGTTGTCCCTTTATGACTAAACCACAGTGGGATATTTTTATGGCTCTCTCCTTCCAACAAAGGGATGTCCGTTTCCCTTATCTGTCAAATCAATTGGTTAGTCCTTCCGAAAGTTGGCATTGGAGCCCAACTGACGTGATCCTGATCCCTTGGCTCCACTTTGCTCCACCTAAACTTGCTCTACATTCTCCAGTTACATTTGCAAACCCTGCTGAAAACTAGTACATTCATTTGAACTGAACTTTGCCTTGGTTCCAGGATCCAGTTCAATAAAAATTGAGAGGATGATGGATGATTGAAATTGAATTGAAATGACAGTAGTGGGTTTGATTGTTTGAAGATGGAATGGAAAATACGGGCTGATTCAATTATTTGGCTAACCCAATTAAGGGGATAATCCTTGACGCGGTTGGAGGATATAATTAGTCCTACTGCTCGAATTAACAAGGTTGAGGAATCAACGGCACGGATTCTGTCATGGGACTTTGGCTTTGTGTCCTGGGATGTTTGTACGAATCGCTCATCTCTCATAATCCCCTCTCACTCAATGGGATTTAATTAATGAACGAATGCTCTAGACAGCTATTTATATTTTATATCCATATTAATTCAAATTATCAACATTTCCCTGCTCGTGTGGCCGAGGTTGAGGGCGACATTTGCATTTTTAGGTTTGACATTAGGATTGTTTGACGGATATTGCTTGATTGGACAGAGTTTGTCCACGAACGCGGTCTTGAAATGTCAGCTATTTATGACAGGGGAGGCAGTAGTGAAAGTTGGAAATATGTTGAAGTGACGTTTTACCTGACGTCATTGGTTCCGATTTACTTATTCTGTTTTTAAAAGCTGTTAACTCATTTACATTCTAAGCCGTCATGCATTGGATGCACAAAAGCGCTAATATGTTTAAAAGGAGAAAAATTAAAATTCCCGCCCTGCAAACTTGCATCATATTTGATTTTAGGTGTTCAGGAACAGTTGAATTGATACGAGATCGACTTTATTTGATAACTTTATCCAGCTCACTGAAAAGATTTAATTTATTTGTGTTGCAAAATGCAAGTTAAATTAATCCTTGTTATTTCCCTTACTCGGGAGAAAGTTCAGTGGAGTTATATTCCCCATGTCGTCAAATAAAGAATTTCCAGTTTGTTTCATAAAAAGGGCAAAATTATATTAGATTATGACAAATAGGTTTAGAACGGATGAGAAATCAAATCAGAGGATTAAGTGTAGCGTGTGATATGATCTATATCGCTTTATGGAGCCAATTTATGGATATATACAACTTATACCTGATCTTATACATATTTCATATACAGAAGATCAAATATCAGAAACTTCTAAACTTTTGTACATATAGCTTACGATTATAGGTATTTAAATGCAGATCAAGTCATTATATTCAAGCTATTCGTCTTGCTTCCCATATAGGCTAGAAGTTACAGTTGGGGGTTTTGATTCAGAATCTTTTTTATTTGATTCTTTAGTAGACTAGAAACAGAGAGTATGAACTGCTGAATGCTCTAATTGTGTAGCTTAAAAATTTACGAAATTTTTTAAATAGTGAAAAAGGCGTTTATAAAATAACAAGCCGTATGTTTTTCAACGATAACACAAATACAAACATCTTTATGAAGAACTCCCTCTTCTATTTTAAGGAGTTTGTTTAACAAGTTATTTAAACAAACTTCAAATCCGAGTGCGTCCACATACTATCAGTCCCCAGAACGGATTTCTTACCTGTAAAATTTAATGTAACCTTGAAACAACCTATTTATTTACAGTCTGGTGTCCTTCTATATGTGTACCGGATTTCCTTTCTGATTATATATATCGTGCGGAATTTAATGATTCAAATACAGTTAAAACGTATGGTTAAAGGCAATAAGAATTGAGATATTTTAGACTTCGAAATCATTGCCGAATATTTAGAAATTGTGAGATTCTAGATTTTTGACAAAAAATCATTGTTGTTTAGCATTTTTTAGCAAAATTGTCGAATTTTAAACGAAAATGTCGAATTACAATAACAATATATACCTAATTACTAGCTTACATGTATAAATGCTTATCACGACGGCCCCCTTAAAAATCCTAGTTTTATGTTTGTAGTTTTTAATAGAAAAACCCCTTCAACCGGAACCTAAACATAATGGCAATCGGTCGATTTTCGAAAAATAACTGGATATTTCTACTCTCCTATGATAATTCCAAGTTAATCAGCTCTACAAAAACATTTAGCCAGCCTTACTTTCTTCAAAATTTAAAAATCAACTCAAAAATCTTAAAAATCCTAAAAACAAAACCCACTGTCCCAATTTCAAAATACCAGCTTTGCTCTTAAGGTCCACGGAACTGGATGCTCCCTCCCAGAAGTCAAGTGTAAAGTGTGTAAAGTGTGAAAGATAAGTACTCAAATCCCCATGCAAGAGGAAAGCAGTTAGTTAGTTAACGAGCTGTTAGATGAGCAACACTTAAAGGAAGGATATTCCTCTATCTCCGAGGAAAAACTTGGTTTAAACACCGAAAAAAATCTACAAGTCTAGGGAATCCTCAGATTCCGGCTATTCTGAGAAAAAGAGGACCTAATTGAAGACTTAGTTTGCGAAGATTGTTACTTCGTTTCCGAAAGGTTAAGATGTTGAGAAGTAGATAGAGTCATTGATGAGTCCAGGCCGTCCTCTTACTTTGGGACAGAGACTCCTAACTTCTGCTAACTAAAAACTTGTGCAAATAAATAAATCATTCCGTTTATCTTCTGTCCGTATCGGCAACTTTCAAAGAACTTTCCCAGAGATTTCTTTTACTTTTATTCCTCAACCAAATCTAGGGCTAGAAGTCAACTCTAGATACAGAAACAACCCTATCTGCGTTCAAAAACAGAGGGACCGAGAGGACGGACTTGAGTCGAAGGGAGTAGATTTATTGGAACATTACAACATAACCTTTTATACAATACAATAAGTTCCCTGTTCCCAATAATAATACAGAGAGCTACGTTAGAGAGGATCCGATTGTTGGAATTTTGATATATTTTTTGAGAGAAAGATATCTTTTGTTCAACTGTTTTTTAGACTAAACCAATTACTCCTATTATCCCATCACTTTCTGCAGACGATCGTTCCAAAGTTTGGAAGACCTATTGCCGGGTTTTATGGATATGAAGGATGCTGCTGTAGTTTTAGGGATTTGGAATTGTTTAGCTTGTTAGTTGTTAGTTTTGATCATTAAGGGTATATTTGGATGCAAATATTGTTAGATGACCGAAAAGGGATATTTGCTCAGGTTTGCATCCTCTTGGCGAAGAAATGTCACTTGGTAATGGTTTTAAATAAACTGGAATTGCAAAAATAGAATACAAGGACGTATGCTTTGCTTTCCACGAAGGGTTTGTTTTGTTCTGCCGGGAAGAGCGAAATAACAACCCTGAGACATTTGAGTTTGTACAGATTCGAATTGTTGTAATCTATGTAGGAATTAATGTTGTAAAAACGGTGAATTAATTTGGTTAAAAAACTGCAATTCTTTCAAAAAAGTCATCAGAAGTACCTTCCCAAAATACAAAAGTTTACACATTTTAACTCGGCATTTAAAACAGAAGCTCATTCGAATCTGGATATGCATTTTTAAACCGAAATAAAAATGATGAATGATCACAATGCACCTTAAAACGCAAAATATCGACTATAATATCTAAATCAACATTTTTCATAAAAATGTCAATGATTTTGTCGACATAATAGGATAAGATTAGACATAACCATTAGGGATTTCGTTTAAGAAATTCAGTTTAGTCGAAGTTACTGAAAACCCGTAAATGTTAATATTTTCAGATCCGGAGGTCCAGGGGGAATGAGTGGCTCTAAAGTTCATTTCTCAGGGGATGACGTGAGTTTATACGGAACTCCAAAAGACGAGCCGTTGACCCCAAGTATGACGAACCTTGACAAAACGGGAGGTCATGCCTCCACGGGGGGATCAGGGGGTGGGGACTCCAAACCCTCCTTCATTCGAAACCAACTCCAAGCCCTATTCCAACCAACCGACAACAAACTCGCCATGAAATTATTCGGATCCAAAAAGGCCCTTATGAAGGAAAGAATTCGACAGAAAAATGCTGGACATTGGATCATTCATCCCTGCTCCAACTTCAGGTAAATTTAAGAGTCTCTATTTTCAATCAGTGATCAAGTGGAGGCATGTCAATTTAAATGGACAAAATTTAAAAATTCCAACAGACAAATCGTCGAAAAGCAATAATATGTCGAAAATCGTCATCACAAGATAATTGTTTGTGTATAAATGGGAAGAAAAAACCAAAAACCGTCATTTGTTTTAAATTTTCAAATATATTAAACTGCTATTGTAAAGAACCGTTGAGAGTTCAAAGCCACACTTTCATCCGTTTAAGCGATCAAATATTATTTGACCGCGATGAAACAGTGTTTTAAACACTACAGCCGATTATTCCGGAATTAGAGCAAATTTCGGCACTGCCTGAACCGTAATTCGGATTAATCCCAGCCGTTTCTTTTGAAATTAAGTGATTTCGAATGTATTTGACAAATAATTTGCCAAAAAGTAGGACAAACGGTTCTTTGGAGGATGAACGGATGTCTATGGAACTACAAAGGGGGTATCGAACATCGAAGTGATGGAAATAATTTCTTCTCTAGTTTTTTCATCTTGAAATGTCTTCACTTTCACTCGTCCAATAATCCTGAGTGATTCTCCTTTAGAAAAAAACTATACTTTTTTTAGATTTCTTCCCTGCCTAAAATATTAGGCGGAGGAAGTTCAGTAGTTTTTGCTTTTTCGGGCATTCCGAACTTTCTGACAAACTACTCCCGGAGTCAAGATGCTTGGCAAGCGGGTTTTTTTCCCGAAGGCGAGACAACGTATGTTGAATCTTATATGCTATATAGGTACTCTAGTATTGAGTCCCGGAAACTTATTCGTAATTTGTATGAGCGAGGCTTTGGAAAGGGATCTGTAATATTCAATAATTCCATATTCTGAAATTTATTGCTTTAAATGTCCTCAAGGGCCCCTCACAAGTCCGTTCACACCGAGTTGATTGAGAGGCTTTGGAATTCGCGTTAAAATGTGAAATTCTAAGGTTCCTGAAAATTTTGCTTCTTTTATTTTTAATTCTGCAACAATTTCAAGTCATGCCTTACATTATAACAAACTCTTGTGGTATTGTTTGTGAACGATCCTTGTAGAAGGGTGGTCATTCAATAAAACTACAAATTGCCACCTCCGCCATTCCTATGAAGCACATTGGAAATTTTAACATGTACATTCATAGGTCAGAGTATAGAGATTATGCAATATGTATTTCTTTTGCAAAAAAAGTTTAAAGAGCTTTTGCAAAAATTTATTACCGATGATGAGATACACAATATTCAGCCCGCATGTATATGAGTTCTAGCTACCAGTCTAACGTTTTCAAACTTTTCCAACTGAAGCATTTTTCAGACCTTTTTACTCTAAAATATTGGGCAAGAATTTCCTGGCTCTGCTCGATTTACAGTTACGAGACGAGTGAAAATAAATTATTTGTGATCCAGCCTGGTCGGGAGGGATTATACTCTGAGATTTATTGTAAAAAGATCGACACGTCGACATTGACAGGATAAGGGAGAATGACATTCAAGATTCCACTTTGAGGATCTTCGATTTATCGATGACTTTCTCTAAAGTAGGTCAACTGGAAGACTGTATAGCTTCTGTTCTCTAGTGTTCGGTGCTTGAGGAATATGTTGGGGCATTATGCATACATCGAGAGAGAGAGGCTTCTTTTCATACAACTTTCGTAGAATTTCGCTCTAGGCTGAACTTCAAGAGCGTCGTTTTATTAATATGCGGGTTATGTACGGGGATAATATCACCTATTCACTGGATTTCAGTTTTTTTATTTCAGGTGTATTATCCCAGGCTGTGACTCCTTGGTATAGGCCGCCAAAATGAGTTTTACTGGATTTGCTGATCGGATTGCCCCAAAACAACCAGCATAGAATTGAATGCATGATAAAAGTGGAATCAAATACTTTTATCATGCATTCAATTCTATGCTGGTTGTTTTGGGGCAATCCGATCAGCAAATCCAGTAAAACTCATTTTGGCGGCCTATACCAAGGAGTCACAGCCTGGGATAATAACAATCGCAATGCATAGGGTTCGGCTTGGCATAACCCCGGGATTTTTACATGAAAAATTGCGAGCTCATGGGGTTTAGCCACTTGGGGTATAGATTTTCATTTCCATAATAATATTAGTAAAGGATAATAGACTAACTAATTAAAGATTTTTTTCCTAAAAATCTTGCATAACCCTTTAAAACACTCAAAATTTTACAATTTTCTCAAATTATATAACCTAAAAATACGAGCTAACACCTGTCCCCTCGAGTCCTATCCTTCATTCAGAAGTTTGACGAACAGGAGACTAGAAAACATTTCCGAAGGCCACATTACATACATCTTTCCTCTGCTAAAATATGTATGTGGCAGATTCTGTGAAAAATTGAAATCTAAAAAACAAGCCTTTCATTGTTTCTGCTTTCACTCCAGTGAAAACTGAGGTTTCGTTCAGCGTCTCATCTTAAAATCATGTACTAAAACACACCAGCTTATGAACGAGCCCTCCTAATTTACATAACACAAGTGGAGGATATGTATATCTAAAGGGAAAGGAGGGACACGTGGTGCTAAATGTTGGTTGTGAATTCGCAGATTTTTTGACGAAGGAATGAAGGGTTGTCTGAGTGGGAGAAATGCATATGCTTCCATGCCTCCGTAGAATGGAGATCCTCAAGAGTCCCTGTCTTCAAGTCAAGGACCATGAGCCAAAATCTGGAGGGCCCTTCACAATTTCGGAAGGGTAGCGGCCCAGATTCCGCACCAACTCACCCCTCACAAATTCATTTCATATTCAAATTCTGGGATAAGACAATGACACTATGACAGGGAGATTGTTTTATAAATCGGGCCTTGTGTGGTAGTAAGCCAAGGTCGATGGGATATGGGATATTTCTCGTTGTTTTTATGAATGGTGCATGGTACTCGGTGCTTTCACTTTTCTAGATTTTAACTGCATTATAGATTTCTGATGGCTGGAATTTTTGGGCCATTTCATGTTAATGCCAGAGTGCCTTTGCGCTTGAACGTTAGATTAACGACTAGAATTTTTAGGATTTTGGCTCGAGATTAAAATTTAAAAAGCTTGATTTTGCGAGTTTTGAGGGAATTTGGATTAAACTCGAAATTGATAGTTCGAATTATATGAAGTTTAGTCTAATTTTAATTTCATAATTTTGCAAAAGTGTCAAAAGTGGTAAAAAATGAAGTATAAATGTACAATCTTGTGAACGGACATTTTTTAGCCCTGATATAAAAGCGCGCTAATTAGTAAAATTAAACGTTCAAGAATCAGCATCACGAAAAAACTAACAGGATACCCACTCGTCTATTTGCCTAATTTTTTTTAAATTTTATTTCACAAAAATTCCATAGCCACTTTTCCCGACGCTGATGCGCTGTACTGAAGCGCGCTAAACAATCATAAATACGATCATAAACCATATGTGAAACACCTCTAGAGAGAACAGTCTACAGATTGGATTTTATCCGATTGTAACAGGGCTTATACTCCTTGAGTAATTGGATCGTAAAAGTTGCAAAATCGCAATAAGAATCCTAAATTACTGTTTCCTTCGAGAGGATTAGATTCATTGTGTAAGGTAAATTACTTTTCACTCATTTCTCGGCTGAACGAGTTGTATGGAAAATAGATGAGGATCCTCGAAATCCCGCTAAGATGAATAATATCGCGCTCAGAGAGGGATTGTAGATTAAGATTGAGAGCCGTATATTGTGTTATTGTGTTAGTTGGTCGTTAGAAGTGTCCTGAGTTGTTAATCTCAGTGTGAACTGATTGTTAAGACGGAAGAGATTTCAAATTAGAAAGGAAGACGGGAAGGTGATTAACAATTGTCTACCTTTCTCTTTCCAACCAGACCCAACCTTTCAGACCGTAACTACGGGCCGAGCAGCAATGCAGAGAAACGCTGAATTTAGTCGATGTAAGGTCTGACCAAGAAAAATTGTTTACGAACGGCACGTATGTCTTTAGCAGATTTTGTTAGTTTAAGAGATGAAGTAGCAAATTTGTTCTTGTATAAGCCCTTTGTAAGTATACTTATCTCATTCCTTATCCCCGGCCTCGTGTGCCTCCGTAGACAAATAATAATTTCCTGTACTGAGGAAATCGAATTAGGAAATTAATTGCATTCAAGATCAAAGAAACGGAGAAAGTTCACGGGTAAAAGTAAGACGGTCAGAAGAGATGTAAGATGTAACAGAATTCCGCTAATAACAATGAGAACACTGTCTTAATATTTAGAACAATTGGAGGACCAGTTTTGGTGACCTCAGTTGAAAGAGCATCTACAAACTAACCAATATCAATACACATTAATTATTTTTACGAGCTTTGTAGGTTCGATTTCGATTAAACTTTTAGCTGAATGTATCGTCATACAATAACATACCGATTATGATTCACACTACTTACGATTCAATACAACACGATTAAGTACACCGTCAAAAAAATGTTACACCGGAAGTGGCAAAAACCGCAGTAGGTTGGGGTCGCTCTAAAAGGCTAGGAACTTGATAAGTTGGAACGGGCGATTTCTGAGAACTAGGACTGCCGTGTAGATATTGCATATAATACAACATACGAAATACATATGTAGCAAAACGGGAATGAAATTATTATTCGATTAGCACCTCCGACGTTTATTTATTTGCAGAGATCTCGGAAATCTAAACAATTTGATTTCATGGGAATCACGTCGTCTCTCAAAATATAGAATTCAGAGCACATTTCCCATCCTCCTCCTATAATAATATTACATGTAGATTCTGTTTCCTCCTCTATACTGAATATAAAGCCCATTTAAATTTAATACACCGATGAGAGTAAACGTGTGTGCATGAGGATTTAGTAGTGTTTGCTAATTCTGATGAGTTCATTTCCGTTCCGATCTCCTTTCTCGGAATTACTAGGAGGATGCTTGATTACTTGTTAGCTCATAATATTAATAATCTTGCCCTTCCTTCGACTTCAGCAAAATAACATTTCGAAATTTTGGCTTCTGAACTTTTCAATCAAGTTGGGAACTGAATGTAGAAATCGGAGAACATAGATACGGCTTCCGAAGTAATGATAGAGTAGATCTGATTAACATTGGAAATCGGAATAGCTATAATTTGTAATTTGTAGGATTCAGCCAAGAGATCTGGAAATCTTGTAATATTTATTCCACCTTTACGTAGTTGGTAGACGTGGATTTACATAAACGGAGAAGTCTAAACTTTTACGAAATGTAGCGTCTACGGTTGACTGTATGGTTTAGCGAGACATTTTGGAGACAAGGTGTTTGGGGCTGTTCATAAAAAGTATTAAAATAAAAAAATTTGAAAGTTTTTAGTCTAACGATTTTGTAAATCAAATCACTTGATTACTTCCTCAAACCTTATCAATTATCGTCTAATGAGGTACTAAAGTCAGGAATAAATTAATTATAAATAGATTATTTGAGATTTCAAATGCATGTTAAACATTAGTCCGTGCTGTACTGTACTTTACGAAGAAAATATTGAAGCTATTCAATGTCCATTGAAACTTCATACTTCAAAATCGCTGGAAAATAGAAAATGGGTCATGTAAGTTACTGAAATTGGTTCAATTGTTTTTTGTTTTCAATTTCCAAGTAAGACACTCCAACCTCCAACCGTGGATTAGGATATGAACAGTCCTTGAGGATTTAGTTTGAGACCCGAGACAATGTATATGTGTCCGTATATCCTTACAGGACAAAAGTGATTCGATTTTGCATTCGCGAGGTTGAATAAAAAATAAAAACGAGGAAAAGAAGTTGAAAAAACGGTGTATTTGAAATGGACTCTATCCTCCTTGGGATTCAATTTTGTTGGATGTAATCGGAATTTAAGTCGAGGAAATGGGAGTCTGAATTCTGCTTACAGCACTTTCTTCTTCTTTTGGGAACGGGTTCTGGAGAACCGTTTTTGTATTCCGGACGAATAGGACTCAATTCTTCTGTCTCTTCTACACTTGATATAATAATATAATACATATTATTCCGTATAGTAGTTTTTTCCTGGTTCATGTGTTCATATGTGAGTCCATGTGCTTGTACATAGTGGTGGTGTTCGCCTTGGGCAAAATGAAGTTGCCGACCAAATAATGGAATCCTGGTTGGATTTGCGGTTCTCTCTCACTTTCCCTTTCAACACCTAACCAAATCTGGTGAATCTGCAAGATTCGGTCCTGGACTCAAAATCACTTAGCTTTATGGCAAGAAAAACTTTTCCTCGATACTTTTGAGATGTTTTCTCGAAAAGGTTTTCTGAATTCTGTTTTTTTTTTCAAAATTTGAAGATTTGAACGAATCGATTCCCCTATTCTGAAGCAACTTTTTGGGGAGTTTGGATCGGAGAGATTGAAATCGATGGAATAATTTGTTCACCTTTTTGGGTGCCCAAGTTTGGTTTTCATTTTCAGGTAGCGGTATAAGGATGTATAGATTCTGAGATTGTGGAATTACGTTGGTAGGATAGGGAGAGAAAAGTTTCGAAAGGTAGTTATTTGGGAAGTTGTGGAAATGTAGCATAATGGACTGCTATTATCGAAATGGGCAACATTTTGGTTGGAGTGATAATGAGGGTTTGGGTCC
The DNA here is from genome assembly GCA_906901685.1 of Desoria tigrina. Taxonomy (NCBI): domain Eukaryota; kingdom Metazoa; phylum Arthropoda; class Collembola; order Entomobryomorpha; family Isotomidae; genus Desoria; species Desoria tigrina. The sequence goes on from CAJQTU010000007.1 coordinate 2,150,539, forward strand.
CTTTTTCTATAGAAAAGGCAACGTTCTTTCTTGGAGGGGATTTTGGTAACGGTTACGGGTTTTGTGATTGTGTGAGTGTGGCGCATTTTTGTGGAAGTGGAACTTTGAATGAAAATTAAGAAAGTGAAGATTGGTTGATTAATATTTCACAACAATTTTAGATCGTTTCAAAAAATTCGTAAAATGCAAAATAAGTTTGCGATATCTTTGTATTTTCGTGTCTTGGAAAGATAACCAACGTTTTATTTCATATATTAAGTAGTATGTTTTATTACCACGTAAAATTGGGAAGAGAATTTGCGGAGCGTCTTAAGTTTATGAATGCTTTTTGTTTCAAAGTTATTCATACTATGTAATTAAACCTTTTTTCAATTTATATTCGAGAATATGGTAATTTAGTAACTGTAATTTTTTAGATCCTCCCTGTCTTTACTTTTTTACAAATGCCTCACAATTATTGCGAGTTCATCTCCATGTGACTTATTGATGTTTAAAAACACTCTCCCGATCCAAACCCCACGTTGAAATTAAAATTCCATCCTGTCGAAATGTCAAGTGGGCCGTGATTTGTGGCCAGCTCTTGGTTGATATTTGAGATTTGTAAGATTGGAAAGTGTAGGAGAAGTTGTTGAAGAAGGGCCTGTTTTTGTCAGTTGATGCAGATAGTAGGTTATAGGTCGTCTAGGGTCTTGCAGCTCCGCTGTAGGAAGTCATATATTACACCTGGAATTTGCCAACAGATTTGCGCCCTCAAAACTTTCTCCAAACTCCTCTCTCCTTTAATTCATTAGGCTTTGACATGCAAGAGGAAGGTGGAGGGTCCTACGTAACCAGACTTTTGCCTAAAAATCTGCTGGAATATATGTTTTTTTTTTATTAAGATCATTATTATTATTATATTCCACTACTACTGTCCCAACTACAATTCCCCGTAAGTCAATTTCCATGCTCCAAATAAGACGGAACCCATTCATTTCGTTCCTCCCTCGTAATATATGTTTATTATCTAAGAAAACACAATGGGAAAAGAAGAGATCTTGGAAAGGAACTACTCGGAAAAGGCTAACAAGCCCGTTCTTGGCATTTTGCACTCAGGAAAGGAAAAAAACGGATAATGGGAATGAGAACGGAGTTCAATGGACATTGTTACTAGATCGCCGGTAGCTAAAGTATGGTTGAAGGGCTTTGGTTTTCTAAATTTATGTATTGGGGATGGTTTAGAACGTAGGAAGTTTGAAAATGGCGGGTTTATTTTAGCGTCGGGTTTCCGGGGGTTCATAAAACTACGAGTTTCAGGGATGAAGCATAAGTTCGTCTGGATTTAAAAATATAGATTTCAGGGTTCACAGCCTGTGACCTTTCGTTTTTGTCACAAAAGTGACACATTTGCCAATTAAAATGTCAATTTTATCAACGTTGTACGTGAAGTACACGGCATCGGATAGATTAATAGTCTTATTGCTTGTTTTTAATGAAACTCGCCGTTTTTAAACATATTAGCATAAATCAGAAGGCTGTTTATGAATTTTTCCAAATTTTTAAGTAGGAATTTTAAATTGTTATTGTTCACATGAAATTTTAGTACATTCAAATATCTTCCCGTTCAGTAACAGATAATAATTACGGCCAGTAATAATACAGAGGCTCGTTATATTACGCTCTCCCGAATTGATATAAATAGTAACGGGCCCGAAATCATGCACTGTAAAGATGTTCTTGTAAATTGGAGGTGGTCGGGGGTGCTCCATTGCCACTCGTAAATCGCATGCTTCATTACACTAAAAGCTAGCCTATTCAAGGGCCCTTGCTCCAAGACAGCCCTTTTCATCTTTCAAATCTCCATTCATTCCAAGTCCAACCTACCTATTTTGCATCTATCTCCTTGAGTACCACAAGTTGAGGAATCGAACGGAATACATCAGCAACGAGAGATAGACCTCATACCTCATCCTATTCATCATCCACCAAGATGCAAAGAGCTCTCTCCAACTCGTAACCTAACTTTCTCCGGACAATTTCAGAGCCGGAGATACGAGCGTCTGTCTCCTTTTACGACACAATCTTATTCCTTTCACCAAATTTCGGAAAGATTTTAGTCGGAAATTGAGGAGGAGTAAAGATTCAAATTACTACCAGCTACGTCCTTCTTATTATTACAGATTAAACATAAACTGTCGGCAGTGGAAACGTTCTTTTATGCCCTTTATCTCCTTTACAGGATTTTGATGAAACTCGTCACGTCGGGAATGTCATAATTTAACGGCCCGTGGGGGCCGGGTTATATTTATGCCTGGAGGAGAGAGATGTTAATCAAGATTGGGCAGAGGGGTTTCAGAGAGAGTTACTGATATTATTATTATCAGGATGATATGGAGGTGTTAGCTGCCTGGAGTCGGGACATTAATTATTCGGCAGCAGCCTGGGACAGTTAGACATCTCGAACAAATCTGTACAAGTGACATGACAAGTTCTCATAAATGAGGTTCCTCCTTCTCACTCCATTATCTCACCGTTTTCTGAAATATTTATCTTCCTTTTGTTAATGTGACATTCGGGGCGGACAGATTAACACCTCCATTCCCCACCGACATTATTTTATGAGATTTCGGGGATGGCTTCTCACTCGGTTTTATGCTGCGAGAAATAGCGTTCATTATCACGAATGGATATCCTTGAAGCGATCGCTATATAGTTTTGTAAATCTTCCGCTGTTTTTTAGCTTTTAACTTCAGTTGTTAGTCAACTTTGGCATTTCCTCAGTCGAATGGAACTGAAAGGGCGCGAGAAACTAAACGATGCTCCATGGTTGTTTCAAAGGGATTTCGCTAGGTGGAAACAGTTTAACAGGTTTTGCCTCGGTCTACCGTTGACGCATTTTGCGTCCATTTTTAATTAGTAATTAATTATATATAATCTGCAGATGAAGAGAGTTTTACTAATGAATTGTGTTGTAATGTTGATTACAGATTCTACTGGGATTTGTGTATGTTGTTACTGTTAGTGGCGAACCTGATAATCCTCCCGGTCGCCATTTCCTTTTTCAGAGATGATCTCAGCATCCGATGGATTGCGTTTAATTGCCTTTCTGACACTATCTTCCTCGTCGACATTGCTGTTAATTTTCGAACTGGTAAGCACTACTCGCTGTATCGCATGAATTTATGATGCATAGTCTCTTGAGGTTTAAAATTGATTGTATTACTTCATTCCACCAATAAAATAAGTCCATAATTTCAACAAAACAAGAAATTCGGGAAGATCATTTTGTATCTAGGGTTTATCACAGAAATGAGAAGGTTACCGCGCTTCGAGACTAATTATAAATCTTTCCGTTTGCTTTTAAGTTTATACTCATATTCTAATAAGTGTCAAGAATAGCATCAAAGACTCCTTTGATGGTTTAATTCCTTACGGACCATGCATAAGCTAAATATCCGCTTTGTTTCTATACTCTTTGAACAAAACTTCGGACGCTTTTAGTATCATCACATCATGCCCAGATTATCTGACATAGTTTCAAAGTCAATTCTAAATTACGATTCTATCCAACTTGGTCGTTTTTACCTTTAAATGTTCATAATTCTCAATCGTACACATCAACAACAAAAGGTGTTTCAAGCAGTTGACATCTAACAGTTTTTGAGAAAATTCAACAAAAATTACTTACTCAAATGCTGTCAAATCTAACAAATCCGTCACCACTACAATCAGTTGTAAAAAGCCTGTTGGATCTAACTTTGCTAAACGAATTGGAAAGAATCAAACAAGAAATCTACAAAACCCACCGAACAAACAGTTGTCCATATGACATTTTATATCCAATAACAAAGTTAATAATAAAATATATTATACAACTCTTAAATCAAAGCCACTCGTCATGTCGTCATGAATTTTACCCTACACCAAAATACTCATGGAAATCCGTATAGTCCTCTATTATTTCGTACAAAACTCCGTTCGAGGAGAGAGAAAAACATATTTTGTTTGAATTCGGATTTGGAGTTGCGGAAAATATTATTTGATATTATAAAACGGGATTGGATTTTATTTCTGTGGCCATCGTAATATTCGTAATATCGAGATACTTTGTCGAGGCGGAGTGTGGTCGTATAACGATATAAACATAAAGCCATTTTGCAAACGGGATTTTATGTCGGATAATAAAATTAGATGGGAACATCATTGGACAACTATAGCCTCATTTCCTTATCATCCCAAAACCTCATCTTCATACATTATGCATTCCGGTCCCAGTCCTATTTACTCTCCACAACTTCTATTACAGATCATATTAGATCCTATAACTTCCTTTAACCACTACTTCTACCCAGTCCTCTTCAATTACCAGGAATTCCAAATTGTATTAAAAATGTCCCTTTAAATCAGTACAAAACAAGAATTTCTCATCTTGAAAACTTAAAAACGTAATCATTTACACAATTTGTCATTTTCACATGCCCATATGCGGCAGTTTAAACCCGGTAAGTGTTACGTAAAATTTTCCAAAAAAAATAGACAAAAGAGAATCATGACCTTTTTCATGAAAATATCCCGTTTTTGCTCCAAAATTGTCAAATGTCCCAATTTTCGCATAAATGCGATGAAGTTGGATTTTACAAAGTTGTTCATGTTACCGAGAAGAACATTTTTTCTACTTACAATGGACACTATTTAAGTGACAAACGAGTTAAAGGTTGTAATATATGCAAATAGACTAATTCGACCATGCTGATTACGAAAATCATAATTTTAGCTCTGCGAATTTACTGCTTGGGGGTCAAAAGTAGGTGGGAAGGTCAGAGACCGCGCAGTTTCAGCTAAAATTTAGCAGTGGGGAGAAGGGGTAAGGAGGAGAAAGTCGAGTTTTCCACTTTTCCTTCCTTTTTCTCGCGAAACCGATCAGAAGATAGGGCGCTAACATTGGAAGGATCGGGAAAATAACATTGCGCTGGTATTAGCATTTTCACGAAAAGGGAACGGGAGAATACTATAGGAAAGTCCGAGTTCTCGCCCGTTTTTTGACCTTCCCGCCTACTTTTAACCCCCAAGGAGTAAATTCGCAGAGCTAAAATTATGATTTTCGTAATCAGCATGGTCGAATTAGTCTATTTGCATATATTACAACCTTTAACTCGTTTGTCACTTAAATAGTGTCCATTGTTAGTGTGCGTAACCGTTATAAAACTGAAATGTGTGTATAATCCATGTCCGCGTTTGGTCAAATTTGATGTTGAAATACATTTGAAAAACTAGGAATTCTTAGTTTAGAACGGTTTTAAATTTTGAAATTTTCATAAACGAAAGCCTACTGGACATCTTATGCACTGCATAAGTATTGTAGTGTTTTAGACCAACTAACAGGACTTTTCGACGTCTCAAAAATCTCGTCTTTTTCAGATAATTCCAAGTAACTCGCTCTACTTCGAATATGGATATACAGCTTAATAAATGTCTTTAATTTAGCGGACTTAAACAATTTTGATTAATCGAATTAAAAATAAGATTGTAGGAGTCTTAGCGTTTAAAAAGTCTGAAAGACGCCACTTTACGCCATGTACAAAGAAACCAGTCATTTATATCCGTTTACAATGTTGATAATAGGGTTGATGGAAATAAATCCGTTTTTCCCGAATCCGGGAGATTCATCCGAGGAATGTGGGTCAACCTAATCCCCGGCTCTGTCTCTTCCCTCTCAGAGTTCATTAAATTTCGGGAACAGGATCCTCCTTTGTGAAGGATTAGCCTTTTATTTTTATGCTTCTTCTCCCTGTTTTACATCCGACTTAACAAGACAAGTGCCTTTCTTTCTAGTTTTACACTGAAGTCGGCTTCAGGTGACTTTAAATTTCCGGCAATGACGTGGAGAGTTAGGCAGCTGTGTCTTCACATTCAATTTATGATGTCTAGTTTTTAAGTTTTAATGACCTTTGGGCCTTTGTCCCTTAAGATAATGTTCGTATTTCTCTCCAGCCTGAATTATATATTTAGATGGCGTAGGGAATGGGAATATATATATAAGATATATATGCAACTGATCTCGTCGGTAGCTTGATCGGTTGGATCAATAAAAGTTTTTGTCAGTTTGGCAGTGATGGTGGAAGTCGAGGATTGTTCTCCAGGATAAATCCCGTTTGGGATGAGACCTGAAAATCGAAACCACAAGGAATGGTGTTCCCCGAGATAAGGCAGTCCCGTGTGGTTTTAAGACGTTGTTGGGCCTATATCCCATCCACACCCGGGTAGTAGGGCCCAATACCCGGGTCGTGGCAGATACCCGAGAATCTAGAGACGGATTCAGGAGGCTCTGGAGGCATAGAGACCTATATTACATTGAGGGAGATGTAGGTGTAGTAAGTAAGTAGGTGGGTGAGAGACTATATTCGGATATGTGGAAGACGGGTGAGTAAGTAGAGGGAAAGCCGGTACGACCCGGGTGGGCTCACTGACACTCCCATTTTACTTCCTTTATATAGACATTCATTACTCGGCCTGACTTGGCCACAGCTTGATGGCATTTTTCACCTGTACTTTCGCCTCTACCTATTCTAAAGGCCCGTTCGTAAATATCGGTTAATGTAAGTATAACAGGCTATGTAGAACGGAATTTTCGAATTTTTTCCCGCCTTCAATGTTAGTTAAACGGAGAAGGTTGAAACCCGCCAAGAATGTAGATACCGTTGAGTTAATTGGTACTAACGGGACAAAAAAGATTAAATTCCTCGCGGTTTTAACAGGGCTTGTTGTCCAAAGGATTCACATTCAAGTAAATCTCATCGATAACTTCAAAATACAAGAACAAGTCACAATTTGTTGATACTTTTAGATTTTTCAATCGAAATTTACCGCCATCCTGACTTGTTATTTGAAAGCATGCTTTCCGAACGGTCCATAATGTTAACTTAGATTTGTTGCTGTAGCTCAAAGCTGGAACCCAATGAAAACTTGGTCTCCAAAACCCATAGTGGAATATATTTATATCTATATCCTTGCGGTCGTCCGAATGCTGATGAATCTTTAATTAAAGAACAAAGTGAGTACAGAGGGCAAACTTCACCAGCCGGAAATGTCGACATGGCCTGGACAGGGTTTTTAATTTGCGGTAATGAATCGGGGCTAGGAGAGGCTGAAAACAGTATCATTTCCTTGATATTTATTTAATCCAGAAGGGGGTTCAGGATCTTGACAGAATATTTCGTGTGTCGGGGATTGATCTAGCTGGAGAAAGTAGTTCAATCTTTCTTAGTGTCTCATTAATGTTTGGTTTATTGGATTAAGGATGACTTGGTCTCGGAAACTTATCCGCTTTTATTGATCCAACTCCCGGAATTAAGAGCCCTTTCAACCCACATTTCCAGGACATCTCCTAATCGCTCCGTTCTACTATTCATTTCATGCCCCCTCTACCATATCATCGTCAGCCATAAGGCCACCTCACGTGGCCCATCCCGTCCAGTTCCCACATGTCCAAACGCGCATCTGGGCTAATCTAAACTGCATTTAGAAAGCATTCTACAGCTCCAGGCCCATAGCTTAAAACAAGGGAGATGTGACTTTGAGATTCTTGGAAATTCTTGGAAATTAGCAAGGCAAATGCAAGCCTCAACGGACTAGTATTGTGGAGTCCTGGTGAAGGAAGCTGGTTTGTTGGTAAGCACAGTGACCCCAAAGTCGATTAAAAAGTGATCCATCATTTGACTGTTGAGGAGTCGGGATTATAACAGAGGATATATGCATTCATATGAGAGGATACGATAATTTAATGGGAGGACTGTGTAAATAGGATAGAAAGTATTCTTTTGGGGGAATGCGACAAATTCAAAGTTCTTTTCCGTGGTTATAATAATATTTTCCGAGCTTTGGTTTTCGGTGGGACTGACGTAGAAAAACCCGCATCATCATAAATCATTCCGGGCCAAGAAATGTCTGGATTTTGTGAGAGAGAGTTAAGAGTTGGAACTGGGGAGATGGAGGCGTCATTTGGTGAAGAGGAATTTGAATAAAGTCCATCATCAGTCCTGCTGTGACTATAATCCCGAATTTTCTTATTAATACCATCCATTCTGCGGGGACCGGTTACTCCGAGGTTTTGATGGCGAGTCGGAAATTGCAGTTCCATTTAGGAAAACCACATTTCTAGAGCTGGGAATTGTCATTATGTAGAACGTCGGATGGGGTTATTAAGCGGCTGAAACAACAATCACAGCACGCCATTATCGACTTGTCTCAAGGAAGGATGGCGAGGATATATTCATCGCAGACTATAGTCTTCCATCGCTTTATTTCCATGTTAATTCTTACTTGGTGACGGAGCTTGTGAACGGTCCATTTCCCATAACTTTGCATAATAAAGGTCAGAATTGGCAAGTCAGGTTATAATTATAAACCACCTATTGTAAAAAATACGTCATTTATCAGCCCCATCATTCATGCCAATATTTGGGATTAGAGAAAATGGCAGGATTGCAAACAGTCCAGGTAATTTACCGGGTAGAAAAGAAAGTGTCAGAGAAGAGGACAGAGTAGAGGGAGATAAGATTGATGTTACCTTTACAAAATTACGTCATTTCCGAGCTGGAGCTGTCGTGTGACTGTCCATTGAGACTGAGAGACAGGTCAATGTCGTCCCGTCGTCAACGTCAATTTCCCAACATTTGTATCGTCATTTGTACGTGACTTTCTGTCTGCCGAGAAATAGTCAAGGTCCGTATAAATATCCGAGCCTAAAATAACTCGCTACATGTTCTCGAGCCTCGTCTAAATTCTAAAAAAGAAAGTGGGGAAATGTAAATGAGTTGAATATATTTCTGAACATAGCACTACGTAAGAGGAAACATATAAGGTCACGTCACATGTCAGATACTCAAGATTGAAGTAAGGAGAGGAGATAGGGTGTTCTATAACGGAGTTTAGGATTTCGGGCATTCGAGAACTCGGTAGTTTTTGAAGGAGCATGGAGAAAGCGTGCTTTTCCCCGGTTTAAAAGTCACGAACGGCGGAGGTGAGCTGAAGTCAGGGTTTCTTATCAGATCCTTAATTGGGTTCCCAAGTTTAGCGCTGATAACTTTGGGTTAAGAAATAATCAGGATCGGTCGGTTCGAAATCTCACACTTTTCTTTTGCTTTCTAATTGGAAACGTGGGTTGGTATGAAATTTACAGATTTTTCTTCTTTTGGGAGAGAGTTTTTTGGATTTAATTGCGAAACATGACGAAATTTAAACGCTGATTAAGAGATAGACAGCAGTTTTCAATACAAATTAGTAACTAGAATTTATTAACGTAAATTTGTTTTAAATGACCTTTCCGGCAGATATTGTTATTTGTTATTCTTTTCTTTTGTTTATTTTTCAATTAGACATTGACAAAGTCCCTGCAAAATCAAATCTTATGAAGCTTTAATCTGTAAGTGAAACTCCTCAAATCCGTGGTTTGGTCAGTAAATGTTTTAAAAACAAAAGTAAAAATTCTAAGTTTCTGAGCTGTTTTCGAAAACGGGGTACAATTTAAAATACTTGATATCCTGAGAATAACGTATAATTTGTACTGCAGGACTCTTTTTATAAAACACAAGAAGGTAGAATAGTGTACCGTTCTGTATTAAACATGCAATTTATGGTAGAACAAAACGATTTTAATTCCTTTGTGGATGTATTTTTGCATGTTTCGGCTGATCTTAAAAATATCCTATATGGGGATATATTTTATTAATAATATAATATATTTTGCAAGTATATAGTACCCGAGAGCATTGTAAAAATAGGGCAACCGTTCGGTACAGTCCACGGTGGTGTCCATATGTCAGACATAAATCTCATCACATTCTGCTCAATGGTCACACTAACATGTTCCCTTCAAGCGAAGCATAATTTATTCCCTATCCAACCTTATAATACGAAATGGGATCCAGTAGATCACTTTTGGCATTTCTACAATCCTCCGCACATACAACATTTACAATATAAACAGAGTCAATTATTCTAGAGCCATGATTCCAACTAGATTCTAGGAAATATTCACATTTCCTACCCATTCCAATTTCAACTCAACTAGATGTATGTTCTAGTTTGTAGTTTGTAGAACACGCAAAAAAATGAGGTGGTTGCGGTATTTGCATACTTACCTTCGACCTGACTGCAATTGAAGGGAAATGGAAGAGGCCCTTGGGAGAGGAAGATCCAGACTAATCCTCGAACCTCTAGACGAAGATTTATTGATTTTAAATTTTTGAACCTAGATAAATGTAACATGGAAGATTGATCGGAATGGATCAGGATCCATTCCAGGACTGGTTAGTAGCATTGGGTACAGGGTTCGGCGTGGGTCGTGTCTTTTGATGTAGAACATAGAATTAGAATTACGTGTTCAACGCAAACACAGTACGGGTTTTAAATTTTTAATTGAAACAGACACAAATAAAATGAAGTTACACCCTATAAATATAAATTAACCCCTTGATACAAATGAACTTGCCCTCAAATCAAAAGAATCGGCCCTCACTTTTCACTATAAACAGTCCCAATTTTAACTGAATCAGCCCCTTAAATTAGAATGCTCGAGTTGATTCTTTTGATGGGCATGGGCAAGTTCATTCGAAATCGTGGGCTGATGCAGTAGAACGGTATAAAATCTACGATCAATATAAATGCTTCAATGGAGTTAATTGTCAAAATTGATATTTGGAGTGCGGACCTTAAAAATTCTGTAATTCTTCCTGTAAAACACCCCATAACCCACAGGATTCACGCCCTTGACACCGTCGAGACAGCGATAGAGAATTATGCATCATGGGGCTCAAATGTTATCAATCAACTTTACAAGCTCAAAATTTGTTAAGCCTCACAGGAGAGCCAACAGCCAACCACGTTCTAATGTAATATTTCATGAAGTTTGAGTTTAAAAATTCATGCCTTAGAACAAACCCAACACCTGTCTCGAGGAATGGTGTCGGAAACCCTGATTATCGCGAGGATTGAGAAGTCTGTGAAAGTGAATTCCTGTCTGGAAATGTAGTCTCCTTCCTCCCGTACTTTTTACCAAGGAAGCGGAGGTAACAACTTTTATGGGGATTGCATTTGCATAGGAATTGGGAATATAGCGGCTCTACTCCAATCCAGTTATAAATATTACAGAATTTACAGAACTTTCTAGTTCAACAACCATTTATCGATTTACAAGTGCCTATAATAACGGGCACGAAACTGTCAGCACATTTCCAGGTGACCTGATACTCACGTTAATACGCAATTGTATCCTCCTAAATATAACCCCATCTGAAAAATTGGCTGCAAACAGTTTAGGAGCTTTGATAACCTCCAATTTCTTCGACAATTACATCTAATTTTATATGTATTTTGAAATCACGCATAAAAAATCTTTGTATAAAAATAAATCCGCATTTTCATTGAATTCCGGTCTAAAATTATGAACAAATCTTGTTACCCGTTATATCTCTGCGTCAACGTACACACCACGCATTTTTCTGTTTGTTTAAGAGAATTGCTTTTCAATCGAAAACGAAAATCGAATCCCCTGAAATAGAACCCCACCCTTTCAGCTAATCCCCATGGGGCTCTATTTCATTCATCATAAACACTACCGTCGTTCCATTGATTTCCTCTACAAACGCCGAATGTTTGTTCAGATAGCATATCATCACCACCGGGACCTCTTCAACAGCAGCAGGAAGTTAGAATTCCAGGAGTGAGAGAGATAGAGACTGACGTCAGGTGTTTTATTGACATTTGAAATTATTGGAAAGGACACGTTGACTCTGACTCTCCGTTCGAGAGTCCTGGACGGATCTCAGATTTCCCCCTGGAACACCTAACTAATCCCCCTCACAACGGTCAATACATCAATATATGAGCAGTCTCCGTCATCGGAAAGGTCAAAGGTCATGCCTAATATCCCTCATCTAATTCAAATGGGAACAATGAGAGGTTGGAGCTGTGCGGAAATGTTTATTATGAGGAGAAGAGAATGTTAGAAATCAATAATTCCCCGCACTTAACTCCCCTACTTTCTCCAAAAGGCAGGAGTAAACGGGGAAAGTTATCTCATAAAAAGCCCATAATATTTGACTCAACTTCTTCGAGAACTGTTCACATATCCATCCCCTCTCAAGGCTTTCAATCTTTGCTGTTCTTCATCACGTACCAAACTACAGCGTGTTTCTGCTCCCCAAGAACAAGTCTGGAACTGAAGGTAAAATCAAGTCAAATGGAGAATTCCAACTCCTCCTGCCACGGGATTACCGAAATAATCTATCCTCTAGAATCTACAACGGCTCTACAACCTCAGAAGTACAAGTTTGAGACGCTGAACTCAGGACCCACAATCTCCATTCTAAAACCAACACGACACGACCTACACTCTCTTTCGGGTTATCCGAGTTCTTAAAAAGTCCGTAAAACAACTTCAAAAGGAATTCATTTTATTCTCGAGTTGGACTCGGAGTTTTCAAATTCCAATATGGCTCTTGGCCGGGTTTGTAATTAATCTTTTAGGAAGATAGGACGATTGCATGCATTAGGGGATTGCTGGGGGATTTCAAAGTATGAGAGGGTTTGAGGTCTTGGAGGAATCATCAATATTTGATTGAGATGCAAATCCAGCGTCTGTTCCTTGCTTGTTGAGGATGGGATGGGATGAATGTGGTATTAAGCTATTGACCTCGTTTAGGAGTTAAATTTTGGGGCTGGGAAAGTCAGTGAATTATGGGGGTTTGGTTTTTAATTTAGGAATTTAAGTTTGTGTTTTTAAATGGTATCAAGTACATTTAAAGCAAACAATTTTTGCAAAATGAATTTGATGCATCGCTTGGGCGATAATGAGACACTTCTAGTTCAACGTACGACTGGATTTATATGATCATTCAAAATTACTAATTTTGATACGTTATATCATGATCCTTGACAATGTTTCCCTCTTTAGCTGTGATATTTCCCGAATTTCTAAATTATTTGCACATTTTGAGCTGTTCTACCAGTTCATATGATTACAAATTATAGAGAACTTTGAAGCTGAGATTTGAAACCAAAAAATGAGGAGTCCAATTGAATTTTTACTAAACGCATAAATGACCAATTAAGTTCAAGTTTTGCTATTTCAAAGCCTTTGAAGTCATTACTAAATTATTGCTATATCTTTCACAATTTACCTCAAAACCAACATGGCCTACCATAAATACATCGATTAGAAGCCATACCACAAATCTGAGCATAATTATTTACCTGAACGATGAAGTTCTACTAATAAAAAACAAATTCCCATTGAAATTGAGAATAACAACCAAATTATCAAATAAACTGCAAATCCTTCTTCTGACGAGCCCCAAATACAATTCGCCAGAACTAGCAGCGTTCCCGTGTTTTCGGAACAGTTGCTTTCAGCCCCTTTCAAAGCAACTTACTCTAATCCGATTACTCCCCATTGTTGACAAACTTGTTTTCAATTCATAATTTATTAAAGAGGCGGATGAGAGTGATTCTGTTGCTCATAAACAGCGGTGGTGGAATGAAGGGAATATACGGAGTCGAGAGACTAATTAGTAAAGCTAATTGAATGAGTTATGTGGAACATGTTGTTGAGTTTTAATTTAATTATTCTTCTAGGTATAATGCTGAAGGACAATGCAGAGCAAGTGATTCTAGATCCCGTTTTGATAGCCAAACACTATTTGAAGACTTGGTTTGCGTTGGACCTGATATCATCCATTCCCTTGGACTACATCGTCCTCATCGTCTGCTATCTCGAATACTGCGTAAGTCCGACATACACACTTTTTATCGCTTTCTTATGGCGCATAAAGACTACATGGCAAGTTTACGTCCGTCTGTCTATTCCCCGCTAGCCCACAAACACATCTTGTGGCAAACCGGTTTGGGGTGTTTTGTAGTTAGTCTCAAAGCGTATTACACTTTCGAGGGTATACGTTAAAATGTCCTGGAAAAGTTCTGGTCTATAGAAATTTTCTTGAAAAAATCGCGTGAAACTGCCGGCACATTCAAACCTGAAAACAGGAAATCGACCGTTTCAATCATTTGGTTCTTTAGATTTAATTTTAAGCGTTTAAATGTGATAATGTTCCGATGCTTCTCCTGTTTAGATGAAGACAATTATGTTCTATTGTAAAATTATTTTATATAAATATATAACTCATACATTTCCATAAATTAGGAGTATAGTTTGTCAAATAATGTTAGGCTTTAACGGGTTAAAACACTTTAAGCAAGCCAAAAATGCAGTTAAACAGCTAACTTCTCAGTACCAAGCCCATCTAAAATCTACAAATTCGTTAAAATTGTCGTAATTAAGAGGGTATAATTTGAAACCCCCGTTTCGGACTGGTGGGTTAACGATCAGACATGCTTTCTAAAACATTCCCAGTCCCCACAACTGTACTTCAACACATGTCCCTTATATTAAGAGAGCCTGATGTCCTAATTCCCTTTTAAAATAATTTACGAGCCAACATGGCGGAGGAGAGATATCACCAGGAGCAGAGGGAAATGTGCGTTCTTGCGATACAAAACAAAATGTAATTTGTTAGGAAGACTCAGCATTTTTATTATCCTTATTCCGCCACACCTTATAAATTGAGCGTTGTAAGTTGTAAATATAGAGCAGCAGCTCTGGCTTGGTCGTGGGGGTTAGTAGTGTTATATATAGAAAAGATGCCCCGAATTCCAGCGTTCAGGTTCGAAAATAAAGTTTAATTTGTGACTGTGGCGGTTGTTGTAGAAGTAGTGGTGGTGGTGGTCGTACCCAAATAATAAAGTGAATCTATAGACTTTCTCCATCCAGCTAAAATTTTAACATTATTACATCTTCCTCCTCCTGGAGATGAAGATACAGAAGTGACTGTCTCTCTCGTAATAAACTCCGCCTGTCTGATATTTCCTCTCCTCCGTCTTGTGGTTCAGTTTGTTCCAAAATTCCCAATGTCTTGAACTCTGTAAACCACAAGACAAGGCAAAATTTCGAGCTTTTGAATCCGAATTCGGAGGGACAGGGTTTTGGGAGGATGTAGAGAAGTATGAGGCTATATAGTGAGAATAGAGGAGAGAGAGGAAGATAGACATCTTCAGTTGGCACTTGTCACGCTTAAATTATATGTGCAGTCCTCATCTTGTTATGCTATGAAACGGGTTCATACCCGACAGGGTACCCGTCCTACTGCCGAACTGGCGGTGGTGGTGGTTGTTCTAATATTATATTTTAAATATGAAGCATTTTAATAACGACGGGAGTAGTAAACAGTAAGGAAACGTACGTTTCCTTCTGGTCCGTCCTTAAATTTCGTTCGTGTAAAATGGTTTAAAACGTAGGCTAAAAATAGTAATAGAAGTTGAGTTGACTTTAATAGAATTAGCCAGAAACGTAGTAATCTGAATAGCTGTTTAAGTAAAATGAGGTGAATTTTTCCGGAAACATTTTTAAAATAATGGAAAATTCCATCTTTTTTATTTGAAAACTTTTTGGGAATTTGGAACATCTTAACATATCATTTAAATTTTTGAGCAAAATTCAAATCCTTTCGAAAGATGGATTTTATAACATCCTAAATCATCAAACTCAAACCATCCTTAACGTTCGGTTTGAACAAAACGTTCCATTTTTACGAATGACCCTTGAGGCGATTTTTGGCCTTGCCTGGAGCTGGTGAAAGCAGAGTGAAGAATGAACGTTAATGATATAGGAGCTTAGAACCTCGGCTATAAAACACCCTTCACCTACATCTATATAGTTTTCTAGGCCTCGACATAATTTATTGTCCTCGAATATTGACTATTTTTGAATTTCCCGCGGGCAGATTGGATGCTTAGGGAATGCCCCGTGATATAAGCCGCAGGCTTTGTGGGACGTCTAATTTGTGGAGAAAGTAACATCTGCTTGGAAGTGTTTTTAATGAAGATTTCAGTAATGAAGCCAAACATCTCTCCTCCTGTATTTATCTTCTTTTACATTCCGTTTATAGGCGTCTCTCAGGGTTTTTTAAGTTCTTCCTGATCCCTACTGAATTTTTTTTTTTTAAATTGGTAAAATAAATTAGAACTTGTCATTCCAGAGCGAATAAGGGCTAGAATTAGTTAAGCCTCTTTTTAATTTTAGTATTTTTTGTTTTATTTTAAAACACAGAATCCCATTGTATTCAAGTCGGATCATTCATCAGATATGACTTTTTCGGGGTCCGTCTTATTTCTTTAATTGCACACAGTTCTATATTAAAATGGTTAAATAGGATTTGATTAAATCAGGGTCATAGCTATAGAAGAGAGACAATGTAACAATAGGAATGTACACTCTCAGCATCTCTGACGTCAGGAATTAATGGCTATTTGTCAACAACCCATAACTTAACGCAACATTGCATTCATTTACAAATACATTCTAAATCTCTTCCAAGGCAATCCATAGAAGACTTAAAAACGGTCAAAAACTGCGTTTTCACATTTTACGTAAGTTCAGCCGTTTAAATGTCAAAAAGTTGATCAGATCCTCGTATTTAGTAAGAAATTGCAATTAATGGATGCTCCCGCTGTAGAGCCTGCTCTCAAAGTTTGCTCGAGAACGGGATGAGACGTATTTAATTAGACACTGTCACCATAGTCATATCTGGGACAATGGTGGAAATGGGCAAATAATATGCCATCGGGACAAAATTCATTCATTCATTTCCTTTGTGAATTCCTGATCTCGAGGAACTTGTTTCTGCTCCAGCAACGTTACGATTTACGATTCACAAATCCACAATAAAGAGAAAGGAACCAGGACGACCTTCTGGGAATTTAACACAATAGTGTACAATTCCGCGGAGAGACGGAGGAAGATGATTGAAATGAAATGCAGATTTGACAGATTGGTGAAATCTTCGGAATGAATGAATAGTCACTCTTCTCGCCTCTTCTTCTGTTTGAGAAGTAAGGGAAACTGAAAGCGATATTATTATAAATCGAGGAGGATATATTATTAAGTGCTAAACCGAAGATGAATTTAATAGGAAATCCAGAAAGCGCTGTTTCATTCAAAATATGTAAATCCAAAGCCTCATTGTTTTCAGGTGAATGGATTCATGGGCGTTGTATTGTGACGAGACAATAATAAGACACTTAATTAATTGTTGTGCAAAGAGAACCGGATGCAGGGTTATGAGATATGATACAAAATTAAGGGTTTTTCACAAAGTATTTTTGACTTTCGAAATTTATAAGTTCTATTTGTTTTAAAAAGTTTCATTTTGCCCCAAATTGTATTTAAAGTCGCCTAAATTAAGAATTTTTGTTGTGATAAATGAGGCAATATTATCGCTCTGCCATAATTCATTCAGAAGCTGATGACTAACCCGTACATTGCATTATTGTAGTTTCCGTGTTCATTTCTTGGAGTTTTAAATATATGTATAACTTACAGGATATTAAAAAATGTAATTCAAACTTCTAAATTTTATGAATAATTCCTGTTGAAAACATCCATAACATCGCAAAAACAATGCGGTGTTTTCTAAGATTTCTCTTTGTTTACTGTAAAAAACACCATTCCCTAGACTAATATGAATTGTGTTGCCAAACATGTGCCAAATCAACTGACAATTTCTCACAAAAAAGTGGGATACGTTTTTAGGAAAAGTGACGTCTTTAGACAGTGCACTTGGGCTGAACAGTTCTGGTTCATATTTGAGAATGTCGAGACTTTCATGGACAGATATAGGGCTTAGAAATAGGAGTTTAAAAACTATATTTATTTATAAATAAATGTTGATAAAAGAAGGCCAAGATCTCTTAGGAAAGCGAAAGGGATGAAAAACAGACGTTGATGATAAATGAAGTGAGAAAAAGAAGGAGTGCTGATAAATGCATTGCTCTGTCCATTTGAATATAAATCCAGCCACTTTCATTCCAATCGTAAATATCAATGAAATATTTATGTATGTCTATTTATTATGTTCATCCATCCATATAATATTTATTCCAGTTTTTTTTAGATAAAAATGACTCCAGTCGAGTCGTACCATATTTCAAATGATAAACACCATGTTTTGGGGTACTTTAAAAATCAAAGAATTTGCTTTTATAGTTTTATGGACTCATCATTTCGGCGACATTTTAACAACGAGAAATGTCTCAATTTGTGGTTCGGAAGCATTTTGGAATGTATATTTTTTATTTAGAAGACTAATGTTAATGTTAGCATCTTGCGCGGAAACATTTATTTCGCAATACTAATAATAACCTAAAAAACTACTATCATTCGAAATGGCTGGCTTCAAAATTCTGATCATAAACCCTCTGGGTTCCTCTGAAATAACCGTATTTCAATTTCAGACTAGGTTTAGAATTTGATATTTTAAATTTAATAAATAAATCTGTACATAAATACAGTTCCGTCAATAATTCAGTTATGAATTGTTTGATCTGACCTAACTTTTGAGATTTTTGCCAACTGCCAACTGTTTTGGGCTAGTAATTGTGATATTATTAATTGTAATACATAAAATTAAACGTAATTAACCATTTTTTCTTGACAAATTGTAGGATTTGAACGAGAGTGTCCAGAGTTATCAATTCATCCACGCGGGTCGTGCCCTCAAGATACTGCGGATGGTCAAACTCCTGAGTTTGGTCCGGCTTCTTCGACTCTCCCGTCTTGTCAGATATGTCTCCCAATGGGAAGAGGTCTATGTAAGTCCCCTTATCTTACTATCAACTAATTCCCTCAGATCTAATTAACATCCTTACTTTTCTCTTACACACATTTTTCAATTACAATACTTAATTACGTAACAATTCATTCACTGCAATTAGCCAAGCATTAATTAAATCATTCATTTTAGTAGAAGAAGAGTCGCAACGGGCATTTTGTTACATTTTTTAAAACTATGAACTAGGAACATACTATTCGAATTTCTGTAGCTGTTTTGATCTAACTATATAATTCTAGGTCAGTTTAAGGAGTTCGAAGTTCGCTTGCTTAGTTTTTACGCTGTTGTGCTTCTGCTTCTTCTTATACACCACTTACGATGTTTGGAGCTTGTAAAACATGTTAGCATTACGTATATTTCGAGGCCGTGGTTTACTGGTTTTACTAAAGGAGTAATTGGTTCTCCTGTTTTAATAATGGGGCCATGGGCTTGTATTTTGGAGGACTCAAAGGTCGGATTCCCTCGTGAGTGATTTGATGGAAAAGTGGAAGAGGAATTAATTCTGCCTAACTGACTTTTCATTGTATTTGAGCCTAAAGAGAACCTCATTCTCAATTTCCAGGTTAAATTAAATCCTTCTGGGATCAATTATCAAGGACCTTCTCTTAACTCCTTACAATTATTACAGTATAGATAGATCTCCATAACATCATATCCACTTACTGCTCAGTCGGGTTTACTAAACCCTGTTTAGAGAAATCGGCTTTGTTCGACCTCAGACGCTGTGGTTTCTGGTATCTGCTAGAGAAAATCAAATTCATCGTTAGATTCGAAACGATCTGAAAAACAACCGGGATGTAGCCTTGTAGATTATTTCAATCGTATGTTTGTAAGTGGAGTTGTGGGCTTTTTAAGTGGGAATATTTACGATATACGAAGAACTAACGGGTTTCCAATCCAGATGTTGGGGAGTTGGGGTTTTATTGTTAAAGTTGATTAAAATATTGTGTTTAAGACACAAGAATAATTATTCTCAAGAATTGGATCAAACCCGTCATACAGAAATCTGGAAAGCATTACACGAATTTTTTAATTTAACACCGAATCTTGTTTTAATTTTTTCGTTTTATTTCAACCAATTTGAGATAGGAACTTTTATAAAATTTCAAAGTACTGTAAGTATCATTTTTACCTATAAATTCCATTTCTTATTTTTCACGCTTTTTATGAGTCTGGGTCGAACACAAGAAACAGATGCATTGTACGTCATCGTGTCAATCACGCATAAGTGACAAAAATTCCAGGTTTTTTTACGTTAGTTCCGTAGTTTCATTTCATCGGAAGTAATTTGAAAAGGCTGATATCTCCGGAACAGAGACTATTTATCCTCGACCTGATTGATATTCCTATCATAAGGGACTCGACGTTCTTTACTAAATAAAAAAACCTTGTTTGAAAACATGTTTTCGGAGCTCGGAATTTGATTTAAACCTCCGTAGAAAAATTAGGGAAATCTGAGTCAGCAATGTCTATAGCCTGAAGGCCGATAAGATGATGATGAGTTGCCGCTTTCTCCGGAATAGACTGGGGATTTTTTCTCGTAATTTTTGCACAAAATATGTTTGATATTATTCGTACGTGGAGACGTGGAGATACTTCTTTGACATAAGAGGAGCTGACAGAGACAAAGGAGTAATATTTGAATTACCATCTCATCCTCGTTAATCATCCAGACAGATCTCCTCCACCCTCTCTTCACCAATCCAAATCTTCAGGTTCAATTTAGGAGGAAAAAATTCAGAAAATTCTATTATTATTATAAATTCAGTTTTATTAATGAAATTTGGAGTGTAAATACCAACAAAAGCCGAAAAATTGGCTAGTAAACTGAAAAGATACGGTTAGTATTTGTATTTTTATCGAACAATTGATTCCTTCATTCTTGACCATATGGGCTTATTATATATTGTTCATCTGCGAAGAACTGGAAATGAACTGGCGGCTCATCATGATGAGGGCAGTTGCAGTTATTAAGGCCAGGAGCCCGGTTGGGTGGACATGTTATTAATTTCTGGAGGAAACGATCCGGAAGTTTTAGAAATTGTGCTTTCAAGGGCTAACGGTTTCCTTGATAAGATTCTAATAGACTCCGGAGTCGCTCTATTTATCAACTCAACTGCCAGTTTAAGCCATTGTAGAGATGACCTGCACAATCTCAATCCAAGTATTACAGACCGTAGGAGAGTGTTAGCGGCTGTATTGGTTTTGAATTTGGTAGGAAAGTCCCGCCAAAATAATAGCATCCCATTAATTTACGAAACGGTAATTAGTCCCCTGATTCTGTCTTTATAATGGACGGTAATAGAATGGCGAATTAAATGTTCACAGAAAATAATGGATTTCAGCTTATTGCCAGTACTGGGTTCACTATTTAGTGTTTAGGAAACCGCTATTACAGTATATCTTGTCTTGTTGCCGAAACCTTTAAAAATGAGAACGTACGTAAATCTTTTGTACCATTGTGTTCCATTAGTCCTTAAAGTGCAGACTGTAGAAAATCCGACAAGTCCTTGCTGTCTCTGACCCGACTTGTTATACTTATTCTTCGAAATAAACGCCCAGGCCGAAGCCCGGAATAACTCTCCCAGAAATAACCTTTACCGGGAGACTGTTATTTGGGGAACTTGAACTACTTTAGCGATGTTTTTTGTAAGATATTTCCTAAAATCTATATTTTAAGCCTAGGAAATGTGAATTTTTTTAGGCTATTTTGATGATTCAACTAGATCATCTGTACTGTCCTACAACAAGGGACTAAATACGGTAGATAGATGTTGGGCTGCTGGAGATGTTCTTTTATAGTGAGTGCTTTCTCCATTAACTTCTCTCCTTTTTTCTTCATCATCTCCCCGTGAAAAGAAAGCCTTGAGTCCTTTTCCCCTGACGTAGGAACATCAATCATTTTTCCAGCCTTTCACAACCGACGGATTCCTGCAGAAGGTTCTTCAGATATATAATAATAATTATGTGTTCTACATATGGTCTTACACAATGAAACCTATTTCCAATATTATTTAACAGACCCTACATCCTCATACAAGATACAATCTCTCTCTCTTATTACTCGTCCTTGTAGCAATTTTACGAAATTACACGCTAAACGAAATTCTTAAATTACAAAGTCCTCTTAAAGATCAAAGAACTTCAAGGAAGGAGAATGTAGTGTGTTTCAGTACCTTATTGCTTCCCAAAAAAGCATTTACCTATAAACGGCTTCAATTAGCATTTTACGAAGGTGTTTCGCAATAAAAAATGTGCCTTAACTGTTCTGCTTCAAGCTGCTGCTTTTTTCGGTGTCGAAACGGCTTTGTTTACCTATAGTCCGGCTTAAAAAATCATTCGAAAGAATTAGGAATAAAATTAAATACAAAAAAATAATAGGAACAGGTACCGCATTTTATAAACTTTCACTGCTACGTTTTTTGAATGAGCCAACGAAAACTGAGTGAAAGCTTACCTTATTGTAACCAGGTCGGAGAGACATGGTGGTGACCATTAACCTCTTGTGTCTGTTTACCTGTGATTGCGTGTGTGTCTGTGTTTGTGTTACTCATTGACTTGTGAATTCCCTGTTTGCGGTGTGTGTTTTTATTATATATAAAATATATTAATTCACACAGCTACGTCAAAGCCTGCACCAAAAGCGTACACGAGAGCGACGAGACTCCGCCTCCTTCGGCAAAAAGGAACCTTTCTCGGGGAAAAATCTTATTTTACAGGTAGGTCACCAAACCACCACTGACCCTTGACCCTTGACCCCTGTTGACCTACCTCTATTTCAATATATTTCAATACCTCTTTTGCTTCTCTGCCTTTCTCTCTTTTAAAGTAGTGACTTTACGTTCTGCACGTTTGGCTGTTGGAAATGCTTGAGTATGTCGTCTCCAATTTTAATACTGATTGGGGGTAGAATGTATTTGCATCTATTTTAGTGTGTATTCTAACCAAGGCTATGTTCACTGTATGCTCACGACATCGGATCCTATGAGATATCTGGTGTTTGTAGTTAGTCGTGTGGTAATTGTGGATGTGGTAACTAGATGTGCATGCCGGTTGCAGAGATACTGTTCTTCTGTTTGCGAAAAAACTGCTTCTTAACTACGGCTTATATAGTAAAAGTATAAGAAATTTAAAGGACTTTACGCTTAGGACGACATTCTTCTTGAAAGGTACTTGTCAGTCATCTATAGGATACAGTTAAATTTTATTAAATTAACGAGAAAGTCGTTTTAAATCCAACCGATTTTAGACAAAATAGATACTGGAATCAGCACACCTAATTTCTTACCGTTAAAATAACACCGAGCCGAGTTTATATTTAATAGGTGTCTTGAACTGAATGAATGAAGTTGTAATTTCAGGTATAGCTTAAAAATGAGTAAAATAAATTGTTCATTAAATTCACTAACTGTAAACCATGCACATTTTTGTAGGTTTTAGTTAGCCAGTGTGGTTTCTGATAAAATGCCGCTAATTTTTTTTATTGTGTTTTAAACCGTTTGGCCATCCCGTACAACCAACATAATCTGACCCAACCAAACTATCCTTCCTTTTAGTGTTGATTCCCCAAACTCTTGCTGAAAGGTTTCTTAAAACGTCGAAGGAGTTAATTGGCAAAATCAGTGACAAATCTGTCAGGAATAAAATCGAAAGATGCATTCAATGGAGAAGAAGCGGGAAAGTTTGAAAGTGAAAGAGCATGATGATATATGATGAGTCTGAACGTTTAATTTTGATTTTTTATGAGTTGCAGTAGGTGATGGTGATTGCACTGATTAATTATGATTTGCTACTGGCTAATGCGCACCTTGTAGTCGTGAAGTTATTATATTAGACGTAGGAAATGGATGCGATTAGTTTTAGTTCATAGTCTTTAGCATCGTATAACCTAGTTTGAAATAATATCTCGGGTTTCAAGAATCTGAGTTGGAAATTGTAAAAATGAACGATCAAAAATTGTGGAAATGAAATCCATTCAGGATTCCGATTTTTGTGCGTTGATTACTGAATCTCATTGCAATGAGAGTCGAATGTTTGGTTGGGATTGTGAAAATCCTGCAATAATGATAATGATGATCCCGTAATTTGATGTTTTACTTGACTGATATTTGATTGTAGTTTCTGAACATGGCCTCGGTGTTCATGAGGATTTTCAATTTGATAAGCATGATGTTACTGATTGGACATTGGTCCGGTTGCCTCCAATTTCTCGTGCCTATGCTCCAAGGATTCCCATCCAACTCGTGGGTTGCCATTAATGAGCTCCAGGTAAGACATTTTCTCAAACTTTTTAGCGTTAGCAAATATCCATTTTGTAAATTATATTCTATTCGTTAGTTCAGCTGTGAAATGTACCGCAATTCGCTAAATAAATCCCACTGAAATGAAGCCTTTCCATCTGGAGGTATGAAAAATAGAGCCCCAGGGGATTTATTTAGACAAATTCTGGCATTAAAATTAAAATTATATTGGTCTGGTTTTTTAATTACGAGAATTACATCTGAAATAGATGGACTTTCAAGTTCATCGAATTTGGTTTATTAATTCTGCATGTGTTTTGAGCTTTTTGAGCGAATAATCAACAACGATCAAATATAGAATTTTAGCAAGGTTCCTTAATTTGATAGTATTTCCACCACATAATACGTGATAAATATCAGTTATCTTCAAACATTCTCCATAAACTGATATTGAAAGTACAAAATTATGTTTTTATCTAAACGAGCAAAAAGCCCGAAAACCCATCCGTTCTGTAAGAAACATAGTTCCTCAAACCCTAACGTGGTTGTTACAACTGAACAATGTTGATGGGGAATAATGCTTCATAAACTCAAATCTTCCACCGGGTCGGGTCGCGTCACCAACTTTAAGAATCGCAAGTGACAGAGTAAATAATTGCCCAGACTCAATATTTATCGCCTCCAAAGTTCAAACTCAAACCTTCCGGTCCTACTCATACCAGCTTGTCGGATTATAGATTCACACTTCTATTAGAATTTACAAACTACAACTCGTCCCATCGTTTTTGAATTTCTGAGCAGGACCTTCACCAACTCCAGTGAACTGAGTCAGTTTTTTGGATATTTCTACCTCCTGATTAGACAAGCCTGAAAACTGTAAACGTAAAATGCAGACACTACATAAAGCGGACATTTCTTTTCAAAGGCGCACTTGTACTTGGCCCTTGAAGCCCAATTCACAAGTCCCACAAATCCAACCATACTCGGCAGATTTCAAACTCATAATCGTATATTCCTATTCCGAAAGTAAATGGAAATTTCCTCGTCGCAACTGAAGGGAGTTGGTAAACTGCTCAAAGTTCTTTTCAGCGAAGCGCTAGATGAAGTACTCAGTTTTTAGTTGTTCAGGACAGGAGAGGGGAAAATTTGTGTCAAGTTTCCACTCCATCTCAATTCCCCTTAAAACAAATGGAACTGAAGTCTACGGACAACAAGAACACAACAAGGACATTCGTCCTTCGATATATACAGTTCCTTTGGCACAAGAACAGGAGCAGGAATCTCATTTTATTAGCTCTGACTTAAAAAGTAAAATGAAAAAGTTTTGCTAAAAACTAGAGGCCTTGTTCGGGGACGGTGAAACGGTGTTCAGAGTCCATATGTGACATTTCATGTCACAACATTTCTGCTCTTGATATTTGCAAATATTTCCCGTGAGGGTTTTACAACCAAACCGAGTCATTTAGGGCATGTCAACATTCCCTCGGATCTCTTAGTAAACCCAACCGTTCCTGGTTGAATTTAAACACTCGTTTCCGACTCTGTAGCTTGTTCTTTTAAATTAAAAGCTGGCAATTTTTAAAACTACTTTAAGTTGTATTATCCAAGGATAATTTTAAAATTCTAGGTTTCAAAATATTAAGCCATTAATACGAAAAATATCCCTATTCTTTAAGTTTAATAGGTTTGAAACAATTTCTATTTCATTCAACTTGTTTGACAGTCAGATGAAGAATAACGGCCTTATAAAGAGTGTCAACTGTACTTGTCATGTGTGGATAAACATGCTTTAATCTCTGCAAACCAAAGCATCACCACGACTCTTTCAGTTGCTTTCTCCAGCCGACGGGGTCTTGTTTTCCGACAAACTCAGACTGCCACTCGAAGCAGTAACTACAGACACTTAGACACGGGATTAGAGGAAATGGACATCTATTTAACAACCACTTACTCCCGTCCCTCCAAACCGAAATCTAATCCTGATTCACCTCTTTCAATCAGACTTTCTCTACCACAACTTCTTGTTTTGAGATTGGTCTAAACGTCCATTTTAAATTTAAATTCCGAACTGATATAAATGTCGGTGTCTCTAAATATGCTTCCCGGGGGTAATTTATTGGGGGATGTGTCTCTCATGGGGATTTAATTCGGGATACAAAATGACTGTATTTCCTCTGAACAGGCCTTCAATAAGGGTGCGAGTAACTGCATTCTCTCTCCCTTTACTTCACACCTCTGCTCTCCTACATTACAATCGTCATAAAAATATTTGACCCATTTTCGTCCTATTTTGGCCAATTCCCAAATGAACTTGTCCTTTCATGTCCTTGGGCTCGTAGATTCGAATTAGTTTTTTACGGTGGCTTCTTTCCTCCAGTTCTGTAGGTATATTTTCTAGTTAAAAGAGTTTCCGAGATCTAAGACGATCTTAGAGCTGGAGCTATGGACGGACTGCGTAATAGGAAATAGGGATTTCATCTGAAGGGCCATATATATCTGTTCAATGTTCCAGGATGCATCTCACAAAATGCTGAGACAGGGATCGGGTGAAACGGGTAGTGCATTTAAAGTAGTCAAGGCAACCTAGTTTCACATCTTTTAAGCTGATACTGCCACCACCGCAAACTGTTCGTATAGATTACAGGTTCATCGCCAATGTTCAGGAGGTTCCTATATGATAAAACATCAACGGATATCATCAAGTATCGTAGATGAGCACAAACGATCGAACGATGAAAACATTGATGATATCATGTTGCCCCAATCATGGATCAAAATTATCGTTATCGCTGTAGACTATTTTCAGCGATATACCATTTAATGACAGCAATTGATATGACCTTACATTTGAACCCAGTTTAGAGCTGGTGAGACCGATATGACCCTACATCTAACTTTACCTACCTTATGACCTTTTATATTCATATATACGATACCTAGTATCTTTTGAAAAAAATGAACCGTTAGAGCACAACTGTACACACTGACGGACGAACAGACAGACACCAAAGTAATCACATAAAGCATAAATGTGACTTAATAAAAGTATAAGTAATTTACCTCTCTGTCTTCGAGGCAGCAATGTGCTATAAAAAGCTTACCTGGGTTTCGGAATCCCCCAATGTATTCCAAAAACCCAGTACCACAAAAAGATATTCTTGCACGAGAGCCGAAGGGAAAGTTGGAAGATGAAGGGCTAACTCCGGAACAACTTTGAACTTGAAGAGACAAATTTTTATTATTATTGCTGTTAAGAGTCTCATAAATCTTTATTCAAAACTTTGTAATATCCGTTGCGAAAAATCCAGAGTTCTTCTTCTAGCTAGTTAAAGGCTCAGTTTTTACTTCCATATATAATGCTATTACTTCCTAAAAACCCAACTGGGTCATCATCATCATCATCATCCCTCCAGTTCTGAGACCGTCTAGGGCCGCGGAAAAGGCCCTTACCGTAACTCTTGACAAATCAAACTTATTATTATTAGCAGCTCGGAAGCCCATCCTAACGATCATAACTATGAACAGGAAGGTCTGGGCAAAATACTTTTTAAGAGCAACTTTCCCCTGCATTTTGAACAAGTTTTTCAATCAGGAAATCGGAAGTTTGGTTTCTTAATATCCGATCCGTAATGGGGTTTGGGATCGTTCTTTTTTGAAGCTACGGCCCTTCGACCATCCTGTTCCAGCTCCTTCGATCCGGAAGACTTGGCCGTGGAACTGGAGAGAGATAGATATATTTGGGGGACTGAACGTGTGTTTTGGAAGGGACGGATGGTTCTGAAAGTTGGGACTTGGGAGAAGAGGATGTAAAATTTATGGAAGTGTAGGAGTAAATAGTTTCAGACTCTCGTATCATTTATCCCCCGAGTCGCTAAGAAGAAGAGGTTCCGAACTTGGGGTTCAGGAGTGAGCTGTGAGGTATCAGAGCCGAGGCTGTCAAATCACACGGGAAAAGCAAGACTGACGATCACCACATATTTTATAGCCCCCACTGTACACTCTCTCCTCTTAGGTTATGAATGGCTATGGAGGAGTCACGTAAGTTTAGAGAGATGACGAAATATCGATCACTCCAAGGGGCCCATTAGGCCGCCGACGATACCAGTCACCCACTGGCTCAGTTTCAGTTAAGCAGATGGGGCTGTTTACAAACCACGTGGTGGGTAGCACAAAGGATAGTTAAAACGTGGTCCGACCTACGAATATGACCACTTCGGACACCGACCTTGGAATCTCTGTAGCATTTTAATTCCTAAAGCAAGTGACCAATTTCAGCAATCACACGTCTCCATTTTGAGCATATCGCGGTGTTTGATTTTAAAACTGGAAAGGGCAAGTTGTTTGAAAAATACAATTAAAGTCGGATTTTCAATTTTCATGACAAAATTAAGTTAATTTGACAGCCGTTTGGCTGCTTCAAATAAATTTCAAATTCACAAATATTTAACATTTGTAGTGAGAGACCCTTTTTAGTATTAGCCATAGTATCTCCAGAATTCCATGAGGTCATCTGAGAGTGATCATCTCGATTCGGAGAACTGCATGGGTCGGACTGGTCAGAGTCATTCATTCTAGTTTTCCGTCTCCAAGCCCCGTGTAACCGGTGTAGCGCAGCAAGGAAGCAAACCACTTTAGCTTAAGAAGCTCTTTAAAAGCCCTGTCATTAAATATCCAAGAACTGTCTAATTATACTGGGACTTGGTTGGGGCATGAAGAAATCCCGTAACAAACCCGGATGCTCAGTAAAGGCTCTAATATCTCTGCTAACATCACATAACATGTTACCTACGGATGGGACCTGCCCTTGGACTACTTAATCCTCGGTCTAACATCACATCAATCCCCTTCTGTTCAGATCCAGATTGTCAACGGGGAATGACTAACCTTATCTTAATCCCTCTTTAAAGACGAGACACACTTTCATCACATTTCGCCGCCCTTCATTTTACATTTTGACATGAGAAGAGGATGTAACTGAACTAGGTTTAGCCTTAATCTGGAAATAGATCCCTGGGGGCACATTCTGTCCAGAGTTTTTAGATGTGTGGGGGTGTTTTGCGGGGGTGGGACCTATTCCGGTGATACATTTACATTTTTACATTTTGTTACAGGAATCAGGAAGTACTTAAACTTAAAAACAAGTCAAAAGTTCCAAAAAAAAGTTGGAATTTTTGACAATTTTTGTCAACTATCAACTTGCTTCTTTACCCCTGGTTTAATGACAAAGCTTCTTGTGAAGTATTTTCAAGAGTGAGTATCTTCGCTCGACTGCTTCAAAAGGGTGGGAATTTATTTCGGGAATTTTGTTTACGGATTTACGCAATATTAAATTAGGCTACCGAGGTTCTCTATAATTAAGATAAGAATACTTATATCGGTAAGTCTGTCATGCTTCAGTGATTCCAAAAGTTATGGTGTATGGCTATATCTCTTTCCTCGTTCCTGTAAACGGTATTGTTCTGTAATGGCCGGGAGTGCTCATTAGGAGGACGAGATCGGAAATTATTCAATGGCCCTGTTTAGGGACTCCGGCTCTGAAGTCGAGGACGTCGTTGTTGGATATTGGAATATTTAAGATGGGATGTAAATGTAATGTAATTATGATCTACTTTCCCAATCCCGATTCCGGATTCCTTGACGAACTTGTTTCCAAACTAGGCTACCAGAAGCGGAACAAGAAGAAGTCCCTCCGGGGGCTCTGAGGAGCCCATTAATTATTTTCCTGTCACACTCGCCCCCTCCGTTAGTTGTGACAGTGTTTACGTCCATGCGTTCATCATAGGATTCCATGCTTTTACATAAATTAAATCATATTGTACGGTTATTCAATTCGAAACTATCTAATAATCTTGAAGCTATTGCTGAAAATTATTAATTTAAAGTATGTTAATAATTTATTCAGGATCAGGGTTCCAGAAAGCCCGGTTTTTGTTTTAAACACCAGGATATACAATCATAGCAAACACTAAAAATATAATATTAAAGATTAAGTATGTATATTTGTTTCTTAATGTTGATTATGTCGCCCAAAAATGGTACAAAAACTGAAATCCAATTATTAAACCCTATAAAATCCTGTACCACGAACCCTATTGTTACAGTTTTAATGTAATGTTATTCCCCAACCTCATGGGCCAACTCGAATATGGGTTTCTTTCTCCCAAATTGTCTCCGAATGTCCCCGCAGTGGATTTCAACTCGGATGAATTATGGATTACAAATCTTAATTAATCGAATCTTGATATCAGAAACCAGTAACTTAATTACGTTATTGTTAATGAAATCGTGAATAGCAAATGAACTAATGAATTAATTGTATTTATTTCAGGACGCCTTTTGGCTGGAGCAGTACTCATGGGCCCTCTTCAAAGCCATGTCTCACATGCTGTGCATTGGGTATGGCCGATTTCCACCCCAAAGTCTGACGGACATGTGGCTGACGATGTTGTCCATGATCTCGGGGGCCACGTGCTACGCTCTATTCCTTGGCCATGCCACTAATCTCATACAGAGTCTCGACTCTTCCAGGAGACAGTATCGGGAGAAGGTGAGGGACTACCGCAAAATATTTTATATTATATATATTAGTCCCCATGTATAATTTCTTCTGAATAAACGCCCACCCCCATCACTCATCTCACAAAGAGACATGGGCATTTATTTCGGGGTTTCCAATCGCTTAACCTTAGCAAAGTGATGGGGAAACTATTTCGGATGACTCTATTTAAAAATTAACGGTATATTCCCGCGAATTAATTAATAATTCTCCAATCCACATTTTTCCTACGTCTCCGACGACCTACTTTTACGAATTCCGCTACCTCCGCGTTTCCTTTCATCTCGTTTTTTATGAGACAAAAGGACTCTGGCTCCATTGATAGCGTACTTTGAATAGATTCAGTATTCAATAGCCTTTCTTTTTTCCGTATTGATTGGGAGATTGATCCTTGAATGGCACACACACGAGCGAGAGTCGAGGTGTTCGGTTTGCAAATTCCTCAACATGACAGACTATAGATTTCTTTACAATGTTCTTAAAGATTACAAAATGAATGAGGCTGGATGTGTCACAGAATCTTTTGCAGATGGTTTATAAAACTCATTATGATTATGAAACGTATGGATCAACGGTGACATATTCTTATGACAGATTTCATCTATTATATTCGAATTTTTAATCAGTGATTCACCTCACCTAAGCTACGGTAAAACCTCCAGGACATACAGGTATACAAGAGGTTAAAAATTTTGTTCAGGAGTTATAGAATTTGAAATAAAATGCTCCGTCCCGCATACTTTTAGTAAAAACGAACTAGTCCGTATAGACCAATTTGTTCTCAATTTAGAATTCCAGCTAATTTATTTGGGAAAAAAACCAGACTGGACTTTAAGGAGACAGTTATTAAAAATTAATGAGAATAGAGAGACGTAAACAATTGCACCTGACCAATTGACATTTTTGCAGATACGAAGGATAAAATAGGAAAATGCAGTAGGCAGTAGAAGTGTTATTGACAAGTAAACGGAATATTATGGATGAACTTATAAATAAATTGTTTTTTAAGAGGTCTCTTGTCTTTATACCAGCCTACTATAAAATCATTAATTGAGAAATACGTTTCCAGTAGACAAATACCAATTGGTTCATTGAGTTGTTTTGGAACTTGGTCATTTGGTAAAATATTCTGTTAATCGTACAATGTCCAGGTAGTGTACCTATAGTACAATATGCATTCGTAAACGTGATAGTTTGAAATATTTAATAATCTTATAATAAACTTTATCGTCTTAATTCATTGTAGTGTTGTCTTAACTGGACTAATTGGATAACTAAATAAAAACTTTTGTCAATTTTTAGGAAGAATTTCTACTTTTTTTCCTAGCAATCATTAATACTAATAAAATTGGATCGGAACTTTTACTAGTTATCAAATGTACATTATAATGCTGTAATCAAATGAAATTACATTGTGGCCTTTTCGTTACTTTTCGATTTCAGCTAAAACAAGTCGAGGAGTACATGGCATATCGCAAACTTCCAAGAAACATGAGAGCCCGCATTTCCGAATATTTTGAGCATCGATACCAAGGGAAATTCTTCGACGAGGACGCGATTCTGGGCGAACTCTCCGAAAAACTCCGTGAGGTATGGACTACATTCCCATTATATTAATTCGATCAACGTTTTTTAGGTTAACGACAGCCGGCAACTCTAATGTGCGAACTCTGTACTCTTTATTTAACGATTAATAAATTTAAGATCGAGTAGTTGTAAAAACTCCCGGTTAAAAAGATAGCATACGTATCGTATCTATCTTATGAGTTATCAAGAATGTTGATAAAATAAGACCCAAACATTTTATAATTTTGACTTCTCAAGAAAATTTAATATTCATTTACAACTGTTTTCTCCTACTTTTATAGAATAAAAAAATTAAATAGGAAATCCCATCATCGATTAATGAATCTAAATCGTAACCGAGATGAAAGGCCAGCAAAAAGTAGCTTTATCCTGTTTTATGCTCTCTTTTATATCGATATTTATATTTAAGAGCCCAAGAAGCCACAATAGAAATAAAGAGTAAAGGATTATTATTGGTCCTTTTATGTTTTGCAGTCTTCGCGTCCTCAAGTCCCTTACTTTCTATAGACGAACAAAAGACTTGAAAGAGTTTGTATCTCAAATCGAATGGCTCAATTCCTCCTATCCTTAAGCGTCTGTAGAGAGAGTGCCACTCGAACAGGAACCTATTCTTCCATGCAACTTTATTTTTTAATTTCCGAAAAAGATACAGCCTTTCCACTTTATTTTAACTCCGCCGAGGACAGAGAAGATCAAAATCAATACCGCTTTACAACCATTTTTAGCCTGATTTTAGGAGTCTTTTTCTTGAGAAAAAGTTTAGCCGTTTTAGTCGGACTTTTGATTTACTAAATCAGAATAGTTCAAAATCGGCCTGAGAGGATGGAATAGAAAGCAAATGAAATGGATATGGAGTATTAAGTTCAATTTTCGATAAGAGTATTGTTTTTCTCTGTCTTGTCAAGCAAGTTTTGTTTTATTGTATCGTTTTAGATGATGGTGGAGTTTATTTTTTCAAGGCGTCTAATGGCTACTTCCCTAGAAGATTGTTGAGTGCCTGGAATCGATTTACTATTACTATATTATTATATTACTATGTTTTTTCCTCGTCGGGTTTTTTGGTGAAAGTACAGGGTTGGTGCTGTACAGTGTAGTTGTAGTTTTAGGAAGGTGGATTATTTGAGATGGGACTGGAGAAAGTGTTATGTTCGTAGAAGGAGTAATATCATAACGGCGGATTTATTGATTTCAGGATGTAATCAACTATAATTGCCGTTCTCTCGTGGCCTCAGTCCCTTTCTTTGCAAATGCCGACCCCGATTTTGTTTCCGAAGTGGTCACCAAGTTACTCTATGAGGTCTTCCAGCCAGGTAACCTCACATTTTTCACTTGTAAATTGAATTATAGGTTAGGAACGGTTCAAATTATATAGAGACTCCGGGACTAGTTTAAACGGTAGAGGATGATCGAGTCTAGGGATGACGCGTGTTCGAATTTGGCGTCGTTTTAATAGAACGCGCGTATTGCAGGTTGAATTTTGAAGGAAAAACTGATAATCCTTAAAAATTGCTTTAAACCGATAAGCACCCAGAATAATCATAATTGGATCACAAAAAAGATCCGTTTAAAATACATTTACCGGAAAGCACACGCCATTTAAACATTTTAAACACACATTTTTTCTCCCGCGTTAAAATTTTTAGAACACTAAGTCGCTATATTATATCCACAACGTCTCGAAAGATAATTTAAAATGATTCCGATAAGAATCAACCTGTCGCAATATTTAATCCTTCTGAGAATTCTAAATATGAGATTTTTTCCCAGCCTAATGTTTCTCAAATGATCGCTTAGCGCAGTCGAGTGCTGAAATGATGATTTAAAAACTGCGAGTCGCCCTCCTCCATTACATAGCCTGTCATCCGCATCAGTATGAACTGACACATGACAGCACTTAGGGGGAAGTGACAGTTGTCAGTATTTCTGAATCCATGCAGGGATTTATGGGATTATTACAGGATGGAATCAAAGGATAAGGAATTTTGTGAATCAATAAGGATTGTTTGGAAATCCCGTGTAGCCGATCCCATACTGATTTCCTGACTCCTCGTCTATACAATATGGGTATCCAATAAGAGAGTGTGGAAAGAGTAAATCTTCTTAGAGAAGAGCTGAGAAATAATCCGCTTTGTCTTCCTCTTGGAGGAAGAAGTCTGCTGGGGGATTGATGAAGGAAGTAGTATCGATCGATGTAGGCTTTGATTTGGAAATGCTGGATTAACTCCTAACTAACTAACTGCCTGCGATTTCAGTATGGATTTCTATGCGATGAAGCTCACTCTCAGTTCCTTAACTGTTTTTGCAGGTGATATCATCATCAAGGAAGGGACAATTGGGACGAAGATGTACTTCATTCAAGAAGGGATTGTCGATATTGTTATGGCCAATGGCGAAGTCGCTACTTCCTTATCCGATGGTTCTTATTTTGGGGAAATTTGTCTCCTCACAAATGCCAGGTAATGCAGTTCTTGGGCGTCTTAATTGACAGCTAAGCTGTCCTGTTTGTATGTCCGATTTTTTGGTGATTTTTTGGGATTTTGGGAGAAAATTGTAGAATAAAGGTTGTTTTTTGTAAAGTACTTTTACGACAGGTATTGATTCATTCATTTTAAAGTTAGTCGTTTACAAATATCTTCAGTCGGTTCTTCTTTATGGGAACGGGATTTTTGTAGGGTAGAATTTAAATTGCTTGCCATTTTTGGTCCAACTTGCCAATTTTGCGAACGCGGATGGAAAATTTGCTGTAGAATACGTGTAATACTGCTTGGAATTTATATAGCTACGTTGGTCTTAAAGGGTGAAAACTTTATAATAAGGCCAGTCACAAGCACCGGAAAATGGACTTTAAAAACTAAAAAACGTTAACAAACGCCAGCATGAAAACTTTTTACTTTCTCTAGAAGAACAAATTTTCATCAAAATTAGAGTCACCCCCTTTGGATGATCAATGTGATAACTATTGAACCTTTAAAAGAAGCCTTTAAAACTCGTATTTTTGGAACCCTGGTAAACAATAAATCCGGATTTAGTAATAAAGTCACAAAAATCAGGATTCCAAAATCGGATCCGGCTGGTCTGTTTTAATAAAACCCCTTCTGATATCGATTAACTAGGACCGAAAGAGAAAAGCAAGGGGAAAGCAAAACTAGGAATTTTGTCGGGGTTGAAGCTAAGGGAAACTAGGCGAGTTTTTGGGAAGTTTGGAAAGAGTGGTGGTGGTGGCATTTGACTGTCTCCTCATATCCTAAATTGTCCCAACTGACCTCGACTTTTGATTTACGAGCTCATCCCCTGATGGCCTTTTTACCTCACGAGATATCCCTATATCTCCCATTATCCCACTCTAATATATTCCCTTGCTTTGGCCCTTGTTAGAAGAATGGGATTCTTATGTATTTCCTCCCTCCGTGTATGTTTATATGGGATGATGATATGATAGTTTGTAAAATGTGAATGGGACCCTGGGTTTCTTGTAATTTATGGACATGAATTTGGTGTTTTATTACAGGCGAGTGGCGAGTGTACGGGCGGAAACGTACTGCAATTTGTTTTCCTTGAGTGTGGAACATTTCAATGCCGTGCTTGACCAATATCCACTCATGAGGCGGACCATGGAGTCTGTCGCAGCTGAGAGGTACTTTAAATATAATGGCTATTATCGTCAGTTAGCATGGGAGGGATAGGGATGCGGATAAGGGACAGGCGGATGCGTTTAGGGATGACGGGAATTTTTAAAAAGTAGAGGCTGAACTGAATATCAACACTGGGTTTTAAAAGATTTTCGAGGATTTTAAGCATAATGAATTGTATAAACTTGGGGCTTGAGCTAAAATTTTGAACCCCACCAAAAATACAATAACTGCTTCAAATCCTCTGAATGCTGAATAATAAGAACACCCGATAAAACAAAAAATTCAGGTCGGATATTCGCGCCATCCTTAGTATCTTCGTTGTCGAGATTGAGGATCTCAAATAACTCGGAAGGGAAAGGGAGTCTCAAGACTGGAGTTCGTCAACGAAATCGTAGCGTTGGTCATTTGTAGGATTTATTCCGTATTTGGAGGAAGGATAAGGAACGACAAGAACAAATAGCCCCAGAATACGGAATGATTACATTTATTTATTCAATCTTGAGGAAGACCACTTTTCTTAGTCGAAACTCCGTTCACTTCCGAACATCTCCAGCAGCTTCCAGTCTCGCGGAAAAGTTGGGCAGATTAGTTCCTGTCCAGAAAAATTCAATCAGAGGGAGCCGAAGGGTGTCTAATGAGTCAGAGTTCCTTTAAGTCAAACTCAATCTCGAGCTCCAAACTTTGGGTTCTCTAATTCAAATTAGGGGATATTGATGGTAGACACTTTATCCTGTCCGATCCGCAGAGGGTTTTCCATAGAAAAATTGCTAGAATCTACAACATGAAGTTCAAACTCATTCGGATTGTCTAATGAATGTAAATGCTTTCTAATTACAGACTGAACAAAATCGGGAAGAATCCGAACCTGGTGTCGACTCGGGATGACCAGTCCGTGTCAGCCATCGTAACGGCCCTGTCGGAACAGGCAGCTCACGAAGATGACGAAGTGGACTTGGCTCCTACACCGCCGCCCTCTTCTAAATCCAAAGACAAGGACAAATGCGACATGAGGGAACTGACGAAAGCCCTTGCCAAAGTCAACCTCCCTCGACCCAAGTCTGAAAACTGCTTCCTCGCCTCTCTGGAAACCCTGAATCACACGGTTCCACATCCGGAGGTGTTGCCCTCCTCCAAGTATTTAGCGGCCATGCCCCTAATCGCCATGACCCCTATCATCGCCACGTCCCTCGTCAACGCAGGTCAACCACTACCACCACCACCACCCAAGATCAATGGCTCCGCTGCTCAGCAACTTCTAGCTGCGACGAAAACGGCCTCGGCTCCGGTGACACCGACTCCTTCACAGGGCCACAAGCCCCCAGCAAAGCCCCCCTCTACGTCGTCTACAGAGAAACCGCCTTCCTATTCTCAAAGTTCGTCAATAGCCCCTTCAACTACTCATATAATAGGTCATCCCCTGGCCCCAATAACAATAA
Organism: Desoria tigrina; assembly: GCA_906901685.1. Classification (NCBI taxonomy): domain Eukaryota; kingdom Metazoa; phylum Arthropoda; class Collembola; order Entomobryomorpha; family Isotomidae; genus Desoria; species Desoria tigrina. The sequence goes on from CAJQTU010000007.1 coordinate 2,187,688, forward strand.
TGACCTCGGCCACCGTGACCTCCCCACCTCCAGCAATAAGTTCACCCCCCTCGACGAAGCCTAGCTTTTCCGTGGGTCCGCCTTCTTCTTCCTCGTCTCACCCCGCAACGTTTGTCACGCCTTCTAGTGCAAATATAACAGCTCAGTCTGTGGTCCGGCCGCTGATGTCACCGGCGGTGACAGTCACTCGGCCGCCGGGCCAAGGTCCCAGAGCCACCTTTCAGTCACCTTCCCAACCGACCTCATCGGCTAAACCAGGCTCATCATCAACTGTAGTTAGGCCTCCTGTAACAAGTGCAAGTGCCGCTAGTCCTAGTAGTATCAAACCCGTCGTAGTAACTTCTGTTCAATCGAAATCCAGTTCTTCCCCACCCGTACCCCCCACCACGATATCCATTTCCGGTTCAACAAAAGACAGGGCTGGGGCAACTGCTCCGCCACAAGTGTCGACAACGACCAGTCGACAGCCATCTTCGACATCGACAACAACGAGCCGACCGGCTCCTCCGTCGACTCAACCGCCGCCACCGGCATCCGCGGCTATCAATATCGCTCCTCCTCAGTCCACGGTAACGAATAGCGGTCGACCACCGGCAGCACCCGCGCCGGCGACCGGCAACTCGGCCGCTAATGCTAAAACAGATGGCGCGAACAGCGGCGGGGGCTCCGGCGGCGGAAGCAGTACTCACTACCGATAGATATTCTGAACGCATTGCTTAACTGGGATTTAATAACACAGTCTGGCTATGAGACACACTCTGAGATGCAAAGACGTGAAGTCGACTCTTAAGAACTATATTAACAAATAAAGACTACCTAATTTATACACTACAACTTAGGAATCGACTACAGGATAAAATAAGTATTACTATTAACTAATTACAATTAGTATTAAGTCGCATTTAAGAGATATTATAAAGAGAGAACTAGCCAACTGGGTGTTTAAAGTTAGTATTGATGTCTCCAAAAGCTACAAGATCCGTTTTCTTATCCCTGTTTTCTATTATTCCGCTACAAGTCTATTAACTACCGTCAGAAACCCAAAATGCAATGTTGGATGTCTTAGGAAATGTCAAAATTGCCTTTAAACATGTTCTTGGCAGAAGTATTATTACTAAGGGTAACTCGGATTAACCGTAACTGTAACTAAAACTAACCCGAATACAATGTACTTGTAGATCATCATGACTCTCTGAGATGCGGTAAAGCCTTTCCTCAAAGCAATAGTTTTCTAGACATGGATTTCAAATTATTCTTCCTCATAAATTCCTACTCATTGGAATGGACAGGACGAGAGAAATACAAGAGATATTATTATTATTATAACAAGTTAGGACTTATTTATACGCAAATGCCAGCCCTACCATTTTTCTATTAGAGATCTATAACCAAAGCTCTATTAAAACCTAACGTTACAACTACACTAAGCTAAACTCAACGCTAACCTACTATGAAGTACCACAGAATTATTAATTAAACAAAATCAACGCATAATAGAATGGAAATTAAGTCGTCATTCATAGTCACCAATTAAAGAGCAGCAAAAATGAAGTGATTTTTGAAAAGTAGAGAAAACTTTCGAAAGTTGTAGTGTTTGTAATCCATCCAAAATTTCAGAAATCCGAAAAACATTGTAGAAAAACAATGAATTTCCAAAGCAAAATAAACAGAAGCATTGTTGCCTCTAGAAGAACCTCAGTAGAAATAAAATAGTTAGTATGAGAATTAGACAGAATCAACAATACAATTGAACAATCAAGGAACGGAATAACTCATCTTTTCTGAGAGGAAAAAAATCAAATTTTACTTTTTATTTTGAAATTTACAACCGAAAACAAGTCATAACCCACTGAAATATGGTCGTCATCTTCACCTGTGATCCAGAGTAGTTTACTAACTTAAACAAATACTTTTAACGATACTGAAAAACAAGAGAAACCTTAAATTACACTATTATACATAGTTATATATTAAATGTTAACTCTCCGTAGAAAATGTACGCTCGATAAGTATACTACATATAAAGGTAAATATGGATAAGATAGCATTGCCTGACAAGAATAAAACGTAGATTTAAAATAATGCTAATCCCTATTTGTAGCCGATTTTAAAGATGATTTTTAAAAGAAAAACAACCCTAAACCGATAAGCTGTTTCAACTTTATTTAGAGAATTCAAGAATACTAAAGTACAGGAGAGAATGAACAAGAACAAAAACAAGAACAACTCTAGTCAACTGTTCAGTATTAATTTACTAAAAACAAAATATAATATTATTATTCGATAGATAACTCGATATGTTAAGTTAAGCCGTGGAAGGTGTTACTTAATTGCCCAGTTAAGATTAGCCGTCGGAAACATATTAATTGCTGGAATTACTTTATAATCCTAACCCAAAAGGTGCGAATGCTGGTGCTCAACCTTCTGTAATACAATGCAATTAAGCTAAATTAAATTATGATTATGTGGTAAATATAAATAAATACTGTAAATATGTAATCAGGATTGATATATCGTGATGAATTAAAGCTAAAAAAAGTATTAAATTGCAGTTGGAAAACCTTACTGTAATTTTTAGTCTATAATTTTGAACCCTAATTTTAAAACACATTGGAATTAAATCCCTAAAATTTGATATACTTTTTTAATTTGTGACTTTAAGTTGTAAGTATGCAAAATCCATATCAACGTCAATACTTTGTTTTGTATGGAAAATTGACCTTGTGTTTTGGAATGATTTGTTACTATAAATAATATGTATGGATTATGTATTAAAGTAAAGATACAAGGTTCGACAGATAAAATGCTTAGCGAATTAAAGTGTTTAAGTGGTTAATCTGTAACCTTTTCTACTCATTTCGTGTTTGAAATTGTGAGGACCCTTAAAATGAATTACCTACAACCTAAGATTATTTTTTATTTCACAAAGAATACCTAAAGTTTAAGATTTAAACCGTTTCTGTTGGCCATGATTTGGATTTTTTAGAAAATGTTGAAACGACTCATAGTGCCTCTTTAGACTTAGGAGATTAGCCGACATATTTAATAATAAAACAGTTTGTGTAAATAGTTAGTACTAAAAGAGGATTCAGGAGTAGAAGAAAAAAAACAGAATAATGGCCCTGGATTTTAATTAACTTGTATTTTAAAAACAACCAAAACTGCAGAGTATATATAAGAGTATGCAAGTAAAAAATTATTATTTTAATTATTTATTCGGTTGTTTGCATGGAATATGCGGTTTATGTTTTATCTGTTCCGGATTGTTGTGGGATCAAACATTAATTTATTTCTGTTGTTTAAAACGTTTAACATGTTATTTTCTTTCGCTTCCAGACTAGAGACTGGGACTACTGTTTAAAACATTGTTTTTACATTTTATTTTTATTTTTAATGTGGTAATTTTTACACTAATTGTAGTATGATTCCAGAGGTAATAAAATAGGTTTATTTACTTATGTTTAATTTAGATTACGAGTCTGTGGAGATTAATACTTGAGACATTCAGCTTTGTATGAGAATTTGGACAGTTTATATTGTTTAATTGAAGTTTTAAAACTGTATTAATCTTAAAATTTTCTGATATTCGTTAATTTTAAAGTTTAAGGTTAATTTTTTTAATCTTACTTTCGGTAAAATATTTAGCCAGCCCTCAATATTTCCAACTTTTCGTTCGATACGATACGATAACTGTAAGTTGAGTTCTAAGTAATAAGTATAGATATTTTATAGAAGAAGCGATGAGCTAAAGATGTGAGAAATATGAGATGAGAATGAGTTGAAATTAATAAAAATATATGAAATGAAATCCATTTTGTCGAACTTGCTTTACAATTTATTTTGTCTAATTCAAGCGGTTTATAAAAACTTAATTAGTTTTTAAATGAGCCATCAACTCGACCCAGCACTTGTAAATGTAATTTAACGTATTTTAGTGGTACTTTTGGCACTGTATTTTTCATTTACGTTTTGAGTACCGTTGACTGTAATTAACTAAATCTGCTGTCGGGAAACGGGACCCCACAGTTCCTAGTTGTTTTTGTAGTTTTATCCATGCAGTATGTAGATAATAACAAAAAGAATGTAGTTCCCTAATTACCCAAATTAAAAAACCATGACTTTATTTTCATAATTGAAACACGTTTTGCATTAACCTTAAATTTTTTATGACATATTGACCACAAATTGGTCAGCAGTAAGTCCAATCCTGGCCATATTTTGGTCGACATGCTAGAGGACACGGAATTAATTTTCGGACAAACGATGTTCCTTTTTTTCTCAGAGAATCGCCGACATGTACATGTCCGATCCTCTGTGTTGGAAATGGCACAGTTCCTGGATATTTTTCACACGTGTAGCTATCATGTGTTAGCATTTCTTTCACAAAAGCCGTTTTGTAAATGATCTCCCGAAGTGCTTTCTGATCTTGCCCTTTCCAAGAGGGATTTTTCAGACCTAACTGGATTTAAATGGCATTGACAACTCAGTAAGAATTCGAAAATATTATGACAAGTTAAAATACTACAGACTTTAACACCATCTTACTAACTTTGACGACTTGTTTCTGAAGATTTGCAGATTCCAACGGGTTTAGACGGTAGTTTTTAACCCCAAACATTCCGGCTAACATCGGAGTATCATGCCCCTTTTTAACGTCTCTCATCATGTGAAATATCCATTTCGAGTTTTCCCATTCCGAAACAGCATCTCGTTCCCGTGTAGATATGTCCGAGTCCAAGTCTCGAGATATGAATGTTTTTACTGAGGGGTCACCAAATGGTAGAAATCTCCACATTCTTGGGTTCATTTTACTTATGTTTCCTAACAGTTTATGACAATTAAATATATTTTACAAGGAAGTTTTCACTATTTATTATTTCACTAATAATACATGCAGTTTTACCTAGTTGATTCATTTCTTTGACATTGCACCAAACAAGCTCGTCGTTTCCGCAAGCGAGGTCACAAAACGGATGAGCCGTTGTGTTTACATTAATATTTGTATAGAGTCTCAGGTACCAACCAGGGTACAACTTCTGAACTTGTCGAAGGTTGGGCTCGAGACCATGTGCGAACTGTTTTACATCGGTGTCGGATTTCGTAAACAATGAGAAGCTCACCACGTTTTGATCTGGGCCGAGATATGTTGCTTCTTTGCCACAAATCGACTCATGACCTCCAGATATATGTGCTCTAAATGATTAAAACCCGCTGATTAGACTATATTTTTGAGACTTGTGTTTGTCAATTTAGTAGGGGAGTTATTTCGAGGAGGTAATTATTTCGGGATTTACTGTTTTCAGCTTGCAGGTTAAAATGAATGAGCATTTACCTTCTGTTCGGCGGAGCTGTATTTGCATGCTTGCTGCATTTACATTCAGGCATCCAATATTCCGACTTTGTATTTGATGAGGTTGAGTACAGGGTGTTTGACATCTTTGCTGGAGGTCGTATAAAAGTTAAATAACTTCATAAATTCATAAGACCCCTTAATGGTTGCAGTTTATTATATTAAAGTCATGCACATACACTACTTGAGAAAATGGTCATTATCATTGCGGTTTGTTATATGTATTATGTGTTTGGTAAATTTCGGAAACTTACAATAAATATCTCCATAATTAATCCCAAATGAGCAGAAGATAAATCCAAAGGTTGCACCATAACAAACTACGAGCAACACCCTTTTAATACCAATATTGTAAGACATACTGAAGCGTTGGCTGATGCCCCAGGCAGTAAGTCTAGGGATTTAGCTTACGTTCTATAGACGGACTTTAAATTATTTGTGTTCCAAATACACGGGCTGGATGACCCTGGTGACTCGAATCCGACAAGCATATCAGTTCTGGGACTGTACGTCTGGGCAAAAAACAAACAGAGACTGAGAGACTGGAATTTCAAAACAGGTTTGCGTACCTCGATAAAAGAGTACAGGTAGATAAGGTAATCGGCTCGTTGATAAGGATTGACAGTAGGAACTGGTTATTTTGTCAAAACACAGAACTAAGACAGAATGCGACTGTTTTCAGTTGTATCTTGCTAAATGAAGACAAGTCTTTGTGCACTAAACGAACAATACAACAGGGAAATTAAAGGCAAACAAACAAGCTATATTACACATCCATTGATAGAAAAATTATTATGATTTAGAAAGTTCAGTGGTCATATATTGTAAACAACTGATTTTCGACGGCTTAGAAGCCGAAACGTATTATCTAAGAACATGCGGTATTATACAAATGTCATGAAAAAATAATATATTTGAATTGATAATGTTTTTTTTAATTTGATGGAACGAGTGCCGAGTAATTGATTAATACCAAATATCGATGACAAAACCTTAAAAACCATTAACCAATCAATCATTGTCAAAATTTAAAACATCATGAAATTTGCCATTTTTATGCCAGAAATACGGGCATCATCGTCAATCTAAAAGAGCTTTATTTTAAGACTTTCCTTAAGATATACTGGATAACCGGAATTAGACGAGGTATTTAATTTAAAAAATGTCATAAAAGCGGCATTCTAGTTTTTATTTGGGATAATAATTGATAAGGGATATTGGGAATAAACTGCTGTGCAGTTGAAGATAAGCGGAAGATAAGAGAGAAAGTAGGGCGATCGGAAGTCTTTGTTTGCAAAAGGTGATGTGGCAGGCAAGAGGTTTTGAGGGGAAAGAGGAGACCAGGATTGACAGAGCGCCAACTCAACACTTTGAACATTTTATTCCCGATTCGGGAATCTGGAAAAGAAGTTCCAATTTGTGATTTGAAAATCTCCCGTTCTTCGGTTTTCATTTTTAATTTCGGGACGAGGATGTTGGATGTTTAGTTAATTTATTTGGGTTTTCGGAGGCTAAAAGTACTTTGCGGCTGGGAGGTAAGTTCAGTTTACTACTCTACTATTTTTGTGTTTTAGTTAAAACCAAATTCAAAATACAAACTTTTTGCTTTTGAATTTAAAAAAATTGTTGCTGTAATGAATATTTCATATTTTGTATTTCATTTCACATTTAGACATGGAACACATCTAAATATCACATGTGGTTTAGTTTAGGTTGTAGGTGGGTGACCCATATCATCACACATCAATGAATCTTCAATCTTTGATTTTTGTCTAGATTTCATTATTTGTCATTGATATATTCAATATTGTGTATTTGGCATTGATTGATAATTTAAGGGATATATTTAAGGGTCCGTCCGTCAGTTTATAACGTTGAATTTATAAGTCATCTGTCAAACTGCTGTCAAATCCAAAATCAGGGTTAGATTAGGTAGACGTCACTAACGGCCCTCTTTGCGTAGTCTGAGAACTGTGCTTGTGCTTCGCGGGATTTAAATTTGGCCGCTCCGAACTACTATAAGGCATAGAAAAATTTGACCGTGTGACCTTTCCCGAACGTCTGAATTGTTTCTGACGTTTCGCTCTGACCTATTGCAAGGTAATAACAAGTAGTTAAGTTGAGGCTTCCCGGCTCTGCTAAGTCGCAGGATTTTAATTTGGCCGCGCCGAACTTCTATAAGGCATAGAACATTTTGATCGTTTGATTCCGCCATTGTATTGGAATAGGTTAACGAGACATCGTGCTTCATATTGCATATATACAGGGTGTCTTTTCCAAGTGTATACAACTTCAATTAATCAATTGTTGAAGTTGTATACACTTGGAAAAGACACCCTGTATATATGCAAGTAAAATGAGCTATCATAAATTACAGGTAACGGCTCCAGTTTATTAGACGTGTATCTATAGACAATAGAGGACATAATCATTGAGATAAATATGCTACGTGTTCATGAAATATATGGCTAGTTAGTATTAGGAGGATGAGGATGTGTAATAAATATTCGACTTCAGACTAGTTCAGTCCGACAGAATTAGATATCGTATCGACAATCATAAATGAGTAAAAGATAAATTCAGTTGTGGTTGAATAAACAAACTAGTAACACCCTATGCCCTATTAATATTACTATTGTAATTTGTAATACATATTGAAGCGTTGGAGTATGGAGAAGCACGACTATGAATTCATTGATAGGCTGAATGAATGATGTTTTGAAAGCTCAGCTTACATTGTAATTTGCAATTCTTCAATTTTGAACGATATTTGACTTGTAGTGTTTGACAAGTCGGAAAACAAGGATTTTAAAGCATTAACTTTCACATTAAAATTAGCACTTAAAATTCAATTGTCGTTTTTTTTATTTCCAGAGTTTTCACCTAAGTTCAGATATGCGCACGGCTAAAGTCATTTTACCAAAAGGTTGATGGTCGAATTTTTTTTTACCTTAGTCTGATTGGTTATTGAGAAACTATAAAGCAGATCTTTGCATATAATAATATTTCAACAAAGGAATCTGCAGCCTGCAAGTTTTGATTAGTTTAAAAAAAGGTGACTAGGACGAAATCAGAGTTACTGTGTACTGGTATTTTTTGTTTTCGCATTTCTATTATTGGGTTATCTTACCAACTAAATGATACAATCAAATGTATTACGATTAACTCTTTACTTACTCCCAAATATTTAATGAAATAATGGGCATACATGTTTTTGAACTCTTGCATGTCGCATTTTTAAATTCTGTACTTTTAGTTGCAGTCAACTCATCATCATCAACTCGACTAGATATTTATCTTTTAAGGTTGTAGTCTTGTAGTATACTTGTGAAGGAAATGTAACCCACCATGCCATAAAATAACTCGTTCTGTTTTTAACCCTGCGATGCCTAACCCCTGGACAAACTGTCCAGCACGTTGTTTTTTTGCAGTTTTTATTTTTTAATTCGAATTTGGTGCATAGCCTAATGTCGGCGATTTTTGCATTCTATCCCCAACTAATTCTGAACCACCTAAAAAAAATTGGGTGAAAAATCTTCAACGGATCAGGTCTTGTCATTTTTCAAAAACTGAAAATCTAATTCAGTCAGCCATTTTCAATGTTAAGTAAATGGGCAACCTAAATAACATTGGAGGGCCATTCATGAACATCAACAACGACTATTTTACTATGGGTAATTAAAAGTTGGGTTTTGACAACTGAATGATAGCTTGGCATGAACGGTCGATGCCTTGAGGCCCCTGGTCGATGACCAAATGTCACTGGCCGAAACTTTTTTTAACTTGGCTAATGTCCTTATGTGACCGGTCGAGGGCATAGAACAACCGGTCGATTGTCTATGCGCACTGGTTTATGTCCCTGGACCTCTGGTCGATGGCCTAGAACTACTGGCAGATGAAGTAGGACCACTGGTCGATGGCCGAGGACCACTGGTAGATATATAGCCTAGAACCACTGATAGATGAAGTAGGACCACTGGTCGATGGCCGAGGACCACTGGTAGATAGCCTAGAACCACTGATAGATGGCCTAGAACCACTGATCGATGGCCCAGGACCACTGGTCGATGGCCAAGTACCACTGGTAGATGGCCCAGAATCACTGGCAGATGGCCTAGGACCACTAATAAATGGCCTAAAACCACTGGTCGATGGCCTAAGACCACTTGTAAATGATCTAAAACCACTAGTAAATGGCCTAAAACCGCTGGTCGATGGCCTAAGACCACTTGTAAATGATCTAAAACCACTGGTAAATCGCCTAAAAACACTGGTGGATGGCCTAAGACAACTGGTGGATGGCTTTAAATCACTGGTCGATGGTCTAAGACCACTGCTAAATGACCTAAAACCACTGGTCGATGGCCTAGGACCACTGGTTGATGGCCCAGAACTACTGGCAGATGGTTTAGGACCACTGGTCGATGGCTTAGAATCACTGGCAGATGGCCTAGGACCACTAGTAAATGACCTAAAACCACTGGTCGATGGCCTAAAACCACTAGCCGATGGCCTAGGACCACTGGTTGATGGCCCAGAACTACTGGCAGATGGTTTAGGACCACTGGTTGATGGCTTAGAATCACTGGCAGATGGCCCAGGACCACTGGTCGATGGCCTAAAACCACTGGTAAATGACCTAAATCCACTGGTAAACGGCCTCAAACCACTGGTCGATGGCCTAAAACAACTGGTCGATGGCCTAAAACCACTGGTAAATGACCTAAATCCACTGGTAAACGGCCTCAAACCACTGGTCGATGGCCTAAAACAACTGGTCGATGGTCGTAAACCACTGGTCGATGGTCTAAGACCACTGGCAAATGACCTAAAACCACTAGCCGATGGCCAAGGACAACTGGTTGATAGCTAAACAATAATGGTCGACGGCTAAAAACGATTAGTTGAGTACCTAAACTAACTATTTGGTGGCTTAGAGCGACTGGTTGATGGCCTAGAACCACTGGTCGATGGCCTCTAGCGACTGATAGATGACCCAAAACCACTGGTTTATAGGCTTGGGGAACTGGTCGGTAGCCTAAGAAAAATAATCGATGACATAGGATTATTGATTGATGGTCTAGTTTATGTATAGAACCACTAGTCGATGCTCCAAGCCCAATGATTTATGTACAAGGACAAGGACCCCTGGTCGGTATCCTAGGACTACTGAATAATGATCTAGGAGTAGTGGTCGATGGCATGAGAGTACTAGTCGTTGGTCTGTACTCACTGGTTTCTAAACCAGGACAACTGGTCTATGTCATAAGTATAAGGCAACTGGTCACTATAGGCACTTGGCTATCTAGGCAAGCACTATAGATGGCCTGTGAAAAGTAATTTATGTCGCCGGACCACTAGTTGATAGCATATGACTAATAGTCGAGGGCTTATCATCAGTGATTTATGTATAATAACCACTGGTTGGTGGCCGAGAACAACTGGCCGATAGCTTGGTGCTGGTCTGATTCGTCTAAAGCCTTCAGTCAAGCAATTTGTAGAATTCACAAGTTGTCTTTAACCGTAGGGTCAGTAGGCTTTATCTATCTACACTTTTTGTTAATTCAAAGTATCTTGACTAATGGTTCTACACTCATCTGATGACATTCTGTGTCATCAACTTATGAAATTTGACTAACTAATCTACTAGTTATCCACCTCCATCATCACACTCGGTCATTTACTTTTTAACTAAAGTGATTAACAAGTGGTTAAGGATATCAACGAGTATTTTTTAAGACACAAGTGGTCAAACTTCAATGGTCACTTCATTGTTCCTTCGATTTCCACCACTGATTGCTAGCCGTTGGCCAGCAACATTAGGCAATCGAATAGTAATCTACCCTCGCCCATTAATCTTAAACCATAGAATACAAATATAAGACCATCGATCAGTAGTTTATCAGTCTACAATCGACCAGTAATAAAAAAATTATCGAGTAATGGTTCCAGTCCAAAAATTAGTGGCTATAAACTCAACTACATGTTGTTAGCGGTCGCCCAATGATCTTAAGAATTCATAATCTTTCATCAAGAAGTTACATAATAAGCTATCGACCAGTAATTGGAAGCTATCGACTAATAGTTATCTTATAAGATATAGACTAGTGGTCCTAGACCATCCACTAGCGACTCAAGATTATCGACCAGTAATTACTAACCGTCGATCAATGGTCAAAACTTAGGCCATTCAAAAGTAGTCGTCCTGGGACGATAACAAGTGCCAATAGGCCATTGACCAGTATCGTTGGACTATCAACCAATCGCCATAACCAAGAGAGTTTAGGCTAATATACAATAGTCTTACTCATTGGTCAGAGATTGCATACCAGACCAATTGTTTGGCCGACCCTTAGTGCTAAGCCATCAACCAGTGGTCCTAGTCTATCAACCAGTAGCTCTTGGCGATCAACTAATCGCTATCAGCCGTCGGCCATTAGTTATAAGCTATCCACAAATGGTGTAAAGTTTAGTCTTGAACCAGTGGTGCTTAGGCATCAATTAGTCGCCCTTTGCTATCGGCCTATCGCCCAAGGCCATCGACCAGTAGTCCCAGCCTATCGACCATTGATCCTGTGACATCAACCAGTAGTCCTAGGCCATCGACCAGTGCTCTTTGAACATAAACCAGGAAGCCCAAACCATCGACCAGTGGTTCTGATATATATACTAGTGAGTCCAGACAACCGACCAGTAGTCGGTGGCCATCTAAGAGTTCTACTAAAACATCGACCGGTGATCTTAGGACATCGACCGGTGCTCTTAGGACATTGACCGTGGGTCTTAGACCACCGGCCAGTTCCCCAAGCCTATAAACCAGTGGTTTTGGGTCATCTATCAGTCGCTAGAAGCCATCGACCAGTGGTTCTAGGCCATCAACTAGTCGCTTTAGGCCACCAACTAGATAGTTTAGGTACTCAACTAATCGTTCTTAGCCGTCGACCATTATTGTTTAGCCATCAACCAGTGGTCCTAGGCCATCGATATAGCGGTTTTATACCATCGACCAGTAGTTTTAGGTCATCGACCAGTAGTTTTAGGTCATTTACCAGTGGTTTTAGGTCATTTACCAGTGGTTTTAGGCCATCGACCAGTGGTTTTAGCCCATCGACCAGTGGTTTTAGGTCATTTACTAGTGGTCCTAGACCATCGGCTAGTGGTTTTAGGTCATTTACCAGTGGTCTTGGGCCATCGACCAGTGGTTTTAGGCCATCGACCAGTGGTTTTAGGCCATCGACCAGTGGTCCTAGGCAATCTACCAGTGGTTCTGGGCCATCTGCCAGTGGTTCTGGGCCATCGACCAGTTGTTTTAAGCCATCGACCAGTGGTCCTAGGCCATCTACCAGTGGTCCTTGGTCATTGTTCAGTGATTATTTGGCGTCGCGCTAACGACGAAAGTTGTTGTATACTAATAACACACTTGTCTTTTGTGAATGAACCTCTAAATTTTATGCGGGATTTATCTTCCATACTATTAGTACAGGGACAGAATGTCCAGCCTTGGGTAATTATGGCATGCAAATAGCTTAGGCATCCCAGGGTTAACTCATTAAAATTCCATAACATTTTTAGACTTTTGTCATTAGGATGCATATTCTATATCCATGTTTGTTTAATAATTTAATGCTTATACACGATTTTTAGTGATAGGGGGTAGGGTAGTTTAAAGTTTAAACAGTCATCCAGTTGCTTTAAATTTCAGTTTACAGCCGTAACACCTGTTCAAACTCTAATTAGTCAATAAAGTTTGTCTGGAATACGAAAATGTAATTCAGATTGAATTTTAAACAGATTTTTATAGTCTTTATAGAAATTGTACAATACAAATGTTTGCACATGTAAGTTGTTTGAGTGGATGAAACTTTAGAATTAGTTGATGTAGACATATAGGTTCTAATGATTTAAAAAAGGTGTATCAAGTTAGTTGAACTCTCGTTTTAATAATTATATCATTGTTGTATTCCATGTTATAATCTGAAATTACTTTCTACATTGTTATGCAGGTGAAGCCATCGATGTATCAGTGGATTCCATAATTCCATCGTTGAAAGTGTTGGAACTACACTTTTTGGCTTGTTCAGTTGGACTGCAAATTGGAGACTCTGCGTAGTACTCTGAACCGCTTAGCTCAGAAATCTGTTATCGTGTCAAATCTTAACATCTCCAGTACCGTATGTGAAAGGTAACTTAATTTTTGAATAGTTACATTTTAGACTTTTTCGAAAGCTCAACATATTATTAGCTGTAAATTATATATTAGACATAAATAAGTTGTAAATGGTTATTTTTTATGCATCCCCCCAGAACTGAAAAATGGATTCTGTTTACACCCTGACGGGGGCCATCCAAGTGACATGTATCCCTTTGATCATAGCAGCCTACTGTCTCTACATTAGTGGACAGCAGGCATCGTCAGATTCAGTTCAAAACAAGGAATTCCTGGCCTTTCAACGCCATTACTTCTATCCATATTTCATGGCTTTGTTTTCCGACTGGTTACAAGGTCCATATGTCTATAAACTGTACAGCTATTATGGATTTCCTCAGAGGGAAATTGCTATTTTGTACGTTGTTGGATTCGCGGCGAGTGTTACTTTTGGAACTGCCACCGGCCCCATTGCAGACAAGTTCGTCAATCATTTTATAGTGCCCATTTTTTGAGTTTACAAAAACTTTGAACTAATGCTTTACTAATTTTTGTTGAATAGGTTCGGGCGAAAACGAATGAGCGTGATTTTTTGCCTCTTATACTCTGTCTGCTGCCTTACGAAGCTATCTTCTAGTTTCAACGTTCTTCTGGCTGGAAGAGTTCTGGGAGGAATTTCAACCTCAATCCTCTTCTCCGTTTTTGAATCATGGTATATTCATCAGCACACAGTGACCTGGAAGTACCCGCTGGACTGGGTTTCCTTGACTTTTTCAAAGGCGACGTTTTTCAACGGGATGTTGGCCATTGTTGCTGGAATTGTTGCTCAAGCGGGATCGGACTGGGTAGGACTGGGACCCGTCGCCCCATTCATGATCGCTATACCGTTTCTAATCATTGCTAGCTTCATGATTGCAATGAGATGGGAGGAGAATTATGGAGAGAGGACGATGAACTGGTCGGGTTCCTGTGTGGAGGGCTTTACGACAATCATAAAGAATCCCAATATCCTTGCCTTAGGCTTAGTACAATCCTTGTTCGAATCAAACATGTACATATTTGTCTTTCTTTGGACCCCGGTGCTGGAGCCAGGAGATCCTCCACTTGGACTCACCTTTTCAAGTTTTATGATGGCAATCATGATTGGATCATCGCTGTATTCGCTGTTGTTGAAATGGGGGGAGAAGCCAGAGCGGGTCCTGACTTACTGTCTAATGCTAATGGGGGCGGCGCTGTTCATCTGTTCGGTAAGCAGCAATCCAAGCATGAAGAAGGATTACGTCTACATTTCCTACCTGGCGTTTTTGACGTTGGAGATCTCAGTCGGGATGTACTTCCCATGCATGGGCCGGATAAAGAGTGAAACGATCCCGGATAACTTGAGGGCTAACATTATGAATTGGTTCCGAGTCCCAATGAATATAATCACGTGTGGAGCTCTGCTGGGAATGCATCATTTCGAACATCCACAAGCTAGTCAAGTCGTGTTCTTTCTCTGCGGTGTTTCCGCCGTCATCGGCCTACTAATCGCTAGAGCCTTCTGTAGAATGCCAAAGCCTGTAACCGGCGAGGAAGACATTTTAAAGAACGAAAATGTCTAATAATAGAATTTTAACAAAACGCACAATCAGAATGCAAGTATTTGAAAAGTTACACTATTTCTCTTTTTATTGTCTCTCTGCAGTGTCACAGTATTGTGTACCGAAACCTGAAACCAAAAATCATATTCCTCCTATTTTATCTGATGATTACTATTTTTATAATATTGATTGTCGACATAAATCATGAATGCAAATGTTATTTTCTGCGGTGCTCAGTCGTAATTATAATTTCAATTGTGTATAGAAATAAATATTAATCTATGTATTATTTGGGTGTATTCGGATTCTATATGGAGTCTTTGCTTTGAGACCGGTGCAATAAATGTTAATTAAATTATGATTACTGCTAAAATTGAATATAAATATATACATTACTATCGTGTACAAACAAACGTTAACAAAGCTTGCCCGAAGCAAAATAAGAGTTGCAAAAATTACAGTATACAAAATCCGAACAATCAGTTTTGAGAGTCAAGAAAAATCAAGTCTGCAATCGTAATCGTATTCGCAAAAAATCAATTAAATATATTTAAATCTTTAAATCAATACTTCGAAATCATCCCTCAATAATTCCCCATACCAGAGTAAAATTATACTTATGGTATTGACTGAGGTCATAAATGTGCATCACCATTTTGCAAATAAAAAACATGTGTTTGATGTATTTTGAACTCGCATTCTGTAAATCACTTTGTGATATTTTTTTTATTATTAGACAGAGGAAAGTTCATTTTTATGTTTTCGTTTTGTATTTGTTTCGACATACAAACTGAAGCATATCAATTGTCCTTTTAAATATTATGTTGATAATACGATTTAATAAAGTTTCAATTGCCGGTGTTATCATTACTGAAATTATTCTAAAAATAGCCTGTAACTGCATAGGAGCATACTTTTATTAGTTGTAATACACCTCCATCTAATTGCATTCAACGAGTTTTACCATACCTGGTATCACTCATATATGAGTTTTACTTGGTGTCCACAATAACTAATGATGTAATCTAATTATAAACATATGTACCTACTTATAATATAACAAAATAGCTCTGAGAAGGGGATGGGTTCACTCTAAATTTCGATACATATGTGTATTGCATTTGGATAGGATTTTAGTTGTCAAACGACTTAAATGCAACTCGAGGACTCAAGGTTGAATTCGTTTTCATTTTTCAATTTGTTAGCTTTCTCCCCTTGAGGGGACAAGGCAGAATAACACTCCTGATGACTAAATCCATGTTGTAGCCTGTGAGATTTATTGTATGTGTACAGGAAATGTAGGTCATCGAATGAAATATTAGGGAAGGGAATGATTATGCATGAAAATGATTGGTTCAAAGCTCTCGGTTGGAGGAACAGCATTAAATTTATTAGATCTCGTTGTAAGTTAGTATCGATTTAGTTTAATCTCCTAAAACAAAGCTTCATTTCGGGAATAAAATGTAGCTTCAGTTGTTTACAAACTATCAATATGGAAAAGGAACGATTCGTTGAACTCTATAATGGAGAGAGAATGCCAAAAATTGGTTTGGGCACCGGAAAGGTGAACAACTTTTTATTTATTTACCGAGTTAAAATGTCAGTATTTTAAATATTGTTACAATAATCGGATGTCGGTTCGTTGGCAAATAAAATAGATCATAGCCCCAGAGGAAATTGAAAACACGATTGACAAGGCTTTGGAACTGGGATACCGGCATTTTGACACTGCGACTAGCTACCGTAATGAAGCTGGAATTGGGAAAGTTTTTCAGAAATGGATTGGAAGCCAAAGAATTGTTCGAGATGAGCTTTTTGTGGTGACAAAAGTAAGGAATCTTAGAATTACAATAATTCTCTAAATAAATCCTCTCTCAAATACATCTTTATCCATTCGCTCATAGATGATCTCTATCAGTTTGTTAAAAAAAATTCTATTCGTGAAAATATCAAAGATTTTGTTTGATAATTGCTTGTCCCTTTGAAAAATGTTTCGATTTTGTTGATAAATGAATTTTTCATGCCATTTACTAAGATGTTGAACACTAATATTTCAGTTACCCCTGATCGGAATGCATGTAGACAAAGTGGGACATTTCGTGGACTTGTCATTGCAAAATCTGCAGGTTTCTGTTATTGACCTCTATTTGATTCATTGGCCAGTTGGACTGACTTTTGTAGACGACACGGAATTATTCCCAAGAGATAAGGATGGGGAACTTCTTCTGGATTTGGATACAAATCTAGAAGCAATTTGGAAAGTCATGGAGTCTCAGGTCATCGCCGGAAAGATAAAGTCCATTGGGTTGTCCAATTTTAACGTGGAGCAAATCCGACGGATATTAAAAGTTTGTCGGATCCGGCCTGCTGTTTTACAGGTATTTTAGTTGTTTCGTTTTCATTATTATATAATGGCTGTCGTTTAAAGTGGAGTGGGATGTTCTTTTTTTTAATTTGTTTTGTTGGTTTAGGTTGAGCTTCATGTTAATTTCCAGCAAAACAATCTCCGAGAACTCTGTTCTCAAAACCAAATTGCGATTTGTGGCTTCGCCCCTTTGGGATCGCCTGGCAGAAGGAACTACATAAATGCAAATGCTTTGTAAGTAAGTCATTTTAATGATTACAATTAACTTAAATTAATATTTTGGTACCCTTTTTATGATTTATTTCGGTACTATTTAATTGATGTTTTTTAGAAACATCCCTCGATTACTGGAGGATTCAATCGTGACCAAAATAGGATTATTGCATGGAAAGTCTCCAGCTCAGATTTTAATCCACTATTTACTCGAATCACTTGGAATCGCCGTAATTCCTAAAAGCATGAGTCCTGACAGGCTAGAAGAAAATCTGAATGTATGTCAATGCATTCAAAACTTAATGGATTTTGTTTGAAATAGCTTTATTTTTAATATTTGTAGATAATAATATAGGAAATTGCATTTTTTGGGGGTTTACGCAGGTATTTGACTTTGAACTGTCTCCAAATGAGGTGATAGAACTACGAGAACTGGATCAAGGTGAAACTGGTAGATCCTTCCAAGCGTTTGATGGGTAATTTTCATTAAATATTTGTAATGCATTCTGGATAAATGATAACGATTACAATTTAATTTTCAGAGCCAAGGCACATCCAGAATGTCCGTTTTAGAAAACAAATCGCGTACTTTTTTATTTTTAAACGTATTAGAACTATATGCCGGTTACGGTTACGATGATATCGGTTGTGAAACGGCCTTTTTGGATCAAATAAAATTGTTGCGAAATGAAACGTCAATGTTTTATGCAATATTGTCGTATGTAATGATTGCTTCCGATCTATTTTATTCAATTTTCTAACAGGCCTATACTGTTGACTGTAAGTTTGGTACGTTTACAATTTACAGTTGTGCTGCACAGCAGTGCTTTACTTACACAATTAAACTTAGGTTTGTTATTAAAAATATAATTTTTTTCTCGATTATCATTCATAATTGGGCCTAGACTAGATAGTAGATTATTGGCACTTTTATGATCAAAGTTATTCTCTTGTACCAAAGAGTTAATATTTTTGGAGACTAGTCTGTAACATTTTAATTTCTAGCTAAAAGCTATTCAATTATTGTACTTGTATGTTATCCTCTATTTTCTATTTTTGCGGACATTGTCCATTATTGCCAAGTATAGTCCTGGATAATTCGGTTTTTATACAGTCTCGATGAGATAGACATTAAGACGTTAAAGTGTTATTTGGGAAGCACCATCCACTCCTTTGAAAATGTAGGAAGTCGCCTTCTTGGAGTAGTTGTTATTGATTTCATCTATCACCTTTTGAGCTTGGGATGCTTTGATCTGAATTAACCAAAATTAAACACATTGTTTACATTAACGGGAACCTGTAATTCTAAGAATGTGTAATAGTTTGTAGTACCAAAGCGACAATACAACCGCCAAATCCACCGCCGGTCATTCTTGAGCCGTATACTCCTGGAACCTTCATGGTGATGTCAACCAATTGGTCAAGTTCTGGGCAGGATACCGCATACAGATCGCTAAAACATTAAAAATAATTATAATTTATGTTTGAAATTATTAACTCGCTAAAATTGATTCTTGTTTGAAATGTAGCGATTATCCATCAATAAACCTCACCGTAAAGAAACATGGCTCTGGTACATCAAACGGCCCATTTCCTCAAAATTTCCATCCAAAATCGCCTCAGTTGCTTTCGAACATCTTTCAATTTCGCTTACAACGTGAAGAGCCCTTTGGTAAACTCGTTCCCCCATTTCCTCTCGTTTTTCTATGTAAAAAAACGTACATAGATCCATGATAAATATTCCTGCATTTTTTAATCGTTGCAAAAAATTTCATGATAAAACCGTACCACGAAGTGCAGACATGGTCGTATCCCTCAGGCTCTTGACTCCAACAACTTTGGCCGCTTCATAGCAATCGGTTCGACGCTGCGGATATTCACTTCCGCTCAGTTGATGCTTCACATTAGAATTGACGACGAGGAAGGCAATGTCATCTCCATCTGAGGGCTTGACCGCATCCAAACGAACTAGTTTTGTGTCGAGGGATCGGCAGTCGATTAAAAGTGCAGAGCTTTCTTTGCCCATACAGGATATAAATTGGTCCATGATCCCACAGGGCATGTTCGCAAAGGTGTGTTCGGCCTTCTGGCAGAGGAGGGCTTTCTCCGTTAATCTGCATTGAACATTTTTAAAATACGGTATTTTTTTAGACATTGTGGCGATTAATTTTATTAAACCTTTCAAGTGCATTGGGCGCTATTTTGGGATGATATCTATTCAAGGCGTTTTTTCAAAGGGATCCGATTCGCCAGATAGATGTGAAAAATAAAAGTTTCAGTATAGTATAAACAAATCTTTGAAACATTTTCGAAGGTTTCTGATCGATTTATTTTTACTTTTATACCGAATGACATTTTTACTTCTTTTACTGAAATTAAATTCTCGTTTTTTATTGACATCTCCTAAATGAAGGGCTTTAAGAGGTTTTCCTAACTAAAGAGGCTTAGATATGTTATGTCTAAGTTTTAAATATTTTGTTTGGAACTTACGACAATGCTTTTCCCGTTAAAGCCTCGAGGAAAGTACAAGTTGCCACTTCCAAAGAAGCACTGCTGGAGAGTCCTCCTCCCAAAGGAACGGTTGTCAAAATGCAAGCGTCGAACCCTGGTACTGCCTCTGTTTCCATGATTTGCAATTTAAAAGTATGTGAATTATTTATACCCACTAACAACTAGTTTGCGTGCATTCAAAACAGTAGCCTTTTCATACGTGGGAAGTGCTCGATGACCCCTTTAACGTAATTAGCCCATTTCGGCGTCCCTTGGCTCAACCTCACGGTTTCCGTTGGGGCATCAAACTCGATTTTTTTGGGATCATCAACTTCGGCCAGGGTAAGGAGCCGGATTTTATTCGAATTATTCGGTTTCCCAACGACGACGGAATACAATGGGATTGCCTGTTTTACATTGAGTTATTTTTAGAAACTTAATTTAAATAGAGAATCAGATATCATCAATCAATTGAGAGTTTTTGGCCAATGGCATCGATGTCTCGAAAAGTTTACTACAATTTGTTTTTTTAATTAATTCTGATCATTTATCCGCAGGAATTTAGCATTTATACAATCTTTCGAATCGTGGTATTTAATTGATTTTGTACTCGCAACGTAACAGTATGGAATCGTAGCATGCAACAAGACAGGTGGGGAGGCCACGAAAAGTTGGGCAGGGGCCATTTAGCTTTGCCTGAGGCCCAGCAACGGTATAATTCGATGCATGAGTTCAGATACCTATCCCTAACTACATCGAATAGCACGGTATCCCACCCCTACCTACCTCGCATAGCTCGGAATTCTACCCCTACCTACCTCGCATAGCTCGGTATCCTACCCCTACCTACCTTGCAAAGCTCAGTATCCTACTACTACCCACCCCTAACTACCTTGCATAGCTCGGTATCCTACTACTACCTACCCCTACCTACCTCGCATGGCTCGGATGCCTACCTCTACCTACCTCGCATGGCTCGGTATCCTACCCCTACCTACCTCGCATGGATCGGTATCCCACCCCTACCTACCTCGCATGGCTCGGTATCCTACCCCTACCTACCTCGCATGGCTCGGTATCCTACCCCTACCTACCTCGCATAGCTCGGTATCCTACCGCTACCTACCTCGCATAGCTCGGTATACTACCCCAACCTACCTCACATAGCTCGGTGTCCTTCCCCTAATTACCTCGCATAGCTCGTTATCCTTCCTCTATCTACCTCGCATAACTCGGTATCCTACCCCTACATACCTCACATAGCTCGGTATCCTACCCCTACATACATCACATAGCTCGGTATCCTACCATAACCCTATCTTCCTAACCTAAATCAACGGGTTTTTTTACATTTTGGCGCCTGCCGGCGGGGCCCCTGCCGGGGGCAGGGAAGTGGGGCGTTCAATGCTATACAGATCAGTATACGAGGCGAAAATTAAGACAATATAACAACAATCGAATGTTACAAAAATCAACGTGTAAAATACAATGATAAAAAATGAGGAAAACTCGTACAAAACTGATTTTTAATCGGTTTTTGGGTTAGTATTTGGCGCATATCTCACGAACTCTTTGGAGATATGACAATCTGGTTAGTGATAAAAACTCGTAATTAAATTGTTAACAAACATTTACATCATTTTGTCCACGCATACAATCAAAAGCACCTAAAAATAAATAAAATCCGAAAAAACCCGATTTTTACCCGGTTTTCGGGTTTTATCTCGAAAGTTTTTGTTACATTCGCAGGTTTTTTTTGCAGATTTGGAATCTACGCAAAATTTGCGATAAAATGATATATAATATGTTGATATTGAAAACTATGACCAAAACCATATGTAATCGTAGTAGCGTATACTAAATATCGGCGTAGCATAATTTTTCGATACATTTACAATTCAATTGGAAATTAAATGGTATGGGTTTATGTATAAATAGAAGCTAACCATTGGGAATACGAATCCATCATTGTAATCCGTGTGCTCTCCAATTATATTAACTCGTCCAGGTGCCTTGGCTCCGATCGTAGCAGCACTTCCGAATTCCTTCTCAAATGCACTTTTGCACTTATTCACTAACGAATTAATACCTTCGATTTCCATTTCAAAATATTATATACTTTCCCTTTTTATTAAATTCGATTTTAAAATACTTTACAACGAACAATTAAACGTCTGAAATTTTAAACTCTTCAAAAAAAATGATTAGAAGGTTTGAACCCGTTTCTGTTCGGTTTCGGTAAAATCCAGTTGAAAAAAAATTCAAGAATCCGGGATGAAATCTTTGCGCCAATAAGATACCGATTTTACAGACACCCTTTTTGGCCTCTCTATATCCTATGTATAGAAATGTATTCGTAAGAGTTATGAAAAATATTTAGAAACGTGAATCTTGGATGATTATAATATGATCCACGTCTTTTGTATTCTCGAGAGGTTTAGAAGTTTAGGAGCACGCTTCCAATATAATTAGGAGCTCCAAACCGGTTATAATTCTAGGTAATAATGAAGTATAACGATATGTAATTGTTGAACCGATTGGGATTGTTTGTTAATTCGTACGAAACAATGATCGACAAGACAAACCAAATGAAAAGCAAATGAACCAACCGAACCGTGTTTTGTGGTTTATATATTATTATCTCTATAATTTACCATCTGCCTCTAAAAACTCCGAAACTGAATTTATGTTCCATATGCATATAGCCTTACCCAACTAAATATAAACTCAGTTTATGATAATTTCTAGGAATACGTCAATCGGCTTGTATGTTCAATGGGCTTATGGACTTGTCATGTCAGACTTGCCAACTGCCGAGCTATTGCCAACTGCCTGGATCGTGATTAACTCGGTGTTGTAGCAAAATATATAGTATTAATTCGCGTTGATAATCCATATAATAATGTTAGTATTCAATGGTTCAAGGTCATTTCGATTAACTCTTCTCCTCCGTAAGCTGTCATTAGTAATCCATTTTCAAAGTTTGACAAGTTTAAGCATTACAATATATTGATAGAGATATACTGTAATTTATTATCACTATTATACATGCAGTGTTGGATTTAGGGGAGTTAAACCCCTAAAATAATCTATGGTTATCAGGTATTTTGAAGCAAATGAATGCATGATATGAATTATCAAATGTGCAGTTTTTTATCAATTTATTTATTGATTGAAATACATAAACATGCTTTTGTCAAAATTGTTTACTAGGGAAATTATGAAAGTTGAATTGTCTCACTAATAATTAAAATAGATGGATTGAGTATACCAAGGAATTAAGTCAACAACAATACATGTATTTTTTATATTTAATCCTCATTGTTTCTGTTGCATTTTGACAAGATATGCTCTTTCATTATATTATAATCAACAATGAAAGGACTGACATTTGCATTCGCTATATATAATATAATTTCTGATCGTTCAAAACTCCAATGAATTTATTTCATACTGTTTTACAACTTGTGTTTTGATTTAGGTTCAATTCCAGCTATTAAAGTCCTTAATACTATAATAATTAACTGGAGTAGTCATAATTCATAATATACAGGATAGAGTAATAAAGTACAAGGATAAGTCGGTACACAATAAGTTACTAAATACATTTAAATGAGAGAGTAATGGCATGAAAGATGGGATTTTTGGCTTTATCACTTCTTAGAGAATTAACTCCATCGTCTGTTATTTTATGGTACATATCGTGGCTTTATTGAACATTGAACTTTTATTTGAAATCTCAGGGAGTTTCTAAGTTCCTGCTGTAGTCTGTCGTGGCTCTAGATAAAACCTAACTATTTGTTAAAAACGATATACATTGGATTGAAGAGCTTTTTCAAGAACCAATTTTGAGACCATATTGATTCCCCTAAACTATTATCCCCCAAAACGACCCACGGTTTTATGCCCTGGAAAGTTAATAAAGTTCCGATATTCAACAAGCAATTCCAAAATTTCCAAATGTTTCTTAAGAGGTTTGTCAGATTTGAAAATACGGAGGCACTCACTGGAGCTACTGATCCTCCCCCAGACACTTTGTAGAACTGCAATTGTCTCCCATTCAGTGGCTGAAGAGGCCTGTAGTTGAAGTACCGCTCGTGTTCCAGATTTTTTAGTTTCCGTAATGCGTCCATCTGTATCAAAAATTCGATACAAAGTGGTTTTAATAAAATCCCAGATTTCATGGATTTTTTTTATGTATTTTAGTACCGTAATTCCAATATTAATCCCCCCCCCCCTCCAAAAAAAATAAAGTCTCTTATTAAAACCTGAGAAATACGTACATATCTCGAGTTTATACATAATTGCAGATTCTTGGGCATATTAAATGGAATTTACTGTAAAATGTGACGAAAAGGTCAAATAATTCGTCAAAACGGACAGGTGTATATCCGGTTTTAATACAATTTTGACCGTTTAAATTCATTTCTAAAACACGAAATTGATGGTTAAGGATGGTTATAGAAAAATCGCTGTAATTATTCCTTACCTGACGGCCTGACATTGTAACGGGTTGTATGAAAACGGTCCAACCGACTGTCTGTGTACAGGGTGGTGTTGTGAGGGACCCCAAGTAACGGACAAAGTCCATATTCTGCGGCAGCAATTTCCGGATGTTTAAATTCAGCCGATATTTGACATATTCATTTTCGGAACCCATCGCTGATGGAGATGAAGCGGCGGCGATAATTGGTTCTAGTGCCGGATTATGTGGGCCGATCTGCATTTAAAACATTTTCTTAATTAATTTTAAAAGATCATCAATCCTGACAAAATATTTTGACAACTTGACATGATGTATTTTAAACAATCTCTCACGAATCTTTAGGTTCTTTGATGAACTGTTTTCTGACATGGGTTTAAGCAAAATTGCAACCAGAAAAGGTATTCGTTTGAGCATAGCGTAACGATGTTATTGCTCAAGGTTGTCTGACAAACAACCGTTGTCACAATGTCAATTTTTTAGTTAGAAGTGCGTCTATTCCGCTGGGTTTAAATTGCTTTGGTCTAGTAAATTCAAAGGATTTTAAATGGTTGTAATTGAAAAGAGACATTGCAAAATTCGAGGTAAAACCACTAAAACGCATTAGAAATAATATTTTAAAATGTCACCAAATATTTAGTGGGCCATTAAAACACATAAATTAAGACAGAATGACACAAGAATAACTTCCTTTCAAACAAATCTAAACTCTGGTGTTGGTAAATTCTCGTTAATTATTTCCTTGCTTATATCACGTACATTAACTCATTTCAGCAGCTTTTCCACGTATAACTCATATAAATACACACCGCAGACATGGTTTCACCACGTTCATTACAGGCAAAGCACGTTTGACATTAGCCACCATCAGACACCGAGCAATTTACTGAAATCACGTACCTCAAACATCAATGCAAAAACGGCAACTGCCTCAGGATCCTCTTCGTCCATCGCATTCCCAAAATTTCGGTATTTTGACTTGAAATGAACAAAGTGAGCTTCCATGGGATATCTTTGCAGAAAATTTTCAATAAAATCAGATTCACAATCACATGCAAATGCTATTTCGGAGCATAAATTATTATCGAACCCCAACTGACCTCCGTCCCATAAGCGTATGTTCCGAACCCTCCTTATCCCTCTGACCCCAATGGAAGTGCAATTGAGCAAAGGAATATTCACCGTCTAATCCTGCACCACTGACTCTGAGATCCGAACTTGGAGCATCTACGCTTGAAAATTGAACTCGAACTGAAAAAAAAACAGAAGAAATGCGTAGCTCTACTAAATTGTATGAAAATCTCAAACAATTTGCCCAAAATCAATATTTCCAGCTTCTTCCTTTGCTTAAAAACATCGGAATATAACCCCACCCGAAAAAACAATCTCACAATTTTCTTAAACGCATATAGTAACCTACAGGAATGACCAGTATTTCTCGCAAAAAAACTGCGATGGGTTCGGAAGTACGGTGGACTAAAGTTGATATACGACTTCCGCCAATAAATTCCTCCCCGCTTGAAGTTCAGATCAATCGGAGATTGATATCGGCCTGTCTTGCATACTCCTGACCAAGTGCTCGGGCCTGTAATCAAGTAGTTTATTAATTTTTTGAAGCCGAATTCGGATTAAATCAACTCTCTCAAATAGATTAAAAGTTTTAAGTAACGATAAAAAATGCTTGACTCACCACAATCTCGATCGTCT
This sequence comes from Desoria tigrina, assembly GCA_906901685.1. Classification (NCBI taxonomy): domain Eukaryota; kingdom Metazoa; phylum Arthropoda; class Collembola; order Entomobryomorpha; family Isotomidae; genus Desoria; species Desoria tigrina. Next base: position 2,214,022 of record CAJQTU010000007.1, read on the forward strand.
GGGTTGTAACAGAATGATTCTGAAATTGCAAGTAGTCTTTGTTATAAAAAACTGGATTTAGCAGACAGAAGAAACACCCAATGCATTTAAACGATAAGTAATTAGTGATAAAGCTATTGCAACTAATCTTCGGAAACCAATTAACCTACCTCCTTCCGTTTGATAAGGGTGTGAAACTAATGAAACTCGACGAACGAGGGTTGTCGCGATGATTAAATTGATTGTTAGGACTAACTTTACATTTACAAACTCCATATTTACAAAATTATGAGGACAAGTTTTGCACATGCAAAATATCTTCAGAAGGATCTTCTCGTTCTTTAACAATGGCTTAGAAATCTTTAACTGAAGTTATTTAGTGTCGTGAAATTTGCAAATAGGAACAGGAGGTTTAATGCCAATTTCCTAAGACTACACTGACTATTCCACTAATCAAGTACTCTGGGCTTTACATGAGCTGCTTATGTATTTCTACAACTTATCAAGAAGCACGTATGCTCAACGGACGCAAACATTCTTACGACTGAAGTAAACCGGTCTTGTCTCGCTTGGCTTCCTGAATTATTGATTCATAATCATATGAAAACGAAGTGAGGAATGGAAAAATGTAGAAATGTAAACAAGAAAATAGTAAAGGATACCGTGTATAATGTGCAATAAAAATGCCTCTAAATAAATTCCCCATAAATATTTTAACGTAAAATAAGTCCCCTCCTTCAAAACGGTTAGAAGAGTAAGTCCAAATAAGTCCCCACTTGACTGCTTTAGTCATATTAATTTTGTGGAGGTAAAACCGGAAGTGGTAGTAACGGTGTTAACGGTGAAATTAAGTCTACAAGAATATCAAAATTGTATTGTTCCAACCAATCTTTTTTCGACTTTTATAGGGTTTAAAAATTACCCCTCGGGGGCCTTATTCGTTATTTACGGTAAGTTACTACTTATCTCAGCCGGAATTCAATAACCCAAATTGAATATGATGTTTGCAGATTTTGAGAGATTTTATGATTTCAGACAGCAGCTATGGTTGAGGTTAGAGTCCAATCGTTAGACTTGGATTCCACAAGTTACAATAAATTCAAGATCGACGAGGTCAAGATTTCCATGTGGTACTTTTTACGACCAAGACTAAATTATATTAATGTGATCGAGCATTCACTCATTCATAAATTGAACGAAATTAATGGTAAATCCTAGTTTATTTGTTGTTTCCTCACTTAAAATTACCATGCAGATATTGCGGACATTCTCAATTTCGTTAACTTGGTCGAATAATTCAGTAATACAGTAATTGATTTCATTTTCATTCGCCACAAGAAATCTTAGCCGGTTCTTGTTCTTTCGATTTGGATAGGGTAGTCGTACCGATTTTTGGTTGTCTTCATTAATGACGAGTGAAATAGTTCAAAGATATAAATCTAAAGTCGTAAAACTATGATTTTTATTTAAAACATAAATAGAAACGAGGCGAGGGTAGAACTACAACACAATGTCTCAATTGTATTATACTGCCGAACAATAAGATCAGGTTTATTATAGTTGAAGATTACAGACACTAAAGACAGTAAAAAAAAAGCTTATTAAAAACAGGTTTATGCCTTTGTTAAAATCTTTGTCAATTAAATGGAAAGTACTCAATTTTCTGATTGTCGTAAAGATGCTTTTTTTGCAACTTGAAAAATCATACAGAATCCGTCAACCACTGGTTACTTTTATTACTACTTGATTTGAAGCAGGTATCGTTGTATTGGAATTTAGAATGTAAAGGAATTTAAAAAAAATAGAATTACATATCAACATTCCCGATGGTAGAATCGCTAATTATTGGTCTTGAAATGTTTAAACACGGTGTTAAACACTAGTGTTATCTTAGAATTTGCGAATTGTCTTAATTACTACTATCACTAGCATTTAATTTTAAGGTAATTCAACGTGTACTGCAGTGGTACTTAACGCATAATACATCCATAATTATAGTTTATGTAAAACAGCAATCAACAACCATGTGTGCTAATTAAGTCTGCTGCAACAATGTAGCACTTATGTTTTGTTGCATTTTGCATTGCGAATTGTGATTTAGTTGTGTTAGTTAGGTATGGTCAAGGTAAAAACATGCTTAAGTTTTAGATCTTATTCAGTTTACAATGTTTTGAAATGAAACCAGTATATATGAATATGATATGATTCCTGCCCATTCCTATTTCCACTTCATGATTTGCCTTACATAAATCTAATCTGTATTTTTGTTGTACTGACATTGATTCGTTCATGATTGTAATTTATAGATATGGCATTGGTTTATCTCTTTCGGGAAAAAAATTGACAAAAATTAGAGCATATTAAGATACGGTTAGCGGAGAGTTATTTTATTAGGGCTAAAAATAATTGAAATCAGATCAGGAAATCGATTATTAAAATAAACCTCAAAAAAGTAGTGTACTTTTGGGCATGTTTTCTTTTCTCACAATTTATTGTGATTCATTTAAAGAGCTTATCGAGAAATCTTATAATTGAACAAGTTGAGTCCTAGCCCAACCACAACATAAAGAATTCAAGATATCTCTATATTAGATCTAGAGATTGTGTCATCGTGCCCTTGCCTTGTAACCAATTAACTATACATAATACTTGGTAGACCTTGACTTTGACTTCATGTAACTCCTAAATGGTAAAGGTAAAGTTGTTTTTCTGAGCACAATCTACAAGAATTAAAGCCAATGGAGAATATAACCCTGAAAATCCCTGGATTAAATACTTTCCATCGAAATCGATTTCAATTTCAAGAAGAATCGTCAAAAAATAATAAACACTACTAAAATCGGCTGCGGTTTTTGGATACTACCATTGATAGCTGCAAAAAATAATGCATGTTTGGATGTAAATGTAAGAATAATGTAAGACAGAGATAACAAGAAAATTTACAGATTTCCTTCCTAGCTCATTGCATCTAAATGCGAAAAGTACCTGGTACTAACTTACTCAAGAACCGTTGAAATGACCATGACCAAGTGTAAGACTTTGTTTACATTGAACAGGATCTGAATTGATATAGATACCTAAATCGTATGTTATAGGTAAAGGTACTAACTTACTATGGACACTATTTGGGTGTCAAACGAGTTAAGGGCTGTAATCTTGCAAATAGACTAATTCGACCATGCTGATTACGAAAATCATAATCTTAGCTCTGCCAATTGAGGTCTAGGGGGTCAAAAGAAGGTGGGAAGGTCAGGGACCGCGCAGTTTCAGCTAAAATTAAGCAGTGGCGAGAAGGGGAGAAGGAGGAGAAAGTCGAGTTTTCCACTTTTCCTCCCATTTTCTCCCGAAACCGATCAGAAGATAGGGCGCTAACATTGGAGGCACCAGGAAAATAACATTGCGCTGGTATTAGCATTTTCACGAAAAGTGAACGGGGAAATACTATAGGAAAGTCTAAACTCACGCCCTTTTTTTGACCTTCTCACCTACTTTTGACCTACTAGACCTCAATTGGCAGAGCTAAAATTATGATTTTCGTAATCAGCATGGTCGAATTAGTCTATTTGCAAGATTACAGCCCTTAACTCGTTTGACACCCAAATAGTGTCCATTGTTAGTAGTAGATTTATATGTAGTGTTTTTATTTACACGTCGATAACAATGATACATTTAAAGTAATTCTAGTTATTTTCAATATCAAATATTAAGGTCACAATCTTAAATATTAGAAAATTAGAATATCGATATACCTATACAAAATATAAAAGGTTTACTGAGATTGGACCAACAAAAATTTGAAAAAAAAGTCCAATCAATATCAACTATTTATCTCTGATTTTCACAACAAAAGTTTGTTTTGCTTCCTTCGATGGTTCTAATCGTGTCATAGTAGGAGAAGTTAAGGTCAGGGGGATATCCGGCGTTGATTCCATTGCGACCGATCCAGCCATCAACATACTAAGGCAGCCCTACATAGTCAAAATAAAGTTTAAACAAATTATCAAAGCACAAGAGTTCTAATCCCACCGTAAAAATAAGTAAATTTTATACGTATAAAAATTAGAACAAACGTATTACCTGGACCTCTAGCAGATCGGTCATATATTTAGTCTCTTTTGTGACTTCAGCGCATAACTGAATGAATAACTTATCGTTAACAGGATCTTCTCCAACTTTCGAAGCATATAATTCTGTAACATAATAAAATGCATAGTTTGACCATTAATCAATACTGAATGAAACCATTTAACAACAGATTGAGACTCACCAACTAAAGTATCTGCAACTTCAAGAAGGATTCGCATGAACTTGGGTTTCCTTAAATGTTTGATTAAAAACCGAAGGACCCTCATCAAAGGCTTGCCCTTCCGGCCTGCCAGTGCCGTTTTAAGCCCATCCCGTCTATTACAAAGAGAGAAATTATAATATTTGAAATGCCTAATAGAATTTAGAATTTGTTATAATCTAAACCAGATATTGTTTCCATCCAACCTAATCAACTCTTGGAAGACAGCAACTGTAACCCCTGGATTCTTCATGTAGTAAAAGTCACTCATCACTTCATCTAACGCTTTGGAGTAGCGAAATCTCCTCAAGTAAGCATCGTATTTTTTATCCGCTGATGAAATTTAAAAAATAAATTTAGGTAGTTTTGTACTTTCTTCCAATTTGAAAGTTAAAATAAAGTTATTATTAAATATGCTAACCGTCATAGACCATGTCCTGGACCCCCATATCTGTCAGAACGTAATCAGAGTAGGTCTTTGCTCTTTTTCGTTTGGCTTGAACCACTTCCGCTGCTTTTTCCTGTTCAGTTACAGTAGTATCCTGATCCTTTCTTGATATGGCTATGATCCCATCGCTCATACCAACTATCATGGTTGCATCGTCCGGCTGAATAAAAAAAAAATTGAATGGTAATGGCAATCATTGATGATAAACAAAACAATGGCTCGGGATTTTCTTACAGCAATTCCGAGACTAAGAATAGGAGAAGAGTAGTCGTATGTATGAATGACTTCAAATGTCGACATATCATAAACCTTGACATGTCTGTCCAAAGAAGCGGAAACGAGTCGTTTCCCTCCAGACGCAAACTTTAAAGCTGTGATTGTCTTATGATGCTGTGAAATCTTCGAAAGCAACCGTCCACCGGAAAGAATGTCCCAGACCCGGATCTCCGTGTATCCTGTAATAAGAATGAACTGGTTTTAAAGTAAACGTTTATAATGTAAATGTGAGTTTATTTGTATTTGTAATCTACTTACCGGCAGTAAATAACAATGAACCATTCGGTGACATCAAAACAGCTTCGACAGGTGAACCGTGATCAACATTAACGACTTCTTTTTGCTCGCGTTTGTCCCAAAGTCGAACTGTGTGATCGTAAGAGCCGGACAGAATTAAGTTGGGATTAGAGGCAATTGTTCCTCCACTTCGGACATAGTCCTACAATAATAATTAAATGAACATATTTGATAACTAATAACTGTATTCAATCTTCATCTTCTGTTGAATAAAGGATGAAGATATAATGGTAAATATTTATTATAGGTACCGTGTGGCCTTCGAATTTATGTAGAATAGCTTCACTCGCCATATCCCACTGAATCACAGTTTTATCATCAGAGAAGCTCACAATTTGATGATCAGTTGGCAGGAAATCACATCGATAAACGGCCCTGTTTCAAAACCATTAACACGTAATTTATAAATAACAATACCAAAATGCAATACATTGGAATTTTAATATTTTTGATATTGTCCTATTGCAACAACTTAGCAATTTAGCATACCTTTGATGTCCTTTAAAAACCCGGAGAAGATTTTTCGAAGATACATCGAAAAGACGAACGGCGGCTTCGTCACTTCCAGCCAAAAGAAGTCGGCCATCCGCTCTGAAAACTGCTCCATGTGCTGCTTCCTTGAATCGGTTGTAGTTTTTGTGGATCATTCGTGTAATGGGGTGATAGAGTTGAACCTTCGCAACACAAGTAACATAACATCAATTCAATACACTACACATTATATTCGGTAATTCATAACTCGGTTTCTGTCTGTAGCCGTGCCTTGATACCATTACACATTCACCCAAGCTGCGGCTAGAAACGATACGACATGTGAAACACGACGACTTCGACGACGAGATGACGAGAACGAGACACAACACACACAAAATATTTTGTTTTGTGTTTGGTTGAACTTCAAACTTACCCTTGCAGAGCAAGTAACGGCAACGAAGTGGGGTTCAAGTGGGCTGACATCAATATGATCGATGGAATTCACTTCTTTCAGTAAAATCGGAGCCTAAAAACATTGAAATTAAAAGAATATTGAAAATTCAATTTATCTGTAATTTTGTAAATTAAAATTAATTCATAATTTCAATGAAATTGTTTTTGTATATTAGTTACCGTGAATTTTTTCCAGTACAGGGCATCGCCAGAAAGAGGGGCTGACGAGCGGTTGAACGGAGCAACGTACGTCTTTTTGAAAGACATTTTCGAAGTCAATTTTTATTTTTACTTTTATAAGTCAAGTAAAATTAAAACATGTGCAGCTTTAAAAATATGCACATGCACATAATCAGTTTTATAATTTTGCCGCCTTTTATTCGGAACCTCTGAAGCATTTGGGGAAGAAAGAGAATGTCATCGTCTTCTGCTTTCCGAATTCCATTCTCTTGAAAGTTCATCGAAATAATTCCCCAGGTTAAGGATAATGTCAAATACCAATTAAAATGGAGGCTTGAGCACCATATTACTTTTATTTATAGCGAATATATAATATACATTCTCCATGCTAAACGCAAACGTTTCTTAATAAGGGGGCGGAGGGGGGATGGATGGATCTGAACATTCTTTTATTTTTACGTAACGTAAATAATGGACTAAGCTTTTTATTTATTTTGAAAGGTCATATTTTCTATTTCAATCTGCTGCTGGGTATGCATAAATCAATACGGTGCAAATAATCGAAATAAACATGTCAAATTTTATCGGAAAGTTTCGTCTTTGCGGCATTGGAGCTAGTCAATTTTTATTGTAATTAAAAAAGTTAAAAACCATTTCCATTAAAATTGTGTTCAGTTCAGGGCTATTCAGTCGGATTTTGAAGACGAGATAGGATAAGGTCGAGTTTTTCCATCACCTTCCTGTATTGACTCTGCATTTCTTCAATTTCCGATAAAACATTACTGGCTAAAACCTCATCCTCCGAAGATGATGGTTTGGGATTCTTGTTAATGGCTGCAAGTTTCCGGACCTCGTTGACCAAGGTTTTCGGTATTCCTTTGATTGGAATCACAACCTCTTCTGATTTCCTGCAATTGTTAAGCGAAGCTTATAAATAAATAACTGACAAAATAATTTTAGAACTATATCTGTGAAATATAACTGACTTCAATCGGATGGCTTCGATTTCGTCAATAGATCCACGTGGAATTATCCTAACCACACTAGAGTCTTTGAAATCTCTCTCCCTCATAGAACTCGTCTCGACATTTTCAGAACTTCCAGAAACCGTCGTAATTTCTGAAGTGTTACTATTATTAGTAAATCTAGCTTTAAGATTCTCTTTCACTCTAGTCTTGATCTTATTAAAAAATTGGGAGGGTGGTGATGGAGGAACTATCAGGAATTTCTGTTGGAACGTCTTATGCAGCTTCAGAAATCTTGTCAACTTTTGCATGTTCTTCGAGAAGAGGAACTTTTCCATTAAATAAATTTGCTCCAGTTGGTTGCTGAGTCGAGAGACGTGAGCCCTGTTTTGTAAGCCCTTTAAGAATCCCGAACAAATTGATATAAAACAAAACCAATTCAATTAGCAATAAAAATAACTGGGAATTGGAATCTTACTTGGATGTCGCTAACAGTAAAACCGATGAGTAAATTGAACAGTATGATTGTCACGATGATTGTAAATGCGGCGAAAAGGATATGTCCTGACACTGGAAATGGTAACACCGAATGATCCTCGGGATTTTCATGACTAAAGAACGTTTCTTGATAATTAAGTTCTCCAACCATCATCGAAAGCATTGTGGGAAATGCTAAATGCGGCCGGAACATTTCGCTCTGACAAAATAAAAAAAATAAGTCTATATTTATATTGGATGTTTTTTTAATCCTTTTAGAAAGGCTAAATTTTAAAGTTAGGGCTGCTTTTCAACAGTATTATATCAATAAATTAATTAATAAACGAACCCTAGGCATCAGGATGCTAAAGGAAAATGCAAATCCTGCTAGAAGAGATACGAAGGTAATCATGAACATCCCAAAGCTCCGCAAGACCTTATGAAGTATATCGACGTAAATCCCTAGTTGTGGGAACTTTCCGATTTGACTCAGGATTAATGTCCAGGCCAACAGTACCCCAAACTGAATTTCAAATTTAAAATGCAAGTCTTTACATTTAGCAATTTCTAATTATTTAAAAAAAATTATTAAATATTTCTACCGCAGCAGTTTGATAATGGCAGGATGAAATGCTTAAAGATGCGGATGCACTTCCAACAAACGCAAAGAGTGCCGGCCAAGTTGTAATCGCAATTAAGACAATCTGTGTAATTTGTCCAATGTTTTCCAGGTTTGTGAAGTAGATTCTGATAGTTGGTAGACTCAACATCTCATACAATTCTTTCAATCCCACAATTACCGTAAAAAGTATTGTGGAGACTAATGAGATCGTATTGACAGTTCCTAAGCTCGTGGCTGAGCATTGAAAATCTGTAAGAAAATCGTGTATGATTTATTTATTTGCTATTGCTGTGCCACAGACGGTTTTAAATTGTTGTTAAATAAGGCCCCCGAAATAATAAGTAATAATTAGATGTTCCAAATACCAGTAACATTTTCCACTATTGAGGCTCCATTTCCGGATCGGGTTGAATTCGTGTCGTTTCCTTCATGAATATTTGAAGTCAAAAGACACGATTATTTTTAATTAAAAAAATCATATAAAAAAAATTTTCATACCTCCTTCAGTGCCATCCTGATGGGAAAGGTACGGGCATTTGTAGACGTATAAATTGAGGATGAAGACCGTGTAGAGAACCAGCCAAGCCATCTGAATTTTAATATTTACTTCGTGAATATTAACATCAACAAGGTTTCTACAGCTAAATTGAATATTTTAAGCACCACATCAATGTTGATTAGGGATTCCTATTCAGTTTGTCTTCACTTACATGAAATAAAATTGAAGCCAAAAATAAGATTCGAATTTTTCTCCATTTTTCGCGAAGAAAAATTTGGACCAACGGATGTACTAAAATCTCACCGCACTTCTTTTCATTGCCATTTAATGCATTTACAAGAAGCTTGGACTCGCATTCTGTATCCCCATCGAGATTTTTTGCCGTTTCCTCTTCATCTGGGTAGCCTATTATGGCTCTGTAAAAAAAATGATGATATTAATTATTACTTCGTCTCGACTAGTTTTCATTGTTCGGTTTTAATTTAAGCCGATAAGTATGGAAAATAGATCTACTTTTAGTGGAATTAATTTGCAAATTCGATGGCATTTTAAATATTCACAACGATTTGGTAAATTTTAAAATCTCCTTTGCCATTGTCTATATTATGACCTTTTACACTTGATTTGCAAACGGTATTGAACTATGAAACGTCACGCTGCATTTTTTCCATGTTATTAATTTGATCAGCAATGTATCCTTGTTTTTTAACCGTAATTTGCAGTTACCCAAAATTGAACAAAGCTTCAAAATTGTCCTCGTAAATGTCGCCATTGTAAGAGGAAATGTTTTGGTCAAAGACAGCAAGCATTACTTGCGGCACGTGTTCGTAAATTAATTCAATTGGCTCTTTATCTTCTGTTGATCTATTTAAACCAAACATTAAAGTTTAATTAATCAATTAATTTTTGATTTAATCAAGTGATTTTTCGGAGGGCTTACTTGAGATTTACATCCGCTCCGCTTAACAGAAGGTACTCTACGACCTTTCGGTGTCGTTTTTTCGCTGCTAAATGCAAACATGTTTCTTGTTGTTTGTCTTGAATATTTATTAGACGGTGTTTTTCTTCGTGCTCGTTTCGTTTAAAGTAGTTTGAGGCGAGGATGAGCTTTGTCATTTTCAGAGAAACTTCTTGAATTCCTGCTCGTTGAAATGGATTTAGGGTTTTTATACATTCTTAAACCATAACAAGGATATGTAAGGATCATAACATATGCATTTTAAAACTCGACATTTCACATTTGTTGCATTACCAAAGGAGGCTGCATAGTGCAGAACGGTCCGTTTGTTGACATAGTCCTGTCGGAAGAGGTTAATTTTCGGGGAGTTGAGGACTTGTCGAAGTTCGTCGACTTTTCCGGTTTTGGCTAAATCATGCGCTGGAAAGTCAGTATAAATTTTTCTACTACTCGTCGCCGAAGGGAATAATTTAGTTGGCGATTCGAGATCACTTAGCAGAGGATCGGAAGATTCGGAAGAAATGCAATCGTCCAGATTTAATTTAATGATGGATTTCAGTACTGGGCGAGTGCCTGGCATTGTACCTGGAAGATTAAAATTTGTAGGACCGTAATACTCGAAATACATCCCCATGAATTGAATTCCCCAAGCCATATCCCCTTAAAATTACAAAAAAAACGGAAATACAACATTTTTGCACGTTTTCGAGATTTATCTCGAAAACGCTATTAAATCGCATACCGAGATTCGGAATCTACATAAAATTTACGACAAATATTGATATAGAATATGTTCAAATTGAAAGAAAAAATTGAGCACTTGGAGGGTTTTGTACAAAATACAGCATAACCAGAGGATTCATTACGCGAACTAAGGCTGTAGTTTTCTTTTAAATCAAGTTTATCCGACATAGCAATAAGATCCATTTTTAATTACCGTCAGTGTAGTCAGTTCTGATTCCATTATTGTTGTTATTTTCAGTCATTTTAAATTGACCTACCAAATCAAATAGGCGTAAGAGAAACGATCGAAATTAATATTTTCTCTAAAGTAAAAATTATAATTTAACGAGAAGATGATAAATAATTTGGAAACAGTTAAACGTAGTAGACATCCTCCAGTCGGACAGATGTTGTGACTAATGCGACTGAATGCAATAAACAAGATTAGACGGTAATAAACTACGTAAGGATTTAAACATATCAGGTAAACTTCGATATCATCAAAATTAATGACTAAGCTCATTAGTAGTGGTAGAATCCCTCAACGTTGTTGACAGCGGTGTTCAATAATAATGTTTAACATTTATTCATTGATTTTACATTTCAGAGAATGCATGTTGGTTATCTCACCTGACATACTTTACAATTATCTCTATTCGTTCAAAACATTTTCAGATTACAATAGGATATGAATTAATACCGAGATGGGATGGCTTTTGGGTTTTTAAAGGTCATTGTTTGGTTTTTCACAGACAAATCCCAGCTGCAACAATAAAATAAATTTTGGACTAATTTTCGGCCGTGGTTTAATTCTATTGTTATATATTTAATTTATGGTAATTTTCCAATCCCGACAAAATTAGCAATTTTTCAAAATTCTTTCTGGGACTTTTGGAGCATGATATATACTTTATTTGTAGAATACAGCCTTTTTAGGGTATGAGTAAAAAAAATATTTATTCATAAAATTCGAGAAATAACATGTATGTAATAAAATACTTTAAGTTAAAATTATGAGCTTTAATTCTTAAAATCAGGTAAAAGAGTATCACAGAAGGAATAACAAAAACATTCGCCTAAAAACCGATGTTGTGAAAGTCGGGTCAGCAAGTTCAGGAGTGAGGCTTAGGTTCTGTAAAGGAATCTCAAGTTAAGCAACGATTGAATCGAAGGACTTGGGATGGGTGACCGTAAGGTTATCGGTTCTGAGTCTGGGCAAAAAAAAGCTGATGAAGACTGAGAGACTGCAATTCCAAAGCAGTTTAGCATATCTTGATATGCTAAGCTTTCTCAGCAGGTAGATAGGGTAATCGGCTCGGTGATAAAGATTGACGGGAGGACTGTACTGGCTCTGCTGTGGAAACACAGTATCTACCATACAGACCAAATGGAAATCTAAGTACGGGTTACCCGCAGCCTTAATTGGCAGTCTACCTAAAGTGTTACTTGTGGAAGACTGGTCTAGATGAACCAAACAAGGAATAACACAATAATAAAAGCCAAAACAACAAACAAACAACGGGTAATTAATAATCCCTCTGGATCCCTTTGTTCCTACTGTAGCGAATTCGAGTCCTGTTTCTCTTCACGCGTTTCAAGGACTTTCGTTTCTTGTCTTCTCCGATGTTCAGTGGGGACGAGGTAGAGCCCGGATCACCAGGTACGGCCACGGTCGTAGGTGTACCGGGATCACTGGCGGGTGACCCCGTTTCGTTGTCAAACTCCTTTCCTTCGTTATTCTCTTCATCTTCGCCAATCACTGACGGTTTGGAATTATTATTTGATGTTGAGGTTAAATGTGATGAATGGTTAAGAATAGTAGTTTTTTCGTCTAATTTGTCAACTGTGAATTTCAAAAGAGTTGAGTCAGAGGGACTGATGTGGCTGATTTCTGCTTCATCCTCAACTGGCTTTGCCTCCGTCAAAATTATTGTCCACAATAATAGTACGATGAGTTTAACTGGTCTTTTAATTTCCTGGAAAATTTTACAGAAAAAATCATGAGACTTGGTGAAAAAATACGATACTTTTTAACTATTAAACTTTAGAGAAAAATATAAACAGCCAAAATATTTCCAATAATAAATAAGTTCAAAAACTTACCATTTTGTAACGGAAAGGACAACAGAGTAATCGATTTATTTATTTAGCTCGAAAATGTCTAATAGTAGATAGACAAAGTGATTTAATAACTTCGTTGATTTTTTAATTTCAAAGTAAATGTTACGATAATTAGCAACGTCTATTCCACTTTTCCACTGAAGCCGAAGAAATCGTAATCGCAATTAAAGCAGATTTTGTAGACCGTCCGTATTTATACCTGTGGCTAGGAAAAGTTACCTATTTAAGAGATCTAATTTAAATTTAAAATTGCACAGAAATTGAAAAACAAAATTATTATGGTCTTGTTTCCTTGTCGTTGATGTCTTAAGGCCGTCCGTATTATTGGTTCGTATTCGTAAGCACGCTATTTAAAGTAAGGTACTACGATTTGCATTAATTATTGGAAAATTTTAAGAGAAGTCGTACCATTTTGTTGACGATTGAGATTGGAAATGTTAAAAATAGCTTCTGATGAATGATGATTTTAAATAATCATTATTATAGATTATAGGTACGTTGATGAGTTTTTGGCTTACGAGTTTATCGGCACGACGTCGACGGAAATAAAACTAGTAATTAAAATATTAATTGAGAAAACAGGAGCGGAATTTTGGTGTAATTTTTATCAGACATGGACAGTTAGACTTAACTCGTTTCGCATTCAGACGGCTCGTAGAACCCGACAGAAGTTGGAAGTCATACGAGGTACGACACTTGATTTAAAACTAATTTTTGAAATATTAAAAATGCAAACTGAACCCATATTAAATTGCTGATCTAAAAATAGATGTTGAAATGTATTTATTGATCTCAAACTATCATCCGATGCATAATAAACATATTAAGTTTATAATTAGCAGAATGAAATTATTAATATTCTCTCCAAATTAGTTACGTGAGGTTAACCACATGATGGTATCCAAACGGTTGTAATTGAGTAAATGGGCATAAACTATTTAATGTCAAAAAGACCAACGGTTGAACGATATGGATACAGCCAAGTAAATTAAGGACCACTCAAAAACACGTTTCATTTTACAATTTCTTAGATTAAATTACGTGAATCTTTTAGCTTGTCAGATGCTCTTTATAGCCCAGAATCAAAGTGACCAGGAAGGTATTTGCTTTAAAATTTGTCAGTAATATTTCCTTGTTCAAAATGAATATATGAATATGCCTTGAAATAAGGTAGTGTCTCAGCTAATGAATATAATAGCGTCTTAAACGATGGCAGTTTGGAAGTAAAGTGCCCTTTAAAAAATAGGTCTCTATAAGCATTCATGTGCAACGGAATTTTCCGTTTGGAATCTTATTTTTATTTTGAATGAAACGAATATTTTTTAGGGACCAACGCTGGAAATTTTGTTTTAATACGCCGAATTTTTGGAGTGATGAAAGACGCTTCTAACAAATTCTATTGGTGTTATAAATCCAACAAATAATTTTAAATTTTAAAATATTTAAATATGTATTTGCATTTCATGGTGCCTCAAGCTAGTAGAAATAAAAAAAACTTTTTTGTTATGCTGGAAGATTTTTTTCCATTTACATCAAAGTATTCGAATCTCATGATTCCATTGGAATTTTTCAACAGACGTCTTAACAAATTTTACCCGGTCATTTTCATATCTTTTGGATTCGATAACAATGACGTATAAAGTCAATAGAGCAGTTTAGTTCAAACCTATTAATAGCCACCGATTTCAGATTTTTCACTCGTTCCAGCTACTCCACTCGGTGCCCAGGATTTTTCGAAGTACATGCAATGGTCAATTATTTTTGAATGAACATGGATAACCCATACCAATTCATGATCGTTTTGACAAAAGTGTTCACCAAAGCTGAATTCAGGAAAGTGGGTGGTATAATTGACTCCGTGCAACGAGTAAGGTGTGTCACCTTAATGAGTGAAAGCTGTCGTCCTTCAGTGGATATCCCGGTTACGTCGTCCAGGCTTGACGATGATAAATAAACAAAACTAATTTCAAGGTGTATATTTTAATTACTACTAAGACTATATAGCTCTATGTACATGATGTGTTACTACATACTAATAAAGTTTTCCAATAATTGGGTTGTGTCTTCATGTTTTGCTAAATTAGTCTTGAATTTTCAGTAGAGGAATCAATTAAGCAAATGTGGATAGGCTTCATATGACCATGTCTCAAAAATAGCTCTTTTATAACTCTAGAACGTCTGAGCTTCTATTTTCAGGAGTTTTGTCTCTCCATATGTTTATTAAAAGCTAAACATACATCACAATTTTAATTCAAAGATTTTAAAATGTCATGGGCCATTCATATACAACTTTCGATGACTTAAAAATTAAGGCAATATAAAATTTGAAATGAAATGATGGAAATAAAACGTTATTATTTATTTAGTAGCTGATGAAACTAAAAATGTTAAAACAAGCATGACCTATTGATTTAGCCCAGACTATAAAACTGATATTTAAGTATACTCGGCCTGTATTTGAACATTGGCAAAATTGGAATGGCTATTGCCTGTGCAACTATTTTTGGGAAAGGTTACTACTGGAGGCTAGAAGGCATTTCAACATGTAAAATAAGACAAATATGAGACATTCTAATTTATAGGTTTTCTAAAAGGCAAGGGTCCTACTTTTATCTGTGATCTGAATATGCTTGAATTTGATTACTCTTGTGGATTTACACGATTTCACTGGCAATACACGATGTCAGTTGTCCAGGGCAAGTATAAGTTCTGTCATCTTACGAAGTTCCCTATTGAAAGTTTTACTATAGTTGTGTATGGATGGAATACTGATTTTGTGTAACATAAAACGTCAAAGGGTATTTTAAAAATCTTTTCTCGAAATCTTAATTCACAATGCCTGGAGGATCATCCAAACTGGAGGTAAAGTAATAATAATTGAATCCTTTTTTTTGCGACAATAATTTAAACTCAACGTACGTATATCTAATCGTTAATCGATTAAATCTCTATCAGTTAAAGCTGGTTTTGTAGACGAGAGATCTGCATAGATATCTTTTATCTATTCCACACGTATATTGTGGCTAATTCTTTTCCAATTTTCAAAAATTTAAACATTTATTAAAAGCTCTTTGACAGTACAAGTTATTTCTCAATAATCTGATTATGACGTTTAATATATATTTCAGTTGGTGGGTAGGGAAACGACAGCCTATGAATGGATCTTTCAGATTCCACCTTGGAGTACACTCTTACAAAATTTGGAAATAACTGGTCGACAACAATATTCCTTCAATGGTTTAAAATTCAATGAAGGATTTCTTGCTAAAACTGAACACAACTGGTATTTTATTATTTTATTAGAATTAAAATAATGCATAGGTAGTTTCATTCGGTATTGACGAACAGAAGATATTTTATTGAATCGAAAATATACAAAATTTGTCATTTGTTCAAATGGTAACCAGAAACCTCCCTTTACTATATCAATAAAACTACAGGTTTTGATTAGATTCTATAAAATTCGATTAACAAACTCCGTGCTTCAGCTTTAAAAAAATACAACAGAACCCAACAATTCCGGATTATATTAATTGATTTATTTTTCTTACCGTTGGTTACCTACTGCCTGAAGGTCACTTTCTATAAAAAAAGACGGCCGGATGTACATTCAACTACGCATCGTAAACGAAGTAACGTGTAGATTTAAAATCTTCGTCCTACCATGTCATGTAGAAGGTTTTAAGGAGGGAAAACTGATTAAGCGTGTTGCTTTTCACTTTAAACCTCCTCGAGAGAGCGACAACACATCTTACAAGAGTTTGAACCAACCCACAGCATACTTTCGCGATTGGTACACGCATGCAAATCTGGAAATTCTCAATTGTTCTGATTCCGTGGACACTTTGAAAGTGGTTTTGAATATCCAGTGTGAACCCTGTATGGTAGAATTTTTTTAGTATACCTTTACATACAGCCTTTCACAAATTCGTCCATTTTATAGATTCCATTTTCCAATTTCTTCATAACAGTTGCACAATATATTAGCCGTCTGACTGCAGCCGAAGAAGATGCTTCAGAAAAACAAAACTTTTTAAATATAATGCACACCAATACCAAGAGATACTTCTTGTCGGAGAATCTGTCTGATGTAACACTAGTAGCGGGTGGCGTGGAGTTCCCTGCCCATCGGCTCATTCTTTCTTGTAAAATAAATTAAAGCTAGTTAATTTAATTTAAAACTCGTGTTACAAATATTTTTTTTTACATTTGCAATCAGGTCAAAGTCCTATTTTCGAAACTATGTTTCAAGTCGAAATGAGGGAGAAAAGGGAAGGACGTGTCATGATTGAAGACATGGAGCCAGAGGTTTTGAAGGCAATGTTGTGCTTTTTATACACTGGGGAATGCAGCACCGAAACCTTGAAAGATGACCATGTTTGCACCGAATTGTTCAAATCCGCACATAAATATGAAATCACGGAGTTGAGGATGAAATGTGCCAAACGGATGGCTGAGACGATCAGTTTCGAAAATGCTATCGGTGTCTATATCCTTGGAAGTACGTATAATCAACCGTCGCTACTTGAAAAAGCTGTCGATGCCATGAAGAAGTAAGTTTGGCTAATTTTGAATTGCAACTTTACAAATTACATCTATCAAAATTTGATTTTGTTTTATTTTTATCAACAGGGAGAAAGCCAAGGTCTTTAAGAACCCAGACATCCTTCGCGAACTCACCATTCGTTATCCCAAGCTGGCGTTTGAACTTTTTGTAATTTGAAAAATTCGAATAAAACGCAAGCAAATGCTTCAATATTTAAAATGATAATAATGCCAATATTGTGCCAGAGGTTTTGGTTGATATTTAGTAGTTCATTCACCAATTTGCACTTCTATTATTATTATTAATAATGATTATTTTTTAATTTGTCTTGTAATTATATTGTACATCTGAAAAAATAAGAACCAAATAAGATCATGAAATAAAGCGAAACCTGAGAAAGGGAAAACATCCATTAGCCTAATATATACAGCAACTTAAATTTTAGAGTATTATTGGTCACTAAATTCGATTAGCGTAATGAGGACAATAATCTAAACTATATAAGATACAACTATAAATTGTTTGATATAAGACAGTTCTTTGAATCATTCACCATAATGGTTAAAGTGTCATTGTATGCAACAACAAGTTTTTATTTTTCAACAGGTTTACATTAACATACCTCATGTAATTTCTTAAACAGTTTTTAATTACTACCAAGATTATATAGTTCTATGTACATGATGTGTTACTAATAGAGTCTTGCTGTAATTGATTCATGTTCTCGTATTTTGCTAAATTAGTCTTGAATTTTCAGGAATGGAATTAATTAAACGAATGTGGATTGGTCTCATATAATGATGGCTTAAAACTAGCTATTTTGCGACTCAAGATAGTGCGAGCTTCTAGTTACAGGGGGTTTGTCTCTTTCTATGTTTATTAAAAGCTACAAAATCACAATTAAATAAAATCCATTTTAAAATCTTCAAACTGTTCACCTCTTTGGGCTTGTAAGGCTTTTAATTTCAAGTGATTCATACCTTAAGACATATAGGTCAAGTAATATTTTCTAGTATCAATCATCAATTTGACTAGAGATGGATAATTGATTGGTATCGATAATTCCTGACTTGCTTTATAAACAGTTCGTTTATCTCGATCTTCGGAGTAAGCCAGAGCCTATCTATACGTGAAATATTAATGCTTCGGATAGGGAAATCTTATCGCAACCTGATGGATTCCTATATTCAGTCAGAGGGATATCCGATCAGGTTACACTAGGTTTCCTAGAAGGGTCCTTCTTTTATATGAATATGTATGCATTTGGTTACTCATTACTTGTGCATTAACTAGCAATATCCGATTTCAGTTGTCCAGTGTAAGTTAAACTTTAGTCATCTGACCAAGTTTCCTCTGGGAAGTTTTTTTTATAGTTTAGTATCACATACTAATTTTGTGTAAAGGAAAACATCAAAGGGTATTTTAAAATCTTTTTCTCGGAAACTTAATTCACAATGCCTGGAGGATCGTCCAAACTCGAGGTAAAGTAACAATAAGTGCATGATTTTTTGTGCGACAATAATTTAATCTCAATGTAAGTTTATTCTAATAGTTTATAACATCAGTCTGGAATCTGTAGAGAAGAGGTCTGCGTTGAAATATTTTATCTGCACCTTTCTCATTTTGTGGATAACGACCTATTTCCAATTTTCAAAAACTTAAACATTCAAACAATGATTGGAAATTGGTAGAAAAATGCAAATCCTTGTAGATTTTTAACAAACAGCTCATTAACAGTGAATTAACTGCATTTCTGATGTGCTTGATAATAATGATAATGAACGTTTATTATATTTCAGTTCGTGGGTAGGGAAACGACAGCTTATGAATGGACCTTTCAGATTCCACCTTGGAGTACAGTCCTAAAAAATTTGGAAATAACTGGAGAAGGACGACATTCCTTCCATGGTTTAAAATTCAAGGAAGGATTTCTTGCTAAAATTGAACATTCATGGTATTCTATTATTTTATTGGAATTAAAATAATGCATACTATAAAATTTATTGCATGGGTGACATAATAAATTAAAGCTAGTTAATTTAATTTAAAACTCGTGTTACAAATATTTTTTTAAAATTTGGAATCAGGTCAAAGTCCTATTTTCGAAACTATGTTTCAAGTCGAAATGAGGGAGAAAAGGGAAGGACGTGTCATGATTGAAGACATGGAGCCAGAGGTTTTGAAGGCAATGTTGTGCTTTTTATACACTGGGGAATGCAGCACCGAAACCTTGAAAGATGACCATGTTTGCACCGAATTGTTCAAATCCGCACATAAATATGAAATCACGGATTTAAGGATGAAATGTGCCAAACGGATGGCTGAGACGATCTGTTTCGAAAATGCTATCGATGTCTATATCCTTGGGAGTACGTATAATCAATCGTCGCTACTTAAAAAAGCTGTCGATGTCATGAAGAAGTGAGTTTGGCTAATTTTGAATTGCAACTTTACAAATTGCATTGATCGAAATCTGATTTTGTTTTATTTTTATCAACAGGGAGAAAGCCAAGGTTTTTAAGAACCCAGACATCCTTCGCGAATTAACGATTTGTTATCCCAAGCTGGCATTTGAACTTTTTGTAATTTGAGAATTTCGTATAAAACGCATGCAAAAGGACTTCAATATTTAAAATGATAATAATGTCCATATTGTGTCGGAGGTTTCAGCTGAAACTTAGTAGTTTATTCACCAATTTGCACTTCTATAATGATTATTTTTTAATTTGTCTTGTAATTACACTATGTACATCTGAGAAAATAGGAACCAAATAAGATCCTGAAATAAAGCGAAACCTGATAAAGGGAAAACATCAATTAGCCTGATATATATGGCAACTTAAATTTCTCAGTATTATTGGTCACTAAATTCGATTAGCATAATGAGGACAATAATCTAAACGATATAAGATATAACTATAAATTGTTTGGTATAAGACAGTTCTTTGAATCATTCACTATAATGGTTAAAACGTCACTGTATGCAACAACAAGTTTTTATTTTCCAACAAGTTTACATTAACATACCTCATGTAATTTCTTGAACAGTTTTCAACGTTTATAGTATACGAGAATAAAACTAGTTGTCTGTCAGTTGTAACTTCCAGGTTAACTACTTTTCAAGGAACTCTGAATAAATAAAACGTATTTCTATCTAATGATAATACAGTATTCCTGTAGATCCTTGAGGTTCCAAAGTTCCAATTGATTTCATCTCGATTCTATAGACTCGGTTTCGGCATCCACGAACTGGAGATGAACTTGCATTCTACAGCTAACTTGTGACAAGATATACGGTGATTGACAACTTGCTCCAGTGGACAACACTTTTGCATTAATTAAGCGCCATTGTTTTCAACCTGAGCACCTTGTGTAGTTTCGGAACTTAAATATTTTAGAAGTCTGTAAAATCCTGTGTTAGAGACTCGGAAATATGTCACCCCCAATCAAAAATCCTTCAGTCTGTATTGTTGGAGCTGGGTAAAATATAATTAAAATATCTATAATTTCCAACGAAATATCCATTTATCGTTTAAATAAATGCCTAGAGGGGCTTACATTTCATACGACTCAACCGAAAGGGCATCAAGAATTATTTCAGAGGGAGAGTTATACATATTTTAGAACTAGACCGTTTCAGGATGTTTATAAACTTTCATTTTTCAATGAATTATGGATTTGATTTGATTTATTAAGTAATATTCTCGTTGGTTTACATGGACTCTTGAAAAATATCTAAATGTACCAATTGAACGATAATATTTTTTACATAGTTTAAAATTGTGAGGAAGATGTTGTGGTTATGATTTTTGAGGCTTAAACATTTTTGAAACATCTCAAGAATTAAATCAACTCATGTTGTTTGGCAAAGCTTTTCTGGGATCTGTGGAGCAGTAAAATGGAAGATGGCCTTTGGTACGGAGTCTTTGAATAGGTTGGAAGTGTTCGAAATGATGGAGGACTTGGGGGGAACTTGGCTCACAAACTGTTACCCCGGGGCGGCCTGCGATGCCCCCATTCATCTATACACTTACTCATTTGAGCCCCGATATCGTAAACAATTCCTTTTGCTTCAACTCTACATACGAATTTACCAACTATGGTCCAGTGACGCAACTTGAGAAGTACAGAATATGTTTTTTTTAATTTCAGATTGGACCGACAAATTCGCAAAGCAACCTGAGATTCTTGAATATTTAAAGGACGTGTCAAGAAAACATAAGATTTTGGATCGAATTCACCTGCGTCACCAAGTTGTGAAAGTTGAATGGGACGTTATAATTTCAAAGTGGAGGGTACTTGTGAAAAACCTGGATTTGAATGAAGAAACTGAACGGGAATTCGATATTGTGTACTAAAATCAAGTGACAATTAAATAAATTTTAAAACATTAATCTTTTATTAGATTTCCTTGACCTATTAATTATTTTAACAGAATTCTAGGGACTGGATTGCTTCGAAATCCTAAGATTCCTGAGCAATTCCAGCAATTTAAAGGAAAAATGTTCCACACTTCACGATGGGATCCAACTGTCAACCTGACGGACAAGCGGGTTGCTGTTGTTGGAGTTGGATCAAGCGGAATCCAAGTCATTCCGGAGATCGCAAAAATTGCTGAAACCGTGTTGATTTATCAAAGGTTGTTTCATCGCGCTGAACTTATTTAGGGTATGTCAGATCATGATTTTAATGCATTTGTTTACTTTTACATTCAGGAGACCAGGTTGGGTAATTCCGAAAGAAACTCATAGTTATAGTTCGATGGTACGTAGGATGTTCAGATGTATCCCTTGGCTTCAGACTTTGCACCGCTCAAGCATTTTTAGGAAACTTGAGAGCTTTTGGCAAGGTTTTGTAATCGACTCTCCTTGTGTCCAACAAAGTAAATACTCTACCTATTATTACAAGTATCATAAAATTTGAAATAAAAACAGAATGTTGTCGCCAATTCTACAGTGTCACATCAATCGAAATCGTACAGAGAGGCGGAACTTGCCGGGTTTCCTGATTTAGAAAAAAAGTTAACCCCCAAAGACCCATTCGGATGTCAACGACTTCTGTTCTCTACGGATTATTATGAAACGCTAAAAAACCCGTCAGTCAAACTAATAAATTCTAAAATCGAGAACGTGACCGAAGATGGGATTGTCACGTCTGAGGGAGAAGAAAAAATCGATGTACGATTCAGCATTTGAGACATCCAAAATTCGCATAAAATGTTCAAATAAATGAGTTGACATTGACGAAATTAAATTTTTAAATGTATGCAGATATTAGTGTCGGCAACAGGATTTAATGTCGATAAATTTTTCTCTCCGATTGAAATCGTTGACAAAAATGGACGGAATCTTTTAGATATGTGGAAGGAATGCAGCCCTGAATTGCTTCTTGGAATTACTGGCAATAACTTGCCGAATCTGTTCTTCCTTTGGGGACCCAATTCGGTAAGGAATTTTGATTGCCGTTTCAAAACTTTACTGTTGAAAATGTACGGTCTATTATAGACCTAGTTACACTCTGAGTAGATGGTTAAGTTTGTGTAAGATTTAAGATACCTGTTCATGAGTCGACAATTTTAAAATATATAGGACCTTTTAGTATTACAGGTGAATGCTATGCTAGTTTGATTTTGAATTTGGTATACATCCAAATCTATTCGTAGCTTTTTACCTGGTGACTTTGATTAATTAGTATTATTAAAAACAATGAATATCAAGCCAAACAATACCATGATATTTTTTATGCAAACAATGACGGATGAGATTCTTTAACGACCTTGATAGTTGATAATGATAATAACCCGTTCCAAAAATCACAATAAACAGATTTAAAAGTTTTTCTAACCCTAAAAATAATTAGTATTTTTTCTTACAAATTTCAGCCAATTTATATTAATACAATTTCTGAGAAACTAAGAACGCACTAGGTTCGGAGATATTAGACTGATTATTTGCACAAATCTCAACGTCGTTTATTAGAACAGAAGCTATGGTCAACATAATAATATGCAGATGTAGTACTTTTGTTCAAGGGATGACATAATCTAAATTTTTCCATATAAGTATTTTTTTAATAGACCCTCAGTCACAATTCAGTGGTTCTGATGATGGAATTGCAAATGGATTGGATAATAAAATGCAATAAGTGGAAGCAGGATGAAAATGCCACCACTCTGGCAGTGAAAAAGTCCGTCGTCGAAGCCTACATGGTCGAAATTAGAGAGGATTTGAAGAGGATGATTTGGTCATCTCCGAATTGTAATCCCCCGACGCAATATGTCGACGAAAAGGGGCAACTAGTCGCCCAATACCCCGGAACCGTCCAGTCTTATCGACAAAGAATTCGAAACTTTCGCAAAAATTCGTTGGAATTTGCATAATGATTTAGAATAAATGTAAAATTATAATTGTTTCGAAGGTATATTGACGTTAAAAGTATCTGAAAATGTTTTAAACGCAGACTTATCATATTTGTGACTTCAATGGGTCCCCATATGATTAAATTACTGATTAATGATTAATTCGTCGAACTATTAAGAATTCAATTGCGGGTAATGCAAATACAGGTATGCAATTATCTAAATTAATTAAAAGGGGTGACTTTTGGAACTGCCAATAAACAAGTACTCATGATGACATACGGAAATGTTTAGTGCATTCTTTTATAACAGAAAATTAGCTGTAATCCAAAGGATTCTAAAATAAATTCTCAATGTCGAAGTCACAAAATTAGAATTGAGGATTTGCGTATTATAACATTGTAACAGAGACTACAAAAAAGTCTTTCAATCTGCAAAATGTAATTGCACTTCATGTTGAATGACATTAACTGGACGCTTTTAAATCCAACACAATTCATAAGCTTTGTCAATATCCTTCGATGATAGGGACTGTTTCTAAAATACGTAAATATTTTAATGAACAATACACATGTTCTCGAGTTTTAATCTTGAGTTTTAAGGAACATTTGATTTAAAAACCAACTACTTTGACTTTAAATTAACACTAACTTGTAACTTACGAAGTTATGAAACACGTACGGGGTTTACACGAAAAAACTCAAAACTTAGCATTCATGGGTTTCTTACAAAAGGATGTTTTCGGTAAATTAATCTAACGCCCAACCGCCATGTAAAAATACGCTAATTGTGCATTGCAGAATGAGTTTCTGCAAATAAATTTATTTGATCATTGATATGTATTATTTTCCCAAAAAAAAAATCGTACTCCGGGATTGATTTTCTTCCAACTGTATGGAGTTCAAAATGTTGCTCTCCTGGGGAAACTTATTCCAGTAAATCTGGTAAGACGCCATGAATTCAACAACAACTTGATTGTGGAATGAAATAGGTATGAATGGGCCTTGAAATACCAACCAATTTTTCATAATGTGAAGGAAATCAACCGCAAACTCATGTTCGCGTTTTAACCATCCCCAACTCCAAGTTTGTTTGGAAGTAGGGAGGCTTTATTTTCAGGAATTAATAATAAATACCTTCGTAACTCAAATATAATATATTTAACAACACAAAAGTAGCTATAATATAATATTCGTTCAGTCGTATGTATTTGCAGTATTTGCATGCTAACCAGGTTCTGTCATTGCATTGTTGCATTGTTATTATAGAACTGTCTGGATGGATGAGCTATTAATTATATATATTCCTCTTTCCTGCGTCCTGGACATTTATCCCATTCAATTCCCATCCCAGCATTATTACCCAATCCGTCACAAAAAACGGCAATGGTACTAAGGATCAGTCAGTCCATGAAGAATTGGCACTTGAAATGAAATTGCTAGCCAGTAAAAAACAACTTAACAACTCGCTATAAATGTGTATTATAGAAGTAACCACTGAAATACACGATGCATCTATATTTTATATTAAAGGGATCAGTACAATACATCGAACCATGAGTCTCTGTGCAGAATAATTCATTTCGTCTCTATCATCTCGTGGGAACAGTCTAACATTTACAGAAAATTAATTGGGAAAAGATCTTATGTAAGTTCTGCATCTATAGGGCTAATTTGCAATTTGCAATCTTGGAACAATAACAATATTATTAATTAACTACAATTATAATCTACCTCTGTTCTGAACGGCATGTTGTTCTGCATTAGTTGTCGGAAACCAGTACTTCTGACACTTTAACCTTGTGTAGGAATAGTTTTAAAAATAATAGGACGAGAGAGATGAAGAACTCTTTTGAAATATTGGTGGTTCTTGTTTGGGGATGTCAATTGATCAGGTAAACCAAAAATTTGATATGGAATTGAATTAAAATTTCCTAACAATTCCTTTGTTTCGGAAACGTGATATTGTTTGTCTGTGAGTTTCAGAGGTGACCCGATCGATGCTATTTTAGATGATAATTATGATGCAAAAGCACGTCCAGGATCTGAAGGTAAGATTGAAACTATTGTAATACAGCAGATTTTAGGAAATGAGGAAACTATGAAAGACCACAAAAATTGCTTAAAATTATCTTACAATCTGAAAAACAAATGTAAAACGGATAATGAATTTTACCAAACTACATTCCTTTACTAACTTCGTTAGAAAATTAAATCCGATATGCTTGACAAAGTTTATACATTTGGTGTTGGTATCTTATATTTTAATGAGAACTTTCAGTACATATACAAAACCGGTATCTACGCTTCTTTAGAAGTTATTAAGGAGGATAGCTAAACAAAGATTAACCCATAGAGATTTTCTTTAAAAAACTAAATATTATTTCTAGGTCAACCTTTAGAAGTAAAAGTGAAGATGATCATTGAAGATGTAGAAGAAATTGATGATGATGAACAGGTATACAAGTTGTATATTTTGTGTTTCATATTTATTTATTTAAATGCTAGGATATTTTAGCAATTTTCAACAAACTCCTTGTAAGAATACTGAATACGTATTCTGCATGTTGACAGGAAATATCGATGGGATTTGAAATTCAGGAAACGTGGTTTGACACGCGTCCCAATCGCTCAAAAGGCCCAATCCTCCGTAACCCTTTGGTAAACAATTGGAATCAAAATCTGTTAAATCTAACATGAAAACAAAAGGCACCGGAATCATGAGTGATTATGATTCTATCAGAGTTTATTAATTATCCTATTTCTTCTGATGATTTTTATCAAGGTGGATGACGCATTCCGACTTTGGAGCCCTGAAACGCATTTTGCCAACTCTAAAGATTCTTTAATTTTAAAGAATTTCCAGATTATAAGCTCCGACGGCCGAGTTACTAAATTAGTTCAGTGAGTTATTTAAGCCTGCTTTTAAGGTTTCTGCATAAAGGGTTTGTCTATTTGCAATTTTGAAAAAATGTATGTATTTCTGTATCCTTCGTTCGCTTAAGTTTTCTTATTTCACCTAAATTATGGAGGGTACAAATTAATGTATGCCATCGCTCATCTATTTCAGTGTTTTATTGAGTGTTTAATTTTAACTTTTTTTAGAGCAAGAGTCACTGCAACGTGCCAAATGCGATTTTTCTACTTCCCGTTTGACAAGCACGTATGCACGCTAAAGATTATCAATAGTGAGCAACTTCAACCGTTTTTTGTACCTATAGCTAAAAAATAATTTAAAGAATGTTGCAATTGATTTAAACTGATGTAATTGTAGTGGAGTATTCGGATAAGGATTTGATTTATTCCTGGCTAAATTCAAAAGATGCATTCAAGCTACAACCCAGTGTTTCAGCAACTCGGATGTTTACCGTTGCTGGTTATCAATTGGGAAATGTCTCTGTACCTGGTCTTTTGGGTAATTCGAATTGCACATTTTATGAACAGTATTTTATTCATAATTAGTGACTTGCTCTTTTATTTGTTCCTCACATCTTCCAATATTCTATATAGGGTATCAACAATTTCATTTATTCATTCATTCTCAATTTAAAAATTTCAGGAAATCATTCGGGGCTGGAATTGCAATTACTCTTTGCAAGGAAGTCGGCAAGGAGTTTTCCAGTTTACTATTTCCCAGCCGTGGCATTGTGCCTCATCGCTTTCATGTCCCTCTGGTTGGAATCAAAATTGATGGGAATTTACTTGAGCCTTGCATCTGTACGTTCATTTTGTGTCCGAGAAATTTTAATTTTAGATTTCATTTAAAATCACCGAAGTTAATGTTTTATTTCTTGTAAATTCTGCTCTAGTTTCTAACAATGGTGGTATTTTTTGCGACGGTTCAAGCTCAGATACCGCGCTACTTTGACATGACGATGTTTGACCACTACCTATTTGTTTGCCTTAATATAATACTGAATGTTGTTTTTGGTAAGGGCTGCTTGTTTGTGAAGTCATTGGAAGTATTTCATTCATGAAGATTATTTTTTTCCTTTTTTTGTAGTAAACTTTTTGACATATGGATATTTGAGTTCGGGAAAGAAAAGAAGTACAACTCAAAAAGAAAAGGTACTTTTACTTTAAAATTTCTTCGGAGCCGGTTGAAAACACTGAATTGCATGGATTTTTAATATTTTGAGTTGACGAGTTTTGCTACTTCCTTCGGTACATCAACCAAAAAGTGTAGAAGTCTTAAAAAACAACTTATAGAAGAGTTGGGTAAAAACATAGTCTTGGAATTCAACAAATATTGATTATTCTTGGTATCGTCAGTCAAGTATAATACCACATACCACACAGATTTTTTAAACCCAAAAAAATACTTAGATAAAAAATCGTAATAATTCCAAAAGAATTTAGTTCTTACAATTCTAACCTACCTACCAAGTCTTTTTATTTTATATTAAAATGTCGTAACTCGTGTCGTAAGGTACAAGTGCTGATGTAAACTTTTAAATTATATATAGGCTCGACTAAACATAAACATTCCTATTTTACGGATATTTAATTCATGATCTGATGATTTTACAGCTGGAAATGAAGAATTTTAACGGAAGCAACGGCGAAGCTGAAGATCCCGAGCAGTTAATTGACGACCCCGAAGAGCACATTAAAGAAATGTCAAAGTTCAAACAATTTGTCTATTTGTAAGTTCTGGTTTAAAAAGCCAACCATGTGGTCAATTATTTATTTAACTACATAGACCAAATTCGTAACTACCTCCAGGACAATTCATTGACCATTAATCGCCCTATTAAACATGAAACATTATTTTAAAGTACTAACGAGGTGCTACTTAAAATTTTAGCAAATCCTGTAAGCCAGCCAAGTATCATCAACCACTTGGATTCTTGATTATAAACGTAATTTACTGGCTGTGGATTGGAATCGCAAAGCTTCAAACTCCTCAGGGATTTCAAAAGCTTTAAAATCTTAAGCAATACATTTATTTCAAGAACTGATTTTCCAGTATTTGCATCGTAACAAAGCAATAATGCAGCCAATAAATATAAATACCTTTTAATCATCAGAGTGCGTGTACTAGTTGGGTTTATTGCTGATGTTACAAAACAAGCTGGAAACATTGACGACTTTCCATAAAAACCATGTTTACAATTACAAAAAACTAAGTACATTTAAGTATTTATGAGTATAGCGTTTAAAATTTGTATTTTCGTTTATCACAATTAACGACGACATATGAATACCTTGAAACTATACAATATTAAGTTTACCAAGTAACCAACAAATTTAAGGTGTTTCCCTGGATGGCGTCCAGAATATGAATTCTTGTTTCCCTTTTCATAACAAAAAAGGGGCCAGCATGAATGCCAAGAGGTTTTAGAGATTTGACCAATCTTGTTTGATACTTGCTATTCTTAACTCTCTTGAAGAAAGCTATGAACTTTACAGAGTCCTCGTAAAACAAGCTCGCTATTTCGACAACGTATATGGCAATGACAATAACCGCGAAGGACAGCAAAGGCATCATCAGATACAAGGGCATCTCGATTACATTTACGAACTTAATTGTGCCGTAGTTGCAAATCGCTCCTGTTGCAGTCCCTGCAAAAATGAGAACCGGAACAAACACGTAGATGCAGGGATGACCAAGATACATGGTATCAAGATACAAGTTACAATTACTGTTACTTTGTAGCAAAGGCTCAAGATACAAGTTACAGTTACTGTTACTTTGTAATGAAGGCTCAAGATACAAGTTACAAGTTACTTTTGTCTTCTTGCCTTCAAGATACAAGTTACAAGTTACATCGCATAGAATTTATCATTCAAGTTACAAGTTACAATTACAGTATTTAAGTTACATTTCAAGTTACAAATTACAACCATTTACAATATACTACGTATTTACTTTTAATGCTATGCTAACCTATGCAACAAGGAGTTAAAATTTATTAACTTTTAACAATGCTAACAGTTAAAAGTTTCCGTCGCTAACAAGGGAACATTCCCAAATGTATCACCCCGATATTTTCAAACCGGTATCATTGGAAAGAGGAATTAAAATAATGAAACTTTAATATAGAAACAATGGGTGCATAAAATATATTTGACCTAGTAAAATAGGTCAGAAGGTCTGGGGTCGGGCGCTATTTCAGGGATTCCTATAGTAAATCCCCGTTTAGATTTTGCGAAAAGGCTGGTTCAGCGCAATACTAATTTGGGGGGTCCTCAAATATATTTTATGCACTCCTATAGTATAGGCGTGCATAAAATAAGTATATTCCTATATTAAATATTCATTATTTTAATTCCTCTTTCCAATGATACCGGTTTGAAAAATATCGGAGTGGTACAGTTGGGAATGTTCCCTTGTAAGACGCCGTCGATTTGGACAGAAGATCATTAATTAAAAAGTCGTTCAACTGGAGCTGATGAAGGAAGTGACGTATTATATTTGTTAAATACTTGTTTTATATTTGGATATAAGTTAAACATGTTTACATCGTCATTCTGGTCGCTGAGATAATTAATGACCTGCAGCTTAATCTCATTTGCAAGCTTCCCAATGCATTGACTAGTGACAGTGGCATTCAATTCTTCGAATTCGAAAAAATCAACATTTTTCATTTTAGTACTCGGAATCGATACAGCTGCAGCCGTGGTGTCAATATTTTCTGACTTTTCTGACAAAATTGTGGCTAAAAACAATTCCGCTAGCTCGTCCATTTTGTTTAACGAAACCCAGCTAAGCTTCAAGCTTAATTAATTAAAAAGTTGGACGTCGACGTGACCCCTCCGCTAAAGGTTTTGTTGTTTGGACACTTTTCACTTAGAGCAGTTACGTTATTGCCTTGTTTTTGTACGACTTTGAAATAATAACTGTCACGCAAAATGAATGGTAGATTTGAATCTGAATCCATTACTTTTGCTTTTTAATTATTACCATATTTAAAATTAAATAAATTGACAGACTTCAAACGACCGACTCTATCAAGAATGCAAACGTAAACCGAAATCCAACTGTTGAAGCAAAGGTGTAAGAGCGATGCTTGGGTTCTCGAGCAGAGAGAATTAAAGTACAAGAAACTCCACATTACCTAGTGGTATTTTTAACACATAGCATGCGTGCGGCCGCTGGTTTTCATTAGTGTTAACTTTGAGTTTTTATTTATAAGTTATGGGGTAACCCAAGAAATAATTGAAGTTTTAAAACTGAAGTAACTTGTAACTTAATTACAAGTTATCTTTATTTTTCCAATGTTACAAGTTACAAGATACTGTTACATTGTAAGAAAGTCTAAGTTACAAGTTACAAGTTACTTTCTGCTTCAGAGCCTTAAGATTCAAGTTACAAGATACTCTCGAACTAAAACACTACTCAAGATACAAGTTACTAGATACAAAATTGTAACTTGTAACTTGTAACTTGTATCTTGCGAAGTATCTTGGACATCCCTGCGTAGATGGCACCACTTTCGATAGTAGTTATTGCAATGAAGATTACGTGATAAATGAACACGACTTTGTAGATGTATCTTCGACGGATTAGGGGTGTGGCGAAGAAAATCCGCCTCCAGTTGGACGTAAAAATAGGTCGGTACAGCGTTCCGAGGCTTCGGATTACCGCGAAGAGGTCCGCCACAAAAATCAAAAGCCCTCCTATGATGGATTTGGCTAATTCCACTACGAAAAACCACAAGGAAATGAATCGTAGTAGAAGAAATGATGAGCTGTTAACATTGTCGCCAAAACACTCGTGAGTGCAAAATTGGATGGAGGGGGTCCGGGCTAACAATGGACACTATTTAAGTGACAAACGAGTTAAGGGTTGTAATATATGCAAATAGACTAATTCGACCATGCTGATTACGAAAATCATAATTTTAGCTCTGCGAATTTACTCTTTGGGGGTCAAAAGTGGGCGGGAAGGTCAAAAAACGGGCGTGAGTTTATACTTTCCTATAGTAATCTCCCGTTCCCTTTTCGTGAAAATGCTAATATCAGCGCAATGTTATTTTCCCGATCCTTCCAATGTTAGCGCCATATCTTCTGATCGGTTTCGCGAGAAAAAGGAAGGAAAAGTGGAAAACTCGACTTTGTCCTCCTTCCCCCCTTCTCACCACTGATAACTTTTAGCTGAAACTGCGCGGTCTCTGACCTTCCTACCTACTTTTGACCCCCAAGGAGTAAATTCGCAGAGCTAAAATTATGATTTTCGTAATCAGCATGGTCGAATTAGTCTATTTGCATATATTACAACCCTTAACTCGTTTATCACTTAAATAGTGTCCATTGTAAGTGGTATAGCAAAGATGAACACGAAGAGCCCAACAAGCGAAATTGAGATCAGAACGGCTTTCATCAAGAACTCGATAATTCTTCCTCGAGAATCATAATGAAGTATTTGGAACTCTTCCTGCAAATCTAATCCATAATTAGATTATTACATAGTATATACAGAATCTGTTCAGTTACTACAACGCTAATCCGATAGAAAATCTAGTCATTAAGAAACCAAAATCCTGACATTGCATTGTGAACGAAGCCAAGCTTGGCTAAAGATAGTTTAATATCCACGATAGGTGGCGGCGAAATATAGTGTTAATGTCATTAAATGTAAAGCAAAAAAGACAGTGACTCACCTTTGATTCTCAATTCAACTATCATGATGATGTTAATCATCAATTCAAGAAGTTTTGGCATAAACGCAAACATGTAACTTAGGATGACCGTTTCAACAACAACGAAGAAATAAAAGAGCAAAAACATAACTCGATACATTTGAATTTCACCAATCGGTTTGTTTAACAGGATGAATAAACCGAATAGAAACAGTTGTAAATGAATACAGGATACATTTTATTCAGACTTGTCGTTGGAACAACAGAAAGTGTTTGGTTGTCGAGTTTAACGAAATTAAGTGGACGGATAGTTTGGAATATAATTTTAAACACCAATCTAATGCTTCCCATTCTCCCTCAGTTAACATGACTGATGCAGTTGATTGTTACGATTCAAAGGCCTCTATATATTTCACTTCTGAATCTGAACAATAAATGTTTGATTGTTGACTATAATACACGTAATAGAACAGTTCTCAAATTACGAACTGGACTGAAAATGCCTATTCACTTCAATACTTGACGAAGACGACACTCTTATACCCCTTACCGAATATTCGTTAAGATGACCGATGGCTCGTCATAAACATATTTATTGTTTATTACGTATAATATTGTTTTTTATGGAATTAGGAGGTTTCTTGGGAGTTTTGTGTAATGGAAAATAATTTGATTATCAACTATTATTACATGTTTTCTGCCCTGGGTTGACTTAATACATTGGATTCACATAACCGTATCCAACTTTTACGTATATCCAGCCTACTTTCCATGAAAAACCATCAAAAACACAATATTTGTATCCAGTTTTCTAGAAAGGCAACATCCGGTCTTTCGACATTCGGTCCTAAGACATCGGTTCCTCTCCTAAGTTCCTAAGTTTGCTGATGATTGTTTCAGACTATTGGTTCTAACATTTGAAAGACATGTCTATGCATGGCCTCATTTTTCGTTTTCTTCTTCTCTAATTTTTACTCACTCTGGAACTCCGAATCTTTTTCAGACTGCACATCTATAATGAAAATGCAATATCTTTGTTTAAGTACTGCATTCAGATTAATGTCCGTTTGAGAGATGATTAGAATGAATATCCTTGATATTCTAAGATTGATTGGAGGGATGGATACAGCGTAATAAGTATGACTCTGTGACACTGACAATGCTGTTATAGAACGTTCTTAAACAATTAGCGTATGTGAGATATGGTGAATATAATATAGAGATTGTTGGTCGTATTGAGTAACGTAAAAACTCTCCTTATTGTTAGAATCAAGATAACAAGTCGTAAGCGCGTGTACGATTTCCTAAGGTTCAAATTTATAACTCGTTTATTCGTTGGATTACCGTGGACTATTAGGTCAAGGCAGGTCCTAACCTAACAATAAGCTAACTAGTTTAATATCAAATATGTTATTGCCTTTAATGCCTTTACAAAAGAAAATGGTAACCTACTTCCTTACAACGTAACTAATAAGTTGTATGTATTTATCATAATGGCGTGTAGAATTTGTATTTTCGTTCCTTTTTTTACTACAAAAAAGGGGCCAGCAGTAATAGCAAGAGGTTTAAGCGATTTGATCAATCTCACTTGATATTTACTATTTCTAAGCTTCTTAAAAAACGCTATGAATTTCACAGAGTCCTCATAAAACAAGCTTGCGCTTTCGACAACATATACAGCAACGACTATCACCGCGAAAGATGCCATCGGCATCATCAGATACAGGGGCATCTCAATGACATTGACGAACTTAATTGTCCCATAGTTACTGATAGCTCCTACTGCAATCCCTGCAAAAATTAGCACGGGAACGAACACGTAGATAGGACCACTTAGGATACTAGTTGCAGCAATGAATATCAGATGATACACGGACACGACCTTGTGGATGTACTTTCGCCGGATTAACGGTGTAGTTGCGAAGATCCGTCTCCAGTTCGACTTAAAATATGGTTCATACAGCGTTGCAAGGCTTCGAATTACTACGATGAGGTCCGCAACGCCAATGAGAAGCCCTCCTGCGATGGATTTGGTCAATTCCACAGCGACGAACCATAAGGAAATTAGTCGTAACAGAAGAAATGATAAGTTGTCCACATTTTCACCAAAGCACTCGTTCAAAATTGGATAGAGGGGGTCCAGTCTAAGAGGTAGAGCAAAGATAACCACAACAAGTCCACCAATTGCTGCTGCAACCAGGACCATTTTCATCAAGAATTCAATAAGCCTTCCTCGAGAATCATAATGAATTATTCGGAACTCTTTCTGTAATTCTAAACACACAACCATGCCAAATTAATTACCATAAATAGGGCTCACACTCATATTAACGTAACCGCGGATGATATCTGACGGCTTGTATTTTCCCCTGTGGCATTTAGTTTTTATTGTACTCGGACAGAATCTACCTCATTTATATAATAATATAAATTTTTCTGTCTTCATAAAGAGCTTGACTATATAGTTAAAGGACAGGTCATAAGTCATAACTCACCTCTGACTTTGAATCCAACCATAGCTATGGCGTTGATCATCATTTCCAGAAGTTCGGGTATAAAAGCAAACATGTAACTTAGGATGGCCGTTGCAAGAATAAGGAAGAAGTATAAAAAGAAAAACATAACTTGATACATTCGAATTTCACCAATCGGTTTATTTAGCAGGATGTAGAGACTGATGATGACGATTGGAAAAAACATTTGAAAATGAACCCAGGATAGAATCGCATATAATTTAGTTACATGTTTTGTAGTAACGGTACAGTGTTTTGTTGTCGAGTCAAAATAAATCAGTGGAGCAGATACTTTGGAATACAATTTTAACCACCAATCCAATGCTTCCCATTCTCCTTGGGTCAACATTGCTCTAACAGGGTGCAGTTGCTGATCAGTGATCACTTATTTCGTTTTAAACAAAGAAAATGTTGTCGTCAAATGTGACAGAAGTTCTCAATCCAAACTGAACTGGAAATGCATGTTTGCTTAAATTGTAAGTATATACAAGTGCCGAATTTGGGCATTTTGGGTATATAACCTGGTCAAACGAATCTAAAATATTAATATAATATGGTCGATGGCGTGTAATAATTGATGACTAAGGATAACATAAGAAGGAAAACCGGAATTTGAGATAATTTATGCAACTAAAAACTTTTAAATTCCTCGTTTGAGTTTGAAAATGGTACCTTTGAAATTTTCTTAATCAATGACCTAACCATTCAACAATCAATAACTCAATAAAAGCAAAAATATGAAGAGAATGTTAAGTGTTTCAAAATGATTCTGCATGATACTCAACTTACATATTGTTTCTGATGCATGCATCAGCGTAAACTTTAATTATTGGGCAGCATTATTTGTACAACTGAATGAGAACATTGTGTTTAAAATTGAAATGAATAAAACGCTTTATTTTCGATTCTTTTAATTTATGCAAAGCATTTTAGTTGTCGTTTTTAAGCCCATTTCGGCATTTTAACCTCTCTTTTTTTTTGTCTATTTTTGGTTGTATTTTTTATTATACCTATAATGAATAAAAAATCCAACATTTCTGTTAAATGGTCAGAGCTACGACTACCAGTCGCGGGTGACCTCGTGTTCTTAAAAATGTGTTTTATCTGACTCCAATTTTCTCTGTGGAAAATAACTTCCACCTCCAATAAAGACTCTTAAAAAGTTGGATAAATGAATACAAAATACTTTAATGTGTTTCTATTTGAATCAAATACACAACTAATGGAGTTAATTAACTTATAAAAGGTCATCAAAGTGACAAATAACTGTGAAATAGATTTAATGGTGGATGCAGTCACAGTACTTCGTGTCTTGCTCCGACCAAGGTAAAAATCTAAGTAACCACGCTCTCTCCAAACAGCAAGCTTTCTTCTTTCTACTTCACAGAAATCCACTCCGTGAGGACGCACACAAACCATAAAATTGCATATTCCATCTCACATTTCCCAAATATTTTTCATAACACATTTTCATAAAATAAACTTAAATGATTAATTTTAACTACAATTAAAACTACTTTCCAAATTCAACAATTTCTGTGGAATTTTGTCCAATTAGAAATAATTTTATGATCAT
Organism: Desoria tigrina; assembly: GCA_906901685.1. Taxonomy (NCBI): domain Eukaryota; kingdom Metazoa; phylum Arthropoda; class Collembola; order Entomobryomorpha; family Isotomidae; genus Desoria; species Desoria tigrina. The sequence continues at coordinate 2,250,356 of CAJQTU010000007.1, forward strand.
TAATATTGTACATTCTGATGTTTTGAAAACTCCATTATCCTTTGTGGTTTGTTACAATATTGTAATTGTCTTTAAACTCAAAATTCGATTAGTATATGATACGATATTATATGATTACTTTAAACGTGCCTTCTGAAGAAAAGGCTAAATTTTTTTATTGCATTTTCTTAATCACATTTAATTCATACAGTTACAATTAATATAAGGTTACGATTTACAATGTTACTAACAAATTGTATGTATTTATTAGAATAGCGTGTAGAATTTGTATTTTTGTTTCCCTTTTAACGACGAAAAAGGGACCAGCAGGAATGTCAAGAGGTTTCATGGATTCAATCAACCTAATTTGATACTTGCTTTGCCTAAATTTTTTGAAGAACGCTTTAAAATTAACTGATTCCTCGTAAAGCAAGCTGGCTGTGTCGACGACATACACGGCAATAATGACGACAGCGAAAGACACCAATGGCATAATCAGATAAAGTGGCATTTTTATAACATGTACAAACTTGATGGTCCCATAATTGCTAATTGTACCTAATGTAACCCCAGCAAATATAAGAACTGGAATAAAAACATAAAAGGCACCAGATTTTATAGCACTTGCAGCAACGAACATCAAGCGATAAACAGCTACGATTTGGTTGACGTATTTCCGTCGAATCAGCGGTGTAGTACCCAAGACCCGATTCCAGTTCGAAGAATATGAAGGTTCGTACAGCGTCTTCAGGGTTCGAATTACTACGACGATATCAGAAACGCCAATCAAAAGCACTCCTGTCAGAGATTTACATAGTTCCACCGCAAAAAACCATAAAGAAATCAGTCGCACTAGCAAAACTGACAAACTATCCACACTTTTACCCAAAATAGATTCCAAAATAGGGTACAAAGGGTCCAGGCTCAAGGGTATGGTGAAAAATACTAGGACGATTCCATTGGCTGCTACAACGATCAGGACGATTTTCAACAGAAATTCGATTAGTTTTCCTCGCGGACGATCACATGTCCGGAACTGTTTCTGGAAATCTACAGATAAGTTTGAATTAGTAATCTGTAACCATATAGTATGCGATGCAGCTTCAAAATTGGATGCCTGTAATGTTATAATAAATTAGCACTTGAATGAGGTGTTGAAGTAAATGGACCGTCGTAGATGTTAGACAAACTGTAATGAATCCGTCGCGTCGGTGGGCATAACAAACAGTTTTGAAACCAGTGGTTTAATACATTCAATACACAATGGATCATAGCTCTACAAATTTTGTACAAAGTAAGCACGCTAATAAAAATTAGGAGACACAGTTTATGTATTATCATGTAAAATAAAAAATCGACGATTTAAGACACTATTCCCCCTATATAGAATATGGAAACCATCATTAAACCGTATGTTTCACAAAGATTGATTTAAAAAAGCAGCTCTAAGCACTTTCGAGGAATCCTAAATCTTGGTTTCAAAATTAAATGTCAAAATACCCGATTTTAATCATGCTGAGCTTAATTCAACGGCAAAGCTAGTTTTTCTACGTGCTTAACGCTCCTAGATTTTACAACGTTTAAAGTTGCATTCAGTGTGACACTTTAACTTCAAAACTCACCCTTTATACTCCTTTCCAACACTGTTATCCCATTGATCATAAATTCTAGAAGTTCGGGAATAAGAGCGAGGATGTAACTTAGAATGAAGGTTGCGAAAATCTCTAGGAAGTAGAAGAGGAAGAACATGACTTGATACATGCGAATTTCTGCGATCGGCTTGTTCAATAAAATGTACAAGCTAATGATTATAATTGGCAGAAACAGTTGAAAATGAACACAAGATAAAATGGCATACGTTTTTGCCCGTCGTTTTGTAACTACTGAACAGTGCTTCCTTTTAGGGTCAAAAGTAATCAAGAGGACGGATATCTTGGAGTATGTTTTAAAAAACCAATCCAGCACTTGCGATTCGCCAACAGTCAACATGGTCGTCTCGTTGTTAATTCAGATGACCATTTTTAGTCGAAAATGAATTTATATTTATTGCGGTAGTAGTAACAGTAAAATCGTATCGTCGTTCTTCACAAAAATACTCGAAACAAACTGATTGCAAAGTGAAGAGCAAAAGTTTGCAACGTCGATAAATACTCCAATAAATCGATGAAACAAAGACGGGTTCTAAATTCACGATGGGTACCTTTAGGAGTCTCGAACTTAGAAATACTTAATTGTTTTGTTTGAATTTGGAAATAATATCGATTTTGGCTCATAATTTATGTTTAGTGGTTTAAAAACGTTAGATTATTTAACAACATTGGTCCGATTATTCGTTTTCCGAAGGATTGACATTTTGAACGCTCTTCATTTTAATAAAGTAATATATATTTAATGTATGATTTTTTTTGTGTCACACAAAATAGCTTCATCTGTAAATTTTAGAATTTTTGTGGGTGAAAAAGCCCTGGATTTATTATTACATTACACATTTTACAAATTACTTGTGGATTATCCGTCAGTGCGTCGGTAATAACGATATCCTCACAACGAAAAGCATGAAGATTTTGTAACTTCTGTTTTCGGGAGATCACTTCATACTTTTAGGTTGAGGTCATGTGGTTAAAGGTAAGATGATGCACCTAAAGGAAATGCTTTTTTCAGTCTGATAGCAACTCCATAATTTGTGATACATCGTTCAAAAGCTATAGTGAAGGGGTATTCGACGGTTTATAATATTTGACATTGGGTGCCACCAATTAACATGGGTTGGATAGGTTTAAGATTATGTTTTTTATATATACATGTGTTTTACAGGGTTGGGTTGCTGCAAACGGGACGCACGGAATTTTTCAGAGTCCCCGCACATGCGTAAATCATCCCAGCAATGATATTTTGGTTTATTTAAGTTAACCAACGATTAGGGTTTGCTTCATTTAAGTTAGGTTAGGTTTTCAAACGAAAAAATAAAATTTTCATTTCAAACGTCAACATTCTACGTTTGCGCGTGTGCGGGGAAAAATCTCTGCGTCCCGTTTGGCACAATCCAACCGTTTTACAGTGTGAAAAGGTATGATCAATTACTTGACAAAGGTGTGTGTGGTTTTAATCTTTAAAGCATAGTGAAATGTGGAATGTAAGTCACATTTGACAGATCAAAATCCCTCGAAACTTTATTAATTTATCCATCAAATTCCAAATAAGTTTACAATAAATTAAAAGTATTCATCTGAATGGCGTCCAAAATTTTAATTTTTGTTGTTCGTTTCACAACAAAAAAGGGACCAGCGGGTAGTTCAAAAGGCTTGAGAGATTTGATTAACCTCACGTGATACTTGCTATTTTTAAATCTTTTGAACAAATAAATTAAAATAACAGACTCTTCATAAAGCAAGCTCGCGCTTTCGACAGAATACACGGCAATGACAATAACCTCGAAAGATATCAAAGGCATTACCCATTATAACGGCATCTCGATGACATTTATGAACTTAATTGTTCCGTAATTGCTGATAGCTCCTGTTGCAACCCCTGCAAAAATTACAATAGGAACAAACACGTAGATGGCATCACACAGGAGGGAATTGAATGCAATGAATATCCTGTGATACACGGTGACGGCTTTGTTGTTGAATTCACGACGTATGTTCATGTTGGGTGAAGTCCAGAAAACACGTCTCCATTTTGATGTAAACGAAGGTTTGTAAAGCGTTTCAAGACTCCGGATGACCATGATGAAGTCTGCCACGCCGATAAGAATCCCGGCTGTAATAGATTTAGTCAGTTCCGCCACAAAGAACCACATTGGTGTCAGTCGTACTATTAAAATTCACACGCTATTCACATTTCTTCCAAATAGTCCCTCCATAATCGGGAAAATTGGGTCCAAGTTGAAAGGTACAGCGAAAAGTACAAAGACAAATCCAGTAACTGCAATAGTGATCATGACGATTTTGAAAAGAAACTCTACAAGTCTTCCTCGAGGGTCAGAATGATATATTTGGAACTCTTTCTGCAAATATAAACACAGTACCAGTGGTCAATTTAATGTAACTTCGATGTAAAGTGTGACAAAATGCATTGGGCGCAAAATGTACGAGGCACTAACGATGGGAGGCAATGAGCCGCATACCGCCACAACAGATACAATTGACTACATACCGACTTACCTCAAAATCACATATTGTAACTTACCATTGATATTTTTTTCAACCACCATAATCGCATTCATCATAAGCTGAATGTGCTCAGGGGTAAAAGCGAGCATATAACTTAAGATGGCTGTAGGGAGAACAAGAAACAAATAACAGAGCAAAAATATGACTAGATGCGGGCGAATTTCAGCGGTTGGTTTAAAAGATACAATGTACAAGCTAACAATGCAGATGGGAATAAACAGTTGAAAATGAATACAGGACAGCACGGCGTAGGTTTTAGTCTGCCGTTTTGTAACAATTGAGTAGCAATTCATTTTCGGGTCGAAAGTAATCAACAGGAACGATATCTTTGAGTACAACTTAAAAAAGCAATCCAGCACTTGCGATTCGCCATCGGTTAACATCGTATTTACGCGGTTGATTCAGAATGACCCTTTTACAATTTTATTTAACAATAATTTCCATACAATAGTAAAATTTTGTCGTTTTCCAACACAAAAATACTCTACTGAACTAGCCAATGTTTGTAACTTCCATAAATAAGCCAATAAATCCATGTAACCGGGCAGGGACCTGTTTCAGCGTTTCATATTCACGGAAGGTACCCTTTTGGTCGTAGATATTTTGTGCTTGTCGTTAGTTATCAATATTTCTTATTCATATTGGTGGTTTAGGAACCTCAGATTATTCATGGTATTACTATTGGGCGATTGGCCATATTTGGTTTTCTGACGGTATCTACACTGGCATTTTTAATCTTCATTTGCCTAAAATAATATTTTTCTGAAGGAAGACTTAGGAATAAACCATAGAACGCGTATAGCAGAAGTGTTGCAAATTTAAATTAATCCCGTGTCCTGTATTTAATAAACTAACAATTTTGATTCATGAAATAATTAGAATCGTTTGACATTAGTATTTCCACTTATACTATGTATATGTTCTATGTCTACGGTTTCCAATGCTTGGTTGCAATTCATAGGCTACCAAACGAAATTCACTTTTGTCTGTAGGTCATGACCGATTCCGAATTTCATGAAATTCATGAAAATTCCAAAAAGTTAGACTCTTCGCACGGAAGTTATTCATATAGGCTGTCAGACAGACAGACAGACGCCAAGTCGTCCGCATAATGGATCTACGATACATAATACGAACTAATATTATTAGTTCATTCTGAGTTTTGCTGTTGTTTCTAAACGAGCATACTAAGTAAGCGGAAAGACGGCACAGAAACATTTGGAAATAATTGCCGAGTCTTAATAAAAAGAACATTTCAAATAGACGAACTTAATTCTATAATAACAATACAACTTATAAAACCAGGCTCAAATACATACCTAACAATCCAAATTCAAGTTAATTAGATCAGTTGAATAAGAATTGAGTAAAAAAATGATTAAATCAAAAGTGTTATAGATAGGTTTATCCAGTAGTTCCCAAAACAGAGAATTTATCTTCGAATTGTTTTGACCAGAATTTATTTCCATTCTTATTTCATAACATTTGCTTGCGGATGATAGAATACTTGCCATACCATTTCTAACAAGGATGAAAATATGGGAGTAAATTTTATTAACCTATTAAATTAAAATGCATTCCAAACATTTGTTATTCAGAAGAATAATTACAAAATTCATTGACATTTTTTGAAGAACCATTGTAACGGGAACATCGATTGTAAGTTAAAATGAAACCAAAGCATTATTTGTGTAGCTCAGAATCACTTGAAGAATCACATTTTTAGTACTCCGCTGAAAAATAAAAAACGGTCCTGCCGAAATGGAAATCGGCCTTAAGGACAATATCAATTTCCTTTGATACTTGGTCCCTCTAAACCTCTTCATGAACTTTAGAAAATGACCCGACTTGTCATGAACCATGCAAATCATTGTGACTGTATATTTCAGGCCCATAATGATGGCTGAGGAAAGGGTCGGCATAATAAGGTAAAGTGGCATATCGATCACGTTTATAAATTTGACGGTCCCGTAGTTTCCCAGAACACCCATCGATATACCCGTAACGGTTGCAACTGGAACAAAAATGTAGTAAAATTTCTGCTGAAGGATGTTCGAAAAAACGGTGATACATCGATACGTTCTGATGCTCCTGACAAAGTATTGTCCTCTGATGAAAGGCAGGAAGAAAAACATCCGTTTCCAGTTGGATTTAAATTTAGGGGCGGCTAAGGACTCCAAGCATCTTATTAAGGAGATAACTAAAGCGATTCCTAAAACTACTGCTCCATTAATCGATTTGCACATTTCTTGGGCTCCGAAAAGTAAACTTATGAACCGAAATGCCCGGAACCAAAGCGTGTTTGACATTTTCCCGTAAAAATGTTCCGAGATGACATGTAGAGGATCCATGTTTAGTGGCACTGCAAAGAGGACAATTAAAGTTCCGCTTGTTGCAATGTGGAATAGCAAGGACTTCATCACTAGCTCGATAGTTTTTCCGTGCATCTTGTCGTAGTCCGATGTCCCTACGATTTGGAATCGGCGTTGTAAACCTGTAGTTTATGACGAAGACAATTAAAAATTACTTGTAAATTTAGCTGCATCCAAACACCACAGCTAACATTAAGATAATGATTTAAAATAATAACTGTGAAATTAAACCCCCATTCACACCCCTTAGGCAAAATGGTAGGTCATCATTCAAGGAGGTTTAGACCGTCAATTGGTCGAATCATGCAAATTAGTGTTTAGCGATTTTTAGAAAGCACGTTTTTCCATTGGGGTTTACTGTCTATCGTGAGTAGACCTATTGATGTGTCAATAAGAAAAAAAACTCTGATAAAATGAAACAAACCTGTAATTTGAATCTGAGCTGTAACAATCGCATCGATACTCAGTATCGGTATTTGTGGTCTAAAAGCCAACATAGAGCTTGGAAATATTGCTATAAAACCGATCAAAAAGTACAACCCTAGAAATATGATTTGTTGAGCAGGAACTTTTTCAGGTGTTAGTAGAACGACACAGAAGCTAATTAAAACTGTGGGCAAAAGGAGCTGGAGATGCAACCATGAGAGTAGAATCAAAATCTTGTTCCATTTGCTACTGACAAGTTTGCAGCGTTTCTTTGACCGGTCAAAGTTGACGGTCATGACGGAGATTCTGGAGTAAAGCCTAAAGTACCAATCCAACGCTTCCCATTCCCCTCTAGTTAACATTACAGAAAAATCAGTTAAGGCAGGTTGGGATTATCGGTACTGTGTTTATTCACATATTTCGGCCAACTATTCGTTTTGATGTTTGTCCTTCGGAAAAATTCAATATTATTTAATTAACCATACTCATGCATAATGAATCAGTAAAAATCATTTAAAAACAGTTAGATGTAGATTGGACAATAGTAATCAGATGTTTTAAGACTATAAAGAAGATAAGCTTTAGAAAGCTTCTTACATGAACATCCGGAAAAGAAGCACATAAAATTTAGTTTACTGTAGTAAAGGTTGCAGTTAGGGGTAACCATTGCAAGTGGGGGTATTCAAGTGTTGGGAGTTTGGGAGTGACGCATAATTTAGCATCGTTGACTGTTGACTGCACGATTTAAAATCTTGTCGGGGTTTCGAAAATTCAGTTCTGAAATCGAAATAAAACCAAGGGTCTCAAATATCTAAACTTTTAATCCACAAATTCCATGGTTGACATGGTGGAAATTTGTTCATGGAATAATCTCATCGCTGAGGATAAATTATGGCAATCTACATTTAATGTCAATAGGTGTTGGAGTAGTTTTGAAAGGCTTATAAGCTGTCGAAAGTTAGAGACCAAACAGACGGATAGACATAGTGATATCTTAAAGCTCCATTTTAATGATCCACCGGAGTATTTATCGTTTAAAACTAAATTTAAATTGAAATGTTTCGGAAATTTGATTTTAAACCCGATATTGATTTAAACAGTCCCCATATCATAATTGGTAAGACTGGTAAATTGTTTCGAATTGATTTCCCAATCTGCATATAAACTCTTCTCTAGGAATCCAACAATCCAAGGTGATTCATTTATCCAAAATGTATGGGTTTCGAGAACGAACAGCAGGAGTTAAATCATCCGGACAACTGGTCACCACTACTTCCCGAGACGAGATAGATATTAAAAAATGCATAATTAATCATATAAACATTAGATACTAGAAAAGAATTCAGCATAACGTTTGAAACTCTGTATACACCTGCAAATTGCAAGTAAATCAAAAGGAGACGAAGGGCAGCAGTCATTGATTCTTTGATACTGATAGACATTTAACACAACAAAAGCATATAAACACTTCCTTCCTTAATTCATGTCTTATGAATAGCCGGAGGATGTAAGCCGAAAGAGTAGACAACCATGTCCTTCCCCACCCGGAATGACACAACCGGATGGAAACAATTCCCCGACTACCTAATATTTCCACCGAATTCGGCCCTCGTCCTAAAGCACATGCTCGTCCCGGCTCGGACCATTGTCAATTGTAGGAAACATGGCCGTAAGGGCACCAGGATTTTAACCTATTTTGGGCAATCCACCCTCATAGCCTCCAGTCCTGCAGTATATTTCCAAGAATCCCCAACCCCAAGTTCGAGGACTCCTATTCCGCATTTTGAGACAGACCTCCCCGAAATACCCGAAACCGGCTGAGGATTTTCCGGTTTTCTTTTCCCCTGCGCCGGTTCCACACTGCCGATGTGACGAGGAAGGTGGGGGAGTTAGAGTAAGTTTCCAGAGCCGTACCGAGACCAGGGTTACTAATTTTAAGGGAAATTAGTGTATTTTAGAGCCAAGAGGTTGTTGTAAAATAAAATTAATGCGGTTACAAGAATTTTAACGAAAATTAGAAAAGGAGCTTTATTTCCCTCGCCTCATTTTCTTGATCAGTTGCTAAAAATTCGCGATTTTTTTTGCAAATTTTGAGGTTCCACCATCCGGTCGTCTACGGCCATGCAAGGAGATGGATATAAATGTAAAGGGTTAAGATAAATGCAGTAGATGCAGTTCTCGTAGTAATGCTCCACGGATATGGTCCACCGACTATATCTATTTTGAAGTAAAAAGTGGACAAAGTCTGGCTGGTGTGGCTCGGATCTAGACGTGTACATTGAGATCAGAATTCAGTCCAACTTCGGCAGCTCCTCAGAGCACACTCACCACCCTTCCTGTAACTCAGTCCACGCTAATCCCTAACTATTCACACCATCAAATTACTAACACTCTCAGTTTCAAGAATCTGGAACAATCGGCCCAAAAATAGAGGGTTCGTACTACACCCGGGTTGGTCGAGTTGAAACAGCCCACACTTCCCATATAAAAGTATCGGGATCACCCCAGGTCCCAGCCCCTCTCATGCCCCTCGCCCCAATTGCCCAATCCTTAAGATTAAACATTCATTAACTGAACATTAATGGGAGAGAAACCCGGAAGTTGCAAGCCCTGGAATAGAGAGAGCTAAAGGTAGGAGGGATGGACAGTTACTAATCATTAATCACTACTCTCCATAATTAGCTCAGTCATTAAGACTCTTGACTAATTAGGCTATTTGCATTGCAGTTGTATTTATTTGTGACAGGCTGAAGAAGGGTTTGAAGTTCTTCTTCGTCTAGTATTCCGTGTCTGTGGGAAGCCTTGAGTAAACCAAGTGTGCTTTGAGCTCTTATCGTGTGGTCAATATTAATTCTTCGGCAGACGGTACGAAACTCCTCGCTTCTCATCAATACGGACGAATGGGAGGAGAGCTAATGAGTTTGGCATAAGGATTCTTGATAAGCCGACTCGTGATTATTACGAATTACGACCAGTTCCTTGATAGAATTTCGACTATGGGGGCCAGTCAAGTTTAACAGTTCCAGTTGATGCCTAAGGACTTGCAGTGGTACTGCGAGACTGTGAGTCTCGGGCTCGGTTTGGCAGGCCTGGATTTTTGCAGATCTCAGAGATAATTTGAAAATTTAATTTCAAATCGCTGCAAAAGTGCTAGTAAATTAGAGAGGATGGATTCTTCGGAGAGTCGGACTTTGAAAGTTGAAGAGGGGGAGGAAAAGTCGGAGGAAGTAATGAATGTCGGGGCTGCGGAAACAGGGGCGGAAGAAACAGAAGAAGAAGAGATTGGAGGGGCGATAGGGCTATTTTCCCCGGGGGACGAGAGTGTGGACAAAGGGGCCCTATCCCCCCTCACCGGTTCCTACCTCCTTATCGTCCTCGCCGAACCTCATTCCGAACAGGATCGAGAGATCATAATCAAGAGACTGACTAAAGGTCATACATTTTTCTTTGTCTATTTTTATTGCAGTAGTTATATAGTAGAGTAATTTATTCTGAGCATTTCGATTTCAAAATTATTGAAATCAGCCGTTTTGGCTGAAAGACGAGGTAAAATTTGTTCATCTTTTGGGCTGGATAATTCCAAATTCACTTTAAAGCTGCATATTTTTCATCCAAATATTTCAATTTCTAAGTTCACGATAAAATGTAACATTGTTGATGGTAGACGATGCGTCAAAATTTGTTCATCCGTTTGTTCGAGATTTGGTGGTTTCATTAGTTGTACTGACCCAGTTGCTTAAATTAAATTTAAAATCTGCTCGACATTGGTTCCAAATTTGTTGTAAAGCGGGTCGAAACTGAATTTCTTACAATCCATATTGAAATATTTCGTAGCAATAGCTATAGTTTAACAGTTCTTAGAAAGAGCGAATTGCATCATTCATTTAAAGTCCTTGCCATTTGCGCATCCTAAAATGTACCTTAAAAACATACTTTGTATTTTGAGGTAGCATACGAAATATTATACGAATTGAGAGTTTTGTTTTTCGAACTTCTGATTCACGATAAAAGGGCTGCTTTTAATTGAAATGCTGCTGCGGATGCAGTAGAAATCGGTAGAGTAATATAATGCGAATCGTGATTTACCTAAGATTTGCATCTAAAACTGTACGTCTTTCTTTTCGAATCATTTACCTTCTTCCCAAACTATAAAATGTCACTTCTGTATATTTTTTTCACTTCTCAAAGATTATATTTTTAGCCTTTGTTTTGTCTCATCTGGGATATACTCTTTCTCTACGTCTCCGTAATCTGTCATACAAGTGATACAAGTTGCAAATTGTAAATGACAGGCCAGAATCCGCATTATTCTGAGAATTCATTCCATTAGAAAGTGATATTAATGGAGGTGTATCATTAGTGGCATTTGTGAAGGAGTAGTAGGAGCTTATAGCGTCTATGAGTCATTATTCTTATCTAATTTATCTATTACCATTATTACAGGCTTATTCATATTAAATTCACCTCTCCATTTTCAGTTTCAGGGGTTTATAGGCTGGGACTACGGTAATAATGGGATGAGATAATGGGCCAAAAAGTCATTTAATTTCAGAATCCTCAAACAAATCCACGTCAATTTGTTTCACCTGAAAAACCCTGCCTGGCATTTGCATTTTTCACCCAAACTCTTTTCGAGAGCTCGTCGTCTGCCTGCGCAATGAGAGGGTGGAATCTGAGTGCATTCGAACATGAATAGAATATAATAGAATTATATGGAATAGAATATAACAGAATAGAACTACTCGTTATAGACTGAAAGAGTTGTAAAAATTGAGGATTCGGCTACCCCCGTTTGGATCCAACCCTTTTACGTAAATTATTCATTTACAACTGCAGCAAAAACGGAGACGAAGTGTCTGCGGTTTTTGTACATAATTTTAAAGTTTGCGACTTCATGATGGAATATGCTTTAATAGTGATGGTACTATCCATGTAAACATTTTGGGAGTAAGATTTTTTCTTGTGGGTGTGGTTATTTTTAAATACCCCGGGTAAGTCTGACCTTTTCATGGGGTAGAAATTGCCCAAATGACCAACACATCGAGAACAACGATTTTGACCATTTCTCAAAATTCAATGTTTGCGTACATAACCATGTATATGATCAGAATCGGATTTGTTATGTATTGATTTATCGTCAAATTAGTGCTGTCTAAATAGTCTGGTCTTGTTCTGCTCGCTAGAACGCAACGGCTGGACAACCGCAATGTTTTGATAGTGTATGAAAACGGCCATATGGCAAATAAATGCCAAATCCGAATTACACTAACCTAGTTTACTTAATCTTTCCATCGTCGTAGTTTAATGTACTCCGTTTATCTCTTCAACTGTCAACATGTTCTAGAATCTAGAACCTTGTAACTAAACAGCAGAGTTAACAGACCGGGAATTGAGGAAGTGCAGATTTGTCCGCATTCAAACGGGCTGGATTTAGTATTGCAATAAGGAAGGAAGCTTGTCATTTGCCTGTTGATTTGTTATAGTCCGGGCTGAAAGTTATGGTTATTGCCAGTGTCTTGAACTATTTGCAAACGGATATGTTCGGAAACTGAGAAGCAATTTTAAAGTAAAGACTCATTATCAAAATTCTGCCGGAGGGTTGGGGAAACATGCAAAAATTTCGATTAGAAAAACAGAATTCGGATTCATTGACGCGATAAAAGCCCAATCTACCCGATTTTTTTTTCAATTTCAAACTCCATTTCCATTTAGCATTATGGCATTCCCAAAGATCACCTCTAGGACTTTAACTTCCGAATTTTATTTAACCGGAAATTCGGAGGAAATAGAATTTTAAACTCCGAATGGATCTTTATCTGGTTCCTAAGAGGCTAAGCTTTCCTTTACTTCCACCTCGATTTCGAGAAATGTGCCAAAGTGTGCAAATTTTTTTCACCAAACCAATTGGCTATATCCCATTATTGGCTATAGGAAATGAAAATGTCAGGACCGAGAAGGCCCAAAGGCTGTATAAAGTGAAATTCGGGGATGTAGGTCAAACGATGTCATGTCAAGATGCCACGATCTCCTACCACTTCCCTAACTTCCTAACATTGTCCCGAATTATTTATTGAATTACACGAAAGAGCCAGAGCTAACAACGGTCCCTCCGAGACAACCGTCCCTTATTCTTCCCGAAACAAGTGAAATACGGGAATTCCTCACTCCGAAAGTCCGAAATTCCGGACGGAAAATAAATTCCTAAAGTGGGTCCCAATAGATAGGTAGTGCCATTATTCGGTGCATTGGAATTCGATTCTTCTCCCAGGATAAAGGGAACAAAAACCCCGGGACTCTGAGCTTCTAAAGTGCATAAAATACATCAAAAAATGAATAAAAAAATTTCGACAACTAATCATATTGAATAGAGCTCAAGGTTGGATTGATTTCCAGAGGAGATATTCGTGCCAGGTTGGGGATGGTGCGAGTTACAGTTAGAACATATCGACTTGGTTTCATGTCCAAACTTCCCATGCTATTTCATCCAGTCTAAATTACCAGCAGCAATACATTAGTGCAGATAGGGCAACCTTCAAGGGGCGATTTAATCCACCCGTAATTCCGGTCTATTCTTAACTCCCGGGTTCTGCATATTATTCCACCTCTGGAAAAGTACGGAGATTTTTAGAACAGTCTTAGGGTTAGTTGTACTTTCATTAGAGAGAAGTAGTAACTTGTAGTAAGTCTCTATATACAGGACATGTCATTTAAAACCGAGTAGGGTATCGATCGAAGGGTAGCCGGGTAGTGTGTATTACCCGGCTGTTTTTCTGCAACTACGGCAGTCGGGTTCCTTCGGTCGTCCGGAAAGCTGCTTCTTTCTCGTCAATTTTATTTTTTTCTCATAAAAATCGTGGAACGTCTTAGGAAATGTCTTGTCTTCTGTCATGCAGTTGTTTGGCCACTATCTGATTATGTTGACTTTCTGCATTATAATAATATGAGGATCATTAAGTTGTTAAAATATCCGTTTGGAGTTGGCCCTTTTCTGAAGCATAAAGCCGGCTTTTGTCTTATTGTGAAATGTTTTCGGCCTTTTATTCCGAAAGGGTGGAGTAAGTAATTTAAAACGTGGAAAGGAGCCTAGGCTCTTGTACTTTCGGGAGAGAATAATATTTTCGTAAAAGGCTTTTAGATGAAGATTATGTTAGTTTTTTGATGGATTCAGTTGGGAATAAATTGAGAGTTTGAGACGAGAGGCTTTTGCCTATTCTTCCGATGTTGTTTTATTACGGTTACTGCGGCTTTCTCCACTTTACGACACTTCAGTTCCTCTTGGGAGGTTTTATCCAATATCTTAGAGCATGTATGTGTACTGTATTGCTTAAGAGTTTAAAAGTATCAGTTTCTCAATGGGGAACTTAAAACCTTTCACCTTAGGATTTTAATGGAGGTCAAAGGGTCAAAAAGCACTTGGGGCAACGCCTTTTGAATCCGGATTTTAATAATAGTAATGGTCGGATACATTTACAGAAATAACATCGTTCTGTATGCAGTTTTAGTGTTTTTGCATTCTTGGAGGAGTTGTAAAAATAGTGGGGCGCAATTGTAGTCCTTTTCAATTTGCAATTTGCAGAGGTATCATTAGTACAACAAACTCTTTAAGATTTTTTTTACTAGACAACCACAGCCAGGATTTGTGTAATGAGATCGTGTGTGGATTCTTGTGTATATTATACGAAGATAATGGGGATGATTGTAGGATATAGGAGATAGTTGATGCAGTTTTGAGAGTTTGAAGTCATTGGCATCAAAAATACACCTGGGATTTGTGTCTAAAACTCTGAATCCTGGATGGGATAGACGGGCAGGTGGAAATGATGATGATGAAATTCGTGAAGATGATTTGGTGATGATGGCTTGGGATTTAAAGGAGCTTTTTCTGTTCCATCATTACTTTCGAGACGGTAGATATGTAGAGAGAGATACATTTAAGATAAGTTATTATTGGATGTACGTGGTTTTGACTGAACGGCAGTGGTGGATTTGTATTTTGTATAGTAAAGTACTATAGTGGAACCTGGTTCCGTGAATTGCGAAGTTCAGAGAAGCTGAAATCCTGCCAAAAATGAAGTGCAAAGAAAGTGCATTGAGATTGACTGACTGACTACCTCAATAATACTTCCTTCCATTAGGATTTTACTATATTGTAGTTTATACTACATGAAAACAATTTCCATTCATTCTTCGAAGCCATTCTGTTTTCCTTTGATACTTTAGTGATGATGGAAGTTAGGAAGGTATGGAGGAAATGATATATCGTAAGGAAAGAGGATATGCAGCTTCACCTTTGATTAATCTTGGTCTGGCACGAGGAGGTGTCAAGACTTCAAGACGAACTTTGTAAGTGTTAGTAGTAGTAGGTGTTGAAATGCTCGGTACATCTGTGTCTATGAAGAGTATACAAGTTAGAGGTACAGATCTGGTTGGATAATTCCTATGGATTTTTATGTACAGACTCGCTTGAAAAACGTTAAAATGCAACTTTTAGTGAAAAGTTTGGCAATATTTGAAATCTGATTCAGTAGATGTTGCCTTTTTCTAGATTTCAGGATTTTTTAGGATTTTAGTGATACTGACTGATACATACAAAGATTTAAAACACTTGTAATTAAAAAAAAAATAAAGTCATCGCCGAATTTAAAACATACATTTTCATGAATATTATTTAAACAGGGCTAAAAACTTTACTTTTAATCCCTGAATACTGAATTGATGTAGCATCTAAAAAACCTTGGCAAGAAAATAATTTTTGAGGTTGCGAATTAATCAATTAAATAGAAACACCAGACGTTTACTTGCTCCGTAAAATTAAAATCTAGTTTATCGCCAAAATGTTTTGTGCTTTAAATAGAAGCAGAAGATCTAAATGGACGATTGAAATATACAAGTCAAATTGTCATACATTTCCTTCTAAAGCTGTAACTTTATTTGTTGAATTCTTCAAGATTTTATTACAACAAAATATAGAGCAAAGTTTAGCAAGATTCGCGGAAAATGCGGTAGTATTTCTTGGGAAATTTATCCAGCCATTTCGGCCCATATACGCAAAACGTGGACGGGCCCTCGGAAAAGTTGATAATCTTGTGAAACGTGACTGACAAGACGGGAAGAAAAATTGCAACTTGGGTCCCCCGAAGTGTTAAAGATGTTGTTGGAGGAAGTGCCGAGTTTTTGGTATGAAAAATGGAAATAAATTCAACGGAAGGTGATTCCTCTTTGTTCTTGGGTGAAGAAATCTGTTTTGAGGAGGTGAAGAGTTGCCGGGTAATAAATAAGCGTTTCCCCAGGTGAGTTAGAGGAGAGGTGTCCATTTCGGGAGATAAAGTGCATTAAAACACCCGGGTATCTTACAATATTTCATCCCCTCCTCCTCCATTTATGTCTCCTCAGACTTCTACAACTAAAAATATACTTTCCCCCTGGAGTTGGAAATTTTAAAATTTTAAAACCCCGAAAAACCAATCCCGTCTTTAATTCTAACAAAGAACTGTTTTTAATGGGTTTTTACAGGAGGGGATTCTGCAAAAAAGAATAATTTTTGGCAGGGGGAGAGCTTTGGTGTTTGTTTGATCTTTTCCGAGGCAGAGTGTGTCACTTGGTGACGGTACGATGCGGAACTGCCGGCTCCAGACTTTGAGCATCACCGGTGATGTGATGTCAAATTAGTTCAGTGTCACTCACCAAAAGAACCAATTATTTGTTTTATGATTTCATGGATTATTCATTCCATATCACCATATGGGAAATAGAGGTAGTGATGAGATACAGGTTTTGAGGGTTCGTTAGGGTTCGTTGAGTCGCTGAAGCATGGAGATGTCGACATCCTAGTTACACGTTGGTATAACGGAAATTAATTTTAGTTGTCCCTGTTTGGCTTTTTAAATTGAGTTTTAAAGTACCCCGAAATAAATGTACATTCGAAACGATAATCCAGTTTCGAATTTAAAAACTTCAAGGCTTTTTAGTGAAGTCAAAAGTGCGACGATTGTAAATTGTAACATACTCTTCGAAATTAATCGCCAGCCAGAAGGCGAATAAAACTACTTGCAAGGTTTAAAACAATAACCGCCTTGGGCACTTATTTCGAAATTCATTTCAGGATTTATAATATACATTGCGAGAAAAAATGTGATTACGCGGACTGATTTTACTAATGTTTTAAATTATAAAAATCGGTAACCAATAATACAAAATAGGCGTAGCTCGTAGAGACGCTTAAAAAATGCTAATACAATCCAAAGCTATATGAAAGGAAACTGTCATTTTTTATTTAGAGGAACTTACGCCAATTTTATCCCTCGGAAGTTCCAACTTCCAAGTCACTAACCAATTTTGGTAAACTGCCTCTGAATTGCAAATTCCTAAAAGTCCTAAACTAAACTCTGAAGTTTTTTATTACAATATTCAGTTTATACTTCGTTGATATTCATTTATTCATTTTTATTTATGAGGATAATCATATATAATATAAGTTAGGGTTTCAACTCGTTCTGTCTGCTTCGTTTGCGGATCGGGGGCGGATATTTTAATGAACTTTATAATAATATTACGTACAAGGGCATTGGAAAATTATAATTCCTTTAATTAGTGTAGTTGTCTTGTTAATCAAAATTGAAAAACTTTTTAACATTATTATTTTTTCTGAAATAAATCGACAATGACACAAGTTTTAAATTATAAGAAATTGTAACTAAATTTTCCAGAGTTTAAAAAAGCAAATGAGATTTTTATTTAATTTTAATTTTTACTACGAAATATCCAAGCTGAGTCCCAACTCCCAACTCCCAAAACCGGCATGTGCTGAACGGAATAACATTTGTGGCTAAATTTAGCCTGTTTTTTTCATCGTTTTCTACCCTAAAGTGCAACTGCTGAAGCAAGGTTCTGTATAAACTTGAGTTTACTAAACATAAACCAGGTCTCATTTACAAGTCGTACTAATATGTCAAGAACTCAAATCTGTTTCTTAAATGTCCCGTTCTAAAAATCGGAAAACTGTTCCAGATCTTCCATAAACCGACAATAATCCGCCAAAACCCTGTATCGACTTTAACATTGGTTGTATTGGCCAACTTAACATGGGTGAGATAGGACATGCTAGATTTCTTCTGAATTTCGTAGTTTTCAAACTTGTAGTAACTCTCCCCTCTTCTAAGGCCTTCCGAAATTCCGAATTAACATTTCTAGTAAGAAGTTAAGAAGTGAGAAACCTTTGACAATTTTTTCACTTAGGAAATGTTTTCGGAACTGCGGCTTATCTCCGAATTGATCTCAATAAACAGGAAAAGAGACAGAGCAGGGAGGACAAGATCTTAACCATATTATTTCAGTTCCTCCAAATTCTGAAGGGAATTTCCACACCAACTTTAAAGTTCTAAATTTAGAATTAATAGTCGTCGAAACATTGAAACATGGTTATAATGCCTGTTTCCTCTACAAGGAATTATTTATTTAATATACGTGTCGCTTGCACAGCCGACAAAAATGTACGGGGTAGAATTAGACGGCATTCAAACACACTCCGGGTGTAATATATGCATAATGAACCGAAAAAATCCGAACTTGAAACAATTTTTAATGACTTTGAGTTCCATTAATTTTCGGGCGTTGAAAAGTGCTATCACTTTCCAGTGCTTCCACACTCTAATCTATTATCATGAAAGCAAGTATAAATTACAGAGTATGGAGATTGATACAATTTATCTTATGGCAATTAGCCCAATTATTAAAAAACCCATTAAAAACTTGCAAACTTTTCGTTGCAAAAAGTTTGAAATCCGCAATGCCGTGATTTTTTTGCCTGGCTCTTTTCATTGTAAAAATATGATTTATGAATGTTCATTGAAACAAAGCCTGTGGCACTGGTTCGTTTATAATAAATTCACACTAAAAGTGTTCGGGTTTCGAATTTGGTCTTAATCTGCGTTTATAAATTTGGCCTTTATTGCACGTTAACATGTCGATAAAGCAGGATTTTACAGGGCCAAAGATTACATTTCGGATAGACCGGATTAAAAACCAAATACACGATGCCAGTCCAAATGCTACGAAAATTCATTTGCCCATTTGGTCTCAAACTGATATCAAAAGGAACGATATTTCATGTTTAGGATTTATGAAAGGTCCAAAAACTCGGAGCCCATAAAATACTGTCCACATAACAAAAGACGGGGTAATGAAAGGATTGGATAAGAGGACCTTGAGACGCTATAACTTCCGAGGTTGCTAAAGTTAGAATCCGCGAGATTAATAAATATTTAATGGATTTGTATCGCCGTTTAAATTGCCGTAGTATTGTGAGATTGTATTGTCCAGAGCTTTGAATGGCAGGGTTGCGTGTGAGTCCACCGTATCGCAATTCGTCCTCGTTGTGACTGCCCTATATTTATTGAAATCGAGAGTTCGGTTCGGACCCAAAAACGAAGGACGACGAGACAGGGGCTGGCACTATTTCATTGCTGTTATTTTTATTTAAATATTCAGCAACTCGTGATATGAGTTGGACTGGAGATTACTATTCAGATACGATATTCATGTGTGGGTCAACTCAATTACGGAATCAATCGATTTCGTCCAGGGTTTGAGATACAGACTTTCTGGAGACGGAAATTTTAACAATTGTACTCTGGTTCATGGGAAAGAAAACCCCCAGTTTGTCGAACCCTGTTACCAATAATTTGCAATTTGGTGTTTTACTATAAAATAACTGACGATACAAATACAGTACCACAAAGGCTATGTATAATTCTGGCAAATAATTTTAATGTAAATGTAACGGAAATGTATGTGGGGCGATGTGTAAATCTTTGTAACTAAATCGATTGACTTTGCGGTTGATGCGGAATCGGAGAGCATCCCTCCGTTGACCTTTGCCCTTTTCGGGTTGACGAGTTATTTATTAAGACCTTTCTTGCTTTGATAAAATAACTGAACTTTCTTTTCGAAATTTACGGAGAACCACAAAAAAATTAGTCCATGTAATTTTGTAATTTACGATGACCCAAAAGAGATTAAGCAAATGAAACACCATAAACTTAGTTTATAATCGGATAAAACACTCACTATTCTGACGAATGATTGAGATTTAAACTATGGAAAGTGGTACTTATTTTAGTGAAAAGTATTGTGCCTGTCGACAGGGTTGAGTTAAGAGGCTTTTAAAGAGTTTTAAGTTTAAAAGTATTTCATTGCCATGTGTCATGAAATGTTCCGTGTGTGGTGGGCTCCTATCCTGGCCTTACAAGCAGACAGGGTCAATTCATTTCCAGTCTTTCGACGCAATCAAAGAGCCGAACATGCAATCCAGATTCCTAAATGATGCAATCAATCAAATGCATTTTTGTCCTGTACTACATTTTTACCCGCATAGTATTATTATGCACTGCCAATATTACACCACAGAATTGGCTTCGTAATTACGGGTTTGGTCATTCAAAAGAACTACTGGAGTATTCATGTAGTGTATATCGGAAAACACATTTTTCCTTGTGAATTTGGTATTTGAATGATAGAACAGGCCGTCTAGCTGTCTGTAGGCTTCTAATTTGTGACTTGTTTAATGGGCTATTCATAAATTGTCGGTACTGATTTAAATTCATGGGGAAATAGATAAATATTGGTTGAATCCAAACATGAAACCACTAATTAACTAATTATCGAAACTGGAATTAGCAGATTTAAATAAATTTGTTAAGGTCTTTAGTGCTAAAAAATGAAAAATCCTAACGTTTGCAAACTTCAAAATTACGAGCTATCTTGCCTCTCAAGAATTCTCAAACTTAATTTTTAGCTAAAAGCAAACTAAAATAATTTTAAAGATATATCTCAAATCTCAAAGTACATGATTGTACCTCAAAAGCATTCAAGCAAAATCCCATTCCATCTTAAGCCCGAAACGGTGCATTTTTTGTTGTGCATACACCAAACCACGATACACAAATCTCCTAGAAGTTCACACCAATGTCATTTGAGAGATAGACAAAAAAGCTAACGAATCTGTGTTGGTGGCAATTTGGCAATTGGCAAGCCCTAACCATTAACAACATCTACAAGTCTACTGCGGTTTCTCTGTAAACTTCCTTCTCGAATTTACAGAATTGTAAATTACTCTCGTTTCCTCTCCAGATTCCAGCAGATCCTTAGTTTACACAAGGATTATCCACAAGTGCATCATGCCAAACCACCATACCACTACATGTTACAACAACGTAATAATAATGCACCTATTATAAGATCTAAATTGCCACTACTATAAAGTCGGATGATTAACTTGTTCCATGAAGATGAGTGCAGCTCATACATTCGTTCGTATCAAGTACAATGTATATATTGCAGTTTGTAATTTCTTCAGTAGTCGTAGCGATTTCATATCAATGGATAACACCCTACGGGGTTGTCTTTCTATCTCACTGTCATAATCAGTTAGGGTTCGCAGAACTAGGGTTTGTTTTTAGTGAAAAACTCCGACTCCGACTCGGGTTTTTTAGTTCATTTTCATTGGATTATATGATTCAAGTGATTTTGACCAAAACCCGTAGCATTCTTCATTAGAACCCTGTTTCAAATTCTACCATCAAAATTAGCTTGTGGTTTTGGATTCAGAAAATCCGAAGCTGCTAGAGAATCTAGAATTTAGATTTTATAAGACATTATATAAAACCTAAAACCCCTCAGTTTTTATTAGTAGCCATCCATTCCTTTTGTTTTGCTCGAGTTTTTCCACCAAAGTTATCTCTTAGTCTATCTCTCAGTTCCGTCTGAAGTCTTGAATGATCAAGGGATTGTTTCAGTATTAAAGGGTATGCAATATATTGTGATGAGAAGATGATAAATCCGTATCTCTGGATCCTGATAGTGGGATCCTTGGATCTTAAGATATATTTAAAAGTTGTAGAGAAATGAATGATGGATTTTATATATCGAGGAAGGGAAATGTAATTATGAAAGGATGGAAGAAAACAAACAAATGCATTACATAAATCATGGCTGGAGCGATAAATCCTACTTTTTATTGACAGTTTAATTACCCCTCCGTGTAAAAAGTATGGTGCTCAAATAATAATTTTCGGTTCTGTTGCAGGCTTGTTTAACAAGAATATACCCGTATTGTATCGAACTTCAATGGTGAAGTGAAATTTCGGAGAAAACTGCTGTAAATACCAAAAAATTCATTTAATTAACGAAAAATCCTCTCCCCTTCCAAGTGGTTTCAAAAACAATATTTCGAATTCGGTTTTAAATTGTCATAAGCCAAACAAATAGAGACATCAAATAGGATTCATTGTATGAAAATTACGTCGTTGAAATTTTTTTAAATTCACTATAAGCAGACCCCAACAACTTGCATCAACCAAATCTAACTAGCTGAAATATATAATAAACATCAAGCCCCGAATTATTAGTTTCCGTTCCAGGCAATTTGGAATTTGTAAACATCCGGAGTTGTTAATGATCTGTAACACATAAATCTAAATTAGAAAGAGTAGGGAGTCTATTTTGGAATGGATTTATTTAAAGGATGGAAAAGTAGTATTTCAAAAGGTAGGATTATCTGTCGGTGGTCTCGTTGTTCCAGTTGGCAGTCTCTCCGAAGAAGAAGTTACATTTGCCCAGTAAATCCTCCAGCTGCCGAGATTTGGTCCACTGCAAATACTAAACGAGATTTGGCAGCCTTCCAGACAATCTTCATCCTCCAGCAAAAAAGTCTGGAAGACGTTGCCCTGTGAAACCCAACCGTTTGCTACCGTATTTCCTAAAGTCGCTGTCTTTACTTTAGCCTGGAACAGGGTTCCAGCACCCGGGATCAAGGACTATCGGAGTTTTCATACGTTTTTGGACTAATTGTGCATTTTTAGTGGTTATTTCTTGTTCAGACATAGTGTTTTTGATCTTTCGATAATATAACAATTGAATACGCTAACTTTTCATAAAAAAAATGCATAATTCCCTAAAAATCATATTTCTATCGGTTTTAAAGCACTCACGTCAAAATTGTATGTTAGTCCCAACTCCAAATCTCCAACATGTCTTTCATATATTCGAAAACCCCTTAACAGTAACGACGATATAAAGCTTGGTCGGGATTAAAATATGTATGCTACCAGATATCACGTACATGTAATAATTTTTGCCATAAAATCATCATTATGAATTAAAGTTTCTACCAGCCTTCTAAATAATGTCAAGAATTCAGAAATCACCAAAATTTTAAGATTTTACCTGCGAATTTACGCTATTAGAGCAAAGTACCTCAAAATTATTATAATTTCGAAGTGTTTGATCCGAATCGTGACTTCAAAAACCCGGTCCTTCTTCCACTTTGCCTTAACGTGCTATTGCATATTGTAGAAGAATAAGGCTATATATAGAAGATTGATGAATTCTGTCGCAGTTCGGCTAAAAAGACCGTTAAAAAAATAGCTTGGAGTTGTTACGAAGTCAGAAGACAGAAGCCGTCGTTCTCAATCTCTGTCTGACAGGATAAACACAAAACACACCAGCAGAAACGACTAGCACTAGAGACGACTCTACTGCTTACTCTAAGGGTTTAATAAACCCTTTGCTTTTCGGTTGCAAAAAATTGTACTTGCATTATTATTTTTATTCGATGCACTCTTTTACACGTTGGGGGTTGGCGATTCGGAGATAACGAGGAATGAATTTGTAATTTGACAGGAGGATAAGAGATAGATTGCAACGAAGTGTGATATAATTCTGACAAGGTGTGAGACTGAAAAAGACAGATTCGGTATACGAATTTTTTATCCAGATTTAGAATTCAAAATCCACTAATGATGGATGATGCCTAAGGACTTTATGAAACATCACTCATTGAGGCTTGAAAATGCTTCAAAGGAGTTATCGTTGTCCTTTTGTTCATTAAACACCGAAATGCTTTGAAGCTACTTCCAATTCCGACGGCTTGTAATTAAAATTTCAACCAAAACAATTGGGGCCTATCATCTCGATTTCATTTGCATAAATGTAATTTGGTGTTTGATGTAAAGCATCATAACTCTTTGATCTGTGTTAGTAAGTTATCAAGGGTGTCTATTTTAGAGAAAATATTAAAATTCGGAAAACTACCGAAAATTCGACTGGGATTCGAACCTTTGTTCAACTATTCCTCTACATTACCATAAACCCACACGCCACAAATGAAATGACGTTGACAACGATTTAGATCTGCTTTTAAATGTATTAAGTTGTAAAAGTCTAGAATGTATTGTAAGATTTTTAATCTGAATTTTGAGAGCTAATTCTTCCGATCTTTTTACAAGAACGTAGTTTTTCAGTCGGATTGAAGTTGTGAATTTACGTTTGCGTCTGTCAGTACCGAAAACGCGATTTCCTGTCCAATCTTCGAAGGAAAGAGTTTGGGTCATAAATACAAATAGGTATTTATTTGAGGGGAACTGGACAACGGGATTTGTATTAAAGTTTACCTCTTTTCAGAGTGTTAACCCGCCGTTAATAGATTCGGAGGGTATATTCTGATCGTTTGGTAACTCTGCAAACGGGGTTGTTCATAAAATATTTTGTAAAACGAAAATACCGCGAATAAAGAGTACAGGGGTCTATTTCGGAGTTGGGCAAGATTCAACCATTCCATTTAAGATTAGTGGGGTTATATTTCTGGGGGATCTAATTCGTAAATTTTGATACCGGTGTTAGAGAATCAACTGACAACGGAAATCTCCTGGCCTGAGTTTCAGACAGACAGACATTATTTATGAACTCTCACATAGAACGGAACGTGATAGTCGTTGGTATACTGAAATACGGTCGAAGTCTTGGGTCGAAATAGCGTAAAATGTATTTATTATCTGGTGGAAGAATCCTTAGGATCTACAACAAGTTGTGTAAAAAATTAATGATCCCGAAAGTGGATGTGTTGTGGAGATAGAGATGCAGAAATAAGAATAAATGGGATTCCATTACACCGAACCTCCGACGTTGGCATTTCCCATTTCGGTTCCCGAAAATATTTCCTTTCGACACGAATCTCCACTTTGTTCTTTTAAATAAATAAATTGGACGTCAGGCTGAAGTTTTTAATTGATTTTCCACAGCTTCTTCATCTGAGAGGGGAGGATATTCCGGCTTAAAATATGAATTTTAGGTGCTTCCATTTAAACAAAAATAGTTTATTGCGTATATGCAAGATTTCGGTTCATTTAAATTGTGATTGTGAAGGTCTCTTTTAAATTTTATAAATTAAAATGTAAAATATTTTTTATGTTTTTATCAAATTCAATTATACATACGTAATAGTATATCTCAAACTCCCTAAAATTTTAAATAGAGTTGTCGAAAAGTTAAAATACACTTCTAAATCGAGAAATATGATAAATAAATCACAATTCTTCCAAAATATAATATTTTCCCATATATTTCTTAACTGCAGACAAGAACAACTAGCCAGCCTTCATTTATAGTTGCTAATTAAACAGAGATTAACAGTCCTATAAACCTTGCAGTGTCACATACACGGATTGGGGGCGTTTTGACCTACTATTCGCACTGGAGAACTGGCACTTGCCATTTCTCATCCACTTACGATAGTCCTTTTATATAAGTTACGAGTCGAAATATTTTATGAGGAAAGTTATTTGTGTTTTGCGTGGCCATTTGCGTCGAAAACATTTAGCACTTTCTCCGCTCCAGTTTTACTATTTTATCTGCTATTCCTATCATCCTTTCGTTAGGACGGGGTTTAGTGGATAAGAGGATAACTTATACCCCGTATAATATTAGCAAGAGTTATATGGATATTAAGTGGAAATCTGCGGAGGAGATCAAATGCCAAATCCCTCCCTATCTCCGCTATTAGCGGCCTTAATAAAATACACTTGTTTCCCCATCTGGAGCTGTTGTAGAGCCAAATATGTATTACCAAATAGTTCCGAAGCGAAAACCTAAAAAAAAAATATTTTACGGACATGATGATGATTTTGTGAACGGTTTTTGGGGTCCACTTTCCACTTTCTCTCGTAGCCGAAGCGGATAATTTCCCGACTTTCCCGATATCTCGACAATAAAAGGAAATCGGCAAAAGTACGAACAAGTCTCAATGTATACACGCTACTAGAGCTGTATTGCTGTTGTTACTACACACTGCTATTATATTTTATTAAAGATTTTATCACGAACTCCGTTATAGTAGTGTATAGACAGAGGAGTTCCGTGCAGAATAAGTTAAATATATCAGGGTCATAATATTTAGGTATGTCCCGGGTCCGTGTACACGGCCGAGTTTTTGCTTGAGGTCACAGAGTGTACTAGCCGTGCTTGGTAATTTTAACCACATTTGATTACCCCAATGTAGCCTTGATTGTTATTAATTATTTTTTGTCAGTTTGAAAATTTCCAAAGTTTTAATTTCAAAATATCTAGTCGGGAGGTCGCTTAACTGTTGAACCGCGCGTGTTAGAAATATCCCTATTTTTGTGTAACGGATACCATGGAAGACGTTGATAAAAACTTGGAAACTGTATCAAAGGAAGTGCATAGGAAGGAAGATGATCTAGTTTACATAAAAAATTTAAGATATATAAGATTGCTGTCGGAAAAGCGTATATTGTTAAGAAAACACAGCGATGTGTGTAGTCAACACGAATGTCCAAATTGGCTACACGGAGCACCTCTAATACTATGCCAAACTCGTACTTACTGCACTATAAATGTGCTTATTTTTTGCTGGAAAGTCAACCTCTTCGTGGTTAGAATTTGGGATGAACGTTCCATTTGGGGCACTTGGACCGGCTTATATTTACGGTTATCCCTTCCATCGAGCTGGTAGTTAGGTTAGGTCGGTAATGTAATTGAACTGTATGGGTAGTTGGGCCTGTTGGGTGTGCGGACTAATAACCGAAACCGGTAATACCACCACCGCACCATCGTTTCATATTCAACATTGGACAGGGTACGGGGTTAATAATTACTAGCCTGGACTCCCAAGATTTAGTATTAGGATTAGTAATATTAGAACCGGAAGGCAGGATTATTTCTGGAGTATAAATTTGAATTAAGTGACAGACATGCAAATGAATTCAGAGGTTTTGATTTACTGTAGGATTTACCATGTCTTTCCAGATTTGTAATTGAGTCACATCTGATCATTCCTTCCAATAATTTAGGATTTGAGCTGTTCATAAATAGTGGAGAAATGGCAATGACGGCCACGGGCAATTTATTCACATTACTAAGAGCACTGTGTAGTATTTTTGAACAGATCTCTGCTAACAACCTTATATACCTGGTTAAAACGTTGAATTCACAAAGCCGAGTAGGAAATTCTGTAAAGGGCTGTCATATTTTATTTGCAATGATTTTTGCAAATCCTTCGACTGGATGGTTCGTGCAGTAATTTAAATGAGCGGGAGATGGACAACTTGACAGATCGAAAGACCTTTAATCATTTTGCATAAATTTTAAATGGTTTCAAACGGGAGTACTAAAGTGCTTTAAAAGCCTTTCAATTCGAGTTTCCCAATTAGTTTGAAAGGTCGTAGTATTCCAGTTTTACTCTAAGCTTTATTTGGTATATAATCTGACATTACCCCAACCATTGAGCAAAGGACTGACAGACGGCGCACGGCTATTTTCAAAAGTAATTTACAATTACAACACTTAACAGCTACTTATTGATAAAATTACAAAATAATATAACCCAATAGCTGGTTGCTAAATCAGGGCGGTATTTGTAGCTTTCATTTGCTATTCAAATCAAAATAATTAGTGGCTCAACTCCCATTTTAATTACAAGAGTGAGTTTTTAATTAACTTACTTGCATTAGGTATGATGAATGGGAATTAAGAATTTAATTTGGGTGGGAAACACAACCCAACCTGATGTGTTGGTATTAAATGTTTTGACCGACTCTTCCATAAAACCTGTAGTAGCTGAAGTAGTACGAATACTAATTATAGCTATATACGGTTATCCCAGATTTGAGGACTATTTTCGGTTTCTAATATTATTCGAATGTGTATACTTTCATCGGAGTGGGATATAACGAAAGCAATGCTAAGAAACCGAATTTCGTTGCATGTTACTTAGCCGTATGTGTTTTATTAAGGCAATTTAAAAACTCCTAAACTCCTCCATTCCTTCCTAATCCAAGTAATTCAAAAGAAGGCCAATCCGACTGGAAATTACTTCCTAATCTTTGGCAACCGAAATCCTGGTGGCTAATGTACACCCAAAAACCCAACCCAGTAATCAGAAAACCCAACACCCAACCTTAGTATATATAGTGTACCTAATTACTTAATACGTAAACTGCGGATTCTTGAATGCCAAGTGCCAAATGGGTACTAAGGGCTCGTTTGCTAAGACCTTACGAAAAAACTATGGGTTGGGTGACCCAGATACTTTGTTTGGAGGAAACTGCTTTAAAATACATTGTAATTTGACTGGTTTCAGTTAACGAAAAAATTCTGAAATATAGAACGGACGTTTTGAATAGAAAAATTATAGCAATGATGTAGTATTTTGCCTAAAATAAAAAAAATGGCAATTTTAATGAAATTTTATAATACCTTAATTTTTACACGAGGTTAAGTGAAAATTATATTCTTAATGTGCAATTAAAAACCACATCAAATATAAAGTTTGTCAAATTTTTCCATAATACAATAAATTTCTATTAAAACTTATGTGACCTCTACACTATAAAAACAAACCCAAGGCCTTGGAGTTGTTTTCCAACCCTGTTAACGGGCTAGCAATTTCCATCCTTTAAAAACCCTCTTTTTCCCCGAAGAAACTCATCCGTTTCTGCGTTTCAAGTTTTAATTGAACCGAAATAATCCCTCTGGGAAATTCGGAGACATTATTTTGACAAAGTAACAAACTAACGAAATTACAAGTTGAGTCGGTCTCGGAAAATATAACAACTTTCCTCAACGCCGTCCCCGTTGAAGTTCCCTTTGTTAAACAAGTAAATCTTTTCTTCACCGAAACTGTCTCGAACCGAAGTTCAGAAGGGGAATGGAAGTTTGTCATTATGTAAATAAGAGTTAAGACTTGTTAATTTAACCCAAGGGTGTCCAGACTATTGGGACAACTAAACAATTCAAAACATCCCCAAACTTTACACCCGTGTAATAAAGAAGAATGCAGGTCTGACTTCTCCGGGATCTGCTATTTTCAATTGGGAATTAAGGGATCAAAAACTCAATTACCTTTGTTTGTTTGAATTATAAACTTGATTACAAAACAAACAGAGGGAACTGACAAGGGTCCGTACTTTGCAAGGGTAGAACCTACCCAGTTTTGAACTATTCGCAATGAACAAACAATAAGAACTGACAACGTCCGGTTCCGAAAACCCGGTAGATAGCCTTTGTTCCGACTTAAACTATACGATTAAAACGGTTGTAACAAAGTGTTTTAAGAAAGGGTACGGTCAAACTCTTCAATACTTACCTCGTCGCCGTACGTACAGACAAGTTTTTCACATAAAGCGAACGGAATCCAGAAATTGGATATCTCGGACCCTGCATCTAAATCATTAAACTATGAAAAGGTCGAGATACCTAATGGTTCCCGGTTTGACGTTGGAACAGTAAAATAGCCGAGTGACAGGGAACCAGGTTCCGCAAAAGAAATTAGATAAATCGGCTAAATTTGTATTCCATTGTTGTAAAGGAGAGTCTGAACCTTGTGTTGAAGTAGCCTTGTATTTCCGCATGTTGAACTACAAAGTAGTTAGACGGTCCCAGGGAGTCTGTTCTTAAGTTCCTCTTGCCTCCGGATTTAGTAAATTTGGTTTAGAAATTTTTGCACACATTCTTCTTCCTCGTCTTCCAAGATTTGGAAGTGGATTCAAGTAGTTTGGACATGTAGACGGAGTCAGTAGAGGTGGCAATGTATTTTGCAACTGCCTTTTTGTTATGTTATTGTGTGTATGTTCTTCATCTATAGGAGAGATGTGCGATATTCCGTATTCTGCCTATGTGCCGCATTGCAGATGTCGGCGAGATTCCCTTCACACGCTTCCCTTCAGGCCGACTGGAATTTAAGAAACTCAAGGCTTTTATTATTTTTATATGAACCATCTCAAGGCATTATTAGCTCGTTTTTTAATATTTTTATGAGAGGGGGTGGCAGTATTTTCAGAAGTGGTGGTGGTGGTTCTGACCGACCGACTCCTTCCTGGCACGTTCCTATACAATCTACCGATCTCTGGAATCTTCGGATTTTTTTACGAGCTCCCCAGATGACATTTCTCCTATGTCCACTCCATTCAAACCGTTTATGCAATCTAATGCCGAGTCGAGGAAATCTCGGAGACTTGCTTTCTTAAAATCGGATAGGGACTATCGGGCCGGTTTTAACCGGGGAAAGTAGTGTGACCCGGTTTTTGTCTGTGCTATTTTGGACTTGAGATTTCTCAATAAATCTTGGCTCATAAGTGAGTCGTATGTTATGAATAATTCTGTAATTTGGAAGGGAAGGCGAAATACGTTTCACTTTCTGTTGAATTTGAATCAGATTCAATATGCTGGAAAATTCCACGGGTGGTTGACGTGCATATTTTTAAATAAGCTTTGTTTTGGAAGTCGAACTGTTTCAAATTGACTGGTTTTTTTATATTATAGCAATTTTACTCCCGAAATAACTCCCCAGTCCCCACACCCTTAATAAAGTTTAAAAAAACTCCCCTGATGGAATTATGATTTCTGGCATATTTAATACAGTCTATATCTTTTATACACAATGTATGTATAGCCGATACTGTTTTTAAACAACAGTTGTCAATATTCAAAACACGGAAATCAACAAAACAGACAGAATAATCCTTGGCCATACGTGTTGTTACTGACAGCTGAAGCAGGTTTCATACCCACGGTGGACTCATATACTGGGTGGGTTACGAATTCAAGGAATGCTAGCTGTAATTCAGCATTTGCCAATTTAAAGTTCCTGTGCAAGGAATATTTAAATCAGCATGTCAATCTCCAATCTAAATACGACAATTCTATTGACATCTCTTACCCTTCTGCTGTTGGTGCAATTATCTCAAGAATCGCGATACAGGGCGAGAAGCGGGGTATCAACTCAAAATTACGGCCTTAGAAGGTACAGATATCAAGCGACTACGACAGAAAGGCCGTCATCGGACTCGGACGAATACGACACGAATTATTATGACGAAGAGGAATTTGATTTTGAGGGACGGGAGGTAAATGCATCGAAACCAACTAAGAAACCAAAAGCCAAGAAATTGCCAGCTTGTCCGATGACGGTTATAACGGAACAAGAACCGCCGACTGGCAAACCTGGAAAAAATAAGAAAAAAGGCAGGGCTATGATGTACGATTACGAAGAGGACTATGATTATAGGGAAGGGAAGCCTGATCAACTTATCGTGTGGGGAAAAGTATTGAAAAAACCAAAAGGTCGCATTATATTTACTGATCAATTAAATTAATGATTAAAAAGTTTACCTCGAAATAAATCCCCATCCCGAAATAACTTCTCCCAGATCAGAAATACATCCCCACCTATGTCAAGGAGTTTCAAAATTACAAGTCGAAGAAATCTCAATACATTTTTTATCAAATTTTGAAGGCTACGAAGAGGAAATAGAACGAGCCAGGCAGGTACAATATCCCGGAAATTATAGTGGTTTCCGAGAACAAATTGAGGGCCGATATTTGGGCTTCACTCCCTCAGGAAGGTCAGGGGTCCCTTACTGGTTTCAAAGATGGCCTTACGTGATGCCAGTACAAATTGATAAAAAATTTGGTAATTACTTCAAGTCTTCGTTTCAAAACTTTAAAAATTTAACCGGTGGTTTAAAAGGTCATAAACGGTGAGGGCTTAATTTTAGAGGCCGTGACTCGACATCGGATTAAAATTGCTCTTTGGCATCTCTACGAGGCAATGGACAAATGTTTCAAATTTAAGATCGTTGACCCAGATTGTGAGATCAAGGGGACGGAAACAAAATACTTTGTGAAAATCAATAGGGCCAGAGGGGACAGTGGGGTCTTTTGTTCCAGTGGGGTTGGGAAGCTGGATGGCGGTCAGGTACATCCCGGTATTTGCATTTACCAACATTAGTCTCTCTGGTTTTGAACATTTGAAATGAGGCTAACAAAATATCTACTTTGAACGTAAACATTTGTGACAACGAACGGAGTGTGGATATTCAAGCGTAACTTCAAAGTTTAAATTTCGCCCACAAGTTACCTTGATTTATTAATATTTCAATGTAACGGGCGCGTCATTCGTTTCAAATCAATAATCCTATATCGTTTTGTATTTGTATGACGGTGCGCGTTCGTAGCACACGTTACATCGCGAATTAATTGAATATGATTATCGTATCATACAAGTTTACTCTATGCTTTTTAGTCGATTTCGTTGCAATGGTACTGTGACATCTTTGCTATCGTGCACGAGCTGATACACACGTTGGGCTTCTATCACGAGCACACTCGCTCCGACCGGGATAAATACATTACTGTTGACTATGCCTTAATGGAGAAGAATAGGGTTTTGGCTGGTGACAGTACGTTTCAAAATTTCCCGCTCTAATAAGAGCATCTCACTCAGCTTCAAACTGGGTTTTTACTGAATTTTGTAAAAAATCTTATGGATTTTTATAATATAGAATACCAGTACAGCATAAGTAAGAGTCAGAAGGACTATCTTGGAAGATATGACTTCGACAGTATTATGCATTATGGGTTCAACAAGTATATGAAGCTGAAGGTTTGTATTTATAAAATTACATTTAATATTTTATTTGAGTTGTATTTCAAATTAAATTGTCCGAATCTAAAAACAAATTTCAAATCATGTTTTAAGGAAGGGGTCAAAGTTCCTGAAGGTGTTAAAGTCGGCCATGTAAATCATTTATCGGAAGGGGATATCGAAAGACTGAGAAACGCGTATCCTTGCAGCAAGTCTTGGCAAGGCCGATAATTAAGTATATTTGATTTTGGAAATGCCAATTATTTGTTTTATTGACTAACTCTAAAAAATTATGTCAATGTCGGCTAATAAATTTTGTAAACAACAACAACATGGAAATGGTCAAACCGGCGACATTATTATTTTGATCTGCGATACTCGTTCAGTGAATAATCTGAAAATAGCTAAAATGATTTTAATTTCTAAAACAGTGTAAGCTCCAAAAAGTCCAAATGATAAACCGAACAGAAGACAAATTAATCAATCATTGCATTAGAATATTTGCAATCTTTTCTAAAACTCCTTCGAAATTAACGAAATTGTCAACCTGAACTGAACAAATAAAACCAATCTGCAAACGAACAAAGTTAATTTAAAGAGTTCAAGGAATTTGGCAGGAATGCAGATCTTTTCGTAATTTCTCCTCCTCTTTCTTTCAGAGTCGTCCTTGTAAGTTTATAAATTTGATTTAAATAGTTGTTGAAGAGACAGTCCACGGCCTGCCTCCAAATCCCATTGCAACAGTATGGATTTTTTCTCTATTTTGATGAAACGTAGTATGTGGGAAAGGTCCTAAGGGAATCCTCGATTGTTCACGAGGTGAATGTTTCTGCATGCTCCAATGCTTCCATCCACCTTTCCCATTCTTACTCATCAAAAGTTCAGCCGAACTTTCAGACACAGCACAGAGGAAAATCAGAAAAAAATGTAAGCGATTACATGGATTCCGTATGTCGTGGTTCGTTGCGTTTCGGTTTCTTGTCGAAAACCTCGAAACTTTTCCATTATTCTGGCGAAGTCGTGTAGTATTTTTTTATATGCCTGGATACCCGAGACGGGATTTTATGCAGATGCTGGAGTAAAAATCGATTTCTGTTTTTGAGACATTATTTTCTATCTTTTCTGGATACGTCGAGAGGTTTTTCATTTTATGCATTTGACTTATTCAACATGGGATGACGGTTGCACTTGAAAAGCTGGTGACAAATCTCAATTCTTATGAAGTGGTGTTCGAGCTCAATTGTCAAGTCTAATTCTGTTTATGTACAACGTAACTTTGATTTAAAGAGTAAAGGCCCGACATAAAATTGCAGTCTGTCGTCATTTTATCATGACCAAAAATCAGCACCATTTCTTCGACTAATTTCATTTCTCATCTGTGTTGCTACTTATCTAATAGGTAATCAGTACGAGTACGGCATATCTTGAACTCTAGTTTTAAAGAAGTAATGAACGAAAAGGAAAAGATAAGATCTTATCTTATTTAAGTTATTTAATTCTCTCAGCATGCTACTACTGAATATTCATATTCAGCCTAAATAACCCTACACTACTACAGTCTTTACTATAAGATGCCTTACTCAATTACTTAATTGAGTTGATGATTTTCTAAACTCGGAAGGTGAAAAATAACTGAATCTATAAATTTTCCCGTCTAGCTTTAGATTACTCTCGAAACTGAAGTTTATTTATCCGGAATAATCCAGAGGAGATAAAGGGGTAATTTGTGAGTTAACACTTCAAGTGCCACTTACCCGGAATTCAAGTGACAATTAGTCCCGAGGTATTAATTGAATTATATTTATTGTGCCACCCTATCTGGAATTGTAATCAGCTTATTATGCAGTGTTCTGTGACAAGTACTTCTGAAATTTCCTGACATTTTCAATCGTCATCTAAAGCACTTTACTGTACTTTGTCGAGGGTCTCGCTGTCAACAGTCCTTGAAGTGAAGGATTATGCTCTAGTTTCATTATTAAAAAAAATTCAGAGCTATTCTTATCACTGAGTTTTGTTTATGGTGTTTCAATTGCAAGAGTCTAAGTAAGGAGCTTAAAACTGTTAGGTTTTTTGCCTGGAAATGTTGATATCTTCCCCTGGAAGCAGAAATTAGCTAAAGAACATCGACCTTTTCCTCAGGTTTGTAAATTTTGAATTTACAAACCACTGAGAGATTGAGTCTCATTATGGAGCCAGTGTAGTTGTCCATACAAAGTACCTGCATTCTGCATTACATTACCAAGAAGTGCAAGAATGATGTTTGATCATATCATAATTATGGCTCATATCCTTCTGCTTCTACAACGTATGATGGTCATACAGCATATAATATAGCAGTTTATATTTCCAGAGAATAGATTTAAAATAGAAGCAGATGGGCGAGAGTAATTCGGAGGAAGGAAGTGAATTGCCAAATTCTTCGTCATCCTTTTTTAGCACTTTTAAGCATCTTACTTTTGATTCTTATAAAAAGATCGTCTCTTTTCTTGAGGGAAATCCCCATTATATCCTCATAGTACTTTCCTATAGTCACACACAAATCCCCTTATCTCCTTACCTTATTCCCTACACTTTGAAATAGCTTCTTTATTCCCATGGTCTTTGAACTGGATATTATTTGGGAAGAAGGTGTAATGGAATAAGGTGCTAGTCTGAAGGAGCAGCTATCATTTTTGCCATTTCTGTAGACTTTGAAAGTGTCCTTGTAAGTTGGAGAAGGACCCATTAGGGTCCTCTCTACTGGATTGGATGCGGATCGTCGGGCAGGAAGATGCACTTTTATTGCCCTCTCGATTTGGCAAAATGGTGAATAGTGAATGGTTAGCCATGCAAAAAATCGAGCGGGAGAGGGCAAATGTGAACCGTGTGAAACACAGACTCTTTAAAAAGCGCTATATACACAATATGACAATTATTCCAGAGATTTAGATTTGCAGCAGTAATTTTGGCAACATTTTGTCCAAATTTTAGAGTTTGGTTTAAACAGGATCCGGACCCCGGAAACCCACAATTAGTTCCAACAATCGTACTAAGCCTTCTGGCTGTTTGTAGTTGGTATCCTCTCAGAAGTTTGTAAAAAACTCGAAGCTCTTCTACAACATAAATGCATACTTTAAACTTCAATTGTTATTTGTATGAGTAGTTTTGAAGGCATCAAAGCCCTCATTAGTTTTAAAAGGCAGACTCATTTAATTGTATGAGTTGGCCAAATGTTATCCGCAGAATGTGGACGTGTTTCAAGAAGCCAGAAGAGTCCGAATAAATTACAAGCTAGGGTTTTAAGTAGCAATGTACGAATTTAACCATCAGTGGTTTCCTGGTGGCGAAAAAATGCCTTCGGGATCGTACTGTTTTGGATCTTTCAGAAACTGCGTTGTTTCTCAAATCGCCGGGTATAAAAAAAATCGCGTAATGTTAGTCTTATACTCTAAATAAATTAGCGTTAGTAAGATAAGGAAAATGCTTCGACTTGTCGACAGCAGCCCTAGTGTCTAAAAGAAGTAGATTTCCCACGTGTTCCGAAATACAAAAGGGAAATTAGTCTCGGTTGCTTTTTTGTAAGACAATCTTTAAGATGAATCACTTCAAAGGCGAATTATCTCTTTTTTGCAACGTTTAATGAATCACTCTTGTCTTGTAATATTTTTTCAAAATTCAACTTCAACTCGACATCAAAACTCTTCTCATTGTAACTACGTTCTCAGTCTATCCTATTCATCAAGTGCAGTAGATGTACTATCCAGTGCATCAAAGGGTTTGAAATACCGGGTTTTTGGGCTTCCGATGTGTTATAGGATAACCGTATGAGAAAGCATCGAAAAAAACTCATGAATTGGGCAGCTAAACTCCGGAGTTGCGAAATCCTAAATGCAGAGCAACAATAAAAAAAACTCATCAGGGTTTTTGACAAACAACTCTGGGGTTTTCGAACCCTGATCTTACAAGATCTTTTCCTGCCTTCAGGTTTCTCTGCTTGTGCTTGTACAAAATAAAGTAAACCAAATTTTGAAGTGCAGTGTGGTTCTCCCCGAAATACCTTATAACTCGTCGAGACTCCTGAACTGAAAACCCTACGGTTATCCAACCGGCTCTTATCCGGACTTGAATGATCTTTGGCTCGGTTGAAGTTTCGGAGTCTGCAAGTCTAGAATGTCTTGGAGAAGGCAAAATCTGTATTTTATGAGTTGAACGAGTTGAATAAATAATGGGAGATTATCCCTTGAAACAACTGAAGAAAGATCTAAACATTCTGAACTCGGTTTTCGTGTGGTAGATATATGGAGATGTTGTTGTTATTGTTGGAAGCTGCGATTCAACCGTAAATTGAAATTGTACAAGCCATTAGACACAATATCCTATTCATAAATCCTCGGGAGAATCGGTGGTGGTGGCAAATGCGGTTTGACGAACAATCTATTTCAAATCATCTAAATTATATTTTTCTTGAATAAAAATCGACAAAATTGGTTAAAATTAAACCAATCCCCCCCTCGGCCTTACTACACGGATGAATTCCAGCAGTAAAAGTTGGCTTTTGAGGTACTTAATATTGAACGACAAAAGACATGTGGAACTATGTGGAAACTATTCAAAATTGGGCCATCCGACCCAGTTCTTCTTTAGTTGTAATAATTTAATTTCCACACAGCCTTGGTGAAAGCAGTTCCAGATTTGTCGTCGGAAACTGCATCTGACAGTCATAATAAAATAACGACATTCCTAATCATCAGCATTCCATCCCACAACCATTTCGGAAAGGATTTTGCACTTACAAAATAGCTACCATTCTACCGAGTACAAATAAAAATTCATGATTGATATTATTCTTTATTCCCCGGCTTTTGTATTTTTTGTAGTGCCTTGTTAAGGTTTTATGTTTTGCACACAAAATCATGGACCATGGTTCTAAACCTAGCCAGGGATTTGAAACAGGAATAAAGAGACGTCTTTGAAAATGACATTATTTCAAGTCAAGTTTTATGGAATTAAAATTCCCTCATACTAAAAAATGAAGACATGTTCAAGTCGAATCGATTTCTTGTATGAATTTAGTTTACGAAGGACCATTTATAAATGTATTTTTAAAACGATGAGATTTGTAACATTGTGCTAAATTATCGAGATGAGTAACCACGATGGAATTTCTACTCCCACCATTATTTTTCTATTTTCAAAAAAACTGAATGGATTCGGTGGCACGGAAGGACGGAAGAATGCATGATGAGATGACGAATGAATGCAAATAGGAAATGGAAGTTGTTTTTTATAGTATTTTTCAACGATTTACGGCTTGTTTAGAATACTATTATGTTTAGGTACATTTGTAACTTTGAAATCAGCGAACAGTAGCCGACTATAGCAGTCGAATAATGAGGTTATTCCTGTGTTTTTCTGAAATAGTATGAGTCATAACATCATTTGTATGGAGATACAAATGCAAAAAGATGTGCCGATGCGAGATATTTTGAGTCACTTCAAATTGCGTTGATGTTTCACTGATGATGAATAAATCATCATTACTTTGGTCATTTGAACATAATGATTATTTATGAGGTTTGTAAGTACTAAATAGTAAATAATGTTTACTTGACTTTACGGGCACATAATTTTATAATTTTAAATAATTTCAAACCTAAAATTGACCGACTATTTTAGTACCGAGATACTTTGTAGTTTATTTGATTTTAAAGGCTTAAATATTTACCCTTAGTCAGTTTAAAAGTTAGTAATGACTCAACGACTAAATTTATTTACCAACTTCCCAAACCTTCAAAGCAGTTGGCATTTTCTCAAAATATACGCAGCTTAAAACTACAAACAACAACAAAGTCGTTAAATATGGTAGGAAATTGTAATTATGTCTTTAGGTAAGAGGTAAAATTTTTGGTGTCCAGGTGTCTTATAGTCTTTTACTGCCAATTCAAACTGCGTCTAAAATATAGACCTCTCAACATTTGTCAATTTTGCACTAAAACAAAATAATGTCATCAACTACTTAACTAACTCCCCTGAATAACTCCCCAATCTCGAAATAACTTTACCATTTTTCAGAAGATTGGAAAAATTGATTTTCGGTTTGGGCTGGTTTCGAAGATATGCTTTTAAAATCTAATTAACAACGGAATTTGCATTGGGATGATTTGTTTTAGAATATAATGAACGTGTTCAGGTATTTCTCGACATCTGTTCGACATTGCAAATGTATCTCGACAATGTAGGTTGTCTGAACACAGGATAACAATTATTTTCTTGTCAAGCAGGGATCTCTTTGATCTCCTCTCCTTTATTTAAATAAATCCGAGAACTCCAAATATAAACCCGTAAACGTCCCACTAAACTGAATTCAAAAGACCTAATGACTTCCATCTCTTTGGCAATCCACTTTATCGAACGGGGAAATAATGGGAAATCGTTGTGAGGGATAATTGCAGAATTTCGTCAACGTGCTGTCCTTTGTGCTACCCGATAAGATACAAAGACGACCCTTTGTAGTCGTAAGCCTACTACAACCTACAACCTGGTTTGTTTTCGAGCCAATCTGCAGTGCCATACTGTTTCTGCTGAGTTGATGTTCCCTTGTCTGGTTTTGATAGCACAATTTCGTCTATTTTGAGAAACCCTGAAATACATGTTTGTATAGAAGTCCTATAATAGGCACGATTTAAATTCGAAGCTGGAAGCAAGTTATTTCGTGAGCCATCATTAGCATGAGATAACAGGAACGGTGAGTTAAAATTAGGGACACTTGTAGGGAACGAGGGACCGGGTTTTTGGGGTTTATGTCTTCAGACAATCAGTCAAAAAATATTAGAAATTATTAATACGGTCAAAAGAGACGGAAATGTTAAAATATGTTTTAAAATTGTTATCAGCATATCGTTATCACGTTGAATACTACGAGACAAAAAAACCGTAAATTTCTCGGATCGGGATATTCTTAAACAAAACCGGGTTTTGCGTTCCCTGTTGCTACAAAATTAGCCGGTAGTTATTCTCCACTGACAAGGATAAAAGTGCCTTAGGAGTTAGGATGGTTATGAAATGAGAGATGACAGATTTGGAGCGTGACACAAGGACAGAAATTATTTTTCATACTTTTTTAAATTCACGAAGTAGAATCGCACAGGAAACGCGACGGTAGCTGATTCTGTGGGATCTGCAAAAGCTG
The DNA here is from genome assembly GCA_906901685.1 of Desoria tigrina. Classification (NCBI taxonomy): domain Eukaryota; kingdom Metazoa; phylum Arthropoda; class Collembola; order Entomobryomorpha; family Isotomidae; genus Desoria; species Desoria tigrina. The sequence continues at coordinate 2,290,190 of CAJQTU010000007.1, forward strand.
TGTGTATTAGTTATTCAAACTCCAGAGGCTACACCAGGAAATTGTGATGAAGGTCATTTCTGAGCAAGGGATTTAGTTTCGGATTTCGAAATCCGGGTTTTTAACTAAATTTCGCTTGCTAAACGACGGAAAATGCGTTTTAGCTGGAAAGGTACTGGAATCACATTATTTTTGAAGTGGTAGTTCAGTTGGGTTACAATTTACAATATTATTTGAACTCATCTCTTCTCTGAAGAGCTTCTTCCTGAAACTTGGTTTTCTAAGAATGAAGAAAAGATATAACCTAGTTATGTCAGATGAGACATTTCCATGAAACTTTGTATCCTGAATTAATCCACGCATTTCCCTGTAATCGTCTAATTTGACGGGAATAAAGAATTCATCGATTTCTGATGAGGCTGGAACATGCCATAATGCAATATTGCTAATAGACAAAGAATTATTTTCACAGACTACCAGCCTTCGGCATACCAAGAAAAGCATGTGTACCTACAACACCTGTCCAATGAGGAACGAATTTATTTTCGTAAATAATATATGACTGTGTGTTCGGAGGATGTTTGATCAATTATCTTTAATGAGAAGGATGAGGAACAAACAATTAATTATCGAATTAAGTTAATGACGGATTGCTTGATGTTTTACCAGGTAGTAAAACAAATTTAGTCGATATTGTAAAGACATACTGTAGTACAAAACCAAGGGTTTCCAGTTTAAGCTTTATAAACGAAGGTTTTTTTTACTTTGTCTTTCCGCGTTGTTAAACTTCATGGAAATATCCAGATATCCATAAATCTACACGGCTTGAAAGACTTTGATTAAAATAATTAATCAAACATTAGCAAATCAAGGGAATAAAAAATAGGAACACAAAGAAACTCGTTTTCGAACCCTGCATCCTGTTTGTTTTCGAGAAACTGACAAAGGAACCCAATTTCAGTAAGTGGGTTATTGTGTTTCGTGTTCGTTTTCAATTTCAACTAGGTTTGTTGATAACTTAATCCCTGAGAAAAATAAAATAATGTCTAGATTCAATAAATTGTGGGATTCTTTGGTCCAAATATGATATGCATCGTCCTTCATATGTGGGCCAATTCAAGGTCTAGCTCTGATTCCATAAACATGAACATAAATTAATCGGAAATACTATACAAACTTATAATATTCTTGGGATACACTCTAAATTGCAATACCTTTTAGACATCCTTAGAATTTCAATATCCTTGGTATTTACATTTGTTGTCCTACTACTTTACTAAAAATTAAACAAAAATTACTATGCTTGTTTGTAGTATTTTATCATTACTATTCACGAAATGCAAAACTATGAACACGCAAACTTCTCATATGTCAACTGTCCTGTAGCCTGGTGATTTTTTTGTGGTTTTGTCAAAAATGTCAGGAATTGTACCTTCGTGGGAGTTGAGGTTGAAGGAGTTGTTTAAAAAGGGGATTTTCAGGAAATAGAAGCTGGTTCTGGACTGTAGTCGGGTGACAAAACGTGGGAGTTAATATTAATTTAGGTATTGCATATCAAACATGACATTTGTCGCTGTGAAATCCAAGTAAAACACGTATTTATATCTATTCACATCTGGTGGACTGTGTAGGTGACGGGTGACGATGAATAACGAGGGAATTTTATTAAATTGAAACACAACACAGAGCTCAGGATTATCCGCTTCCTTTAGGCGACACAAGACCTGTCGAGCTTTCTCCGGCTTTTCTTGAGGAATCGTTTATGCATTTGGCTGTTTATGTGCTATGCCTTAGTGAAATACAGACAATTAGCGATAGTGACTGCATAAGATCGTAGACAGATATAGATAATATAATTGCTGTTAATACAAATATATAGACAACCTTCGTTTGTGTCATATACAGGGTTAAGTGTCTAACAATAAGACCTCCTCTGAAAATTTCGGATTCTATTTAAAATATGAATCCTGAATCCGATGGGTTTTAAGAACTTTGGAGACATTAAAATAGTAATAAGAGCGAAACACTATAATTTATTTACAAAAATTCAGATGTAAAATGCATTTTTTTTGTCACCAAAATATGTTTCTAATTAGGTTTCACGAAACCGTGTGAATTCGTGTATTTCTAAACCTTACAACAAATACGAGGAACGGATCGTGACGGGTTAAATACTGAGTTATTTATGATAATGGCTCTGAAAAGGCTTGGGAATAACGATTGTGTCAATTTTGATTTTTTAGTTATTGCTAGGTAATTTCAAAAGGCCAGCCTAAATATGGAACACCCAGTATGATGAAGACGCTCTTTAGGAAACGTGTATTCAGAAGTTAGGCAGAGAGGAAATTAATTGAGCGTTGAGCTCCATTTTTCCCGAAACACAAGAGCCGATGAAAGAGTGTTTCCTAATCGGTTTTCCAGCCTACTTCCTCAGAAATTTGTGATCCTTTGAAATCGAATCATCCTCTTTCCATACACTGCGAAATGTATAGAAAAGAAGCATTTAGAATGGACTATGACACTTTAGATATGTAGGCAAGGGTTTTTCCAAAATGGAAGTCAAAATTAGCTTAATTTTAAATTCAGAAAGGCCTAACTCATGATTTGCGTTTTAAATGCCTAAACCTTAATACATTCATTCCCCCGAAATGTATGAAATGAAATTTAAACACCAAAATAAGTCCCCAGGTGTCGTTATTTTTTAAATCTCGTGAAACATACAAGCTTTTGAGCAAGCGGTAGTTATTTCGAAAATACCGTTAGTGAAATCTCATTAAATTCTGTAAATATGGAAAATACCACAGTTTCAAACTTTCTCGTTGAATGGACAAACTTTTATGGTTTTAGAGAGATATTGTAATTTACGGTTCTAGAGACTTGAGAATTCTTAAATCTAAATCCTACGAAAACGCATTCCTAAAAACCCTGCGTCGAAGCTCAATTATAATTAGTAGTTCCTAATGACTTCATTTTTGCTGGTCAAAAGTTGTAATCTCTCAACAACTCGCGTTAACGAGTTTCGTTTTAAATGAGCCTTTTCCTATTCCCACGTCATAATGATTTCCTTGATTCTTGGCCCAACTTGGTCTCTAATTACTCAGAAGTTAAAATACAGATGCCGTAGAAATGCTAACGTATTGGGTCAATATAGAACCCTTTTAACTTTTAAGCACAAATAACCTTTTGTTTAAAATAAAACCAATCAGCTTTATAATTATCCAGAAATAGTCTGGGAAGAGTTAGATAAAATACTTGATTTACTCATTGCTAGTTCTAATTTTAAGTAATTGCAAAAGATACAGAAACATGAAATATGAAATAGGGATTTAGAAGAATATAAGTCAAGGTGTTCTAAAATTACTGTGAATTGTAATTAAAACTCCTTGGTAGTTAAACAATGCATTTCACAGTATGTTTGTGTTATCGTAATTTCAGATATTTGCACATCCAACATCTACTTCACATTAAAAATTTTGTGAAAAAAGGTTATACGTGTTTCTTCGTAGTAAATAAGAATTTCAAGGGGATTTCAAGGAGCTATTGTTAAAAAATCAATAACGATAAAATTGATTAGTTTAGAAGGAACTCTGGCAAATAAAACTACAGTTTTAAAAAATTATTTCGATATTCTGTTGACGTATCTACTGACGAAATGTTATGGCTTCTTTTCTTAGCAATACACTATAACCAAACTTATTTATAAAACGGCAGATAGAATTGCGTTGAACATTATTCTTCTCCATTCCCTAGAGGTATATATTCTGAGTCGGAAATGACGTAGAACTGAATATTCATATCTTTTGTGACTTCCTTTTGTGTTCCAGATAAAAAATTGGAATTCGTTAGGAAATGCAAATGTTACCTGCCTGATCGATATTTCGACCTGATAAATATACAGACTATACAGTATTACACTGGCTAAGAATATATTATTACTCGTAATAATAGTAATATCATTATACCAACCACAGACCTACAATAATCAAAACCCTAGAAAGAATTCAATGCACCTGAAACAATTTCCACTTCAAGGCACCTTAAAAAATATCAAACGAAAGTAATTAAGTAATTAAAATAAAATAATCAGATACGGATCTGCAATGCGAATATTTTATTGAAGATTCTGCCTTACTGCACGGTTAGTTAGACTCCTGATATTGATTAAATCTTGTAAATTAACAACGTTAATGAGTTTCTAGACAGTCTGAAATAGGTTGTTTTCGAACTTGTTGTCTCGGTGGATTGTAAATTGTAATAATTTTCCATATCTTCCAATTTTATGCCATTTTAGGGCCATAAAAGGTCGGGAGTATTATTTTACATCCGAATTGTTGACTATGCATAAAAGTAGATGGTATACCTAAAGTCAACAGAGCTAGGATCTAGAATTTTTCCATTTTACTTTCCCTTACTGCTTTCATTTTGCCTTGGTTATGAAGTGCTGTGTTGAATTTGTACTTTTACGCTAATAGAATGTTTACTCTGTGAAAATAGGTTATCAGGGGGCTAAGTTGATAAGTGTTTTTAATGTAGGTAGCTAGGCAAGGTGATCAAATAGTCTGGAGTCTCTGGAGCCTTTCGGAGCAGAACCGGTGAACTGGAATATATTTTTATGGGTCGTTCATAAAGGCATTTCTTCGCAAAACAGGGCAGTTTTTCGAAAGTTTCATTTTGTGTTTAACATTATGTACATTATTTAAATTAGAGTTAAAAATATTACGAAAATGTTGTACTACCCTTTGCAAGACCAACAAGGAGTTAGTGATGAAAATGCTTTTCGTTTTCCGTATCTCTTCATATTTATTACGCAAGGTTGTCGCAATATATATTAGGAATTTTCGGAGTCTCCACCCATCATCACTCACATGGTTTCATCTCCTAACAACACTCGTTTCGAATTGTTTTATCAAACATATCATTTCCATCAGAAGTAGCCACTTATCCCATAGACAAGGTCTTATCCGAGCTCATATCATTATCAGCCTTCGGCATTTTGTTTGTGACTTGAAGCCGTTCTTTGTGTATCGATCGGATTATGGGTTGTTCAGAAATCATGTCGATTCCAGGATAAGACATGTTCATGCGGTTGTGCAGATCTATGTAATAGTAAGGTACGGTAGTATGTCGCCTTCAACCCGAGGTTTAATGAAAGCTCCATTCAAAGATCTACGCAATTTTTATCCCTTTTTAACGGTTTTTAGCATCAAATTGTCCTGAAACTGTGGGTACGAATTATAATTCATTTATATTTTTAGTTAGTTATTTGCATTTTTTAATTGCGAATTTGAACTTTAAAATTGCAAACCTAAATTCCTTTTGATGATTGGCCTAGGTGTAAGAAATCAGTAAAAGATATATTTAAAAGACACAAAAACATAAAACATATTCTATGTACATTGTAGAAGCGTAATATCAGCATAAAACAATCTCCAATATTTTTCTTCATCCAAATTCATTTGTTTTGTTCACTTGACATTTAGAATAAGTATATGAAGAAAAATGACGGAAAATATAAATGTAGATTTCGTTCAAATTCCTCCATTCCTAGACTCCGTCTTTACCCTTTGTTAGGACGGTAAACGAGGAGCCCAATAAAATGCAATGTCCTATATGATACCAAAATATCAAAATATGTATGAATATACTATTCTATTGCTCCGAATCCGGCCTTTCTTCTTTTATAAGTCACAAAAGTCCCAAGGTACATTTTTTTCTGAGGATTCCATCCCATTAACTTGAATCCACTCCATCAAAAAATGGAATTCATAAATGCCTGAATGCAGAAGAGGATCTTCCAGTCGGGTAGATATTTTTTCGAATTGGGATTCAAAACCGGAGAATTCTGAGCTATTTCCGGGTATGATAACTCAAAATTCGGGTACCACTGGGGACTGTATGTATGTAATGCCAACGTTTGGATGCCGGTGTTTGTACCCTCAATCTGTGATTACATTCTACAACGCTAGAAGAATATCAAATTTCTGTAAGGAATACTAGTGGATCAACTGCATCATTAAATTTTAATGATCTTGTTCCCCATACATAATTTGTCAGCATGGATTTGTAGAAAAATATTTTGATGTTTTGACAGAAGTTTCATTTTATGAATATGAAACGATGTTTTGGAATTGAAATGCTCCTAAATTTTTTAAAATAATGTTTGAAATTTAATTGAAAATGTTTTCATGAAATTTTAATCATGAATATCTCGCTTACTCATGTAATTTTCAAAGAATCATTAGCATTAAAAACTAATGTTGAATTTGTAATTGTTTACAGGACTTCGATCATGGGACGTGGATTCAACCCATGTGGACTTAAGCTGTGAGTTACTCAACCTTGCCAACGCTGCACCAGAAGGGGATGAAGCTCGAAATGGTAAGGCCTTCCTATCGTCCTCAATTGCAAATCCAAAATCTCGGCAAATCAAATGATCTTTGACATTTAGAGGGAATATATACGAGTAATATAGGTCAACACATCTAGGTATTCCCTTTACACGTGTGGAATACGTGCAAAACTCAATGTAGATAATCGTATTCCAGACCGAGGTGGAGATTGTATAATTAGCTGACACAGCAGGGACAAACACTTCCAGGCCTCAAATTGCAAACCCTATTAAATGGACTGGTGGGGTTGTTCATACATTTCACACTAATTTTATTTCGGGGTGGGCGGTTATTTAAGTAGGATATATCACACCGAAAGTCAGTACTCATTGAGTTCAGTTTGAAAGCTAGACTTAGGGTTGCACTTGTCTGGGCTCTGACTGGAATAACAACAAAAACAAGAGTGTAAAAATCGCTTACGAATGACGTCGAAGGTTTTGTCATTACAGGAAGGGAAACACCATTAATTTGGTTATGTATTTATGTGGACACTGTGACTTATACCTAGACGGTGAAAGTTCATAACAAAATACGTGTGATAATTGAACAGTATGATAATCTCATCCAACAAGCTTAAGATTAAAACAAAGTACGACGTATTGTCACCCCGTATATGTCAAGTCAATGTAATACAAAGAGGATTTAGAATTCGGCATGTCTGGAAAAGAAAGCCTGCATTGGATTTAGATTTAGATTTTGGCTTCTGACAAAAACAGTGTTGATTTGTTGAGTCACAACTTTCAGAAATTGAAAGTATGTAGAAGCAATGAGGTAATTCGGCTGTCCAACCAGTTTTTCGGCAAATGCTTAGCTGACAATGTTGACACTGACACGAGGACAGGTGACATGTCTATTTAATCTTGGCTTTTGTGGAAATGACGGGTTGAATTTTATTTCAAGGCGGGGCCATTTTAATCAGCTTTATAACAATTTATAGGCATTGTTCCGTCATTTTCAGTGAATTAAAATGTTTTAAATTCACTTATTTTAATATTTTGTAAAAATTAAGATACAATGCTCAAGTCAAATACATTCCTTAAATAATTTCCTATTTACAATAAGAAAAGATTGTGAGCCCTTACGATTGTCATCGAACAAAACGACAAGAAATCTACTGTTTATTTAGAGCTGCTCGAAAATTTCAAAGAATTTGTCAAACTCTCCAAAATAAATCCCCATCCCTAAATGCACCACCATCCATTCGAAGGGTTCGAGGAAAATGCATCCCTTGGGATCTCTTTGGCAGAAATAGGGTACTTTAAATCCATGTAGAGACTATACTGAGACTTATCAAGAATTCTAAGGGCCTGAATAAATTCCAACCACGATATCAAATGTCCTTCCATTTCTAAAGCCTTGGGCCACAAAGTCAATACAAACTCCTGCAAACGAAGTACAAAATAACTTTAGAATTTTCTCCAGCCTTGAGACGACTACAAGTCCCGAATCTAACCGTCGAACAAAGTACAGCGTTTAAAGGATAAGACTTACACGGACGATAGACGTTTAAATTGTGACTTAAATGCAATGGTCACGCTGGACATGTGACAATTGAATGGAAGGTATCATGGGAAAATCCTTTGAAACTCATTTCTAAAGCCAAAGGAATTTTTCGATTTCAAGTTCCTCTCTCCAGGTTTTCTCCATCATTTCATAAAATAAATTCTGCACTCGACAGCTACACAATATTCCGCAAAACATCACGTTCATCATCGTTCTGACCAAACTTTTCGATGAATGGGTTGACCATTGGTTTATATTTTTAGGCTCCCAAAAGTATCAATTTTTGTTGAGTTCTTGGAATTAGGGACTTTTGGGCTGTTAACTTGAACAGGTTTTAAAAATTTGGGGGTTTTCGGTGTTCCAAAGTTGAACCCGACGAAAATTCAAGGCCCCAAAAAAGATGACCACGGGTTTATCGAACCCAAATTTTTCCATTGACCCCATTCTTTCAACAAAGCACAGACCCGGAAATAAAATCCAGGTCAAACTCGTCTTCATAAAAGGCTAATTAATGACTGATTTTAATTTCAGGTGAGAAGTTGGTGCAGTGGGCATCAGAAAATTTGGTAGTAGAAGTGTTAATTCACTGTCAAGTGAACACTCTGCTTCAATGTATGAAAAACCTCCTCTCCAGTTTTACAAGACATCGACACATCATCCATGCGGGTTACACTTTCCAGGGAACCGGCTCATGGATCCTCCAGGTCTGCCACTGACTCTCGATTATATTTATTAATATTTCCACCTCTTTTCCCAGAATATTACACATTAGGTTAGGTTGCTCTGAGAGTTAGGAAATGATCTCAAACATTCCAAACTTCCAATAAATCATAAAAACCCCGAAACCGAAAGGTATTTTCTGGTTAGGTTAGGAATGCCGACAGTTAGTACTGTTAACGGGAAGCCCGTAAAAGGCCCTGCATTTTTATCCCTTTCTACGTGGAGAACTTAGCACCTCATAAATATCATTTAATGAGACTGCAGAGTTATTTTCCTTGTCACATTTCTTATATTTTTATGACATTTTTACTCTCCCTTAAAAGTTTTTCTCATTCCCAGATTTCGCCAGATTCACCACGAATCTCGATCCTCATTAGAAATTCTAGAGGGTAGGGAAATGCTAAATGATAATGAGTTGGAGTTGTAATAGTTTGCGGTGGTGGTGGTACGGGTGTTCGTAATCTGGGGTAAGTTTCCTTCCCAACTTGAGGAGATGTATTAGGATAGATGTCAGGGGTCAAAAGCAGGAGCATCTATTTGAGATTATCTAAATCAGGATATAAAGCAGCCCTGAGTAATTTAAGCTATACGAAGAACGCCAAATAATTCAAATTTTAACGGTTAACAATTGATGCCTGATACGTAGCCAGGAATTGGTGTTGGTGTTCTAACAAAATGATATTAACAGGACGGGACGTTCTCATTCACGGACTTTGTGGAATTATGGGAAGAACCGGAAGTGACCCGAATCCTCGGGGCCTACCGCGGGGACATCTCCGTCTCCATGCACTGTTCCGAAGAGAACGGCTGGACGGACGAGCGGCTGTGCCGGGAATCATTCACCAAACTGTGCCAAGTTCGAATGAATCCGCCAGAGCTCCTCCTCGCCCATTCATCCGGCGTTGTCACCTTCGTCGACTACATCTCCAAACTCACTTCCCCCGCCCCCCTCAAGGAGATACTCGAGCCCTCGGAAATCGTCGGGAACATTCGGTTCTCCCGACCCACCCTATACGTCTTCCCCGGAGGGCAGGGGGACGCGGCCCTCTTCGGCGTCAACGGCTTCAACATGCTCATTGACGGTGGGTTTTCCCGGCGCTCTTGCTTCTGGGACTTTACCCGCCATCTCGACCGGCTTGACGCCGTTCTTCTCACTCGAGTCAATAACAATGCAGTGGGGGGACTGGACTCGGTCCTCGACCGGAAGCGACTCAACCAAGTCTACCCTCAAATCGGGCACTTCTTCGGCAACGTTATGGAGAGGAAGCACCCAGAAATGGAAAAGACCGCCGGAGGGGAAGAGCTACTAGTGTCCCTCACTGAAACGGGACAGCGGATGCTGGACAACTTGAAAAGCATCAATATCCGACCGCAGCACTGCTTCCGTGACCATACTATCGAGCCGATTAATCTCTATCACAAAGTGGGGCATGGGAAGTTGGACATGTACGTCCTCAATCCGGCCAAGGACTCAAGGGAAGTACGGGAGTTCCTCTCCAAGTGGAACACTGACTGCAAGTCCTTTGTGCAGGCCAGGATGTCGGTTAAAGTAGAGGGGAAGGAGCGTAACTACCCCGTTCTCAATCTCGTTTCAATTTGTGCCCTCCTCGTCTGGCAACCGGATAATCCGCGGGATCCGATCACGAGGATATTGTTCCCAGGAAGCACTCCTCAGCAGAAGATATTCGAAGCTCTGGGGAAATTGAAACACCTCGAGTTCCTTAAGTACCCCGTCTGCTCTGCAAAGACCATCGCAGCATCTCATAAAAGTCGAGTCAAGTCCGAGAAGGTCATCTCCGAAGCTAAGAGTCAGTTCAGTTCTTCGGGAATCGTCAAGGATAAATCTGGAAATGGGGAGTCGGTTACAACTAGCAGAACTACGACTCGGGCCCCCTCTGAATCCCGGGTATCCTCGAAATATTCATACGGGGCTGTGAGGAGTAAAGTAGGATCTTCGATTCGAAGTGACTCTTCCTCAACTATTCAGACAATCACTGGAGAGAGTACTACTACTACATCAACAACAACTGCAGATAAGGAACGTAAGGGGCGAGAACGAAGCCGAGAGAAGCGGAGAGTAACTTCCTCGACGGCGAAATCGTCGGATAGGGACAATAAGGCTGTAGAGTCAGAGGTGAAGAAGACTGAGAGAGTGTCTTCCAGTCGTAGGGTGGACAGTGGATTATCCAAGACTTCCAGCTCTGCGAAGGTCAGCTCAACAAGCAGCAAACTCAGTTCCTCCAAAGTCACTTCGAGGATCGACACGGGCAAGAAATCGGGACAGGTTTCCGGGATCAGTTCCCCTCCTTCCAGAGATTTGAAAAAAGACAGTACGGGGACGGAAGGGTCGGTTTTGAAAACGACGGTGTCAAAATCTTCCGCCCTTCCAAGTAGCAAATATGGAATAGGAGTGGCGCGGACTGTGGTTTCAAAAGCTTCGGCTGGTTCCACAGCATCCCCACCCCCAACTCCACCCAAATCCGCCAAAGAGGCAACGAATAGGAAAGTAATTGAACATAAAACTCAAAGCACGAGGAAATCTCTCATCGACTCGAAATCAAAGGAAAAGACTTCTGCAGTGGAAGTCAAGCAAAAGACAACAACTTCAAGTTCGACCACAACTAAATCATCTTCGGTCAAGAGCACAATCCCACGACCTTCCACAGCTTCCGCCGCGCGGAAGTCAACTCCAAACGAACCGGTGGCAGTTAAGCGACCGAGCATCGCTGGAGCTAAGGGCGCTGCCGCTGCGGTGGGCGTTGTTGCCGCTGCTGGTGCAGTTGTGGCTGCCGTTTCAATCACATCTAAAGACGAGCATAACGGCACAAATGGACATGCCGAAGTAGTTGATAATGATTCCGAGGATGTCGGGGGAAAATCCCCAGTCGAAATTGAAATTGTTGACCAGAATGGCCTTGGACTGAGTGTCCCTGTCACAGAGTCCAGCTCCGAACTCAGTTCCCTCGACCACTTGTCCGTAAACGATGATCAGGAAGACAACGGGGCCACGGGTTCCGAAGAGATTATCACAGAATTATACAAGGATTCGGCTGTAAACTTGGAGACTCAATCCGAAACTCATACGATTACTGAGCCCGGTGGGGATAATTACGACGAGGAAGATGAGTATTTGATAATCGAGAAGGACGAGTCGGCGGGGGCCGAGGAGATTAATATTGACTCGAATGTCGGTGCTGAGGAAAATGTCAAGCAGATTTTTTCGAAGGAGGAGTATCATTCTCCAGAGAAGGAAGTTGACGAGGAGAAGGACGTTGACGAATTTGCAGAAGAGAATAAAGAACCTGTAGAGGAAATAAACGAAGGTGGTGACGAAACTGCAACAGAAGATGTCAAGGACTCAGTTGATGAAGGTGCCGAACCCGCTGACGAAGATGACGTTATCGTCAGTTCAGACTCAAAGATTGAAGTTAAAGACGTAGAGGATGAAAAATTAACCGAAGAAATTAAGGAATCAGTAGACAAAGACGTGACAAAGGAGGCCGAAAAATATGTCCAAGAAGTTGAGGAAGATATCGAAAAATCTAAAGCCCATACCGATGACCAAGAACTCCCTGAAGAAATCGGGAAATCCTCCGAACTTCATTCCGAAGAAGAAATCCCAGAGCCTGAAAAATCCAGGAAAGAGGAAATCCCGGACTTCGAAGCATCGGGAATGGAAATGGATTCTGAGGAAACGATTATAAGAGAACATAAAGTCTCTGAGCCGGAAAAAGAGGTCCGAGCTCTGAGGGACGACGTTGAAATCTCCAGTCAGTTGGGTGACAGATTGTCAGCCGAACGAGATTATATCCCTCTACCAGGAAAAACAATCCAGGACGAAGAACCCGAAGAAACTGACAAGGATGTGGGGGATGATGGAATTACGGAGGAACAGATAATTCCCGGATCCAGGGATTTAACCCAGTCCTCTCCTTCAGCCGATAAACAAACCACAGACGATACTGAACCAGAACTGAAACAACAAGATAAGGACGAGATAGTAAAACCAGACGAAGAAGAGATTGAACCCAAGGAGATAAGCAACTTATCAAAATCTCCAGTTCCAGAAGACTCTGAAACTCTAGTCTCAGATCAGAAAGTTCTCGAAAAATCATCCGACGAGCATGACCTACCACTAACTCCACAACCATCGTTGGAAACCGAGGAAATTGTCTCCGAAATTGAAGAATCAGAGAAACCTAAAGGGGCAACCGAGGCTGAGGATAACGAATCTGGAATACAAATCGATCAAGCATCCATCAAATCATCTACTTCTCGAGAGCAGTTAGACGATAAAGATGTTCCAGAAAAAGACATATTAGAGTCTGAAAAATCAGGAGAGGAATTCCAGTCATCAGAGCCAGAACAAGCTGAACCTGCAGTTGAAATTAAAAGCTCAGTCCGATCTCCTTCAATTCACGACTCTAAAGATAATGAAATCCCGTCCGATGATAAAGGAACTAGGGACTCAGAAACCCCATCCGAAATTCAGGCCCAAGAAGTCAAACAGGATGATTCCCTCGTACCTGAAAATGAAGAACAAAATCTTAGCATCTTAAAGGATGAATTAATAAAATCCACGGAATCTATAGCAAGTGCCGGGAAGGAATCCGAACCCAAAATTAAATTCGACAGATCCGGATCATTAAAATCAGATGGGGGAAACGAGGAACTGCAGGCTACATTGCCACAGTTTCCAGACGTTCCGTCTGACGAGATTCCAGCCCCTGGAAAATCTGAGACCAAAGATCAAGAATCTGATGAGAAAAATGACGATAATAAAATTGCAAAGGAGACAGAACAAGTCGAGAAAAATGAGGAGAAAGATGAAAAGAAATCCGAGTCGTTGGAAAAGGATGAAATTACTCGAGAAGAAAAGTCCGGTTCCAAAACTCCAGATTTAGCAGTGGAGGAATCAATTGAATCAAAATCTTCGGAAATGCTACAATCCGCAACAACTTCCAGTCCGATTGAACCAGAAAATGAGCAACTGGAGCTTGAAGATGAAAAAGAAGCCGGTGCTGGACACAGCCGAGTAAAACGATCTCTCAATGATACAAAGAATATCGAAATTGCAGAATCTGGGACAGCGGAAGCTTCAGAGGAAAAATTAGCGGTCGAGGATCAGGAAATACCGGTCATCTCGAAATCCGATTTGGAAATTAATGAAGAGAAATCGGAACTCGTTTCCGATTCCACAGATCAAGTCCTCGGACAAGATTCAGACGATGGTAAGAAATCCCCCAACTTAACAAAGGAGGAACTGAACAAGTCGAATGAGAACTTGCAGCCAAGCCCCTCTCCATCTCTCCATGAAATGGTTGCATCCGTTGAATGCGTTACACTTAAAGACATGGACACGGAGAAAGAGTCTAAAAAACCCGAATCGGGTTCAGCTCTTCTTCAAGAAGAACCAGTTTCAGAGAAATTGGAAACAAAAGACTCGACAGAGTCGGAAAAACGGGAAGTAGCAAAGGAAGACGATGATCTCGTTTCCGAGACTGTTGAAAGGGAATCTGCTTCAGAAACCGTTCAGTCAGCAAAACCCGATGCAACCGAGGATAAAGTAGAATCCAGTGCCACTGGAGAAACAGAACCTCTAAAAGCAGATGCAGATGTTGAAGTTTCCCAGCTCGACATTCATGAGAAAGAAGAATCTGTCACACCCGATTTACATGAAAGTTCGGACGCAGTTCGAAAGTCCTCTGCAGTTTCAGTTGCAGATTCTCTCTGTAAAGATCTAGATCATATCGAATTCCCCCGAGAACATGAGGATCTTCAAGGTTCACAGGATTCCTTGAACTCCAATAAGGGTTCCGAAGGTCATGAAGTTATTGAAGAAACTAAAGACGACTCTCAAATCGAACTGCCCAAGTCTCCAGAGGGATCTGTTCATTCGGGAGAAGCTGCTACTCTTCCAGGAATCACACCTACTAAGGAAGATGAAATTGTTTCGCAGGAAATTCCCGACACATCCGCCGATAAATCAGAAATTCACGGAGAAGATGTTCCCGGAACCACGGACATCGATATTGGAGTAACGGCTCATAAATCCGATGAAAGTTATGAGGAAGGTGGATCCGTCAATTCCAATAAACCGTCAGAAGCTGAAGAAAAACAAGTTACTGATGACCTAGAGACGGCTTTAAAATCAACATCTCCGTTATTAGAGAGTAAGAGCTCTCCACAAGCCCTAGAGTCAACAGGAGAGCAGGATGCTGCCGTAATCTTTGATGAAGAAGCCCATAAATCTGAAACTAATCAATCCATTCAGGATCAATCTCCCCAAGTCGATGAATCCCCGAATAAAAAAGTAGAACAAGAGCCTGAAATTGAAGCTACTTTGCCGACGGAGGATATCAAAGAGTCTGAAAAGTCTGATAAACGGCCTTCGGTCCAAGATGAAATTCCCTTAGTCTCTAGTTCCGAAGGGGAGCAAAAAACCCGAGAGAAATCCCCAACTCCGACCGAAGAAGAAGTAATCTTAGTACCGGATATTCTGAGTAAACAGAATATGACCTTAGAGCTGAAGGAATTACAGGAAGAGGTTTCCCCATCCCAGGGCTCGGATTTCCAATCTGCCGATATTGAACAACAAGAAAAACAAACAGAGAAACCAATCCCAGATACAACTGATGTTGGAGAGGAATCTAATATCTTATCTCAAGAAGGTGAAATCTCCAAAGATGCTAAGACACCGTTGTTGACTCAGGTTGGGGAATCGGAGGTGGAGCAGACTGTTGAGACTAAGGATGTTCAAGAGGTCAAAGATTCTCTTGATGTTAAAGATGAAGAAGAATCTAAAGACATTAAAAATGTCGAAGAATCCAAAGACGTCGATGAATCGAAAGATAAAGATGTCGAAGAATCCAAGGATATCGAATCTAAAGACGACGAAGAGTCTACCGATTTGAAAAAACACGAGGACGTTGAAGTAACTAAAGAAGGAGTCGAATCTAAGCATGTTGCAGAATCTAAAAAAGTCGAAGAATCGAAAGACGAAGTTGAAGAAGCTAAAGACATTCAAGAATCGACGGAAGAAACAACTAAAGACACTGCAGAATCAAAAGACGTCAAGGACGACAAGGACATCGATGAGGTCCAAGAATCCAAAGACATTGAACAATCAAAAGATCCAAAGATATCTACTGACGTTGGGAAATCCACAGACGTTCAAGAAACCAAAAATATTGAGGGTGAAAGCGTCGAAACAATTATTGAATCTAAAGACGCGGAAGAACCCCAAGTTATCGAAAAATCTGAAAAGGTCAAAGAGACCTCAGAGGTCAAGACAATGTCCATCGAGTCCCGCATAGAATCGATGCGAAAAGAGGGAGGAGGACAAGGGTGGATTGAGACTGAGTCCGAAGTGCCTGAGGAAACAGAGGAGGAAATTGATACAATGGAAAAAGACATTGCCAAAGATGAAGAGGGTGCGGTTAAAATTGATGAGCAAGTGCCTCCTGACATGCAAGAACTTAGCCGCAAATCCCCCCAACCTGCCGACGAAATTACTTCAAAGGAAATGATCACTACTACAGCCACTGAGAGCAGGCAAACCGGAGAAAGCGAAATGTCCCAAAAATCTGAAATCGACGAATCAGCTCGATTTGATATATCGGTCAAATTGGATGAAACTCAGAGTGAGTCTGCAAAAGAAACATCCCCGGACTCCCTCCGAACGGATGAACTAGACTTGGCCTTAGAACAACATCGTCGCCGCCTCTCTGCCGCAAATGAGGAATCGATTAAATCTCGAATGGGCGAGGAGACGTCTCAGGACGAGAATATCTTAACGGATGACGGGAAGGACCAAGTGGATATCGAAACTTCCAGAGAATCTCAATTTGGCTCATTAAATGAAGACGAGCAGCAGCCTATTGATGACTTTCCAATTGGGGACGAAGTCCTTGACAAAGTTACTCCCGTACAAGAGGCTGGGGACGATGCACAGACTCCAGTTCAAGCCGAATCGGCCATTTCTCCTGAAAAATTAGAGGAAAGTGAGAAACGATCTGACATCCCATCCCCCACCATCATCTCCAAAGATAAGGAGATTGAATTAGATGATCAAATCGACCTTCCAGTTGAGGTGACTCCAAGTGCCTCCGGAGTCGCTACCTCCGCCTCGGCCACTCTTATCGATTCCAAAGACGATAAAGAGCCTGGAAAGGAGGATAAAGTTGTAGAAAAATTAGGAGATGACATGAAAGTAAGTGGAACAGAACCGGATTTGGAGAAAAATAAAACGTCCATCAAATCCCCTCAACATTTTGACGAGACGAAAGAGGCTGAAGAAGAGGTCGAGTCGGACAAGAAAGGAATTGAGACTGAGTCCAAGGGAGACAAAGTTCTACCTGTCACGACGACCCAACCTGAGCCTGAATCACCTGTCAAGCCCGCTGAACCACCTGTCAGTGTCAAGGCAGCAGAGATCCCAGGTGACAGCAGCACAAAGCCGTACAAACCTGTTCCCTCTGCAATTCCACCCAAGATCCCACGAGAGTCCAGAGAAGTGATCCGGACTCCGGACGAAGTGGCCGACCTCCCCGTCCACGAGGAAGTAGAACCAGGGACTTACGAGACTGACTTCTTCCACGACAACCGACACGAGAAGATGGACACCGATGAAGATGTAGTAACTTCGGATGCTGGAGATCAGCTTGTCAAGTCCCCAGCGGTACCTCCCGAGGAACTCCAAGAGGAAGAGAAAGCGGAAGAAATCGTAAGTGCCACGGCTACTACAACTGCAACTGCTCCCGCATCCATCACCGCAGCCGGCACGACCTTTACTTCATCCGTAACTCACACCACTAAAGACGAGGAATCCCCGGCCCCTGACTTCCGGCTCCTTTCCCATGATGACAAAGTGACTGAAAGTTTGGATAAAACCGAAAAATCAGAGGAAAAACCAGAGGAATTAGCAGAGATCGGGGTAGTCCATTCCCTGCCACCCGGAGTAGTTGAGAAAATAGATGCAGCAGTATCCCCCGTCCTCGAATCATTGTTGACTAAGAGCGTGGGGAAGGCTTTGGAACGGGCCGAGATCATCGAGGAGAAAGTAGCCTTGGAAAGTAATGAGAAAGCTATAGAGGAAGATGAGCCCGAAATATCGGGGAAAGATGAACCGGGCTCTGCTTCTCCGGGTGAAATCCGGGAGCCTGAATCTGCCAGAGTGGAAAGTGATAAATATTCCACCGCATCTCCACCACTCCAACAACTTCCCTCGAAAGTAGAGGATGAAAGTGGGACGATGCAGACGAAAGAAGTTAGAGATGACGACGAAATAAACTCAAAAACTGCAATAGTCGGAGACAAATCCGTGGATGTCCCGTCGGGTTCTCCAGCAGAAACTCCAGCTCTGGAACCAGCAGAGGAAAAGGAGATGAGAAGAAGTTCCAATGAGGAACTGGTTGACAAGACTGAACAAATAGAAGAACAAAAGAAGAAGGATGAGGGCTTAACGGGTGAAATCGAGCTTGAGGAACCACAGTCGGATGTGCCCACAGAATCAATCCCATTTGTCCTGAAAGCGGCGGGATCGATCACGAGTGTCGTGATCACTCCATCAACACCTCCCGTTCAGGTGGCAGATGATTCTCTGTTCCTTCTTCCACCCCAAACTACTACCACTTCTGGGGATTCAAATGGAAACTCTCCGACCGCTCCGGACGATGGAAACGACAAAAATGATAATGCCCCTGAAGAGGGACGTTTGACCCCCGAAGATCCGAAATTATTTTCAGATCTGGATAAAATGATCACCACTGCCGTTGAATCATCTCCTGAGAAATTGACCTCTGAGGAGAAAGTAGAGAAATCGGCTGTTGAACCAGATGCGAAGGAAATCTCGGAGGAAATTGTCGCTTCTGCTTTCGAGAAACTCACCTCAGAAGAAAAGTTGTCCCCTGTCGATGCCGACCACCTGACATCTGACACGCTGAAAGATACAACTACGAAACCAGCTGATGATAATGATGATGATGCCGCAGATGAACCGGAACCTGCGAAAGAACTCATTTCAGAAGATAAAACGGAAGAGACTGCGGTGCCGGTGGTGGTGGCACTGGATTCTTCCAAAACAACCGACAAACTGATCGATACAGACAAAAGCCCGAGTTCCACAACAACTCCGTTAACTCCACTAACCGGCTCCTCTCTCCTCGTTGAAGAAACGAAGATGTCGACAAGCGAAGAGTCGTCCAGTTCCTCTGCTCTCACAGCCATAGTGGAAACCACGAAGGAAATGATTTCATCCATAATGAAGCCGGATGGGGATGACAAGAGTGATCAAGTTCCAACCACCAAGGACACTCTCCGAGGAGATGAAAGTGATGCTACTACAACCGACTCCAAAATCACTTCAGAAATCGATAAAACCCATCAAGTCCCGTCCAGTAAGAGCCCTTCAGAGACTGAAATTGTCGGAGAAAAGAGGGAGAAGCTCTTTTTCTTGCCCCGAGACGAGGACGATGAGGACAATGAAGATGAAGGGGTTGAAGAAGACGGTGAGAATTATGAGTCGGATCAACCGTCAAATGTATTCGGTATAGTGGGAGCCGGGCTATTAAATGCAGCTAATACCTTAAATGCCGCAGTGGTCCACCAATCAACGGAAGAAATTGCCGTCATCCCGAGTCCCGAAAGGCAAAGGTCACCAGACGGAGGTTCCTCTCCTCAAAGATCGGCTGAAGAGGTAATAAAAACGGAAATCTGTTCAGAAAAATCGGATTTGGAATCTAAAGTGGCCCCCGAGCCCGAGAATCTGGTTCAAGACGAGAAAGAGGTGTCACCTCCACCACTTGAAACGGGACATATTTCACCAGCGAAAGTGGATGCAGATAAGAGTAGCAAATTCTCGGCTGAATCTACGGACTCTGTTGGTGGAGAGAGTGAGGATAAATCGGGTATTTTAAAACCGGATGATCATAAAGAACCGGGAAGTGAAGATGAAATGGAAGTTACTGGTAAAACGCTTGTGACTGCAATTGGGGAGACGATAACATCCAGTGCCGGAGTTATTCTGTCCTCCCTGATGGGCCTAGGCCAAGACGAAAAGATCTCTGCCAAATCCCCGGAGAAAGTCGTATTTTCGGATACAAGGGCGGCCGAAATCTGGACAGAATCTGGAGATTCGGAGGAACCAATTAGTGAGACTTTGATTCAAACTGCCCACTCGGCCGTGTCCACTGCATTAGAATCTGCAACCCAGACTCTGGAAGTTGCTGAATCTACGGTGGACGAGGTTCAAAAATCGGCTCAGGAAAGATTGAACACTTTACTAGATGCTGATGTCGTAGATAAATCTTCGGAAGTCGTTGAAGAGATTCTCCGTAAGTCCGTAACTGTTGGGTCAGAAATCGAAGAGTCCTTCACTTCGGCCACTGCCAAAGTTCAGGAATGTTCCAAGGATGTTCAGCATATGGCTGGCAAAATTTGCGATTCCATGAAAACTATATCTCATGAAGGGGTTTGCTCACATGACTCCGATGATGATGGTGGGCCAGAAGTTGTCGAAGAACTTTGCACGCAGACAGTTTTGCCACCACGTGTCATCTTCAAAGATGACGAGGATGATACTACAACGGGCAAAGAATCTGGTAAAAAGACACCCGAGGATCTAATCAAATCGAGTATGAAAACGATGCATCACGAAACCCCAGATGAAGCGGAAAATGTCGAGGAAACTAAAGTTTCATCTGGTAGTACTGAAGATGTAACAATTAGAACAACTGAAGAGATTCAAGCTGACCTCGAAGATCAAATGTTGAGCGATACTTTCGGTTTCGTTACTGAATCCAAGTCCCTCAAAGAAGAGGTGCATACCTCAGCGGAAGAATCCTCAAAGACAAAAACCACAGAATCCATCTCCTTCACTAAAGAGACCATTGAAAGCAGTGACCCCGGACAGGTCAAATCTCCCATTTTGGACCCCGAAGAAACCACATCCGAGGAATCAAAGGCTGAAGGAAATGAGTCGGTAACCCAACAAATCGAAGCAAAAGAGCAATCCCAAAAGAAACGAAAGGAACTGACGGATTACATCGGTACGATAAAAGAAGCTAAAGCCGTCTTCGACACGCTCCTTAATGTTGCCAAGTCCGGAGCAGCCCTCAGTTCTGCCGTTGAGGAATGCAAACAAAATGCTGTCGAAGCCATTCGTCGACATTTGGAAGAAGCTAATGAAGTTTACCGGCCAGCAAATACTGATCCCGTTGCACCGGATTCCCCCGTAGAAGAAGAAGGGATCACTATTTACGAATCTTTGGAACAAATGGCCCTCGCCGGTTGCGAACTTTTCACGGGACTCGTCGAAAAGATAGAGAAGGATATTGAGGAAAATGTTAGAAGAGAGGAGGATGACCAACCCGAGACTCCAGATGAAACTCAGAGGAGGTTATCTGCAGAATTGGCCGTAAATGCCGCACTTCAACACCTCCACGAAACGTTCAAAACTATGCAGACGATGGGAAGCCCAAAGCGGTCCTCATTCCATGCCGCCACTTGCAAGCGACAGTCGAAATTGGCAACTTGCACGAGTGGAGAACATCAAGAAGAAGAGGAGGACATGAGGTCAGTAAGTTCAGGCCGATTTTCCCAGTCGGCCATGACCTCATCTCTCCATCTCTCCACGTCGGCAACTCTCGCCGAATCGACGATAAAATCCCCGGATGACGAAACGGAACGGTCGGAGGGGGAAACGATGCGGGAGAGCATGGCCTCTTTTACTTCGGGAGTTGGATCGGATGCCGATGACAGGCCTGAATTCCTCGGTTCTTCTGTTACCGAATCTGTCACAGTTTCTCAAGAAAGTAGTGAGACGGAGAAGGTCGAAGGTCACTCTTCTGAGATGAAGGTCAAAGAGCAAGTTTCAGAAGGAACTAGCAGGCGAGAAGAACAGGAGGTGGTGGAGACAATAGTTTCATCCTCAGCAGCCGCTGTGTCAATGTCAACTCAAGAATTCAGTTCGAGTATGTCCCAAGCCTCGGAAAAGTCAGAACTGACCTCGTCCAGAAAAACATCAGCCGAAGAGTCAAAATCAAATCAACAAGAGATATTAGCATCCTCTACCTTTGAGACCTCTAGCATTGAAAGTAAAGAAGAAGCCTCTGAAAAGTCAGAGTTAGTCTCGTCCCGAAAAACATCAACCGAAGAGTCAAAATTGCAACAACAAAATATATTATCATCATCCACATTTGAGACTTCTAGTACCGAAAGTAGACAAGTTGCCTCTGAAAAGTCAGAGTTAGTCTCGTCCCGAAAAACGTCAACCGAAGAGTCGAAATCCCAACAAGAATTATTATCCTCATCTAAACACGAAGCTTCTAAACATGAAGTTGAAGAATTGGTCTCATCAAAATCCGCCACAATCGGTTCATCAACCTCCTCATTTCTTGCAAGTAAAGATGCAGAAATGTCATCCGTTTCTGCAGAAGTTTTGCAAGTCGAGAAATCCAGCATTTCCTCGTCCTTCTCTTCCTCGTCTGCTGGCCAATCCTCAAACTTAATCCAGTCCTCGTCAGTCACAATTGGGGAAAGTAGCAGTAGTGGTAATAAAAAATCAGGAGAAGTTGTCTTTGGATCTGAAGAGGGATCCTCTGATCATGAAGAACGAGAAGAGACAACCAGGAAAGTAGTTTACTACGAGGAAAAAAGTGGCGCAGAGCCAAGTTCATTAAAAACAGTGACAACGACAACAACTTCTGTCTCACCCGGAGGATCTGTCACGAAGACGACATTAAGTAGACGGTTCAGCTCGTCGGGTGAGCCCCTTGAGGAAACCACTGAAGAAACTCTCACAGGAGCAGCCAAGTACAGCAGACGAGCATCGGAAGTCCAAAGCTCGCAGTTCGGGCCTGGAAGTTTACTATTTGGAGGCCAAGAAACTGGAGACTTGTCTCATCTGATGAAGAAAGAAGATGATTCTAGGGAGACTGATACCAGGCCCCAATCCGACTTTGGATACCAGACACGGGAATCCGGGGACGAGGAAAGTGGCTCCTATCAAAGTGGACATGGTTATGCAACAATGGTAGTGGGGGGTCAGGATAGTTCGAAATTTCATCAGGTTATTAGGGAAGAGGTATCAGGTGACCCCACTATGTCAATGTCAACTACAACTTTCCGAACCGTAACTGAAGAAATGCCGGATGGTTCCCAGAAAGTGACGACAGTTCGTACTATCACAGGAGGATTTGAAGACTTGTCGGAATTCCAGAAAGCTAGCTGGGATTCTAGCGGATTTTCCTCTTCAGATTTTGGAAAGTCGAATATTGTACAAACGGAGGCTCAAGGATTTGGAAAGTTTGGAGATTTCCAGACGTCTAGTTCATCAGGTGGTACAACTACTGTTGAAGAAAGTTCCAGTGGTTTCCCCGGTTTCGGAAAGTCTACCATTGTCCGAACCGTTTCGCAAGATTCTAGAATTCTTCCCGGATCTGGGAGGTCAATGATCACAAGGACCGTTTCCGAGGATTCTGGGGCTCTCCCCAGTTCTGAGAGGTCAACTGTTGTAAGGACCATCTCCTCTGAAAGTGGCACGAGAAGTTTCCCAGAGTTTGATAAATCCAGTACCATCCGCACAGTAACCACGACCTCAGGCTCAGATGACGGTTCGGGGATGTCAAAGTCAACCATAATTTCCTCAAGTACTGGCAGTCAACAACATCAGCAGTATTACCCCGCATTCCCTCAAGACATTCTGGAGGAAGAAGCATATTCCTCAGGAGACTTTAGTGACAGTCAGCCCAGTTCTATTCCAACAGGACATGTTGAAACGGACGAGGAAGTGCATAACTTTGAACCTTCAGGATCGTCCAAAGGAGACCTCGACAATGGAAACTATTCCACGACAACGGTAGTAACCTCTGATAATGGTTCCGTCACAACTCAGACTTTCGTCACAAGTTCCAGTTCGGGGAACAATGGAAATACCACAACTCAAACTACCCGAGTCGTTACCACAAGCAGAACAATAACTACCGATGACCCTAATGCCGTGGTAACCACCACTGAAACTAGTGAAACATCCGGGGCTCAAAGCTCCTCTCATTCCGATATTCTCAAAGAATGGGGTAAACCCTTGGGCCTTCCTGTGGTCTACACGGATGGGGCTGAGGGCGGCTCAAACGGCCCCGATTCCGGTAACTTTGGGGGCAAGGCGACGCCGAAGAAAACTCCCGGGGGCAGCAAGGGTCCAGGAACTCCGGCAAAATCTGCATCCGGAGCTTCGACGAAGGACAAGAGGTCATCGTCACGGAAGTCGAGACATTCGCCGATTTACGTGGACTTGGCCTACGTCCCTCATCACGGGAATTCTCATTACTGTGACTCGGAGTTCTTCCGAATGATCCGAGGGAGGTATTACGTGTTCAGTGGATTGGAGCCCAGCCGTGAAGTCTTCGAAGGACTTCTCGAAGGGAAACAGCAATGGGAGGATAAGAATTTAGGTGAGTTTCGTATATCGATCAATCTTTTATCTTTGCCTTTTTCTCCATCTCCTCGCTATTATGACTTTGACAGCCAATCAGTCTCTAAAACGGAGACTGCAACTGTAGTCATTCACAGGGAACAAAGCCACTATCATCTATAACTCCGTCCCTGGTTTCTCTATCCAATTTAAATCAGCTTTTCATACATATTGAACTTCATTTCTCAACTTACAAAACAGGCTTTTTTGTTGTCGTTTACAAATACAAAGTAGTCGAGTAGAGCCAACAAGGAAACCCACAAATCCATCTGAACAATCCTGATTTTTGCGGAATGGCACACTTGTTAATACAGGGGTTGGGTCTTGGGTGTCGAAAATAACCTCTGCAATATGTAGAATCCTTGTCAGGGTTCGAGAAACTGGAGACTTTAACATCATCTCGAAAAGTTAGGCCAAAAAGGGATGTAAAAATAGGAAACTATTTATTTCTTCAATTGTTTTCGATGCAGTAATCAAATTACAAATAACCCAATCATAACTCATATTTAGGGGCTTTTCTCCCAAAAATCCTTGATTCTTTTAACCCTGAACCCTCTAGATATCACAAACTTCAGGGTATAATCCTCACGACCTTTCCACAAATCTATTGTTGTTGGTGTTAGGAAAGTCCTCTTTAAAATCCCCTTCCAGACGTTAAGGACAAGTCTTACAAGGCCAATCCCTTTTGTTAATAAATTGTTCGGAAGGCTTATTTATTATAAGGCATTAAAACCCCTGGGGTCTATTCCCAAAGTTATGGTTCATCCTTTCTTTTAATAATAATTATCAGAAGAGAAAGCCAGGGCTGGAAGTGAAATATTGACAAAACTCCAAAGTTCCTTGTCTTGAGACAGTAAAGACCTTCAGGCCTTATTGAGGAGACCTTGAGAGTTTCGTAAAAAATTCTTAAGAAAGATGATTGGATTAAAATAATGTAGATTCTCCTTTAAAACGAAGTAGCTTTGTAGACTTTCATTTTCATCGTAACTGTATGCTCCATTCAGACTTGCAAATCTCCAATGTTTTATACATCACAAGGGACTGCGAAATGAAATGAAGGGAGAGATAGGATTGTTGTAGGAGAGTCGGCAAGTCAGTTTATTTCGATATGGTTACCGATCGTTGACCATGAAGAATGGATTCCGGATTCATGAATTTGAATGAAGTTATGATGGAAGAATAAGAATCATATCTGGAAATCCAATGGACTTTCCCAGCTCTTGTTTCTTTTCCAGCAGGGGTGTCCCGTGTTGCGAACAATTTTGACATTTTGCGTTTTATTTTCGAAATACATTCATGCGTGCTTGCTAAAAATTGAGACACTTACAGAAGTTCCCTTGCCCTATATACATTAAAAATTTTAATCATATTCACGTAAATATTACTACTCTAGAATATACTATTCGATTTTTTTAGTAATAACCCAACAATGCACAATATAGACTGGTTTAAAATGGGACAAAACAGATCAAATTGCACGGCCGTGTGCTCGATAAATTTAAAACACTCAAAAAATCTGGTAAGTGTACTCGGGGCACCCCTACTTTTGCAATTCTTCATAGCACTGAGCATCGATATTCAGATAAGGGGGTGTAGGGCATCTTTGCAGACATCCAGGGCTTTCCTTCCATATTAGGAGAAAGCTAGAACCGGAGTTTCGTCCGTCCCAAAGTTCAGAGAAGTTATCAGAATTGAAAAGTGTGGCAATGGGGGATTTCTCAATCTCAATCCGTTTTCTGCTCCGGCCTTAAATGGACTAATCAATACACAATAGACAGAAGAGGCTCGGCCGACAAAACCAAATCCCAATCCCTTTGCGCTGAGATAAACAATAACAAAAGCCATTTATCTCACTTCTTTCCATCCTCACTTGACATCTCCTCCAAATTAAACGGATTACTTTTATGGATTTTGTGGAAATGGGATGTCTGTCAATGCTCGTTTTTACTTAATTTTCTCCATCCCTGGTGGAAATACACGTAGACCGTGTTCGAAATTGGTAAAGTTAGACCTGTAATTGGTAGAGGGTATTACAAAAGGAAATTACAAATCGATAGCCGTTCCTACGATTTCCAAATTAATTTGTTTTTCTGAAAATAAGTCCATGCGTGCATCGAAAAACACGATTTTCAGTCAATTTTTTAGAAGAAACCGAAAGTCTAATTTTTTTCAACATCAAGACTCCCGACCACAACGATACTTCAATACTTCATGTTTTTAATCTCGAAGCCCGATCTCATTTCAACAAGGCCGTATATTTCCCCAAACTAATATTCGTGGGAACAAGGGAAGTCTGAGCAGATTGGTTGAATTGAACAACGACTTATGGCCTTCTCTCTTCTTCATTGTAGATGATATTGTACTTACAACTTACAACTTACGCTCTCTGAGACCCAACCCCAAGACGAGCAAAACCGTATAGAAGCAGAGCGACAGAAACTTTTACCGGGTCGAAGTTCCCCAAGTTTTTACTCAAACCGGGTAAAATATTATTGTCTAAAAAGTTTGAAATTAGTTTCTTTGCTCCCCGAATTGCTATTCGGTGTCCAAAAAAGTAAGAGTGCACTATTACATACATTTCCTGGAAACAGAATGGTGATACTAGGACTATATGGGGCCGTGGGGGTCATCCACAAACTTACAACTACATTTCCAGTGCCCCCGATCCCGGGGCCTAAAAGCCCACAAGAGAGTGATCCCGGGTCATTTTACTTCAACCTTCAGATTTATGAACGACCCAAGAGGCTAGGGATATCAAAAGCTACTATCTCTTATCGTCAGGGCCATGTTGTCTATGTGCTTTCCCTTCGGCTTTCTCTTCTGCATCTGTCTCGGTTAAACTGGGTTGACTCTACATTGCATTCGGAAATTGCCCAATCTACAAAATGCATTAGATTAAGGAACTATTATTCTACATATAAACACAGATATATTTCTACGAGGATCCGCCCAAACGTCTCTTTCCTCTCCTCAACCCATTCCTCATTGTTTCTGCCCGACTTTGCCAAAACATAGATCGATTATCTCGTAAAAGCCTTCAAATGGATTTCCGTATGCTAAATCTTACTACTAAATTTGCTCTTCCTTCGTCGGATAAAAATAGAGACATTTGGGAAAACGCATGGAAATATGCGGAAGTTATAGTAATAGTTTCGAAGGGGTGGGGTTGGTTGCACTTATTTACTTTGGAACTGGAAAAGTAGTTTTGAAACTTGCTCTAACTTTGTTCGGGGTATTTTTCCGTAGAAATAATATGATCTCGGAAGGTTTAAACGTTTCAACTACCACACCGGGGCTTCGGCAAATGGGCATTATATGGCTCTATAACGACTGTCCAACTTTCTCGCCCATTTATACTAATCTTCGTGGACATCATTCTGAATTTCGATTGTCCCCATTTCCCATTGATCCACGTTTAGTAGAGGCTGACTTTTTGTGGATGTTTTTGGAGACTCCAAAATCATAGTTGTAATATTGGTTTATTTCAGTTCTCAAATTCATGCACATGCATTGGTTCGCATTTAGTAATAGCCACGCGAAATAAAATTAAACACCATCTCAATCTAAGAACTTAAAGAGCTTTTAGCTAATGTTGTTCTCTATGATTGGGGCAAGATGAGATATATTCAACTTTTGTCTGGGATACTTTGATATATGCGTTGCTGCGGATTATTAAATAATGCTATCTGTGAGCTACCTACTAAAACTGAAATAAAGTGCTTGGCCTTTTAGTTAAGTAGATAGAGCGGATTGGGCTATTGATCTCCTTTCCGGTCCCAAGGACAGTGCCAGTGTGCGGTTATATGCCAAGATCCCAATCCCGACTCCCGACTCGCCAATTTCACCATCAAGGATGCTCAATCTCAATATTCTCAATTCGGTTTAGGTTAAGGAGGGCTAACCACAGTTTGTGATTTTGATTCTGGCTTTGGGAAATAGGAGAACGGGGTTTACCATTTTACGGTTCGTTCTAGAGTTTAGAGTTCCACCAGACTTTGACTTTTCATTCAAATTGATGAAGTAATATCCCTAAATAATATATTTGTTCTTGAGATTGTTCTTTCGGCTTTTATTACCTTTCCAGCTCTGTTGCTCTCCTTCTTCTTCTCCGGCTATATATAGTCCACCCGTAGTTCTACTCTAGTTTTTTGGCGGAATTGTCTAAGGCTCTGGAGTTGAGTGGAATTTGGAATAAGGACAATCGATTTGCGGGCCGGTTGTCGGTGGTACTCCTGGTACGAGACTGTGGGCTTCGTTTGTAGTATATGAAACTATTATGGATATTCTTTGTTTTTTCGACCGCTTTGCAACTTTCTTGTGGGTCTAAAATCAGAGGTGTACCGTAAGAAATGAAGTGCCATTTTCACCGGAATAAATTCAACCAGAAGATAATATTTAAAATTATTGAAGCATGGGTAGTTTTAACAGGAATATAAGGGGGGGGGCTTATTTTGAGATGGGTTTAACCATTTAATTCTCTGGGGAATATCTTTAAAATTTTACGGTAGATTGTAAAGTTAAGATTAAGAGTATTGAAGTTGTCTGGTACTCATAGTTCCAGAACGTGAAATAGGGCAAGAAACAAGGCTTCTGGACTCTGATTTCTCATTCTCACACTTTGTATTAAAAAATACATGGGACGACGTAGTCAAAAATTCATAACGAATTTAAAGAGAAAACTCGCCGAAATTCCTTTGCTGAAGATGGAAAGTTCTTCCGAAGTTTAGGAAATCGAATGAGCTGGAACCACGTTGAGATTTCCGTCTTCAAATCCAGACATTGTAAATTGTAATTCATAATACAAGCAAATGCAAATATATGAAGCAGGACCCTGTGACTTATGACCTTCGTCCTTTTAGATTAATTTACATGCAGTTCCAGGTTCAATATGGAATGTCGAGATAGTACAATGGATCTTGCATTTTCAAGCTTTGTTGCATAGGCACTGTAAGTTTATATGCTTGACGATTGCAAACGTTGGAAAGAAAAGTTAATCCATATAAATCAGGACTGTTGAATCTGGGTCAAAGCTGCATATCATGAATCGGATCCAATTAAAATTGATGCTTTAATTATCAGACATGATTTTTACAATAGTTAAAACTTTAACAGACAGGCGCCTCTAATTGCAAGTCAATCCACCAAAAATGGTAGGTTCTTTGAGGCTTGACGGAAATTAATAACTACAAAATGTAAAACATTAAAGGAAATTGTTCCGGAATACTCAAGACCCCACATATTAATTTTATCATTATTGAGCTTTGTCTTTGAGGCTGGATCGTTTGATAATGAAAATGTTCATGAAGAAAATGAGATGGAGATATGGAATTCGAAATTGAATTTGATTAGATATGAGAGAGGTATGGAGGCTCGGTCATCTTCCCTGTGGGTTGGTAATGTGGCTATTTAATTAAATCAGTTTACGTTACATTGAACCTTCAGCAAGTGAGGAAGGCTGGAAGTTTTATGTTTGGGTGTTACATACTGCAATACTGCCTCCAGATCCCAAGTTTGGTCGTGTTCGGGAATTTCTGTGCGGAAATCCGTGAAATAATGAGGTTTAGCCGCATCACTGAACTACCTTCAAAGTATTTGACTACAGTTGACCCTTCTTATTTGGCATCGTGAATCGTTCAATGGAATAGTTCAATATTTACCGGGAGGAGAGGACTCATTATTTACCGAGCGGTATTTGGTTTCACTTTCACTAGTTTCATCACCAAACTATAAAGATGAAAGAGTTAGGGTTATAGTTAGGGAGACAGTTTGAGGGAAATCGGTCGTTTTTTTCGATATCACCGGTTTACTCAAGTTTAGTACTACTGTTGTGAAATAACTAGTTTTTTTAAGTTTTTTAACACGAATACCAGAATATTTCGAATTTATGAACAAACAAGTAGGATCAATAGTAACATTATGGAATTTGTCTACGATCGGACTTTATTTTATGCCGTCTTTAGTTTCCAGGTCTGGAAATTTAAAATCATTAGTAACACCTTTAGAGGACTTCAAAATCATTAAATTCAATCATTTGGAAACGGGCAATCGTCCATAGGGTCCTAAAGATGTTAAAATCATAGTCAAGTATTTTCACTGTATGTGTACTCCGATATATTTTCAGGAAAATTAACAAAAATTCTCAAAACCAAGGGACTTCCTGTCTGTAGTCTATTTTAACGAATTTTTATTCCAGATCACCCCAATGTTAAGCAATCCCTTAATACCCCTTCATCTTAAGGCCCCCTTCTTTATCCTCCCACAACATTAACATCATTCTATAATTCAGTACCAGTACCCATTGTTCATTGTACTCCTCCCCTACAATTGGGTAAGTCTCCTTGGGAAGTTTTGGCAAAGTTTCCGATTCTGGTCGGTGGACAAGGAAATGGGAATGATGACGGCTTTTTCCTGCATATTATTATATATTATTCAGACCCATTGCATTGTCTCATATCCTCAAGAGCGTCTACTTGGAAGTTGGAGTTAATGAAGGCGGAATCTTTCAGCTCGTTCCAATTGCAAAGATGTGTAGATTAAATGAGCTTCTTCTTCGTGAGTGGGAATTGTATAAAATATAACCAAGTTTACCTTGTTCACGGTTTGAAAATATTGTTGCAGAAACGACGGTGATCCCTACATACGACACGGACACACTGGGCTACTGGGTCGGAGATTCGGAGAAGGAATTGGCGGAAGCAAAAATCGATTTGGCCCCCTCTGCATCCCGATGCACAATCAACCTTCAGGATCATGAGACCTCATGCGCTGCTTACAGACTCGAGTTCTAAGCTGATGGTCGGCAATATGTTACTAGATTACTTAAATGATACAGGTAAGATGTTAGATATACTTTAATGGAGCCACCGAAATAAAGCCCCACCCCTCCAAAATTAAATCACAATTTCCCTAGGTTCCAGTAGAAAATAAATGAACTCAAAGACGTCCAAAAGGCAATAAAGAATTCTTCTAGCTGCGCTTTTGTCATGTGTTTTATTATCCTAAAATTCAACTTATTTCGTCAATTTTACTCCTTTTTCAATTAAAACACCCTGAAAAATACCATCTCTTTTGGAACAAATACGATACCTAATGGCAATTTTATAAATATTTGAAGAGCCACCCTAAATTTTCATAGTCAGCGAACTATAATTGTTGTTCTAATTTTGCAATAAATTATCTGATATAATATTTATTTTTTAAATTAAAAATCTGGGCTGATTTGAATCATCAAAATGTGTTTACCCTTGAAAATAAATTGTCAAAAACTCCTTAAACGCCAATGATCTTATCGAACTGGACAGCTTCAAAATATTTTTAACCCTAACCCACAAAAAATCAAGTACCCAAAGCCAAGCTTGCTTTAATACCAGACCCCTGAATACAAAGTGGATTAAATCGCTAAAAGATTCCTTAATCAAAATATATGTCTTCCCTGATGAGGAAATGATACTAAAAAATAACGATGACATTAATTGTTTTTGTTAATTAGAATCAGGAATCCCCTGCCACCACCACCAACATCGGAATTAGCACCTGGAGTCTCCTGCTCGAGTCTACAATTCCATGCATAACTGAACCTACGGAGCCACAAAAGCTGATTAAATTTTAGACCAAGAAATTGAATACGTACCTAAATACAGTTAGTCGGACTTGATCGTAATAAGTATAAGTCACACTGTTCATTACCAAACTCCCTGTCACCTATATAATTACTAATTAAGACCTCCGGGTGTATCACTACTACGAAATATCTCTTCTATATTGCAAAGAAATAGTAATGATTTAAGGATGTAATAACGCTATGAATAATAATATTTAAGCAGAAACTTGAACATAAATCCAACCATGATGATTGATGATTGTCGAGGGTGTGTAAACGTACTGGAGAAACTGTGTCCGAAACTAATAATGTTAAGAATAATTTATGGATTTTCCGTTACACTTGTAAATAACTATTAATGTTTCATACTAAATGTAATCCGCTTATTTACGATAATACTGTAAGTAGAATGTATAATATAGCTATATAGAATTTTGATCGGTTTCAGCCAAAAACAATTTGTTCCTAGAAATGAATGCTTACGGTTTTTAGACGTTAGGGTTTATTTTACCAACTGGATATATTTGTACTTATAATTGACTTGGTGTTTCCGGGAATGTTTTGGAGACTTGATAAGAAAATGTGGATTTTTTTTAGAAATAATAATATTTCCCATACTGTTTCTATTTCGGGAGGTAATTGGAAATCGGAGAGGTACTTTCTCCGTAAATCTAGACAGGAGATCAAAGGAACTTTCCTTTGAAGTTAATGAAATGGAAATCCCATTTAGTTGACAATTTTCTTTTTCTGAATCATTTCGCCAACTCCTTTTCTGAAGGCTTATCCCTAAATCCTATTAAATCTCCGCTCCTCTTTCCATTGACTTACTTTATTCCTGTGTTGACTTCCATATCTTTTGTGAGAGGTGTGTTTGTATCATAAACGAAGTTGTTTGGACTCGTTCTGAGATATTTCAGAGATGTATAGAAGTATAAACGAAAAACCGATCAAATTGGTTACAATATTGTGAGAAACGAGATTTGAAGTTAGTAATCGTAAAAGTTAGGACTTGTTTTTTGTGAAAGAAAAATGACGTTGTAGAAGTGGCTTTTAAATATAGTTTAAGGGGTGAAAGGAAAGACTGATTCCGCAAACAGAAATCTCCCCAAACAGTATTAATTTTTTGTTACAATTTCATAGGAGTTTAGTTTTTTTTATTTAACTCAATTCCAAATCCCCAATTGAAAGACTTCGTAAGAGAGAATTTTAATTCTGATGTACTTTAAACTTTTACTGTACTACAATTTAGAGTTTCTGTATAGTACTTATTAGTAATTTTGCGTTTTTTATTAGTTTTAAAGGATAAATGTGAATCTTATCTTCCATTTCTTAGCTAAAGCTAATTGTACTCTGTATAGTTTCTATTCAATACTATTATCTAATTTAATAACTGTAAGTAAGTCGTTAAAAAATTGAAAAATACCGATAATAATCTTAAGGGATACTAATTAATTTTATTGTCGCCTGTGCGTATGGCTATATTATGGCTGCCTTGCCTCTTTCGAAAGATGCCTCGTAGACCTATCGCCATTTTACAATCTCTGCAAGAAAATTACTTCTCTCTCTCGTCTGAATCAGAAGGTAGCTATGTAGTTAACTAATTATCAGGTAATTAGTCCGAATTAGATTTTAACTATTCCTCTACTCATTCTAGTATCGAATGTATAATTGGCGGATGTCGAACAATATGCGTGTGTTATTAGGATTCCCAGGGTAAAAGGAAATTCTTCGTTATTAAACAGATCAGTAAAATAGTATCTTGAAAACTTTAACTTCGTAATTTTAATTAACTAGAGTAATTAAAAAATTCTACGAGTCCAAAAACAGGCTAACGTACCCGTTGCATTTCCTAACTAATTACCTACAATGGTGGTAAAAATGAGAAGCTTATAAAAAGTAGAGGACTGGTCGGTGTGCTCCTCCCCCACCCACCAAGACCACGTGGGCTTGACGTGACGTCATTTACCACGTGACTTGACGTGATGTTCTGGTCCACGTGACTCTCCCGAAAGTGCTGATTGATTGGCGAGTACTGAGGAATACTCGTGCTCAATGGAATTGACGTGATAAGTACATCAAGTAATATTATTAAACTCTAGGCTTGAATAATCAAGTATAATATCGAAAATGTAAGTTTATAATTAAATCAAGTAATTAGTAATCAATTAGGAACTATAAGCCCCTGTTTAATGGAAAGGCTTTGCTACAACTTTATTAGCACTTTTGTAGAGGGATTTAGGAGATTAAGCTGGGAGTGGGACTTCAGACTTTGTATTAGTCGATCTAATCATGAAGAAGAAATTAGGAATTAGGAATTGACGCTTTTTTACTTTAAGTCCACCTACTTCCAATTAGACCCTCCTAAAGATGATTAAGAATCCCTTCTCCTGCTTCTGATATGCGGTTCCAATTATTTTGAGTCATATCAGTCGCCCTTGGGATTTTAAACAGGAGCTTCATTTGTTAGTTGTAGAAGAGGTAGGAAGTAGCATAACAGAAAAATTCGGGAATAAAAAATAACTGGAGAACCTCTAGGAAAAAATAAATATAAAATTGTTGATCGAGTCACATTGAATTAATACAGAATTCTGGTGCTGGTTGATGCCTTGTCAAGTAGGAAAGTCAGAATTCGAAAATTCACAAAAAAAAACAGAAAAGATACGTTGAAACGTGACGAGTTATTCAAGGACATATTACTGGATAATTACTAAAACAGTTAGAAATCACGGAATGACGTCGACGGTAAAATTACCATAAAAATAAAGACTTTAAAATGAGTTAAAATTACCATTGGACTAACGTACGCCATTTTAGTTGCAGTTCCAAGGTCCCACGGCGTGGTAACCTACTGCGCTACATAACATGATCAAAGTTCGAGCATTTTAAATCAAAAGTACTAGATAAATATTACAATTGTCTGGATCAGTTTTAAAGGATTTAAAATAAAAATCGCTAAGAGGTATCATTAACCTTTAAATGAAATTATAAAGCTTAAAAATATCTTTGAGAAAATGTTCGGATGGTAATCTTGTTGAATCCATAGCTGCTTACACTGCAAGGTGTTTTGTCATTCGTTCAATGTATACGCTTTGCCATTTAAGAGTAAACGTCCATCCAAAGCTAAATTTTCTAGTTCTGTAAATGATCCTAGGTTAAGGAGGAGGAAAGGGGGTGGGGTCATTACTTTCGATTTTTAAAGATTGTAGGATGCAAAAATAAAATCGGTAAAACGGATCGAAAACTGGTCGAAAGATTCCCTGTAATTATATTGTTATAATAGTAGTTTAAGCAAAAACTTCGTAATTTTGTAGGCTTGTAGGGTATTGCTTAAAATGCAACTTTCAGCTAATTTTTCATTATCAACAGTTGCGGAATGAAAATATAGCTTAATTGAAGGGATTCCGATATGGAACCCGTCAGGGGCTAATAGCTTTAGCATGTAATAGCATTTCAAACAAAAAAAAATCCATTCACAGAATGAGTCGAGTGTCGCCTTTGTCAGTTTGTAAATAAGCTTAACTGCTATATATATTAGATAGGTTTCAAAGAGTTACTTTTACTTATGTATAGTTGTAACATTAGTACTGCATCAACACACAAGTATATTAATTGCTATAAGGATTAACGAAAAGTAAGTTAAATAAAAATGTTTTCTTTTAGTTATAAAGTATTAGTTTATCGGACGATGTTTGAGATTTTAAAACCGGGATTGTAACTATAATAATTAAATCGAGGGGCTGTCTATAAACTGGTGTGATGGACTTGATAATGATACATACATGATGGAGACCTATGGGCTGTTAACTATTAAGCAGAGTTTTAAGAGTCTTTAATAATTACTGAAATCAATTAGAAATTAGTGATTGATTGATGACGAAAACGGTTTAAACTTGGGATAAAAACTTGGAACTGAAACCGAAATTCGTCAATTGCTAGTGTTAACCAATTTCACGATCTTCATGATATTATTCTAAAAATAGAGAGATTTCTAGTTCTTGTTAGAAAAGCTACTTTAATCTACTACCAACATTATAATATATAATGTATATTAGGAATTCATTACCGTGAAACTAATAGAGAGCCGAAATCCTGATTAAGAATAAGAATTAATGAATTAAATCAACTTAAAAAATGAAATTCCTTATTAACTATATAATAATATCAAATGTGTATCTATCTCTATCTCTCACTCTATCTCTGGCTTTTGTTGGTAGTAGAGTTTACAACCCAAAAAAATCAAATGCTATTATTGACTATCTATAAGGTAATTAATGAATCAACTGCGGATTAAAAGGAGTTTAACTATGATTTGCGCCTTACTATAAATATTGCCAGAGATGAGCCAGACAGAGAGATTTGGAGTTGTTTGTAGAGAGGGATTTCAACTAATTGGTTTCCTAAGGAAAAACAGTTAATAAAACTTGTGACTTGGAGGAATCACGAAGAATCAAAAAGTGTGCTTAATATTAGTGTGCTAATTAGTTGGGTTCGATATTCCGTTTTAATTTTAGTTGTAAAGTTATTAAGATTATGCATGGATAATTAAAAAGCTTGAGTAAGGCCCTCGAGTTCTTTATGCTTTTTTTATAATTGAATGAAATGATGCTTGTTATGTTTGTGCTATATATTTTGAATTTTTTTTAAACAAAAACATTAAATAGTTTGATTTCATTCGTTTATTGTACTACAACAGTTCATATTTTATATGTTAGGTAAGTTATTTCTAGTAATACATAAATGATGTGGTTTGGTTTACTAATTTCGATATTACATTTATTACATATTAAATTGTTTTGACATTATAAAATACGTGCTAAATTAACAAACAGTTCTGCGTACGTGCTCCGTAACTTAAAGTTAATTATTATTGTTGCTGTGTATTACCAAGACTGCTGCGAGAAATAAATAAAAGCTACCTTTAAAAATATGAAGCGTTTCATTCTAAATTGTAAACTATACGCGAAAAATCCTGTTTGGGGACAGCTTTAGCTATTGATGACTTCAAGGTAACATTATCATCATCAATTTCTAAGTGATTGGAGTTGGTAATTTGGATATCGCATAGACTTTTTTAATTTGACTTATCCATTTAGCATCTTAAAACAGTGAAAGCATTCGACAGAAACCGTCATCAGACTAATACATCTTAATCTTATTGTTAGTTCACAAGGGAAGTACCCCAATTGGCAGATCCAGAATCACTTGATTTTTTTGTTTGGAACCTACTAATATTACCAATGATTAAAATAGCAAAATTAGCTGCCCATTTTGAAATTAACAAGGTTCAAAAAATCACAAACAATGAACATTGAAAATAAATTATCGAATATGACTAACTATGATATATCACAAAATCAAGAAAAAAATTAGGAATACAAAAATCATAATATTTTGTTTAGGCTGTGAGGGGATTTTGAGATATCAAGGTGAGAAGTTGGGGTAAAATGGGCGAGTTCAGAGCGCGAGTGAGTGGGGCGAGCAAGAAACGAGAAAACTCGACTTTTTGTCCTTTTCCTATAATAACTCCCCATCTGAATCTGAAGTTATTCTCTAAATCCAACGCTATACTAATTTTCCAGTGACGTGACGGCAATATTAACGCCATGTAAATTTTTGGTTTTTGGATGAAAATTCCTCAAAGATGAAAGAACTGAAAAACTCAACGCTATAACGGCCGTTACATCTTCCCACCGCAATGAGTACTTGAAGTGAGGAACGGAAGATAATAATATATTATTTGAGAAGATTGGGGAGCAGGTGGAAGGCAGGGCCACGGGAGTGAGTCGGGAAAAACTTGTCGTGCTTTATTGTTTGTCCCAAAGAAGATAGGGAGCTAACATTGAAGGAGCCATAAAATACTATTAAACCAGATCGAAAGTTTTCTTTAAAACAGTAACTTCCTATCTCATTTCCGATACTCTCCTGAAATTAGTGTTCATTCTTCTAAATATCATTGAAGTAGTCATAAAATGCTGATTAAGAAATAATATGTAATATTAGTGGTCCAGGACATAGACGGGTATTTAGTATTGCCCCCAGCTATTCAAGGGGCTCCGCCTTTGGGGCAAAGTCAGGTAAAATTAAAAACGAATTGATTCTGCGTGGTTTATATTGATCTAAACGGGTTTAAATAAGTGCAGTGGTAAAAATCCTTGATCGAAACAATGAACAAACAACTAGGAGCAGAAATAATAGGCTTCGACCAAAGGTCACCATGGGGGGTCTCAGATTTTGCTAATTTTTTTTATGTTATTCATATCAACAAAAAAATAAGATGTGTTAAAAAAGAATTTTCAAGCGCCCCCGTTGCGAGCTTCAGCGCTATTTTATGATTTCAACCAACCCAACCTTGACCCCTTGAGATCTCGAAAACTGTAAGTGATTTTGTATACAAGTGCATCATATCATTACGCTGATATATTTTTTTTCAGATTTTCGAAATACCAATTTTGAAATTTTTAAAAAGTTTAAAATTTTTAATTTTTTTTTTAATTCTGGCTTAAAGCAGTTTCTAAAGTCCATATTATATCCCAATTCAGATCTAATGACTTCAATAAGCTGTAACATATCCATTTGCAAATGAAGTTTCAAAAAATAAATATAAAAAATTAATTTTTTGAAAACTGAAAACTATTGTTGAAAAGCTACTGTGAAGACCTTTCATAAAATCCTATTATCAACCTACCACGACCTTTCTATAGCCTTGTATGTCTCTGTAATTAGCTTTACATGAATTTTACAAAAGGATGTAAGTGTGGTTTTCAGAAAAGAATAAAGTCCTTGCTGCTCGAGATTCGCCCGGAGAAGTGCGTTTTGTCGTTTCGTGCGAGATAAGTAGATACAAGTTCACATATAACAAGTCAAGTTCACTGGCGTATATGGTAGGGTGTTGGAGTGAATGGGAGTTGTTTTAGGTTCTAGTCAGAGTGGGCTCTTGTATTTTTGCTTCTCTAACACAAAAACTAAACAACCAAACGTACTCTACCAGGCGAATCAAGAGCAGCAAAGACTTTACCAAACGCGAATTATCAGAAGCGTCAATCATAAACCTTCATTTTTTCACGATCCATGCAGCTTTGATTTTATGTACCTACGTTTATATAAAAATATTGCAATATATAAAAACATTTTAACTTCGTATTATGTTTGGGTTTACTCATTTGTGTCGCAACAGAATTTTAATCACATGTTTAATTTATATTTTCTATCTGTTTGTGTGCTAATAGCAGTGTTACACAACTCATTAAAATCCTTATATTAATTGCAGTATATAATATTATAAAAATTCTTGACGAATGTATATTAATACCATATATTATAATATATGCTATATCAGTTAATCCTACTGTTATGGTATATGACATTGAATATTGGACAAACGCAACTCCCAACTCATTCTAATTTTACATTCCCGTTGTAATACATATCTGGACTTTCACATTTGAATCAAAGCTACTAGTTGATTTCTGAAGCAAGATTAATTTGAGATAATTTTAATGCAGAATGTTTAAAATATGTAAGATTTTGAAAAAAAACTACCATGAATTAAGAATTCAATATACAGAAAATATAAAATGACGACGAACATAATGTTAGATGGTTTTGCAGTGAGCTTTTTGGACAATTACGATTGCCCGAAGTCAAAACTCATTTTTTCATAAAGCAATTCGCGCGTAAGTAACGAAAACGTAAATTATTTCTTTTTATCAATTAAATTTTCTAACTTTCGAAATTTTTGAGCAGTATCAATTTGATTATAAACTCCAAAAACCTTAATTTGTAGCTGTATCCAAAACCTTCTTCAAATCTGTCAACAAACTTTATAAAAGCTAAAAAAAGCTCAAAATTGTAAACATACTCTATTTGCAAAGCTGGAAATTTTATATTTACACAACTGATTACGGAAAACCGAACTCAACACCAGTTCATGTAATATGCAATGTGTAAAATATTTGCACAGATCAACAACACAATTCACTAAAAAATTAAAGGATTAAAAACGGCATTGCTTTTAAACATTTTGTCACAAATACAATTATACTTTTAGTATTGTATATAGTAGGTCAAGCAAGCAACATTGCAAAATTTGATATTTACAGGGTACAGTAAATATGACGCAAATCGAGACGCAGTCGCGAAAGCGGTGGTTAAGCTATATCAAGTTTAATATTTATAGACTTCGGTAATTGTGAAATAACTTCAATTCCAACTGAGCAAAATGAAACTGGAAAACATGACGCAGACGACAATGCGGAAAATGGAAAAGAGGTTGACGATCGAAATACTCCTACGAATCCACCAATGTTACCATCCGCTTTGCCACCAATAACTCCAGCTCAATCTAACAGACCTGAAGACATTTTAGAAACACCGTCAGAAGGTTTAGGCTATCCACCTGCTCCAATAGCTGGAGGATGCCAAGTAATAATAACTTAGGTGGCCACAAAGAATGAATACAACAAAATATTCTATATTGAATACGGGAAAATATAGCCTGCTAACACTAACATTGATCAAAATCAATCTTACTTAACGAATTTGTAGAAATAATAGTACAATCTTGAACAACCGACGTTCTACAGTAATTTTTACAAAAAGTTCAAAGAAATCGCCAAATTAAAATGTTTATTTCGTCGGTGGTACTGATGATGCAAATTAGAGTTAGAGTCCCAACTTAAAGTTCACAGAAGGACATGCCATTGTAAGTGTTAAGCAAGGACTGTCGACGGATGGTACGTTCTGTGTAATACTGCTCTATTTCAAACCGGGATCCGAGTAATATCTACATCTCAAATTAAACTACGATGGAAGTAATTTTCTCTCGACAACTCGGTCTGATATCAAAAATGGAAATAATTATGCAACATCTGC
This sequence comes from Desoria tigrina, assembly GCA_906901685.1. Taxonomy (NCBI): domain Eukaryota; kingdom Metazoa; phylum Arthropoda; class Collembola; order Entomobryomorpha; family Isotomidae; genus Desoria; species Desoria tigrina. The sequence continues at coordinate 2,330,721 of CAJQTU010000007.1, forward strand.
AAGATATTACACTAATCGGAGATTCTGCCCCGAATCAGAGTGGATTTTTTTTCGCTTCTAAAACAGAAAATGTAATTGGAGACGAAGATTTTTTGATACCGATTTTTCACATTCTTCTTAAACTTTCATATGAAAGTAACAATCTTTGTAATACATCTGCTTTGCCAATGCAGATGGACTTTTATTATTGCTCAAACCCTACTTCACTCCAAGAAAATATCTGCAGCTCGAAATTACCACTAAATTCTCGACGGATGCCGTTGCAATCCAAGGCTTTTTTATCTGCTAGCACATGTATCAGTTAGTTTGAGTGGAATAGCTGCAGAAAGAACTGCACAGGTTGAAGGATTGCACACTAACACAGTGTAGCAAGTACTTAAAGTAACAGTATTAAAACACCTGGTGTGAAACGGCGAAGACCTACTCCGGCGGCATTGCAATTTGATTACCTGCGCTGTGAGCTTGTGAAAAGCACGAATATGAATTTCTATGCAAGCAAGAGGGCAGAAACGTTCGACTTAATTTATGAAAAACACATGGCTGACACTTGAGGGGAAGAACGAGGAGAAGCCATGATTCCCATGAAGTGCTCTAAATGGAGCCTTCGAAAGGTAATGAAGTAATTGGGGTATAAATTTGGAACAATAAACAAGCGGGCTGTGGTTTTAATGAGAAACGACATTGTAGCAAGACGAAGTAATTACACTAGATTACAGTAGACACTTACACTAGTTACTTACATTTACACTACCGCTCAAAGTCCGTCCAGTACCTCTTGTTGGTTGTCTTCCCGTTACCAGGGTTAGTTGCTATGTTCTTGATTATGTCTAGCTCGGACCCCAGGTGCACCCATCCAGAATAGATAGTTAATCTGTTACTGTAATAAACTGTTTGTAGTCATTGGAGCCTGCTGGATCACTGATCACTGAATGGTGAGACCACTAAATGGATCACCTCAAGGGTAATAAGATTAATTTTGTGAGTTAGTTCAGCACCTGTTAAGGCATGCGCAACAAAGGCGTGCCCAACGTATTGGACTACTGCATATGGCATTGCCGCAGCAGGTTGTCGAATAATCATTCCTACACGACAATATATCAACAAAATAAGCCCACTGATCATGCACAATTCCATAAAAGTGAGACATTAGAGTTATAATGCTCATGAAAGGTGAGCAAGTCTAACACGTACACAAGTAGGCGTACGTGATCATTCCTGATCGTCTAGTTTTTTTAAACAGTAAAGAAGGTTTCGTGGAAGCTTAAGAATAAAAAAGTAGTTAGTCGTTGTTAGGCAGAGCTGGGAGAAGGAGATTTATCACTGTATAATTAATAAACTTGACTAATAAAATTTGTACTCTTCAACTTCTTATTCGGACCTATCGTTACATAACTGAAGGCTAATGGAATAACAGGAAAATTCTAAACGGACCAGAAAGATAAAAGTAATGATGCAAACTGGGTGGAATGTGTATAAGAATGCGTGCTCGTGATCTGAATTTACCGAAATCTTACGATCGAGTAGACTTAGCCTTTAAGTGGAAATGGTAGATCATTTTCTCCACACAATGACAGCAGGCTGTCCATGTTAAGATATGCACGAGTGGTGGTGTAGGGAAGCCCTTGGGCTATCCTCTTTTTCTCGCTTATCTCTCTCTCTCTCTCATATTATTTCTTATATATATATATATCAATTAAAGAAGAATTAGTGGGCAGTCAAGTTTCAGCTTGAGGTATGAAAGTCATTTTGTTGTATCAACGTTCATTTTATTTCACCATCCTCTCCCTCATCAACATCATCAGCAGTTTAACATACATTCTTATTTCACAAAGCATCAAATCTCGAAAAACTTGGTCCCTTGGAACCTATATTCTGCGCCAGACATTGTTCCGTGGAGTGGAAAATACTTTCGGGTTTTAAGAAATAATCTTAATAATGAAAATTGTGTACATTGACGAAACGTAAGAATGTTTACATATTTTCTAATCGTTATATTGAAATTGAACCAAATCTGTGGGTTTAGTAATCAATAAATATTTTCTATAGATGGATGGACACCAACATGAAAGTTGCAAAAGGGTTCCTAGAAGTAAACATATTAATGACACGTTGGCGTTGTGCCATCTGCAGGTTCTATTAAAATAACTGGAATAATTAGGTCACTGAAAATTTGTACAATTAATTTTGCAGTGGAAGAATCTGGCCTCATTTCCGTCAGCGTATTCGTATACAAGGTGCATAAATCTAAATCTGCCAACGATTTTTCTACGAGAACTTCTTTCGGTTCATAGAATTATTTTGAATTTTCAACATCCAACTGATCCAACATCAGACATTGAGACTGAGAAACCCTTATTACAATAGAGTAAAAGCCTACGAACGGCCTCGCGCTTCTGAAAATCTTAAATTTATTTCAGGCAGTCATGTCTGAAAAAAAAGTATTAAGCTCCGTCTTACATTGCCAAAATACCTGGGAGGCGTAAGGAGTAAGTTCACATTTTTACTAATGAAATTTTATTCTCTAAACTAAATTATTTTTTATTTATTTTACTAAACCCAGCGATTCTAGAGATATAAATCTAGAGATTTACAGGATTTCAGATGAATCTGATCCTGTCGTTTTTGTGGTAGGCTTTCAAACCTCATCAAATTCCTAATGAGAATGTATGTTATTTTTATTGATGATATTGATGGAAGAGGGGATGGTGAAATAAAATGATGTTGACACAACAAGATAACTTTCATACCTCAAGCTGAAACTTGACTGCTCATTTATTCATCTTAATTACTAATTAATATATATATATATATATATATATATGCATGGAAAATAATCTGAGAGAGAGAGAGAGAGAGACAAGCGAGAAAAAGAGAATAGCCCGAGGGCTTCCCTACACCACCACTCGTCCTATCTTAACATGGACAGCCTGCTATAATTACCCACGGCAGGGAAAAGAGTGGTCTCCACTCTATAAACATGATGTAACTTACATGTTGCAAGTAGAGAAATAAATAAAAAGCTTAAGTAAAAATCCACCCAAATACTCCGGAATCAGCATTTTTCATGGAAAATGCTCCTCATTTAAAGTGCTCAAATGATTAAATTGATGGTGGAGTAGGGGGCTACTTCTTGGCACCATGCCTGCTGGAAGTGTACCGGTTCGAACGGTACTTATTTACACCGGACAGACGAGTCCATCATAGATGGAATCTGCCTGTTGAAGAGTGACCTCATACGGATAACCAAATACGAAGATATGGTCCAAGATCCCTTGAGAATTTACACCTTCATCTGTCCAAAAGTGAGGACCCTGATGTGTGGACATGCATATGCAGACATCCCATATCTCCTATATCGGATATTGAGTGCGGCAAAGGTAAGTAAGATCATCTATTCTTTAAGTCATTGGATTCTAATGCCAATTGGAGATTACTATTATCGGTAGTTTTAATTTGGGATGTATTAATTGGAATTTCAGCTCCAGGCCTTCCGCATGACCTGCTGACATTGTATTACCGAGGAATTGATTCCAGGATAGCTTTGAGGGAAATACGGGATGAGAAGCGCCGCGACAAAGAGCTCCACATTGAAGAAGCGGATTCCACGTGGTTCTGGCCTGCAGGTTTTTTTGTGTTTTAAGTAAAAGACTATGCATCTTATGAAAATGAGAAAATTAAAGACGGAATAAATCAACGACTTGTGCCACAGTTGGAGCCAAGTAAAGAAAAACAAATCCAACCTGAATGTTTACGCCATTTTCACATTGAATTACAACTATTAACCGGTCGAATTGATAGATAACGAAAAAACGATTAAGGGTTTAGGAAATACATAACGTTAGAGTAACGAATCATTAACGTCCTATATAATACACATCCTACACCAAAACAGATTTTATACACAATTATAATAAGAATAAATGCATAAATCACCTTTCAATCAACCAAGCATGGAAAGAGGCGTGACATGAATTTTGGAAAATATTAACTCTCTAGGTCGAAGGGGTGTGCCTTTTCTGAATGTTATAAGATTCCCCCATTTGAATTAGTATTGCTTTATTTTTGGTGAGACACTAAATTCTGCTCCTTAAAATCAAGCCGTCAGTTTAAATCAAACTGGCGGGATTAGTTTCTAATTTCATTTTTCTCTCTTTGACTTAAATGAGTCAAAGAAAAAATATAAAGTCGCGGAAACGGGCTAATTCACCACGCCCACCACCGCCACCCAAAAACTGGGTTACCCTTCCATCGCGAGTTAAATTGGAGAAAAAAGCCAGAAATATAGTGAAAAAAGTAATACAATAACCACCACCACTCCCTCCAAAACCAAAGAAAAGTGCAACTCCCAATCCTCCTAAACGGGGTAAAAGAGTCCGAAAAAAGCGAAACCTACCTCCATCAACACCTCCACCCCCACCGTCACCACCGCCAAAACCTACAAAAGCAAAGCGAAAAATCGATTTAATCAAGTATATTATCGTGAAAAAAAGAGGAAAGTTGATATGCCGACCTGCCAGATATGAATGTCGGCCATGCAATTTATTTTTTGAAATTAAAAGTAAATTAACAAAGCACACCAAGCGTGCTCATGATCCCGACCGAAAAAGATACCCTGCGTTGTATGTGATAAGCGGTTTCTGTATGACAGTGACTTGTCATGTCGTATGTTTGTGCATACAGGTAAAATCTTTTCTTTAATTTACAATTTGACAACATTACACGAGTCAAAATATATATATATATATGTTTATTCTATTTAGGTAAACGGGGTTTTCCGTGTTATTTGTGTCATCCTACAAAGAGGTTGACATTTAGGAACAAGGCAAATTTGTCGGTACATTTGAGAAGACATAGCATTGAGTTAATATAACTACTCCCATGACAAATATAAATAAAATATCTGAAAATAAATAACTAATTTAGGGGAGCGTCCATATGTCTGCAAAAGGACATATTGCCCCTACACAGCCAGATCTCTCTCCGCATTAAAGCATCACCATGAGACGCATCCCCGGAGAAAGCATAAAACTCCTACAATCCGGTGCTGCGATAAAAATTATCGTCACCGTGCTTCGTGGATTCGACACAAGAAGAATGTGCACCCTGGGTCAGCAGGCCCGAGGAAAGAAAAAACAGCTCTGCTGGATCTTATTTTTCCTTCGTTTATTTAACGAAGTTATTTATTTAGTTATATTTGTCTTTTGTTATATATCATTGAGGGGGATTAAAAATCCTCAAGACGTATCTTCCAGTACAGGGGTCACGCCCGTTTTTTTTTCATTTCATCGTGTTTCAATAAATAATTTGCATTCCTAATCTTAATCGTGTACTTTACATTTATTTCTAGTTATTTTTATTATTATTATATCATGTCATCATCATTATTCCTCTTACTTAAATCGTGGATGCATTCTCCGTGTAGTATGTGTTACTAAGTGTCTTTGATCTCCTCCACGCTTCAGCGAATGTGGGTTTGAGAATCACTGAAGCGTGGTGGAGATCAATAGCATATTATCATTACTGATATGCATACTTACTTATAATATATTGAATGTCTTCCTTCCGGTAGGGCGCAATAACATACAGATACCCGCACATCTTGACAAAGACCTTCGGACATACGAAGGTCTCGATTAGTAGACGGCGGGGACTTAGGGCTGCAAACGTAGTGGCGTTGAGCAACCGATGGGGATCAACGGTCTCCTCGAATCGCTTGAGGAACACGTCCCGCACTCGAGACAGGCCCCATGCCAGCTCCCGTCCGGGGAGTGGGCCCAATATCTGGCAGTTTATATTCACTTGCTTTGGTCAGAATTGGATATTATTACGAATGCTTGGATCGGACCATCATCATCTTAGTCAGCAATCCATCACCACTCTATTCACTAACTCAGATCATCCCTTTTTAATCTTTAATCAATTGTAGCATCAGCAACTTCCCTCTTTCAAGTTATAGTTAGTATGTAAATGTACTTAGAAGCCATTTCAATCACGAGGCAATTAATGTCACCCCATTTTTAGAAATTGTCAAATAAGCTCAACAATGTTAACATTAGCCCTTACCGAGAATTATAGTATAAATACCAACTAACACCATAATGTAATTAGTCGAGAGTGGTCTTCGCATCGTTTAAGTGCTCAATAAATACAATTAACTTACTACACTGCCTATTTTATTCGGTGTTTTACACGTAACAATATAAATAAATCTAAAACTTCTAAATTTAAAAATAAGATATTTTATCAAGTAGTTCAAATAAAGTAAGGTTATGCTTTTCTAAGATAATAAGAACCATGTCTTTTGAGACCTTCATTCAAAGAGAATGTAATTTCGGGGTAAATTAAGAAAGTTCCTCCAAGAAAGAGAAATTGGGGTGGGTTTGAAACCTTTCTGACCTAATCTTTGATATCAATAAGTCAATAAACATATGATGATTATGTTTATGCACCCCTGAAACCATACCATCCAGGAATGCTTTTATAAAACACATCACTCGAAGTATTGTAATGTAATATGTTTTGTATTAAAATATATTGCTGAATGTATATTATACACTAATAAAAGCCTACCATTCAGAAATGCTTTTATAAAAGACATAGCTGAAAGTGTTAGAAAGAAGTGTTTCAATATAAGCTTTATATCCATAATTATTTGAAAATTCAGTTATTATTTAATACATCACACTGTGAAAAGAGAGAGTAAAGAGTATTATTTACTGGGTATACATCATCATAAATCAGCATTATTCTTATCTAATATTTAATATTTAAAACATATCATGCATATCCATGTATTGATTATTAGTCCCTACTATTTGGAATTCCAGTTTAGCATTAGCATCTTGTATATTATTAATAGTTTTATATTCTGCCGAGAATGAACTCTCACATGTAGTATCTGTTGGTGGTAAACTAAATAGATTATCCTCACCACGGATGATTGGATTTGCTAGATAATGAATTAAAGACATGATGAAAGGTAATCAGTTTTCTTCTTTTTCAGTATACGTTTACCTTTACATACTCCAAAATCTTTTTTCATTGTGCCTTTGGGTTGAGCTTTAAGTATACGTTTGAGTATATGGTAAAACACCTTTTTTACGTTTTCTAGTTAAGCTGGCTCCTTCTTGTATTAGTGCACCCACATATTTTGCACTGTTTCCAGCAAAATCGAGAGAATTTTTCAAAAGTGAATTTTTTAGAAGAGTTATTTACGCTAAGACATCATCAGCAACTCTGACTACTGCTTGTCTAGCATGTGGTAGTACATACTTCCTAAATATAGGAATTCCATTTTTGGTTATGAAACCTAAAAACCCACCACCTCTCTACTGCCTGCAAATACAGGCATTCCGTTTCCAATTTGATCATTGAGAGCATGATGGTAACCATCATGATGAAATAAATAATCATCCTTCATGTTCACTGCGTTAATTAATTAACAATTTAATCTTATCGTGCCCAGAGAAATATTCCAACTGATGCAAGTGGGGAATATTAAACAATTTATATGTAGTCTTAAATACTGTTAGTGGTGAGACTGGTGATGTGTTGGATTTGGTAAATTAATTTAGTGCTTTTATTGGTGTTCCATTATTATTCAATCTAATAAAACACTTTTCATTTTAATACTTTCAGCGATGTCTTTTATAAAAGCATTCATTGATGGTATGTTTTCAGGGGTGTAAAAACATAATCATCAAACATTTAAAACACAAATTTTCAAAAAAATAATTTTTTTCTCTCCGTTTTTTTTACAAATCTTTAATCCTTTCATTCCCTCATAAACTTACAAGGGAACATTCACAAACTGTACAATGTCGATATTTTTTAACTTACAAGAGAACTTCCATAACTGTACAGTATCAAAATTTTATAACTTACAAGGGAACTTTCACAAGTGTACATTGTGGATAATATTTTAACTGACAAGGGAACTTTCACAAGTGTACATTGTGGATAACATTTTAACTGACAAGGGAACTTTCACAAGTGTACATTGTGGATAATATTTTAACTGACAAGGGAACTTTCACAATTTTTGGGAGTGTCAAATGAAAGGATGTACTTGGAGCGATGGAGTTTGTAAACTATTCGATTCTTCTCTTACACATAAGAAAATGCTACCAGTGAATTCTGTTGTAAAAGAATAAATAGCCCTGATCGCTGTTACCAAGATCATGGCTATTTTTAATAATTGATTTACTTACTATAGTGCAGACATTGAAATATAGACAAAATTTACTAAATTGCTTGTTTACTAAAACCAATCCTTAGTAACAAATTTTACATTATGGCTAAATAAATTTGATTTTGTAATTTTCAGCTTGGGAATTAATCAAAGTCTTATTGTTCCTGCACAAACTATTGGACCTAGTACTAAATTAGTGGTACCATAAGGTAAAGAACCATTTAGCAGTTACAACTATCCGAAACGACCGCGTATCCTCGGGATATCATTGATTGTATTTAATTGTTTTTATTACCAAATACTTTCCTTCCGTTCATCTTGTTAACGTTTAAGTTGTAACGATTTTGTTCTATGTTATTTCCAACTTTTGACATTTGTACAGTTTTAACGAATCTCAACTATCTTCCTTCTTATCCCATCCTATTCCTAAATTATTGAACCCGGTTGGCAAAGAGGTGTGATGTAGATGATTCATTTGTAGTAATAAAAAAGCCACGGGTTGGAATGGCATGCTCCTCCCCCGATGATCAGTTGGCAACTGCGAAGGCTAATCTTATAGCCGAAACCCGATATTTCGGATCTATGTTCTGAAATATAACAACTTCATTGTTTGAGTATAAAGGACTTAGGAAATTTATCTAGACATGTGAACTTATTTACCGAGTTCATTATCGGGTCTAGAGTTAGGAACTTATTTTAAGAATTTATTTCCGGGTCTAGATATGGTGACTTATTTTGAGAATTTATTTCCGGGTCTACAATTGGGGACTTATTTAGGAGTTTTATTTCCAGTTCTAGATATAGGGATTTATTTACGAGTTTTTTTCAGTTCTAGATATGGGGATTTATTTAGGGAATTTATTTTCGGGTCTGGCAAGGCCCTAAATCTATAGAGACGGGTAGAGAATTACTACAAGGTTGCATAACTTGGCTTTAAAAAATTCTCCTCACTTTTCGGTGATTTGTTATTATGGGGAATAGGGAGTACCCCCTTAGCAACAATTAGTAACACCACTTTCGAAAAACCCCCACGGATCACACAAACGGAATTTTGACACACCAAATTGCTTTGCGGTAGCCAAAACAGTTTTCTAATTTTGATACGCAACCTTGTAAATGAATCTTTGTCGCTAAGGATTTAGGGCCTTGGGTTCTAGATATTGGGACTTATTTAGGTAGTATTTACTGGGGTTTAGTTATGGCGACTTAATTAGGTACATATTCGGGTTTAGTTATTTGGATAACATTTGACTGATTTTATACATGGACGGACATAGTAATTTTCCTTCAAAGTGAGTTACAAAGGATGATTACTTTTAAGTGAAACACCTCTATAAAGTCGAGTTTAGATAAGTCCGACTCAAGTCAACTATAAGACTAGTTCCCCTATCAGGTAGCCCGACTTCAAAAGATTTTGGAAAGAATATTTATATTTTCAATTTTGAATTTTTCGTCACCGTGCCGAAACTTAAAAAACCAAGAACAGCTCAAGTTCGCAAAAATCGTAACTATCTTAACTTTTGCCCACGTGTACACCCCACCAGACACACTCTGGCATGTACAAGTGCAGTGGAAACGTTGTGATTAACATGGTGGTGGTGGTATTTAGTGAATTGTAAACATTGTAAACATTCGTGAATTATTAGATCTGGTTTAATAAATACAGCCCCAGGGGGTTGTCCGATGGAGTTGTAGAGGATGTAGAGGATGAGTACCTTGACAACCTCTTAATAGTAATAGTCCCTATTCCTGAATAGAAGTCAATATTCACTACGTTAGGGTCCAACCCCAATTAAAACAGAAATGGAGCCACGCGATGTCCACTCCTTCAATCTAAATCATCACCTCACCTTCAAAGTACCTTTCACTCCCCCGTACTTACTTAACCTAACCAGACTATAGAGAGGTAACCTAACCTGACTATAGAAAGGTCACTATTACCAAAGAAGTTGTCAAGGTACTGTTCACTATTAACCTCTTTCTTACCAAGGATACATAAAAGCACTTTTTTGAAACGTTGTCGTGGGACCAAGGATGCTTTTATGTATCCTTCATTTGAATCTTTGAGGGACCAAGGATACATTTATGTACTTTTTGAAAACGTTGTCGTAGGACCGAATATGCTTTTATGTATCCTGTAGAAAACGCTCCCAGGAGACCAAGGATCCTTTTATGTACTTTTTAATTTTCATTCTGATTTTTCAAATATCGAGAATTATTAATTACCTTCCATAATTTTAATTAACCTCTTTCTTACCAAGGAGTCGTTTTCGACTCTTTTGAAAACGTTGTCATGGGACCAAAGAGGCGTTTATGACTCCTGCATTTTCATGTCTGAGGGACCAAGGAGTCGAAAACGACTCTTTCGAAACCGTTGTCGTGGGACCAAGAAGCATTTTATGACTCTTGCACAAAACTATTTGAGGAGACCAAGGAGTCATTTTCGACTCTTTTTATTTTTCAAATATAAAGAATCGTTTTCATCGAAACTTTACATATTTTGATCTACGAATTATTAGCGATACGGCGACATACTAGAAAGACGTTATTGACCTGTCCATATTAGAGATCACAATGAAAATAATATAATATTCATTATCAAAATATCCTTGAATATATACTTGATACTCAATATACTTGAAATTGACACTCAAAAAATACATTTGAGTGCAGTTTTAGAAAAAGAACTTATTAGAGCTATGAAAAGCTAGTAACGAATTTAATGGCTTCGACATTGTACGTTGTAACAGAGTTAAATTGGGATAGCTTATTATGCGTCATGTAAAGTATCTTGAAGTGAAAAAAGACAACTCAAACGACTTTTAATTCGGGATTTATTTGGGATTAGAATTTTACTACTGCCCTGGAAAGTGAATATGATACGATCTTTGCGTCATAAATGTATGGTCATGGCATTAGCAATCAAAGGATCATTCACAAATTATCAAATTCTAGTAGTCTTCTCAAGGGAAGGAAGTGTCCGCTTTGAATGGAGGATGGAAAATATTCATGAAAAAAATGACCATATGAGCATGTAGGATTGGTAGGAAATGTCCGGATGACAAAACGCTGGGATTCATTAGGTCGTAATCGTCACTTGAATTATTGAGTTTTTACAAATTCCTGTTTAAAATACTCGGGTTTTGATATTACTATTTTTACCTTCCATAATTTTAATTTCAGATTAAGTCATACGATCAGGGTACTGCTTATTTTATTAAAATAATTAAAATAACTAATAAGGGATTTTGGTGTGAGCCTCTGACTTCATTTTTTGCTATATTCATCAATTTTGGTGAATTGTATAAAATTAAATCGGTTCCACGAGAGTTTCAACAAAAATTATAGTTGGTCTGCGTTCATGAATTTCTACGTAGTCAATGGATCCTGGCAACGGCTTAACTTTTTTGTAATCGGTATTCTCAAAGTTGTCAAGGGTTAATAATATGGTAAGAGAGAGGTTAAGGGGCCAGAGTAGTTTATCGCTAAGGAAATTCGTAGCCATGAGGGTCATTTCCAACCTGATTTTCTTCATGATATCAGCAATATGTGAATTTGAAAAAAATCAGTGTCATAACATAATTATCATAGCGTTTTATGAAATAAATTAAAAGGACCTAGCGGGTCTGCAAGGCTTCCAATTAATTTATTCTTGATCCACTTTTTAAGATTTCTTGCAGACTGCAGGGCCCGATAGGGTCATCTAAACATTTTGAAACTAGTATTGCTGGATAGAGAATATTATGGCGGAGGTGTCAAGGTGGGTCAAAACATTAACTTTTGTACGTTTAGACCCTCAAAAACGCATTTTAAACGTTTTATTGCATGTTTTGGTTTAGTTTTTTAATTATAGCTCAAAAACCATCAGAGATAGATAAGTTTTGGCCCACTTCGACACCTCCGCCATAAAATTATTCATCTAACAGTCCTGGTTTCAAAATTTTTAGATGACCCCGTCGGGCCCTGCAGTCTGCAAGAAATTAAAAATGAAGGGGGTTTAGGATAAGTTGCTAAGGATCTCAAATGATCAGTTTTATCGATGGTTACTATGCCAACTAACCGTTTTACTATGCGATTCTTATAAATTTTTGTCTTTTGTTGGATTCCATTTGTCGCTAAGATGGCAATATTTTTATGGAAAATTGACGACCTCAAAACTACTCTGGCCTCTTAACCTCTCTATCTATTAAATATCTTTCTAGATTATCTATTAAAGAATATAAGATTTGAAGTGCAATATCAGGGTACTGTTTTTTAAGAGACTTGAGTGTCACCCTCTGACATGGCGGCTTTAATATCCAAATGCATTCTCAATATTCTCATATTTCAGATATTTTAGTTTAGTATAGAAAAAAATTCGGTAGTATTTAATCGACTACAGAAACTCTTAAATTCCACATAAAATGTTTCTTAATTTTGCATGTTCTTAATTTACGAAATATCTTAACTTTACATTAATATTACATCTATACATTAATTAATCAATGTCACACCATATTGAAAATCATACAAATCAAGATTTGCGGAAAAAGCGTCCCATTATAAGCGTCCATATCTTTTGCGTCTTTTGCAAAAATCGTCCCCAGCATTAATCGTCCATAATAAAAAGTGTCCTCTATATTATCCGTCGTTTAAAATTATATGAGATGCAAATATACTGAACCACGCCCCTAAGGATAACTCAAGTTCTTAGATATTGTTGTTTTTTTGTGGATGAAGTCCATCTACAAAAGCTGTCCTCAAATAAGTTATAATCGTTATAATTTAGTCTGTTCTAATTCGCGAATCAATTTTTCGAACGAAACATATCGGTTAATAGTTAACTGATTAGTGGAGTCCCTTTAACTTAACAGGGTTGGAAAAGATCGAGACAATAATCTCGATATTATTGGACTTCATCTAGAAAAATATTAAAATTTTTGCAGGGGACGCTTTATGTTAGGGACGCTTTTTGTAAAATTGATGTGAAATTAGGAACTTTTTTATAGGGAGTTTAAAATTTATGTGGAAGATTAAATGCTAAAAAATTGATTCTTCTTTGATTTTATATCTTTTTATAAGTTCATCAATTTTGATAAATTCCAAGGCCCTAAATCCTTAGCGACAAAGATTCATTTACAAGGTTGGATCACTTGCCTTTAAAAAATTCTCCTCACTTCTACGGGATTTGTTATTATGGAGGATAGGGCAAATCCCTCAGCAACGTTAAATAGGACCACTTCAAAAAGCCCCCACGGGTCACCTATACCTATTTTTGGAACATAAATTTGTTGAGCTGTACCTGAGACATTTATCTCATTTTTGACACCACCCTCAATTTATTGTGTCAGAGGAATTTGGAGATATGAATTTTAAAGCAAATCCCCAACAAGTGAGGAGAATTTTTTAAAGGCAAGTGATCCAACCTTATAAATGAAGCTTGTCGCTAAGGATTTAGGGCCTTGATAAATTCTACAAAATTAAATCGGTCCCAGGAGAGTTTCAAAAAAAATAATAATTTGTCTCTATTTCATCAATATCTACGTAGTCAATGGTTCCTGGCAACAGCTTAACTTTTTCGAAATCGATCTCCTCAAAGTTGTCAGGGGTTAATAACATGGAAAGAAAGAGGTTAACTAACATATATCACGAAAAATAGACAAAAATTTTGAAACTTTGTGACCCCATAGGGTCCGAACCAAGCGTCAGCCCCTAAAAATTTCAACGGATTCGGATTCTCCGTAAAATTTTGATTAAGCTCACAAATTTTTATCAAAATCTATGAGTAGGGGCTAATAACGTAATATACCGAATATTCCTCATGTAAAGTCTTTGATTTTTTATGAAAACCCGCATGGGTCATCCAATAAAAAAGTTAAATGCCTAATTTCTTCTGCATTCATCCTTCTAGACCTTAAACTATCCATAAAATAAAACCAAATTTAAATCGGTAAAGTATTTTTTGAGTTTTTTAATTTTAAAGAACCGGACAATGAACGGAAACACACTGCACATTACTTGAAAAAGCTACAACCAATCCCATAATCATGCTTTCACAATCACCTCTCGTTAACTTGTCGATATTTTTGAGCTTTCAGTTTTACAATAGGTTGTATTTAGTTTTGGACAACTCTGGATTCAATATTCGATAGGATAGGATATCGCTAAAGTAAACAAACGTTCTGTGAACACTTCATATCATATACCTCTGTGGGAACTAGATTTTGTACAGCTGCCAAGTGCCAATAAGCCAATTAATATCGCAACTGCATTTCACAGATCGATTGTTCCAGCTCCAGGTACAATAAATAATTGTCACAGCCTCTCCAAACCCTTCTGTAATTAAGCTAGATGTGAGACAATACACTTATATTTTGCAACAAAAAACAAGATTGTAGAATTACAGCCCCATCCATATCTAAGCCTGTACTTACAATCCCAGTATAATACTAACAAGGATTCTAACTTCGAACCTATATTTACGGTGCGATAGGTCCAGCGAATTCCGAAATCTTTGTAAAATAGGGGATTCGGTTATCCTTAACTCGATAGTGATGGAGCCATTTCTCTCCCTTCGTCGAACTGCCATCAATCTCATCCTTCCATCTCCCTTTAGGCAAGTAAATTTCACGTTCCCCCTCACCAGGCCTTATCATCGGAGCCACTATAATGTCCCCACCGATACTGAACTCGTCTGACACTTTAAGGCAGTTGGGATCCGTCGGGTCAATCATCCACAAAGGCCGTATGATGGGTAGTCCGGTCGCGGTAGCGTCGTCAATGGCCTTTTTTATGTAATTGTAGAGCTTGTTTTTTCGGATAAAGTACATCTTCGTTGCAATGTCGACCACTTTCTGGTCATAGTCACTGGGGAGGAACGAATACTGGACAACAGGGAGAAAGTGGACGAGTTCTAGCCATCGGATGTATAATTCCCGGTCGGGTAGTTGATGTCTTGCAGAGTTGTTGCGTTCTGAGAAAAAGTCACCTCCGATTGATCCTGGTATTATGAAGGGGTAACCGGAAACACCGAGGGCAAGGATGTTCGGGATCACGCTTTGAAGACCAGACCAAGAGCTTTCTGTAGGACTTAGGGCGATGAAAGTCGGCAGTTTGGGTAGCTTTACTGCAGAGGAAACTCCTATCGTTTTTACATGGGGCACTGGCCTCAACGCCTAAAAACAAAGAAAACAATATTACTCGCTTATTATATGCCATAGAGTTGAAGCATTTACTATGCTTTTTAATTTACATTCCTACGAGTGGAATTGTTGTAAAATGCAACGCTTCTGGATTCATGACGATAAGTATAATATTAGAGCTAATTTTCTGCAGTAACGTTTAAAATCTAAATCTTTTTCAAATGTGAATATCAGAATAATACAAAGTAGAATATACAAATAAAATATATACATATTTAGTTAGAAAATAATAGTAATAATTTATACTATTTAGAATTAAAAACGAAATTTGCGTAATTCATCCTTGCCCGAATATCATTTATTGAACAAAAAAATAACGGCTTACCTTCAAAAAGAGATCTTTGGAATAATCTGAACTGCTAAGAGTCTGTGAGAATTCATAAAACTGTGGCAAGTCGTAAGCAGTACCGAGGTCAATATGGAGGGCATCGATCCCGTATTTCTCAACCAAAGCCGACACTTTGGCCTCAATCCAATCTCGCGCGTCTTTATTGGTAGCGTCTAACACCGCAACGCTCGTCCAGTTCTTATACTGCGTTAGTGCAGGAACTTTTCCTCGCTTCGAAACCGCATCTTGTTGCCGTTTCGTAGAACCCGGCAATTTCTCCGCAAGCCAAATCCCATCAGCTCCAATTGACAGCCCTTCCTCGTAATTAGGGGATTGGGTACTGAAGAAAGGCTGAATGGTCAAAGCTACTTTGAATCCACGTCGTCTTGTTATGTTAATGGTTTCGGCCATTGTGGGAAACCGAGTGTTGTCCATTTCCAAGTCCCCAATCCGTTTTTGCCAGCTTTCATCTGTCAAATTAGGATAATAGTAATTGGGGTTTAGCATTTGTTACCTAACCACACTGTTGCCTTTAATATTTACGTGCTTTTTCTCTTACAAAACGGATCTCAGCTTTTTAAAGTTCGATAATAAAAGCCTATAGACTTTTGAAGATTTATTTTTTGAAAAGATAAAACTAGGAGGTTAGAGTTTAGTAAAACTACTTTCGGGGGGTTGAAATTCCGATCTCGAAAAATAAGATGAAATATTAGTTTTTTCGCCCCCAAAAATATTTCCCGGTGGAAGTTTAGGATAGAGACTGGACTCTGGACTGGAGCTTTAAAATAAATTCTGATAACGTACCAATGATAATAAACCCCTCAGACAGGTGAAGGGCCGCAATTTGATCCGTATAATTAAGTAGAGAAGCCTCAGATCCCAATCCGTGGTCGATCGTATGCGGGAGGATCCTCCAAATAGGGAATTCTGCCAATGACTTAGCAACCTGAAGGTCTTCGTGTTTGAGACCGTCCCAAATGTCCTTATCGGCCAAATGTGTGAACATGTCCCGAACATTGTCCCCGGCACAAATTGTGTAATTCATCTGCGCCCTCTCTTCACCTTCAGTGTTCGGGGTAAAGCCGTAGCTACCCGCCTTCGCCCCGATGCAAAGCCTCCGGTCGGCCTCTTCATTAATCGAAACGTGGAGCGGGGTTTCGTCCGTGACTTGAATAGCTGCCCCTTCCGAGTTGATGAAGAACCTTTTGAGGGTCCGTCCCCATTGGAATCCTTGGTCATCCGTCGAAATCTGACCGATTTTGTTTCCCGTCAGAAATGGGGAATATGGGACTTGAGTTCGGTTAAGTGGCCAGTGATTTGACCCCGGTAGTTCACCCCCACCGTAGAAATGCCCGCCCCATTTTTCGCCGAGCTCGTAACAGTCCTTAAGCTCAATTTTTGGGTCGAGGCTTTCCCAGAATACTTCGTAGCATTGATAGATACTGGAGTTTACGGCGGAGTAAGCGGTTGCGGAACCTGAGGAGGCGAGATTATTGGTTGTTTTCCGGAAGTAGAGACGAGCCTTGTTCATCCATTCCAAACAGATTTGATCTTCCTTGAGATGTTCTGGGAGGCAGGGCCAAGGCTTGTCTTTCTTTGTTAAGTTTATGTTAAGGACACCGCGAAGGACTTCCTTGTTTCTCGAATTTGTAACACGGATTCGACGGTCTTTGTTGGAAAACCGGATTCGGTCGTAATACGATTTCTGCAATGAGATATACAATTTATTGATATTATGGTCAAAGTTAGCTTGAAATAAGAAAAACAGAGCGAGAACCTTTGCGATAACTTTTCAGTCAAAATTATCAACTAGAATATTTTAAGCCAGCCAATCATGGTTTTTCATATTAGGGAAATACATGTCATCGAGATATCCACAATTTTGTTGACATTTCATAGGACTTTTCACTGATAATAATTATGTTCCCTTTTTAGGTTACAAAATATATCGGTTTGTGTTTCAAAAATTGCCTTGAAATAAAGCAACTGAAAATGGTTTTTGATTTTGTTGATGTTGATTTTAGGATCCACAAAATAGGTTTACAATTATCAAAAGTTCGTTTCGAAACGCATTGAGATTTTAAATATCTAAAAGTGCTACGATGACTGTATACGCACATTCAGCATTGAATATGTATTTTTGAGAAAAGTCCTTTGGATTTACCTGAAGTTCCTTCTCCTGATGAATAACGTAAATGGTTCCAACAAGGAGAATGATGGTGAGGAAGAGAATGGCAACAAAAGTCTGCAATTTGTATTCCTTTGGTCTCTTTTTTCGAAATAGTCCCGGAATTGGCATCTAAATAAATAATAAATTCCTCTTATTTAGTTTCCACATGTGTATCCTTTATTCACAACGACCTTCCATCGGGCTCAATTACAAATGTAAGCATTGAATGGCTTCTTTTAACTTTTTAATTAGATCCCCCACTAAATATAAATAGATCCCTACACTGTGGGAGGGTTTGAAGGAAATATAAAATAATCTATTCAGGTTTTGGACGTTGAAAAACATTTCCCCGGAATAAACCCCCACTCAAATGGAGGATTTAAAAACACACATCCACGCTGGGGATCTATAGATCTATTGAGAGAAATACAAACATATGAAAAACTTCTAATATCTTGCTCAAAATATTAGACTTTGATTCATTTTTAAATGCCTAATTACTATATCGATGGTAAAATCGTGGACGGATGTTATTGAGCCCGAATGTAAAATTTCTTCAAGCCCCATAGCAGCCTCTCAACAGTCCAATTTTATTGAGATGGGAAACTTACGGAATGTAGCTTGTCCCTCAAGAGAACGGTAAATGATGTTGTGGCACTGGGAGTTGGAGAAGTTCCCTTATTCTCATCTTCTTCATCCGAACTTGGCCCTTCTGATTTCAGGAAATTTGAGTCGGAAATTCGGAGTGGAGATATCCCTGACTTTCTTCTTGTAGCTAAAGGTTTTCTACAAAAATATTCAGTTTAATTGGCATTATTATATAGACGTGCATCAAAATATCTACCCAAATAAGTCCTCACTTGTATTCGCACGAGGGAACGGAGATATAAAGTGAAGCATACTGTAACTAGCAGGTGCAAAACCATAATCATTTAAAAAATTAGTAAGAACATAACATGTAAGAAAACTACTTTGGTAAACGTAGTGCTCATTTTAGACTAGCTTGATCTGAAAACTGGAAGAATCGGATGGAACCTTATACATGATGTTTTTAACTGGAATATATGAGGACTTATTTCGGTCTGAACTTTTTTGCATATTTTTTGTAGGTAAACTCACAATTTTGGAACAGTATCATCATCATCATCCACATTGAATTTAGTCTTCAAGTTCTTCCCCATAGGATTCATTGAGATTCCAACTCTTCGAGGAGTTTTGGTTTTACTGTCAGTGGGACTGACTTCGGTGGGGGACTCCAGTTCACTCAAGTCACTTGCCTCGTCCACTTCACTTTCGGAGTTGACGGGTTCGTAGTGGGTTCTACGATTGTAGTTACTTGGCCCCGCTCCAACACCGATCCGACGGGATGGGACCACGGGGCTGGGTACCGCATCCGCCACACCGGCTTCCGCCAAATCATCGAACGATGAGTTCACCGGCGGCTTTGATTGCTACCAATTAAAAAATTAAGCAGATTGTTATCATCAATTTAAATGGAAATCCCGTATAATAAAACTGATCACAGATTAGGCGTGACGAACACGTTTTCAAGCCCAGCAAGCTTTTAAGACCTTCGTACAAAGTACGAATTAAATACAAAAACCAAACCCGACAAGATAACGAAACTGCACAAACTTACTCCCGGTTTTGAATTCTTCAATCCATTCGTCCAATCAATATTCATATTGATCTGAATCCTATTATCCCAGTGATTTAAAACACATTTACAGGCTCTTTAAGACGAATTTACTGTCTTTTTAAAACGAATAAACGATGCAGAACTGAAAGAATATTTGAGATCAACTCTGGCAAAATTAAATTGACAATTGGCAGTGGACAAAAAACCACAGAAGCAGCAGCGTTACACATTATAAGCCAAAACACTATAAAAGTCTTATATGCCTACATTTTTCATGGACAAGACTCGATTCATCCTCCTTGACTTTTATTTAAGAGTATGAAGATGATGATGTTGTATTTGTATGTGGTAACTGGTAGCTGTAGTTAGGAATACACAAGAATAATATACGAAATTATTTAGGTACTCGAAACTTGGATCAAAACAGTCGGCTTTCGTATAGTCGTATGCATAAGAGATATAAACGAGAAGATGAAGATGACTGGAATGGATTCAAGTAGAAAAGTAGGCAAGAATTGGGACTCTCTCTATCTCTCAAGATGTGATTTTTTTTATTTCAAAGTAATTGCAGTCAAAATAGACAAAAAAAATTAATTGCCGACTGACAAGATTTCAATTCAGTTTCAGTAGTTGTACAGTTGAAGTAGGCACTTTTTACTAAAGAGTTAGAGAAGTCCAAATGTTGGTATGAAAGGGGTGTTGTTACTCCACGTTTCGTATGTCAAGAATTCAGAGTGGATTATTTCCTTCCACATTCCATTTACTTGCCTCTCGATGAAGTTAACTGATTTAAAATGGAAAGGTTTTTGGTCCAGAGAGTTGTTTATTATTTTTGCAAGTAGTTCGGTATTTCAAAAGCGTTGAAAATTGAGCGAAACTAGTTCACAATTCGTTTGGCTTTGTTGTTCCTTGGGATTTATTTATTTTTATAAGGAAGGTGTAAACTTGTAAACATGAGATCCGAAGTGAATTTATTTCATACCGTTTGAATAACGAAATTAAGGATTTCATTCTGCGATTTAGTAGTTCTGAAAATTTGTGAATTTTATTCTAATTGTAAGGTCGTTGTAAAGTTGTAATTAACAAACTTTGTTTAAAAAAATTGAAAAAATTGAAAATTTTTTGTGTGCTAGTCTGAGTCATATTTAGCCTAATAATTATATTATTTATTACACGGGATTCTTTTAGTCTCATAATTTCGGATCAGTCTCCAATTAACTATGATTAGACAGACCTATGCATCATTTCTACACAAAAATACATTTTGCACTTTGGAATTGACGATTTAAAGTGATAAAAATGAACAAAGCTCATTAGTACTCAAACGCATTGAAATGGCCCTCACGATGGCCAAACACATCCAACAAAACTTGTAAAGTGGTGTACTGTTAAACAAGGCTAATGCCGCTTTATGATGTTGATTAACACTTCTAACCACTTTTAAGTCATTTAGCGTGTATTTGGTAAAGTGTATTCGAATTGAAGTGAGCTTAACACCTCATAAAGGCTTAAACTAAAAAAAAATCAAATTCCACTTACAACTTAGCACCAACAACGATTTCACTGCATGCGAATTATCCGTAATCACTTTTATTCAGTATTTTACGTTTTAACTTTAATTGCCTCATTTGTAAAACATTGTGAAGTGAAGTTTAATAAAACTTCGGTTAAAAAACGTCAGAAATTTTAGTTTTAAACCCTATTCCGGTGAGGTATAAAATAAAAAATCCACCTTGTAATTACAACGAGGTATAAGTTTAAAATATATATTATTGCATAACTCTGATTTGTATTTTTCCTCTGATTGTAAAACTGTAATAAAACCAGCTCGGTTTACTTACGTGTTGGGTTTACGATTAGGATTTTACTTATCATGGGTTTTTTTACGATGTGTCAATGTCAACCCACAAAACAACGACAAATAAGAAGTTCCTTCGTATTGTATATTACAGCCTGATATTCAGATGTTAGTCGTATACTTTAAGTACATGATATTAAACGGGTAAAGCTCAACTTAATTCGAACGAGGCATTGGACGAATTTTAAACGATATATTGAAAATAAAAGAAAAAATAAATGTATGTATGGGATTTTGGACATGAACAGATGAACGTATTAAATATTGATGGCTGGCTGAAATTACATGTGGGCCATTTTACTGACTGTTGGATCGTCATATCACATTTCTTATCAACTTTGGAATGAGATTATGACGAGAGTGAAACTGTATTGACAGACACTAATTGAGGCTTCTTACACTTGTACTGGCTATTAGATGTTGATGCTGTAACTTACAAAATAAATTAACTAAAGCTGTGAAATTTAAGATTTTACCCACCATGCACTCTCTGATTCTGCATTATATGAACCCTTTATAGATTTTACTATTTCTTGTGGGTACAGGTGGGTAATTTTTATATTTTCGATGAGGATAAATCTGTATAAATGAAGTTTTATGAAATACTTAAGTTGGACAATTTCTGGACATTTGTTGGTGGGATAAACCTGAATGCATGGTAAGCAAACATCAGGTGCAAACCTCTTGTTTAATGACGGCTTAAATTGATGCGTTAATCGGGCTTTGTCTGTCAGTTAATACCTTATTTAGGTCGTATCGAAAAGCACACAAAATCGAGGAAGTAAAGAGCTGGAAAAATTTATTGACTGATTTCTAATTCCACACCTATAGAATGTCAAGTAAGCAAACCGTGCAAGTACCCATCAGGCAGCGAGAAGCAAAAATATACAAATGGCCAATAAAAGAATATCCTTGAAGCAAGTACAAAACGGAACTGTTTAAAAATTTCGCCTTTTTATTCGTTTCGATAACGTAATTTCACTTACGTCCTCAAACAGAACAGATCTGTTCAAAAGTTGGATCACTAATCGGGGTTCGGTTCTTGCCAAAAAATGATCAAAAAATTGCGAATAAAAATAAAAGCTGTTTTCGTTTTTCCTTGCACATTTTCATTGAATTCAGTTTCAAACACCATGCAAAACACAATGAATAAAAAAAATATGCTGATTTGAGCATTCAATGCAAAATAAAGTTAAACTTTCCAAGGGAAGTGCAAACGAACCAAAGGCTTGATTGACTTGAATTTTTTTGTGATGAATTTACAAATAATAGAAACGTTAATGACGAAAAAATTACCGGCCCAACTTTATGTTTGATATGTTTAAAAAAATTGCTTAATAATGGACACGCAAATAAACCGAGTGGAAATGAAAAGTAAAATCTACAAAAAAATCAAGAACAAAATAATGAAAAAGAAGATCTAAACATCTCGCTATAATTCGCTAGGGTTGTTGAGATATTGGGGTCGGAATTTGCGGGAAATGGGTGCGGTGATTAAGAGGTTAAGAGAGCGAGAAAAGTCGTAAGGTGAAGAAGTCGAGTTTTCACCCTCTCTTAACCTCTCACCCACCGCACCCATTCCCCCCACTTCCCACCACGATATCTCAAAAACCATAGCGAATTATGGCCAGATAGTTAGATTTTATTTTTTCTAATTTTTTTTCTGGATTTTTTTATATATTTCGTTTGCCATTTCCCCTCGGTTTAGTTGCTTGTCCATTGTTTAGCAATGTTTTAAACATGTTAGCTATACGATGGATCGCTAATTTTTCGTCATAAGCGTTTGTATGAGTTGTACATTCATCACAAAAAACCAGTCAATCGGAGCTTTGGCTCTGCGACACCTCCCTTGTTAGTATTGAGATTAACAAACTTACCCAAGAATACTCTGCAATTTTCATAAGAAGGTCCAGTCCTTGGGGCATAGAGGTGGAGGCCCTTCGACCTCTCCTCAATCCCGTTAAATCCGGCTCCTCGTCCGACATCTTGTCTCTTTTAACGTCGCACTTGAACTTTGGGATAAATTAGAGTTAATTGCTCTAGAACTTGGTTTTAATTACAACTGTCAACCCTCAACTGACAGCTTGGGAATTGGACAAACAAGGCACTTTGAAACTAGGAGCATGACAGTTAAAGGTTCCGCAATTCGTTCAAGATCTTTCCAACTCTTCAATACTGAATCTGTCAACTCCCTCTAACTCCTGTCACTTCCTCTCCGATTATATTTAAACTCCTAATTGTTCATTGGCAGAAGAGAACAAGGACAGTAGAGGGGCTTTTCCCATGTTATCAAATAAATTCCTCGAGATTCGCAAGAAAACCAGTGTTAACTGGATCAGAGTTTGGGTTTCAGTCCTGGGGATATTGGAATCCGAACTTTGTTACGTGTGGGTTTTACGTGAGTTTACTGATTTTTGTGCAAGGATTTTCAGCTAATTATCCAGAATGACTTAACACCCTGAATATACATCCTCTCATTAAAAAGTCTCATAATCTCGCCCAAACCTTTTCATTAAACCAAACCCAACCCAATACACATGAAAAATAAATACTGATGATAGATGAACTGCCTGTTCTTGCAAGATATTACACAAAGTCACGTCAAATTTTGCCTCGAATTTAACTAAAATCAAGTAAACTGGTTACTTTAGATCCTTTTATTAGCCTAATTTTCCACGAATAAAAATAATCGAATATCGAGTCTTCAAAGCCGTTTAAGCAAAGCGACTGACTTCAGATGCAACGATGTAGGATTGGACTGGATTCTAAACTTCTAAAGTGTAAAGTGTAAGTGAACAGAAAAAATGCAAAGGTCCCCAACTGCTTAAAGGTTATCAAGTCGACAAGCTCCAGTTTTGTAGATCCTTTGAAGAACTGTATACATTATAATGGAGAGAATTAATATATTAAATTATGATGTATTATCCCCCGGCTTGAGATGTCGAGAAGTGTTATTATTTCGTCTATGATGCAGATGTGTCGACTTTTACTTTAGTTTTAGTATATAATATATGATAAGTGAAGCAGGTTATTATTCCTGAGCCGAAAGCAAGAAGACAAGATCCTGTAAAGTTGTTAACTATCAACGCACCAACGTATTAAGATAGGATCACAGACAACCTAATGCCTTGGAACAGTTTAATACTAAAAACCTATTTAGGACGTTCCTCTGTTCTATATTTTAGACGCTTGTATTATATGTGAATCAACAGATTTCCACAGCACATGGATTGCAAATTGCAATTACTCGGATTATAGTAGATCATATATAGGGGTATTTATAATCTGCACCTATTTTATATGCATATAGTGGTGTTGGCAATCTAAATCTAAATTGTCTAGGAGTGCCGAGTGCCCAACAGCATTCGTTTTCATTAGAATATAAATTATAATTGACAAATTATTCATGCCTCAGTTTAAATCCCTACTAGCTCTAGATGTAATACTCCGCGGCTTATAAATATTCATTGTTTATTGTACCAAGCCCGTAAAAAATGCGTTTTGTAGATGGGGGCGGTTAGTTACAGTCATAATTTGTAAGAAATGATAAATATGAGATTTGTGTAAACAGCAATTGGTAACGAGATCTTAAAGCTTATGTTATTGTCTTCGCTCATGGTATCATTCTGATTATACATGCATTAAGACATGTTGATATTGTTTTGAAGATCTTAGATAATGTTCTGAACTGATGTTGTTGTTGTGATTCATAAAGGTTGTTCATAAAGTCCGTTAAGCGCTAACAGATTAAGAAAAGCTGGTGGATATTGTAATGTAAACGCTTATTGAACTTTGATCTTGGTTAGGTTAAAACATATCATATTTAATATAACCTTTTTGAATTCTTTATGAATATATTATCATAAATATAATAAATGGTTCAGATGTATCGTTGGGTTTGCCAAATAAACCACAGAAAATTGTTTCATTAATTCTTTAAACTTTGTTAAAATCATCGCTACTGTTTCCATCAGTTCATTACTCCTTTTTGGAAATGTTTCACGGTTTTTACTTTTTGGTTCTGTTACTATACTTAAAATGTGTATTTGAAATTCTTGCAGAATACAATATATAGTAAATGTTTACTATTATCTACTCAATCAACATTGACAAATGAGGAAGGCATTGACTAAATTGGGGGCTAAAAATAGATGGAATTTTTCAACATTGCGAACCTACTCAGTTACGTGTGCCTAATGCTTAACAGGAGTGATCCAGATATTGCATACGATTAATATTCATGATCTAACTAACAGCTTGATAAGTGATAATGGCTTTGTTCGGCTCCATGCATAACGATTCGGCATTATCTCTGTATTATCTGTGAGACGGGCAACTCATTTACAACGAATTATTTAACTTAAGTATTATATATTCATCTGCCAGATTTTTGCGCTTGTCCTAATCCTCCTGCTAATTTTTTACGAGGTATGAAAAGCCCCTCAATGAAAAGGTTCTATTTCAAGCCGGTGTTTGCTGTTGTAGCAATGAACCATATCAAGGAAAAAATGTAATCACGTCTGTAGATGAACACCAACGATAAAAATGTCAGGTCGAGGCTCTCATTGTACCCCAATCATTGAGAAAAATAATTTCAAAATCATTGGAAGTGCCTTGTACGCATCCTTTGATCCTGGGGAAATGTTTCGCGACCTAATATCGAACTCAATGTAAATTTGAACCCGTATGACCTCAGACGGTTATCTGAAAACTTTTTTCTTAAAGATTTTTGGGTTCTTGGCTTATTTGTAAAGATGCCGAACTCTAAATGCTGAAAATAAACAGATAAAAAAATCTACAACGACAAAAAATGAAAGGAGATAATTTGGCTTCCGATATCTTCCGATATATTGTCAACTTTTGAACAGGAACTTTTCCTTATTGCGAAATAAATTAAAATAGACTTTAACCCGTCCTAATGCTCCCTTGCGAGTTAAAAAAAAACTCCTCATGTTAATGGATCGTCGCATTCATCTATTCAAGTCATAACATTAAAAGTTGTCACTTCTTCGCATAATGTCCCACACTGGTGTCATCATCCCATGGTATGACACACTCTTCTACTTCATTTTGCTTTTGAAACTAATGGTCACACTCAAACTTCAAAACAGTTTAGTCAGCCCTAGATTTACGGAACCCGTTAAAAAGTGTCGAAATAAATTCGAAAGTTGGAAAAATTACAAGCTTAATGAAGATAAGAATGGAAAAAATTCAAGTCAAATTGCTTGTTTAAAAATGTCTTGAAATCTCATATCTCAAAATGATTTAAAAAGAGAAAACATTCTTTAAATTCTCTCTTGTTTGCAAAATTTTTATATGCACAATTCAGTAATGCAAAATTGTCATTTAATCTATATTAGAGACTTCTAAAGGGAGTTAACTCTACATTTGCAAATTGAGTCATAAAACCCAGATTAGAGTGCTCACTTCCACTCAAAATAATCTTAACTTGAAACCCCATAAATTTCAGGTGCTCATTCATCTACTGCCGAAATCGTTGTAGGCTACCCTGTTTTCCTAAGGATGATCAATTGCCATTTCTGACACTTCCGGTACATCTTTCTGCAGCTCCAGACCCGAGTTATTAAAATGCAGTGGCAGCTACACTTCATGTATACAGATCCTCACCTCGAGCGAAACCCAAACACCCAAGAAGACGAAAGATAAATATACTTGGCTGATTTACAAAGAGACACATCTACGATCCATTACTTAATCAGTTCAATCAAAATTTCTGAACCGTAAAATAAGCACAAAGTACTGAGGCGGAGTTTCAAAGGGATTCACCAAACTTTAAAAAAATAAAAAATGTAGTTTCCTTCCTAATCCTCCTCCCTGAGATATATTATTATTTGCTAAGGTCTTTTAGGTGATGCAAGACTAATTGTTTTGGTAATATATTGGCAGGACGGATGAAGTAGGCTAGTTTAGCGTTCTTGCTCATTTTAAGCAGCTTTTCGGAGTTGTACTTTAAGTTCGGAGAGCTATCTCAAATATGCTGTTTAGGAATGGGTTATATTGGCATCTGACTTCTTGTGGATCAAAGTTGTTCGACGGAGAGGTCTTAAAACGTCAACTACAGACTACACAGACTATTTGTACCCGCTTTTGTATTATTATTACAAGCTCTCTGAGAGATAAAAATCCGGCATATCTTTCCTCCGTCCGAAAATCCCTTCCCTTGGGCTTATTCAGCCTCTCTAATACGACGATTCCTGACTGCCTCTCTGCTCCGAATTCGGATTCCTCCTCCGGATATATCAACAATGAAACGGGCTGCCAAAGATCTCGAACTCGAGTCAACTAAAAATAGTATTTCCGAAATCCCCTCAACAACTTCCACTCCGTCAGGTTACTTAATTTACTAATCAGTTGACAAACATTGGTAATTTTAGCCGCAGCGAAGGACCCTTATTCCGAATAATTAACCTCCTCAAAACGTGATATTAGCTGTTTACAGTGCCTCACTTGTAATTTTGACGCTCTTATACTAATTAAGTGCTCCAACACCTCCAACATAATGTTAAAATGGTAACAAGTAATTCCGTTTTGATTCTGCTACCAGTCTATCTCCTTCTTGTCTATTCCGCTAAGCTAAGTACCTCCGTACCGATCCCCCAGTACGACAATGTCGACTACGCCGAGTTGGATTACGAGGTTGAGGAGCCGGAAATCGAAGAACCTCAGGGTGTACCGGGTCTCCTTGACCCGGGTGTCCCCGGTCTCATCCCGGTCCCATCAGCCGGACCATTGCCAGCAGGGTCTATCATAGCCCCTGCAAATGAGAAAAATCTCTTCAAATTGCCCGATAGTTACTCTGTGCACAAGTCCCCTCCACTGATAAACGGGACTGATCCGATCCCTGTCGACTTCTCCATCCTCGTTTTTAATGTTTTCGACATCAAGGAGATTCAGGAGGAAATCAGTTTGGAAGTGAATTATAAGCTACAGTGGAGGGATACGCGGTTGTCGAACTGGACGGCGAATATCGAGCCGGGGGCCAAGTTCACGAGTCTCAGTACGACACTGATGCACCGGCTCTGGCACCCTGACATCTTCATTGACCACATCAAGAGGGTGACGCAGCCTATTTTAGTTTCCAGTGCCGCGTCGCTACGGCTTTATTCTGATAGTAAGTGAATGAATCCCGGAATAAGTACCCCAGATGTAGAAGTAGAGAAGGTGGGGAGTTATTGCAAGATTTACGATTGTTGGAATAGTTCATAATAATTTCAATTGTCTGGAAAGTATTTTATTGGCATCAAATAAGTACTCCGGAATACTCCCCTCCTCCTGAAACACTGGAAGGCTTGACAAAACTCATCCCAAAAGATCTATTTGTGATTGTTGGAGTGTAAACTTGACCTACTTTCGATATAATTACTTCGTCGTCGACTCATTACTACGTCTGACCTTTTTTTCTGTTAATGAATGTTGGCTGGGAGCCAAGAAATCCGGTTTTTATCCGTACAATTGAACAGGATGGTGGAGAGTAAATTCCAGAGTGATAATAATTTAACCACTATGAACCGTCTCTGATTTCGAAAAGATGAGGCTTGCCAATTGATTAACTACTTGATTAGATTTAAGTAACCATCTAATGTTCATTTACTCGTTTATCAAGTTTCGATCTTGCGAGTCGGAAGTTATGTCAGCTACATTTCTTTGCTGATGTTGGCATTGGCACTGTTTAAGTGTACATGTCTATCAGTCGCTTTGACGCTTTTTAAGACATTTTTAGACACTTATGTTATGACTTGTGAAGATCATTTATCTTATGTTGCAATATTATGACGTTTTATCGAGCCTTTGGGTAACTCAACTCAAAATTAAAATATAATTCTGGCAATGGATTGGATATAGATGAGCTTCTGAGAACTTTACAAATTAAGAAAGTTAAAAAACAGTACTTAAAATCGAAAATCAAATACTACTGCTTTGAATCAATGCAACTTATGCAACCTATAGTCAGTCTATAAACCTCCCAATCCTAATCGAGACTTCGCCTCGTTTTTCTGCAAAACAGAGGAATTTCAAACCAACTACGGATTAAAAAAAATTAAGATATTTTTACACGTTTATGCGGAGATGTTGTCACATTACAGTGCTACGAAAACAAGATTTTCAACGAGGGCCACGACCTCCTAGGCTTGCTTGGGGTCATGAAGTATTAGATGGAGCTTAGGGATTTTTTATCATCTACATTTTTCTTTCAATTTTCGGAGTAGATTTAAAACATTTGAAGATATATGGATGCGGTTACAGATTTATGCTGCCAATAAAACTATCCACACTCTGACGTATATTTATCATATTATGTACTGTTGATGTAGCCTTTATTAATTGATTCATGAATTAGTTTCAAAATAAGTCACCTACCATTAAAACTTATCTTTCAAATCCAATCCTTGCAATCTTCTAGCCTGTTTATCAAATTGATCTCGAAAACTGAATTTTGATCAAGTATTCCAACTCTGTATAAACGCTCACACAAATTGAGCAAATTATTCCTCCGAAATTATTTACAAGCCAAAATTTTTTTTTTCTAAAATCATCTTGATTTTTGTCTCAGGCTCTCTCAGGTACACGGCACGGATGCTTTTGGTCCTGACCTGCCGCATGAACTTCCAGTACTACCCCGCTGACACGCAGGAATGCAACGTAACAATGAAGAGTTTCGCTTTCTCCACCCGACACATCATGCTGAACTGGAAGGACGGGATCGGGGCGCTGCTCGCAAAATCCATAGACGTCCACAATTTCGACGTCGCCCTCACGACCCACCCCGACTATCTCCAACAAACAAAGTCCAACAACTACACGGCCTTAATATTCGGAGTTCGCCTTCGCCGGAAACTGAGTTACCACGTGATACAAACTTACGTGCCCTCAACGCTCTTCACAATCGTTTCCTGGCTCTCCTTCCTCGTGCCCCCCGACAGCACCCCGGGGCGAATGGCGATTTGTGTAACAACTCTACTAACGGTCACTTCAATGTTCGGTTCTGTGAAGCAAAACACGCCCAACGTCAGCTACATCAAAGCACTGGACATTTGGATGTTCATGTGCATCGTCTTCATTTTCATGTCACTCGCCGAGTTTACTCTCGTCCTGAAATTGAGAAGTAAGAAGTCAAAACCAAAACCAAATTCTAAATCTAAAAAAGGTAATCTTCTACTTTTACTTAGGATATCTGGAAAAACTAATCCACTTCTGTTCTGTTTAACTTTAATTGACCTTTTAGAATTGGAGATTGCTGCCGCTGCGGCCGTCGCTGCTGCCGACGCTGCAAAGAAGAACGCTGCGAAGGAAGAGAAGGACAAGAAAGCGACGGATGGGGGACTTGCGAATCATGTGATTTCACTTCCGGTCAATCCATCAACGAAGTTTGTCAATACGGTTTCCATTCTGCAACAGGGGGTGATTGCCCCAGCAACGGCGATTGCGGTCCCGATTGCCCCACCTCCACCGGCTCCAGCCCCACCCCCTGTACCACCACAGAAGTATGCCATGATGGCTGCAAAAATTGAGAAATATGCACCGAGAATTTTGCCCTGTATCTTCTTCACCTTCTGTTGCCTTTACTGGCCTTATTTGCTCATTGCGTCGGACTATTATAATTTATCAATTGACCCCGAGATGTACTACCACGTTTAAGATTTAATTGTTATGAACGGGTATAATTACCGGAAATTGTGAAATAAGTCCCTTTACTTGTGTTACTTCAAGCTCAAAACATTGAAATTATAACAGAGGAAGTTATTTTGGGGAGGGCACTTATTTCAGTATTTACGGTAATTGGTCGTCATTAAACTCTGGAGCTCAATATAACCCAATTAAGGATTTAAAGACACTTATTAAAGACAAAACAGGATTTGAAATTTTACAATTTTATATACGTACCTTATTGCAAATTTCGGAATGAGACTGTGTTAATTGTATAATCTTATTGTATCTTTACCATTTATGATTTAAAAGTTTATCTAAGTTTATGAAGCAGTAAGCAATTTGCCTTTAATTGTAAATATTAATCTTAGCAAGTCACAGAGGGTCAAAAATGAATCGAATTTATTACGCCTTAAGGTTTAGAAAATATGTATCGTTATTATAAATGATTTATGAAGAGAACGCTAATTTTACAATGGAAATTCCTGAATTTTTAGCTGACTTTTGTGATTTTGTCGGCGAAATAGCTTTAAATAACAATGTATAATATGACTAAAACATGAATACTATAAATATCAACAAACCAAATGGAAAATAAACGGATTTTACAGATAAACGTGCACATTAAACTAACTTCGAGTTTCGTGAATAGGCTTTAAAAGTATTTCGATTTTTCGATAAAATTTGTGAAATAAAACGGTCAAAACTAATATTTATGTGTGCACAATTACAGAATGTTTTAAGACAAAAAACAACGGCAATTCAGAATGACAAAACTACAACGTTCGATTTAGACCGACCGGATATTTCTCTGGAATTTAATCGGATTATGATCAGAACAAACTATAGAATTTTGATCAGGGTTCAATCCTAGCACGTTCTTAGGAAGTGAATGCCGATTTCAACAACGTTTGTTTATTCAGATCAAACTCATTCTATCTCAATCGGAATTCGTCAATGACGTCAATTTTTTAATCAGTCATAAATCTAATTATGGATAGTCTCCCACACTCTATACATTCGTTTGAAAAAGAAGAACCTAGTAATGAGAAAAGTAAATGGATGAGCCATTCTGATCATAAACTACAAAATAAGCAACAGGCCAAAACCAGAAAACCCGGTTCAGATTCTAAACTTAAACTTGACTCTGGATTTTATTAATGAGATTAAAAATAGATTGGAATGCAATGTACCTACGCAATCATTTATTACTATTGCAGGATATCTGCTCATGTACACTTGTCAAGTGGGGCCAAGAATTATTCCAACGTTTCCAAAAAGAGTCGGAGATTCACGTGTGTGCCTTCATTATTATGTCTTTTCCAGAAATAATTCCTCAGCCTAATTATTTTTATTGTTTGTACAATGATTGAGTATTTCGAATTTAATGACGCAATGCTACTTAGAAAACCGCAAACAAGAGCAGAGCTTTTGATCCGGACTAAAAATGATCTCTATTGACCCAACGTGATTGATTCACCTGTCAAGTGGACCGCATAGTTATGGGGAAATCTCAAAAATTTTATAAGCCATAAAACAATCACAGTCCACATAAACTGACATGAAATGACGAAGTTACCTGCAAACGAAATATCACATGTCATTTCATCTATTACACTAAGAGTGTATTTTTGGGTGATTTATTGTTGAGCCAAATTTAAACATACACCCTTATGCAATTATCATACCAATTTACGTTTCAAAAACGAATGATCTAATATAATTATTAATGTAATATTGAATATGTAGACAGCAGATGTATTCGGAGAAGGCCAGAAATTTTTTTGTTGTTTAAATCATGTACGAGGTAAAGCAAATTCTGATGAACGGCCATCACACCGGAGATAATCCTGGGCTTAGGAACGTTTTGATAAGCCCAAGCCGTTTGTTTGACCATCAACCCTGTTCGTATATATTGTTATAGCTCCTGTGCCAATGTCAATGTCAATGCCAGAATGGAATTTAAAGTTCATGGCTCTGACGCAGGTGAATGATACATTTGATAATTTGCTAATTGACTCCGAAGTCCAGAAGTGATGATATTGTTAAGCAAATCGGGATTATCTTTTCTAAATCCACGCCGAAACTGATTAGGGATTTCGTCAATTACAGAGACGCCAGTAAATGGTATATAAAGCTTTCGAACGAAGCCAAAGAGCACAAACCCATTGAGGAGCAAAGTTGTAACACATAGAACCAACCGCAAGTTTTATCCAATTTGCGCTGATTCAAAATGAAAGCTGCCGTTATCATCACACTGTGCCTTTGCGCACAAGCTTACTCCAGGAGCATTGCTGGTAAGGGATAACAGATGAGTTATTAGAATAATTTTTTAAACGCAAATAAATTTTAATTGAAAACTTCCTTAAAATTTACAGGATCCGCGGATATCAAATGCGAGGAAGAAGCCGACTGGGACAAACATTACGTCAACCCAAAAAATCCAAACTCTTTCATCCAATGTACTCCATACGGGCTTCAGGTTATGCCATGCCCAGAGAACTTAGTTTTTGATCCCGTTGCTGACCGATGCGAGTATGCCACGGAAGACGGTGAAGTTGTTGTACCAGAACCGGAACCAACTTCTGCCCCAGAACCAACTTCTGCTCCAGAGCCAGAACCAGAGCCAACTTCTGCCCCTGAACCAACTTCTGCTCCAGAGCCAGAACCGGAACCAACCTCTGCCCCAGAACCAGAACCAACTTCTGCCCCAATTGAATCCGGAGAGTCTGACTCCTCTTCGTCATCTTCTTCCTCCGAATCTGGAGCTTCCGATTCTACTTCTGATTCTTCGTCATCATCTTCATCTTCCTCTGAAGAGTCCAATGAAGCTTCTGACTCAGCTGAGCCAGAGCCAGAACCAGAAGTAACTGATGCCCCAGCTGATCCAGAGCCAGAACCGGAAGTCACTGAAGCAGAACCAGAGGTCACCGAAGCTCCAGAGCCAGAAGTCACAGAAGCTCCAGAGCCAGAAGTCACTGAAGCTCCAGAACCAGAGGTCACTGAAGCTCCAGAACCAGAAGTCACAGAGGCTCCAGAACCAGAGGTCACTGAAGCTCCAGAGCCAGAGGTCACAGAAGCTCCAGAGCCAGAGGTCACAGAAGCTCCAGAACCAGAAGTCACTGAAGCTCCAGAGCCAGAAGTCACAGAAGCTCCAGAACCAGAAGTCACAGAAGCTCCAGAACCAGAGGTCACTGAAGCTCCAGAACCAGAAGTCACAGAAGCTCCAGAGCCAGAAGTCACTGAAGCTCCAGAACCGGAAGTCACTGAAGCTCCAGAACCGGAAGTCACCGAAGCTCCAGAACCAGAAGTCACCGAAGCTCCAGAACCAGAAGTCACCGAAGCTCCAGAACCAGAAGTCACCGAAGCTCCAGAACCAGAAGTCACCGAAGCTCCAGAGCCAGAGGTCACAGAAGCTCCAGAACCGGAAGTCACTGAAGCTCCAGAACCAGAAGTCACCGAAGCTCCAGAACCAGAAGTCACTGAAGCTCCAGTGGTCACTGAAGCCCCTGTTGAATCCGGAGAGACTGACTCTTCGTCATCGTCCGAAGAGTCCGGTGAAACTGCCCCAGTTGACCCCACTGAAGCCCCAGTTGTACCCACTGAAGCACCTGCCAATGGAAGCTGCAATGTAAAATGTGTTGGTGATGATCATTACTTGGTGAACCCAGGAGCAAAATGCACATCTTACTGCCAGTGCTCCAACGGAACTCCATACAAGATGCCTTGCCCAGCCGGCCTTGTCTTCAACCCTGCCATCAATGTTTGCGACTGGCCCAGGGACTACACTTGCCCAGAAAACTAAACTGGCTTCACTCTATTCAACTTACTAACATTTCATCCGAACCAATTAACTCGCGCTGTAAATATCAAATTAATTTAACAAATCAGTAAAAATTTTGTAACATTCGAAACAAAACTCCTATTAAAGAATTCGATTCTTCTGCAAAACCATTATCCGCAGTGCAGTATACATTTATCTTTGTCGTCCTTCAATCCATGGTGCAAATTAATATTTATCCATATTAATATTTAAGTATATCATTCTTTTATTCTATTAGTAGACTGATTTATTTAATACTATTAAAAGTAAATCATCTATAAAGGATTCAATCTAATCCATAATCGGAACAAAATCCCTTAAAACTTTCATGTCTTTATAATTACTTTCGACCAAAGCATGATTGTATAAATAAACAAAGACATTGATTCTTAAATTTTAATTAATTTTAATATAATTCGAAAATTCTATTTTAGCCAAGGTTAACGAAAATCTTAAACCTCTTGGTAGTCAAATGTACGAAAAGCTCACTTCAAACCCAATTTTTAAGTAAATCGGCCGTAAATACCGGATATCGGTTGTGATGCATGGTGTGGTTGGGAATTATCATAGTTGGTAACATGTACTAATTTGGTATATTTATAATTGGTGACAAAATTGGAAAACTGAATGTGGATAAAAAGCGTAGGTGAATACGACTGGAACAAAGTTATTTCGTAAGGAAGGTCCTTTCCAAACCAACCACGGCACTCTCTCACCAATCCTAGCCAAATGTATATAAAAAAAGTTTGAGAAGAAAAATTAAACATTCCTCTATAGTAACATGTCTTAATCCTATGATACCTGCATCGCATTGTAAATTGTAACGGCAACCATACATAAACTTTGCATACGTTCAAGAAAATCCAAGGAACATAAATATTATTACTCAACTTAAATCATTCATTAGTAGTTCGCATACGTAAAGTGAAGATTCGACAAATACGTTACGGACAAAGGCTCTTGTCCATTCTTCACCGATAAGTCAAGAGATACTCAGGCCAGGCTCTTGTCAAGGAACGCTATTAATTAGTCATCCCTTACCAACTACTGACCATGTCGTCCACGGGGTAATTCGACATTTTTATTACTATTTGCAAGAAGTTAAAATTTTTAGGAACTTATTATAATCATTGTAATGGATATTATTATCCAGTATATTACGCTGATTTCTCAAATATATGCGGTTTTTGAAGGATTTATAAATTTATTTCGGATTTTAGATTCGTGAATTACGGCTGTACTCCTGAGCTCAACCCTTCAGATAATCGAAATTCACCGGATAGGAGTATTTCTCTGACAATCGGGAAGGATTTAAAAGATCAAAATACTCCAAGTCATTTCAAGGAAAGGCCCGCAATCCGAGTTCGTCATGCTTTTAAATCGTATAAGAGTCGGAGAGGTGTTGTGAATGTTCTGAATGACTTTAATATGACGGTTCAACAAGGTTCTATGTAAGTATATTTTTCTTAATCTGTTCTATACACGACGAACGCGTTTTCAGAGCATTTTTTTCAATTTAAGACACATCAAAAATTACCCAAATCAATTTAAAATTTAGCCAACTATAAATATCAGCTCCTCTAAGATTTGATTTGATTTTATGCTTTCATCATCAAGCTGTTTATTGATTCATTTTTAGATGATTTAGATGATCCATAAATATATATTGTGAGCTTCAGCGATAATAACACATACATGATACATTCTAAAATACAAAGACAATTGAAATCTAAAAAGTCTCTATTTAAACTTAGTGAACTTATTACTGAATGTCAGGTCCAATTAATCAAAGACCAGAAAATCAATTTAAACTGCAAGCAGAAATATGCACGAACAAAGAGTTAAGTCCTTTGGATATAATTTAGTTGAATTACGACTCGATAACAGATCTTGAAACGCTTTTGTAAATACATTATATCTCCAAATACATACTCTGGGAATGTATTTAGTTCAATATGAAATACTCGATTGTAGTTGTATTTCGGAGTCTGGAAGAATTTTTCAAACAGATAAGAGATGCTTAAAACTTGTCACAAATTCGGAATATTATGGTCATTTTGGGCCACTTCTTCGGCTGTCAACTCTGTTCAATGTTTTGCATCAGAATGATATTTCGGAATTTTCCAACAACAACAGTTTTCTCATAATGTTGAATGTCCCAACTCCTAGGACATTAAATTGACCTACTTGCTTTAAAACGTAATGGACATTTTATAAACCTATTCATTTCATGATGGTATTGACATAAACACATCATATTCGACAATTTTCAAAAATCCACATGAATAAAGATGAAGACATTGAACATGAGTATCAATTAAATACGGAATTAGTTCCTGCAATTAGAGCCTGAATTAATAAACAAACAGGAGGAAACACCTTGGTTTCCTCCTTTCAAGTGATTTTCTTCATCTCCCGAGACGGATTACTTTGTGTAATTTTGTACAAATTGGCGATGGCAAAAAATGTATAATGACATTTATATATTATAGCCTCTAGATTTACAAATAAACGGCCTTGGAAATCAAGTCTCAATAGCCTCAACTCAACCCATACTTCTGTACGGATGTTTGTATTGTTCCTTGACTATTCATTTCATATAAATTCAAGGAGTGACTTGAGACTAGTAAAAATAGCTTTTGCAACAATCAAAATGCATACATGCATATTGATTAGGAGGAGACTAGGCTCTTGCATCGTAAACAAAAACTCTAATTTGTTCATCAAGTCCTCAACCTCGCAAGAAGTCAGACTTAAGATTAGTCTTCGACTGTTGATATGGATGAAGAATTATAAATATTTAATGGCAATGGCTCAGTTTGACAATCTGAAAGCGTTGACAAACAGAAGAGGTACCAAAAACGGCAGATCCTTTATGTGATAACTTTTTGATATGTCTGTCTGTCCGGCTGCTCAGGAACTTGTCGTTCGTTTTCGATATTTGTACTACGGCAAAATGTCCAAACGTGTTAAAATTCTTAAATAAAACTGTTGCCTGTAGTCACATCGAAAGACAAGAGGTCACAGGTATAAAATCTTAAAGAAATCCAATCACGTTGGGTAGTTTTGGAAAGCTATGATTAATATGTAGTGACTATTGAGAAACGACAAGATCAGCTTGTCGATGTTTTCATGATTTAAGCATTCATTTGTTTTCTCATTTACGATACTTTGTTATATCCGTGATATGGTTTATGATGCGTAGGACTTTAATACATTCAGAATACATTTTTGAATACATTCATTGAGAATACATGACCAACTGCCTCTGAGTTATTATTATTATGGATAAGATGATTGCAGGTTTAATTATGCAACCACGCTTTCCATGCCCATATACCACACGCTCCGTTTTTGTTGAACCTGAAGAATACTAATTAAAGCAGAGTAAGGATTCAACGGTAATTAATTCTGCGTGTTTGCATTTAATTTATATTTGAATTTGCAGTTACAGCCTTTTAGGCTCATCCGGTTGTGGGAAGACAACGATCCTCTCGTGTTGCGTTGGCCTCAAGGACCTTGATCAAGGAGATGTTAAACTTTTTGGCAGTAGACCGGGTTCGGCAAATAGTTCAGTCCCGGGTCGTGATGTTGGTTATATGCCGCAGGTATTTATTATTGGGATTTTGAAACATATTTGTAAAAATGTGCAAATGCATGAAAGTCAAAATAAAACATATTTCAGGGTTAAATCCAGGAAAGAAGAGATTTTTTAAATAGTGAATTTAAATCTACAGTTCCAAATCATTTAAAACAGTACGATTAATATTAAGAATGCCAATTACAAGATTAACTACAGATCTAACTAATAGGTATTTGTGTGTGTAATAAAATTCCCACCATGGGAGCCAGACGGAATGGGCATTCTCATAATTAATTTCCTCTTCAGGACTTTTAATTCAGATCATGTTAAGCTGTTTTCTTGGAAATTTTGTAACGATTATGAATATGCTCGGAATAAATTTTAAAATTTACCGAAAATCAAGTAAAATGGAGGAGGTAAACGAACCGATTTTACGAAATATAATTGGGTTTATTTTAGGAAACAGCCCTTTATTTGGAGTTATCAATAAAAGAAGCACTACAGTATTATGGGCGTCTGTTCGGAATGTCATTTTCAGCAATTAACGAAAGCTTGGAGTTTCTTATCAAACTCTTAGCATTACCATCTCCAAATCGACGAATCGCCTCTCTTAGGTAATAATTTATAGTATCTATCGGATTTTTTAGATTTATTATTTATTTATCCTCTATCCCGGTGGGTTTTCCCACGTTTGATGTCGTAGATTGTGTAGTTTATACGAAATGCATGCTTGACTACAGAAATCGCAAGCTATTACTTGTAAAATTATTAATTAGAGGTTTTGACGACCACCAAAGAAATCAGTCTCACTCCCCTATTTTCTGCCGACAATTCAGTTCTATTATTGCCTATTAATCGAAGTTATCTTTTCAGTGGGGGTCAAATGCGACGCGTTTCATTTGCCATTGCCTTAGTGCATTCACCGAAACTGATGATCCTTGATGAACCCGTAAGCTTATAAATATAATTCTATTAAATTTCAAAGAAAGCTTT
Organism: Desoria tigrina; assembly: GCA_906901685.1. NCBI lineage: Eukaryota > Metazoa > Arthropoda > Collembola > Entomobryomorpha > Isotomidae > Desoria > Desoria tigrina. Next base: position 2,370,153 of record CAJQTU010000007.1, read on the forward strand.
ATCAAATAAAAATTTGTAACAACCTGTATTTACAACCCCAACATTATCGTCAAGCCATCAAATGAAACATTTTATAATGAATAAGGCTAACCTTGTGCCTTGAATTTTTGGCTATTTAGCTTCTAGGTTAATTTTGTCATATACGAATTTGCATCGAATTGAATTCCAAGATATCTTTCCACATGGTCCTTCTATGTTATAAGCAAAAAGTTATAAAAATTATTATTTTGTTAAATTAGACTGTTGGTGTGGACCCATTATTACGGCAGAGGTAACGTTTCTCTAACCTTTTTGTTTACAAATACGTTAAAAAATAAGAATAGATTTAAAAACACGGAGCTTACTTAATCCAGCGAAATAGAACTCTATTGATATTCCTAAACATTTCTGTTAAAAATATGATAAGTATAATATATCTAAAAAATAAAAATATGATAAAATACGATATAGTATCTGGAATCATTTGGTCAAACTGGTGACTTCCGGAAAGACAACTGTGGTCATTACAACACATTACATCGAAGAGGCTAGACAGTCAAACCAGGTAAGGAACATTGTTTAGGGTCAAATCTTCCCTTGAAATGAGCATTGGGAACAATTTCCAGATTTTCCACAGAATTATATAGTCTTATTTATGTCTATGGGATTTTCAACTCTCATAAAATACTTATATAAAAATCACAGAAATACAATCGTTGCTTGTCCATTGTCGGAAGCGTTATTACTTAACATCGTAATTTTGAAAATAATACAGATCGGATTGATGAGAGGAGGGCGGATTTTAGCAGAAGATTCGCCATTATCTTTGCTAAAACGGTTCAACACCAACCTCTTAGAAGACATAGTCTTAAAGCTATGTCTAGAGGACACTTCACAGGAAGAAACGGATTCCGTTTCGTCCACCTCGACATCTTCGACCCCCACATTTCCCCATTCTCGAATAATTAGAAACTCCATCAAAGACCAGAAAATACCCACAATTTTCGATGATCTCAAAACAACAGAGGTTAAAAATGGGTCAATCGCTATAGAACATTCTGAAGCTGAACTAAGAAGTGTGAAGCACCGGAAATCTACTGACCTGTCTCCACAGCATGTCAGCTTTGCTTATGACGATCTTGACGCAGATAACCCTACGAACAAAGATAAGAGTTGGGGTTTCATGGATTCAGGGCATCGGATCAGTGCAATGACGGTCAAGAATATTATGTTCCTCTTAAGGAATATCCCGTTTCTCCTATTCGTTGTCTTTGTTCCTGCCACTCAAGTTATTGTAGTTTGCATCGCCATTGGTCAAGATCCACAAGGACTCAAGTTTGGGTTGGTCAATTTCGATGCCCAGAATGCTAGCGGTTGTGATTCGGGAAGTGGATGTGTCAGTGGGGATAATTATACCGGAAGTGTTAGTTGCCAGTACTTGGAGATTCTGGAACGACATGGGACACTCGATATGGTAATGTTTTCCATTTTTTTTCCGGCTTTACTATTTCGTGTCTTATTTTTACTAAAAAAGTATGTATAAAAGTCAAATAAAATACATAGATATAATGCCATGAGACTCTCTGGACGTTTTTATAGATAATATTAATCTCGAAAGATTTTGAAATTGCTGCATGAATTATATTTTTCAACTACTCTATTTCGGAAATATATATGATCCAACAATGAATTAATTTTCAGGTAACCTATAAAACGGAAGAAGAAGCAGAGGCGGATGTTGTAACTTCTTCGATTTGGGGATACTTGCTTTTTCCGGACAATTATACGGCATCAATGAAAGATCGCGCTATGTTTGGCTCACATGCGGAAATCGATACAATTTATGGATCCAGAATTAAATACCGATTAGACCAGTCAAGTAAGTGTAAATTATTTAGAAGTCAATAAGTAGTACTTTTCTTGTTGTTGTTGTTATTATTGAAATCGCGTTAGAAATTAAAAGTCTACTTAATTATTTACAGATCTTCAAATTTACCGAGAAATTGTAAAGGTATTTCTCGATTCCTTCGGAACCTTCATGCACAATATCGCTCAGAACTGCAACATTGATCCCGTTTTTGTCGAATTACCATTTTATGTAAGATTCATTTAATGTAAATCATGTTGTGCTGTGAATCATTCAGTTTTAAAATTAATGTTTTGATTTACTTTTAGTTCGATAAACCAATTTTCGGCCAGGATTCCATAACCTTTACTGACTTTCTTGCCCCAAGTATTTTCCTTGCGTACGTAAATCTGCTGTATAAGAATGCTAAGATAAGGTTATACAAATTTATGACTTGCCTAAAATATACATTTTTAGTGTCATGTTTTTCTTCCCCTTGTGTGGAAGTGGTATTGCGTATATAACGGAAAAGAAATCGGGGACCTTGTCCCGTATTTTGGTAGCCGGGATGACAAGTTTTGAAGTCATGACAGCTTACCTCATCGTCCAGCTGGTCATTCTCTGTGTCCAAGCTACTTTGGCTTTCCTGATAATGAGCCTCGTCTTCAAAATACAGATAGCCGGTCCGATGATTTTGGCCATTGGGTTGGCTTGTCTTGTTGGAGTTGCTGGAATGTCTATGGGTAAGTTGCGTCCATCGGTTAACGTCATTCATAAAAATAATAGCTTGGATTAGATAGTAGTGTAATTTAAACAGTCATGACTAGCATTTAATTGTAATTTCTTAATAATCCAGGTTTCCTACTCGCAACAATTTGCTCTGAAGAAATCCAAGCAATTCTCCTTGCTCTGGGAACCTTCGTTCCTCACATGCTACTTTCGGGTAACTCTAATTAACTTGTAATTTTAATAGCACTGTAAATGCATTTAGAACCATAGAACCTATTTTTCGTAAACATTCAAATGAGGGGAATTTATTTCGAGGTACATTTTTACTGTTGTTTATTGATTATTAAAAATTCTAGTAAAATTAAACCTCAATTGCTTTTAAATACCTTTTGTAAAGTTCGCAAAGTAGAAAAATATAATAATATTTCAGGATTTTGTTCTGAGGGGAGGGGGATTTATTTCAGGATTTACGGTAATTTTCTGTATGGATAAAAAATGGACAATGGTCTAAAGGGTATTGTTGTTGCAGGGATGATGTGGCCAATTGAAGGGATGCCGATTTATCTTCAGTATTTCAGTCACATGTTGCCCTGTACATTAGCGGCTGAGGGGATGAGATCGATTTTATCACGGGGTGTAGGGTTCACGCATCCAACGGTTTGGCCTGGCTTTGCTTCCATAATTGTCTGGATCGTCGTTTATTGGATCCTTACTATTCTCATTCATAGATTGTCTTCAAAGAAATAATAATCAATGTAGATATTTTATATATTTACGACTATAAAAAAAATAAGTAAAATATGAAAACACAATAAAAATTGCAACATCGCTTGTTTGCTGGTTCTGATTTCTAAATACGAATGCTTTAAGGGCAGCTACACAACTACAATTGATTGTATATATCTAGATAAGAATGACATTGATGTGTAATGATACAATGTGCGAATAAAGTATTTGACGTCTGTCTGTTGTCAACAAAACGATTGAAAAAAATCCAAATAAATTAAATCTGCTCTAAAACGGTTGCAAGTTGCAATACCGCTCATCCCCCGCCCCCATCATCATTTGCTAACTAATTCAGAGTCGTATTAGGTCAAAAAGTTGGTCAAGGTCTTTGTGGTTTCGCATCTCCCATAAATACATGAAAATTTATGTATCTTCATATATATATAGCTTCTAGTAGCTTCTCATGGTTCGGAATGTTCAACAAATGTAAATGTATAAGGGTAGTAAGGACTTAATTAGGGAGAGTAAAGTTGTTTGGGACGCTGGATAATTTTAATATATGCATTTTTTGGGTAATCTATAATTCTATACTGCTGTGGATGTCGATAGCATTATGTGCAATGTCCATTCAACCCACCTAATACATACATACATACATGTCAATAGCATTCCATTCATAGATAATTATCAATTTTGTTTCTCGGTTTCTATCTTACAAAAATAAATCGTAATCAGTCTCTGGTATCTCAGTTTTGAGTAGTCCGTCATTGAGATTCTTAAACCATTCTCGTCGGCTGATATTGATATGGAAAGAATGTGCTAAATCAGAAAGCTGATCAATGTAGATTTTGCAAGAGAAAGAAAACCTATCGTTATATTATAGTTTCAGCGGCTGATAACACTATCATCTATGTATACACATACATCAGTTCAAAATGGTCCGTGCGCAGGACGGCTCGATTTGTAAAGCTCGGATGAAGATACCTGTGGATAATAATAACAACAAGTGGGGAGTCGAGTGGACTGTGTGCTGCCGTGCTGTGTGTGTCATAGTGTTATCATTCATCTGATTCATCATCATTGCATAATATCGATCATTCCACATTCAGCGTTGAGGAGTCAGTGTCGTCGCCGGTCGCTGTCCCCTCGTCTCATCATCACAGTACAGTGCAAGAACAAAAACAAAATGTCAAAGTACCTGGGTAAGATCTTAAGAATTACAATAAGCATGTATCATGTATGCATATATCTAACATCAAACATCGGGTCGTGAAGCGTGAAACGCGATTTACGTGTATTACGTCGTGCACTACCGGAATGAAATTTACCTATTATTCAGTATTGCATTCTGCTTGTTGCCTGTGTAGTTTCAGTTTCAGTTCAAGAACTGCGAACTGGAATTACATAGCACATAGTGATTGATTGTAAATTGTAACGAATTTCTCCAGCTGTATGCAATATGATCATGCATTTTTTTAATTTTTAATTGTTTCTTTACGATTTTTTGATATACTAGGGGATCCGTCGATCATGGAACCAGTGACCGTGGCGAATGAGGGTTACGTACGACTGAGCGAGGATATTCGAGAAGGACTCCTATCAGTCTACCGTGAATCTCCAGAATCCCTTGAGGACATGGTTATCCCCGTGATACACTTCAACTACTACGCTTCTCCACCTAAAAGGCCACAAAATTTGATCCCAGCCGAATTTGCGGTCGCCAGATTTAGTTTAGAGAAAGGCTTTGAGCACATAGAAGGGTCACTTATTGATCCTGGTAAGGTTTTCACTCTCCCATGACTTGACAAATTAAGACAACAAATAGAGTACGTTAAGTTCAGGTCTCAGGAAATAATTATGAAACATTTACTAGGCGATTGTGGACCCGGAACGCTTGCGGAGGTACTTGAAAGGTGTCGAGATATTCTGTACGTCCCAAAGCCCCCGTATACCTTAAAAGTATGTGTTCCAATTTAAAATACAGAATGTTGCAAAACAAAATTTCATTCTACATCTTTAATTAAACCTAATTTTGTAGCAAGGGTTGGCCTACTCAGTAGGTGAAGACCGATACAAGGAGATCGTCCGAGTAATTAAAAATAACGTTTTCTATAAACGGGTATGTTTTAATTTCAATAGAACCGAGTTCGTCTTTTTACAAGAATTAAAATCGGGCATTTTCAAATTTCAGATCTATGAGTGGAATCCTGTCTTTACTCTGTCAGAACATATCCCCGTTGTTACCGGTTGCTTGAAATGGCTATCTGAAAAATGCGGTTGGGATTTTTTTTCGCCCTTTAGAAATATATGTAGATATTCATGTTTTGATAGATTCAACAGCTTTTGCTAAAATTGATTTAGATGACCACCTTGAAATCGGCGTGTTTCCATTGGAAATCCTAATCTGTGAGTTGTTCCGTTTAATCCGCATCCGGAAATCAATTGGAAGCATGGCCTTGCATTGGAATACGGATGCATTTGAAAGTAATTCCGAAGTGCAAAACATTTTTTCCCTTGAAACTCCTGCTACCGTCAAGTTACGTCTGAACAATACCTACTGGAATACTCGTCTTAAACTTGGCTGCCATTGGCATCAGCGGGTACGTGCTGTAATCAGATATTGAATGTAAATGTATACCAAAACTACCAACGTTTAGTTTGATCATATGAAATATTACTCTCTATTTAGGAAACGAAAAATGATGGTCTTGGGATCTGCTCAACATTACTTGTTAAAAAATGGAGTAATTTGATCATTCATAAAGGGTTACAGTTGATGGACCGTGAATTTGAGTCCAAGATCAAAGACATGAGAGGGCCCGATATATATCCTCGAGTTTGGACAATGCAGGACGCCGTTGGAATTGAAGCACGTCAGCGGTTGGGAGTTTTTGGGGACATTTCAAAAGAGAGATATGATGCTTTAGAGGATGGATTCATATTTTCAAATTTTATAACTGAGCTCGAGCGGCGGTTTCCAAATGGATTTACAAAACAACCGAAGGATATCATATGGCCAGTTGACCAGTCCATTGAAATTGATCTTAATTACTGCAAGAATGCAACCTTTAGAGTTGTTGACCCTGATCCCGAAGGACGAGCTCAAAGGTTGAGATTGAAGATCCGACGCGACGCCGAGAAAAGTCAGAAAGAAACCGAAGATCTTTGGCAGCACAAAATCAAGATAGAACCTACTAAACCTGAAGCTTGATCAGGCTTGAAATTATGTTAGAATATATAGTCCGACAATTTACTTTTTTTAATTTTAGAACTTTATTGGAAAACGTATATTTAGATTAGATTTTAGTAAATTAAAAAACGTACTTTGTTGTTTAGTTTTAATTTAGAGTAACGACTTTAGAATACAGTTATATGTTGTATTTCGCAAGGAGCAACTTCCACTTTTTTATTTGCAGATTCCAGTGTTAATGTAGAGTAGATTTACGTTTAAGACTTCAAAGTCTATAGAAGTGTAGAAGAATAGCGATCGCTTACCATTTATCTAGATATTAAAGTGTGGACATGGGTTTAACGATTATTATTCAATATAGTTGGCGACAATGAATTTTAAATTTACAATAAAATCTACCCAATATACTCAGTATTTACGACCCAAAGATTTTATGCAGTTTTCTTGGGCAAAATCAAATGTTCTGTTACATAGACTCAGAATGCAAATAACGCGTTTGTTTCGTCAAAATTAAGCTGTAAAAGTTAACATCACACGATTATTTATTACACAATTTGCTTGGATTGAAGCAGACAAATTACATTACAGACATGTCGAAATGATTCAGAGTTTACCAAGTTCAGCTTAATGGCATTACTGGTATCCATAATGGAAGGTAGTTTAATCGCAAATTAGCAATCTTTCCAGAAAAATAAGGCCATTGAAGAGAGTGAAATTAAAATGGTTTCCGATAAAACTTTATTTTTTTATTTTTAACTTATACCGAATCTTAAGATACATTTAGAAGGATTTAATCCAAGTCCCAATTAACCATTCATGTTCCTGAATGCCATTCATTTAAGATCATTGTTTCCACATATTTCCAGGAAGTCCTTCATCTGAAGTTATAAAACATCTTGTCAGAATAAAATTGATAGAGTAAGGCCATAGTCTTCATGGGGTTCCGTTTTAGTACTCAAAATTTATTACAAATTGCAGTGCTATTATCTTCAAATCCGTCATTCAAGTATTTACAGTTTCCTCTTGAAGCCTCGGCTATTCAGGTGTTTGCATCAATTTGGGTTATTGATTGTGTACCGGTTTCAGACGTTATTTCTCCAGCGTTTGGCATCAGAATTTCTGTAAATACATCGGTCACGGAATGAGCAGCGATAGCGAGTCCCTCGGAGGGTAAGATATTTTAAGAACCGATTTGAATTAATAACTCACGGTTTCATACGATTTACAAAGTTTTTAAATAAAACCTTAGAGTGGTAAACGAAAGCTTGGAATACCATGACACAGTTTCTGACGAATTACCGTCCTCACCAACGGCTAAGAAATTCACCAATTGTAACAAATCCGTGTCCATTGACGTGGACGAAATATCATTCTGTCCACCCGCTGCCCAACGCTCTGCAGTTTCAGTTCAAAATGCTTCAAAGTTTTACAAATCTGCAAAGGGAACATCGGCTGTTCTTAGCAACTTTAGCATGACGGTGAGACAAGGGACCATGTAAGATATTCATTTTCTACCTAATCTTAATAATTCTATAATTCTATACAAAATTTCCAATAAAATAAAATAAATTTATCGGATATTTTACAGTTATAGTTTACTTGGAGCCAGTGGGTGTGGTAAAACGACGCTCCTCTCTTGTATTGTTGGCCTCAGGAAGCTGAATTCGGGGGACATTACGGTGCTTGGTGGGAAACCAGGTACGGTTGCCAGTGGTGTACCGGGTAAACGGGTTGGATACATGCCTCAGGTAAAAACTTAATTAGTATTTTAAATCTAAAAAATCCTATTGGTTTTGGGCATTAATTTTAAAACAGTGGAGATCCAAACTATTGTTTCCGAGTAATAAGTTACATTATAAACCTATTTCAAATACATTACTACACGGGATCTTATCAAGTAATCAAGAAATGAAAGGAGAGGGGGCTTATTTAACGATAAATCTCTTCCAAGGGGAACCAATACCTGTTTATTACGAATAATACAAATAAACAGAGATTTTAAATTGCAGGAGATAGCATTATTTGGAGAATTCTCAATTGAAGAAACGCTTCAGTATTATGCTCGGATGTACAGCATGACAAGGTCACAAATTGAGGAAAACATTGCATTTTTAATCGTCTTCCTCAATTTACCTCCTTCGCACCAACGAGTTTCAAGTCTGAGGTTTGTATATTTATTGAAAATTATAATTCAATGCATCGATCATAACTTCCATAATAAGTTTTAGTTGATGGTTCTGTCTGGACTCTGATTTTAATCCTTGTAGCGGAGGTCAAAAGCGGAGAGTTAGTTTTGCTTGTAGCTTAATCCACAACCCAGAACTACTGCTTTTGGATGAACCTACTGTTGGCGTGGATGCTCTGCTGAGGCAGAGGTGTGAGGATTTGATTGAATTCCAATGATATAAATACAACCTCGCCAAAAACTCAATTCTCTTTTAAATGATCAACACCAAATATAATATGCTAAAATGTTTTAACAGTATTTGGGACCATCTCGTAAAACTCGTATCAACGGGCAAGACAACGGTTATCATCACAACACATTACATTGAAGAAGCACGGCAATCTAATACGGTTAGAAAATGCCAAATGCTTTACATATAAATATTTTGGCATACAAATAAAACCAATGCATTGAATAACCAGATTGGACTGATGAGGAATGGAAAGTTATTGATGGAAAACTCTCCAGGCAATTTACTGAAAATGTACAAAACGAACCTATTAGAAGACGTAGTGATGGCCCTCTGCCTCAAGGACAGTGGCCAGAGCTCCAATAAATTACCAATACCAGACACGAAAGAGCTTGAAGATACGAAGAGTTCAAATCTGATGGACCGCTCCGTGGTGTCAATTCCGTATCAAAAGAACAAACAAGTTGATGAGGGTGTTCCCAATAACTGGAGGAAACTTCATCGGGCATCCGTGGTGGCCGACCTTCGTCATCAACCTGAGAAAATGGAACAATTTCAAGACTCGATGAATAGAATTCTGACGCTAAGCGTAAAAAACATACTGATCCTTCTTAGAAATGTCCCGTAAGTGGTTCCAACTTTTTTATGTGTTTCATGAGACGACAGAGTATTTTTTTAATGACATCCGTCAAACTATTGTTTAATAATTCCTAGGTTCCTAAGCTTTATTCTGTTAGTCCCAGCAATGCAAGTTATTATGGTCTGCTTAGCCATCGGTGGTGACCCAAAGGAACTCAAGTTCGGGGTTATGAACTACGAACTCTCAGCAAATGGAACCTGTCCTCAAGTTACGGGTTGTCCTTTTAACGACAACTATACGGGACTTATCAGTTGTCAGTATACAAACTCCTTGGATAAAGATCTTGTAGAAATGGTAACCATTTTACTTGTGGAAATATTATTACAAAACCCTGCTTGTTCAATTCCAACTATCTACATATTCGTTGATCTAGATACCGTATGACGACGTGGACGCTGCGATCGAAGATGTGAGAAAATCCAAGATCTGGGGCGTCATGACTTTTCCCTGTAATTACACGAACGCTTTTAAGGAACGGGCCATGTTCGGGAATAATGCTGAAATCGAAGATGTGTTATCCTCTAGAATCAATATACAAATGGACGTCTCGAGTTAGTGTTTTATTTTTAGAAACTTATTCTGCACTAAATATGGAATTTACACGGTTTTAATGTTAAATTCGAAATTAGATAAACAGATTGGGACTCAACTGACCAAGTACTTATTTGAAACCTTGTATAAACTCACGAGAAACATATCCATCGCTTGCGACATTGAACCGGAAAGGTCGGAAGTTCCAATTCATGTTAGACAATGACACATCTTTTGAATACGAATATCCTAAGATTGGTTGTAGTTTGAATTTTAAATTAATCTTACAAATGTTTTAGATGGGACCCCCTATTTATGGAGATGAGAATACGGACTTTCGGGAGTACATTGCTCCAAGTGTCTTATTAGGGTACGACCAAAAATTCTTAGCGTCGGAATCGGAATTATTGCAAAAATTATTTAAAATTATTCAAAAAGCATTTAAATCATCTGTGTTTACTAGAATCATATTTTTCTTCCCGTTGTCATCAAGTGGATTGAACTTTATAACGGAAAAGAAGCTCGGGACGTTCGAAAGATCGATGGTTGCAGGAGTCACAACTGCCGAGTTCATGATCTCTTACTCTCTGATACAATTAATCGTTCTTGTAGTTCAGACGATATTTGCCTTTGGATTCTTAATCCTAGCATTTGGCATCAAAGTCAATGGGCCATTTATGCTGGCTATCATAATGGCCCTTCTTATTGGAGTCGCTGGGATCTCCGCAGGTATTTTTTTTAAATGTCCAACAATCTTGTGTCTAAAAGTGGCTTAATTTTTTAATGTTTTATTACAGGATTTGTTCTATCAGCCTTTTGTAAAGAAGAGATTGAGGCTGTACTTTTGGCCATGGGATTGTTTTTCCCAAACTTATTGTTGGCCGGAATGATTTGGCCACTTGAAGGGATGCCCGTAATACTGCAGTATTTTTCATATGCCTTACCCTGTACTTTGGCCTGCGAGACGATGAGATCGGTTGTTAGTCGAGGCCTTGGATTATCTCACATTAAAGTTTGGCCTGGATTTGTGTCCACCACGGGATGGATTATATTTTACTGGGTTTTGTTTGCTTTTATTCAAAGGGCCAAGTCAAGGCCTTGAGGCAACTTAATTTTTATTTAATTACTAAAACAGTTTTAATAAGATCGAGATAATGTGCATTATAAGATAAATACGCGAGTTAGACAAACACAAAATAAGTTGTCGGCTTGGATAAAATAAATAAAATAAATTAGTATAATTTGTGGAGCTGCCGGAACTTTTGTCGGTTTAAATTAAATTAACAAAAAATAAATAATAGTAAACTGTTAATGATATAAGGAACTCTGTCCACCGTATCTCGGGGATAGTTGGTCGGGATTAATGTTTTGTAAAAGAGCTGGTTCCCAATATTGTTTATCGGTGTATATGTACATCTTGTTAACAAAATTTCGTTTCAATGTTGGCTTAAGTCTTTCCAACATTCTTATAAATGATGGAGGGCCTGAAATAACCCGTTCAGATGTTAATAACATTATTAAGAGGGTTTAACTACTTAACTCGCTGTGTTGTAAAACTTGGTCATTAAAAATAACTTACTATTGATGAAATAAGCCATCTTGAGACTGTTTGGGTAATTCTTCTCCAGAGTTTCAACAAACCATCGGAATGAATGAGCCCCTAAAATATTTCAAATGCAAGCTTAAATCGACCATGTTTTCCGGTTTTTTGTGTCTTGCACATTAAATGTTCATCTGTGTGAATTTTGTAAGCATTATGTAAGTAAAGTCCCTCTACTCGTTGCTTCGCCGGGTAAAACTCGTCCCATGAACTGTGTGGGCTAATATACAAATAGATGAAATGAGTTTTACCCGGCAAGTCAACCGGCACAGGGAATGAAAACTTGTAATATTGTAACAAAACTGCAAAAAAATATTCTAAAGTATTCTAAAAGTAGCCAAAAATTTGTAATCCACCCCTGTTGCAATTAAAGCTTAAAATTAATATCAATGTTTACGCATCTCTAAATACTGTCGAAATCAAACCTGCAGAATGAAGAGCGGTGAAGCCCTCCATGTCACAAATTAGCACAAATTGGGAACAAGGCGTCTCATGGGTCTTGACAAAAAGCTTTACGCTTTCCAACATTTGAATGAAGTGAGTCCTTAATTTGTCACCAGACACCACGGACGACTTGGTTTTCTCAAGGTAGCTCCTCGGGGTTCGCCAATCTCCCATAGGCATCGTTAACACTTGAATTAACAATAATTAAGAACATCAGCCGATGAATTACTAGAGAATTTACTCCGTTGTTCAATTTTAAGGGGTCATCATTACATAGCCTACATACATACGTGTCATTCTAATACCTTCTCACCGCACCGTCTTAAAACAACTGTTAGGGTTGGGATTTAAGGGATTAATAAATCCTATCACCTATACAAATATTATTAAAATACCTCTATCTTACAATTAGTCCCTAGTAATCCATCTATATTACTTACTTTGTTTATGAACAGTCCCTTACAAAGAAACTATAGTCTTAACATGTACACACATGTATGATTTGCTTGTATAACTGTTATACCATCACAATTTTTACAAAGTAATTAACGGCACTCACATGGACAGCCTTCTTTATCTTGACCTCCAACATTGAAGAAAAAGTGATTTAGCATATCCTCCGGTACTGGTTCATTGGCAAGGCGATCCACCTCCTTCTTCTCACGCCAATTCATTGACTTCATACCAAAAAATTAATTTGCATTATTTTATTTTAGTTATTTTTTAGAACAAGATTTGAGAAGAATTATAAAAGATGAAAATAACTTTGTCTCTATATACCTTCAAGTATGCTTTCTCTGCTTGATCGACATTCCAACCGGAAGCTGTTTAATTTAAAATTTAAAATTTATAATGCTATTATAAATCATATAGCACATGAAAACAACGAACGGTCTTTAAATTATGAGATCTTGGTTATAAGCCTGACATAATAAAATGCGATGTAGTCAACTTACCAATAAGCCAGTTATTCAAACGGGGAACTGCTACCAAGGCAGATGACTGGTTATTGGCGTCGGAAATCAATCTCGAGGCTATGCGATCTTCAAGCTACATATTCAAAGAATATATTCTCAACTTTTCGAAACCAGGCCAAATTACATCGGAGTAAACCATGGAAAAAGGTTAAGTGGATTATCTAACCTGATTAAGAAGAAGACGCTCATGAATCGCCAAATCCTTAAGAGGCATTCTTCCTGATAACTGAGATGGCATCAAATCAATCGGGTACGTGTTCCTTTTGTACTTGGTATCTTATAAAACAAATAAACTTACGAACTAAAAACTGTTATTCCACAATATGAAATACTCTCGAATAAACTATTATCAATTTAAACATTTCAATCCATCCTCTGCATTTTTTTTTATTTCGACATTAGTATATGTAAACGATAAAGACTATATTATTAAGGAATTTCGGGTTTACCGGTTTTATTAAAAACCTCGAGAGCTCTGGAATCGGCAAAAATCACAAAGACAACTAATATAACTTTCACTGCCAGCATTTTAGAACTTGTAAGTTTGGGTTAAATCGAACAAATATTATCAATCAATCGGTTCGAGTATCCACGGTACGATATCCGTAAATGTTGTAAAACTGGACAACGATCCGACGTAAGGTATGAGGCTAGGACGATGATGCAATATTAAAGGATAACTCGTATACCAGTTTAATATTTTGAGTGAGAAAGACTAAAAGGAAAAACCTCTGGATAACTGCTTAAGTATCACCAGTTAGTTGGATTGCATTACAGGAGTTATTAACGATGTGCTCTTCTCTAGTGCGTCAGGAGTAATTGATATTAAGCAATGAAGGGCGACTACAATAGTGACTGATTGTGGAATAGCCTGTGAAATGGGAAATAATATGACCTTTCAATCCAGTTCAGTAGTTGTATTATTCGTTTATTCTTCAGTCCAATGTTAAAATTTAACCCTTGATAACGGCGATTGGTCTTAATTGAATACATTTCTTAGATATTCCTGCAGCATGACAAGTATTAACAACATCCGTAACATTTTTATAACTCTCGGGGGCTTCTTCCATAACGAGCTTTGGTGATGCAACACGAATGCTTATCCCCTGTTCTGCAAGTTTGCTTAAAACTTCTTTAAAGTCCAGATTTCGCCTTGATTTTGCTCTGGACAAAGCACGACCCTGGAAAATGAAAGATAAACATGCGTTTACGAGGGCTTATGAATGTCTATAGGTAAAGTGCTAAAATTGCATAATTTATCAACTTACTGCTCCATGACAAGTACTACCGAACGTCTCTTTCATTCCTTGTTCTGTCCCAGTTAAAACGTAGGAACAAGTCCCCATTGTGCCTCCAATTAAAACTGGCTGTCCGGTTAATTGATAATCTACAGGAATTAGGGGATGGTGAGGTGGAAAGGCCCTTGTAGCTCCCTAATTAATACGTTTATTTCTGAGTACCGACTACCGACACTAACAGAAAAACTAAACATTATTTGATATTATTACGAGTTTCTGTTACCTTTCGGTGCACAAGTAAAGTTTTAAGTTTGCCATCTACAACATGTTGTTCCGTTTTAGCAATGTTATGCGACACATCGTAAATGACTTGCATATCCAGATCATCAGCGGACATATTAAATTGCTTTGAAAATGCTTGTCTACTTAAAAATGTCATTGAACTTCGATTAACCCAGGCAAAGTTAGCTGCTGCTGCCATCGATTTCAAGTAGTCTTGACCTTCCTTTATATACAAAAAGTTAATATTTACAATTTATATACATAGGTACAAAAATTTGTAAAAATTTGAAAGAGGAATAAATAATAATTTTGAGGTGATTGATTACTTGAGATTGAATTCTAGCACAAGCTAATTGCCTATCATTGACTTCTATTTGATCTCGCTTCATGGCTTTTTCCATTGAAAGAAGAGCGTCAGTAGCAACTTGATGACCAAATCCACGAGAACCAGAATGAATCATGACACACACTTGACCCTAATAAATTAAAGATATTCGAATTCAGCAATCGTCGTAAAAATTGATACGCGTAGTTTAAATATAGGTAACTTATTTTGAACTAACTTTTTCTTCAATTCCCATCTTCTTAGCAGCCCACTTATCATAAATTTCAGAAACGACTTGGATCTCCGCGTAGTGGTTTCCGGCCCCCAATGTTCCAAGCTGTTGGTTTATATAAGACCCGTTCATTAACATAGTCGTGAAACGAATCATATTATCATAAATATACAAATTTTTAGTTTTAAGTAGTAAACCTGAGGTAATCCTCGTTTTTTCGCCCTAGCAGAAACTTTGGACGGATCTGCTTGTAACATCCTTCCATTCTCTTCACAATGTTCCTTATCCTCAGCCCAAATATACCCTTCCCTAAGAGACCAGTCCATACCCATTTCTAGGGCTTCTTCCAGGTCCTTGGAAGTCATTGGAATTATTCCTTTGGACCCAACTCCGACCGGAATATGATCAAAAAGAGATTGGGCTATTTGTTCCTGTAAGAATCAATTTATATTAATAAATGCCTTTAAGTCTAAAATTCCCTTTCAATCTGTACAAAACAAACCTTCACAGGAAGGACATCCTTTTCGAATAAATTGGTTCTCAGAAGCCGAACTCCGCAATTAATATCAAATCCGACCCCACCGGGGGAAACCACTGATTTCGGGTCATCGTAATCAAAGGCTGCCATATTACCGATAGCAAAACCGTAACCGGAATGGACATCCGGAAGTCCAACTGATCGGCCAACGATTCCCGGAAGGGCAGCTACATTTGCTATTTGTTTCATTCCAGGAAGAAAACCCCCCACTGCCCCAGGTCGACATGCATTCCTTAACTCGTCGAACATGAGCTTTTCCAACGCCTTGTTTACGTAGAATATACCCTCGACCTAAATTCAAAATTTTAAATACAAATGTATGTTTCAATTTAAATTAGATTGACAAAATTCAGAAAAAATTGCAGGACTTTTTTTGTATTTTAAGTCATGTATAGTGTAGAAAAAAATAACCTTACATTCATATTGGGCTGAAATCCCTTTTTAATCCTCCAGGAATGATCGTCTATCCTCTCCATGAATTTAACTTCCTCGTCGTAAGTACGGACAACCATCTTCAAACTTAACTCGTTATTGTTTTAATTGAATGGGACCTAATTAAATAATTCACCGGTGTGCGGTAACGAGATTTGAGATTCGAGTGCTGAATGTTCCAGACTGAAACCTCCAGAGTACAAATCAAAACAAAATCGAATTTAAAATCCTGGAAATCCGCCTACCACCGGTATTTCTGAACGGGGCATTACGAAGCAAGTATATAAACATGGGCTACAGATAAAAACCAAAAGCGTCTGGTTAGTTGATCGCAGCCACTGTAAAGTATGCAATTTGGTCAAATGGAATTAAATCAGCCATTTTCGACTACGTAGGCTTGTTGTGCTTGAAAATAATTTTATTGGCAATAAAGTGTCAATATAG
This sequence comes from Desoria tigrina, assembly GCA_906901685.1. Lineage (NCBI taxonomy): Eukaryota > Metazoa > Arthropoda > Collembola > Entomobryomorpha > Isotomidae > Desoria > Desoria tigrina. The sequence continues at coordinate 2,386,723 of CAJQTU010000007.1, forward strand.
TGTAGGTACTGGGAGGTTGTGTGTGTATTCCCTCCGGACTAATTCTCGATTTCTGGCGGATATACTGCGATTTGGGCTATTCTTTTTTTAGGGATGCCGCGAGCTTGGCTTTTCGAGGCTCGTGCGAGCACGAAGCAGTAGCTCAAAAATTTTAGCGAGCCGCGAGCGCTCGTACGAAGCGCTCGTCTACGAGCGCTCGTAGGAAAAAATGCTCGAGCTCGTAGACGAAGCGCTCGTCTACGAGCGCTCGTAGGAAAAAAAGCTCGAGCTCGTAGAAAAGCTCGATAATTGTCGTTATCCAGGAATGCCATCAATAGCTGAATACTGTAAAAAAAATAATTTTGTATTCTAAAAAGAAAAACGGTTCGGGAACACGATGTACTCGAGACATAATTTATTTTAAAATTAAATCCTAATATTTAATATTACATTATTACGTATTCGAGAAATTGGAAATTATTTCAGTTTCAATTTTCAATTATATATTGAATGCGATATTAATTAAACTAATTAATTGATGCATAATACATATTACTTGATATTACTATAACTGAGCTTAGAGTTGTAATTTGTAATAACAATATTAACTCTAAGTTTAGACTTAGACACCTGTAAGTCTAACTAAACCTGACCCACCGGTGGGTCAATGGTCAATGTCTGAGTGCAGTTGAGTGTAAAATGGCTTCATCAACTGAGGCATCGAGAATGTTGAGCAACCGGTAGTTGGCGGTGAAAGGATTAATTTCATTTCACCCACAAATAAATGAATTTTGTTTGTGAAAAATCGAATAAACGAAGCGAGCGCTCGATGAAATCTCAAGCTCGTGCTCGTACGAGCGCTCGTGCGAGCTTTGACCCAGGCTCGGCGAGCACGAGCGCTCGCGGCTCGTTACGAGCGCTTCGCGAGCTTCGAGCGCTCGCCTTGCTCGCGGCATCCCTATCTTTTTTGTCAGAGTGTCAGTGAAACAGTGTCGGTGTCAGATCGTGAGATTTGCAGTGTCGATAGAATTGATTGGTGCTAATTGTGGTCCGTTTTTTCGAGAAAACGGAGAATTAGTTTGAAATTTGAGTTGAAATTGGAATGGCCGTGCCATGCCGACTTTTAATTTGCTTATCGTTGAACAACTAGGATAATGTGTCTGGCCTTTTCTTCTGTCTGCTGTGATCTATCTTCACCCGAGCTATATGCTCAACCGGGCTATATGCCCACTAGTGTCCGCAGAATAGATTCCTGTTCTGTGTATTTGTTTAGAAGCTTGCTTCTTTTGGAGTCCTGAAAACTCCACCCGAGGATGGGGCAGGTATAATTCACTGAATTGAATTTAATGAATACTGAATTGAATTTACTGAATTGTCCAACGCCATCTAGCGGCACAATTTGAGCTAATTCAGTGCCGTAACTTTGTTTCATAATTGTGCTCACAACATTTCTCACACGAGATGGCGTACTTACCTTACTTTATCGCGCATTTCGTTTCGAGGTTATAAGTTTGTTTGGTTAGGTTAGGTTAGGTTCCCTAACCTAACCTAACCTAACCTTTTATACAACCTCCTTACACCTCTTGTCATTAATTAAACATGTATGTATATACTTTGTCGTTCGTGTGTACATTGTCTTTACCCCGCTGTCGTATGTCCTCTTTACCCCGTTGTCTTACGTTCTCTAATCTCTTTACCCCGCTATCTTACGTTCTCTTTACCCCGTTGTTGTCTCATTCTCTTTACCACGTTGTTTGCTAACAATGGAACGGCATCTTCTTATAAACTGGAAATGCGATATGCTATATATAAAAAAAATCAAGAAAAAAATTAGAAAAACAAAAATCATAGTGGCTCTTTTGAATGGACAGTGGTTTTTGAGAAATCGGGGTGTGAAGTGGGCGAAAAATGGGTATGTCGGGCGCTGAGTGCGTGGATTTGAGTAAGAAAGTCGACTTCTTCCTTCTTTTCGCTTTCATTCCGATAGAAAACACCCGTCTGGTTTTGTGAAAAGTCTCGCTCTCGCGCAATGTTGTTGGCCCCTGGAGTAACTCAAGGAGTTTTTAACATTTTGGACCTCCACTAAGCAACGGGAAATATGGTATGCGGAGAAAAGCGTCCTATTTAAAGCGTCCCATTATAAACGTCGATGCCATTTGCGTCCATTACGAAAAGCGTCCCTAATAAAAAGCGTCCCTTACAAAATGCGTCCCGTATCAAAAGCGTCCCTTACAAAAAATAACCCAAATTATATACATCTGTTCAGGGTTCAAGAATTTAGGATTTAAGAGGTAAAGATTAGGAATGAAATTAAGAAATCCAAAGGTTCGAGGAAAGGAAAAGAAGAATCATTATTAGATTTTAACTATTAGAAAAATAGTGTAAGGGTATCTTTACTATCACTAATTTAATTAACGAAAAAGATTACTGAAGTCCCTTTTACTTCGTGACTTCAGAAAAATACTTTTAAAAACACAAGTCCTTTGGTGGGCTTGGTGCAGTCTTTGCAGCATATATTTTTTAACAACGAATATAGGGGGACGCTCTTAATTATGGACGCTTTTGGTACGGGACGCATTTTGTAAGGGACGCTTTTTGTTACGGACGCTTTTCGCAATGGACGCAAATGGCATGAACGTTTATAATGGGACGCTAACAGGTATGGGTTCATAAAACTACTATTTTGACCCATTAAGTGCCCTCAGCCATTAAATTATGCATCAAATGCCAATTACTGTTTTTCGCTAAGTTGTCCAGATCGACCCCAACCTCTGTTGGAAAATAAAAAACGGGCTTCCGTAAATTTTAATTTTCTAACGATCCATACCAGATATTAGCTCAGTATTGGTGCGTTGGGTCAAACGTCAAAAATGTTCAAAGTGCCCCCATTGGCAACTATTTTTGCATAGCCATAACTACTCCGGTTACTCGCCCGCCCAAGAAAAGAAAACTCGAGTTTCTCTCTTTCTCCGCTGCACCCCTACTAATTACTACCTCGTGCCCCCACTTCCATTTTGCATCAACTTCCCACCCCGATTTCTCAAAAACCACTGCCCATTCAGACGAGTCACTATGATTTTCGTTTTTCTAATTTTTTTCTTGATTTTTTTTGGTATATAACACATCGCATTTCAAGTTTAAAAGGAGATGCCGTTCCATTGTACGCTTAACTTAATTCTTTATCGCTATTTATTTTAGAGACATGGCTTGGTTCGCACGAAACAAACAATAGAATTTACTGAATTGTCCAACGCCATCTAATGAGACAACGGGGTAAAGAGAACGTAAGATAGCGGGGTAAAGAGATTAGAGAACGTAAGACAACGGGGTAAAGAGGACATACGACAGCGGGGTAAAGACAATGTACACACGAACGACAAAGTATATACATACATGTTTAATTAATGACAAGAGGTGTAATGAGGTTGTATAAAAGGTTAGGTTAGGTTAGGTTAGGGAACCTAACCTAACCTAACCAAACAAACTTATAACCTCGAAACGAAATGCGCGATAAAGTAAGGTAAGTACGCCATCTCGTGTGAGAAATGTTGTGAGCACAATTATGAAACAAAGTTACGGCACTGAATTAGCTCAAATTGTGCCGCTAGATGGCGTTGGACAATTCAGTAAATTCAATTCAGTATTCATTAAATTCAATTCAGTGAATGATACCTGCCCCGAGGATGGATTTACTGTGGAAAGGAGGACAGACCATGCAGCTTCCTAATTTGTTTATCTTCAATCTTCAAGGCACAAGGGATTAAAATTAACATCTTTGCTTGAGTCTCATTCCCATCGTTCGAGATCTACGAATTCTCTTCTCGACCAAGAAATTATACAGCTAGCGAATAAAAGACCCAACACATAGCCCCCAGTACCTCACACTCTGTGTCAAAAAGTGTCCCGGGTGTTCAAGGGGTTTACCCCAGTTTCGAACTATCCACGATAGTTCGACTCTTACCCGTGTAGAACTTATTATTATTATTATTATTATTGGCATTAAACAATATTGTATCTGAAGTTACATCAACAATATAAAATATTCAATATTAAAGGTTAAATATGAATATCCGGTAACAAAGAGAAATTGGTACAGAGGAGAAGGTGGGAGCAGATTGCAGATATTCCACTTTGTTGCTCATTTTTTGCATTTATAATTAAGAATTTAAATCTCGAGTGAATAAAATCAGTTTAAACATATCGGAATGAAAATTAAGTTTATTTTCTCGGATAAATCAACTTTTATTTTGCTTTCACTCTGTCCGGCTTTCTGTGTTTGTACTGCAACTTTCTAACGGTCTGTTATTTAGGTTTTTTTGCTTTCGACAAATCATTTATAAATAATTTATGATCTTGCAAAGTGCAACAGAGGCTGAGGTTGTAAGAGGGTCCTGTTAGTCATAAGTTGGGGTGTACGGTCAAAGCAAAGGTCGCTAAGTTTAGAAATCAACCTTATGTGGTATTCAACCATGCATATTAATTTGTTTTTCGAAATATAAGAGTTTTGCGTAAAACGCCTCAACGCGTTGAGGAATAATGTGATTTTAGGACTATTTTAATGTAGTTTTACCGTGTATAATTATAATTTATAATAAGAACGTATTTTATATTATCAATCAAACACTTTCCCGATGTGCGTATGCAACTGCTTTTATTATATCAAGCTATCTCGCAATTCATTTTCGATACGCCGAAATCAAGTGCCCTGGCAGAACACAATGCCTGTCCAGGAATGGAGTCCTTCACCAATCTATCAAGTTTACGAGTAATTAAATTTGTCAATTCTGCTGCAAATTGATCTTCTATCTGCACTACACCTTTTTCGTTCAATTTAGTTATTGATAAAAGCTCTTATCAAATTCTCCTTTAAATCCAAACGAAATTAACCCTCCAATCCAATGTTACATTTAACCCTGAAAAGTTGAAACACGTCCAAATTTAACTGAAATGTATGTATACTTGTTAATTTCAAGTGCAACTCATCAATGCTCATAATCATCAATATTTAATTTGCGGGTAATCAATATTACATGATAACAACTTCGAGATGTCAGTAAGTAGCTTATAAAAGGTTTTGGAATTGATCGAAACGGTCAGTTGTAGAGAACCGTCAATTCCACTAAATTACTCCATAAAATTTGCAATCAAAATGTTGAAACTCTTGGCATTTGGCGTCGTATTGGCACTTGCTATAAGCGCTTGCACAGGTACATTAATAATTTATCAAAAATTTCATCTATATCCGTAATTATTCAAACAGGTTGCTTGTAATTGCATTTATAACCTGCCTATTAAAAGGGAACGTACTTCATGTTGGTATTCGATTTCGCGCAGAAGTTCAGGCTTATTTTGTGAAGGAATCCAGTTTAGACTCTTAAAAATGGCGGAGATTTAATATTTCGAGATAGTTGTTTCTGTAAAATATGTTTAGAGAGAAGTTATCAAAATTTATAGGTTTCTATTCTAATTTCATCATACATTTTAATCTACAGCCGTCGTCATTGACGTCGACACTTCCAAAGCCCCTGAGCTTCAGGACTTTGGCAGCCGCGTCAAGTCGACCCTGGAAGAATGGTTCCCATTCATGAGTACTCTTATCGAATCTCCGACTTACGTTCCTCCTCAACAAATCCCGATTTACTTTGACCCCGAGTACGACGGTGTGGCCTACGCTTCGGGAGGACGGATTGTCGGGGCAGTTGATTACTATTTGACCCATCAGGACGATGTCGGGTCAATGATTCACGAAATGGTTCATATCATTCAAAACTACCAGAACTGCGCTGGTTGGGTCACTGAAGGGATTGCGGATTGGGCGCGATACTACCATTACGAACCCAGCAGGATGCCACAGAAGCCAAGACCTGACCAACATTATACAAATGGCTACGGAGTCTCCGCCTACTTCTTAAATTATGTTAATGACCATTATACTTCTTATCCTATGATCTACTATATTAACAAGGACTGCAGAGAAGGAACTTATAACGACAGCATTTTCACGAGATTGACGGGAAAAACTGTTGATCAACTCTGGGACGAAATGATGGCTTCTGAAAAATCTCCTGTCCGACATTATAAGAATGCGTAAATGTACGTTTGAATTGACTAAATCGAAGCTGATGCGTTTTGAAACATTATTTAATAAATAATATATTCCCGGTTGTTGATTGCATTTTTTATTTTTAGTAGAATAATTACATTATCATATTTTCTTCGTTTAATTTGGGTGTAAACTCGGACGTGCGTGGGATGTAACAAGACATTTCGAATCAAAATATTTCGCAAACTAATTATATCATTGACCGAATTCGGAATGAGTATCACTCACCTTCTATCAATCAAAGGGATTGATAGGATTGATTGATCGATAAGAAACGTCCAGCTTTAAATCAACTCAGTCCCCCTACTTTTAAAATTATTTGCAGATTTTAAGCTTTAAAGCATGCTATTACACAGCGCAAATGTAGAAGTTAGGAACTAATGTCGTTGTACCCTTGTTGTCGTAATGAAAGGCAGGTGTGTCACGGGTAGTATTTGACGTTATTTATAACAACGCAATGTTAACGAAACGATCCATAATCTCCAGGTCCAGATCTAGAAATTTGAGGGCGGTATTAAACACTTAAGTGTTATGATGAGCTACTGTTTACAGATAATAAAATGGTAAATCTTTGACACCCCGGTCATAAAGTTTGAACAGCGATGGATTTACCTAATCCTCGTTGATAAAAAATTATCACAATACTTGCTGGTCTTTGCTCATGATTTAATTATGTTCAACAATTAGGACTCTGCATTGGGATACCTATTTACTCTTATAATTCTGCCCTGATAAAGGGCGTACTCCCAACCTACTATTATTATAAATCCGGGGTATCGTTTTTTGTGAGTCTTTTGCTTTACTTTGTAAATTCCATTAGGATCTTTCTTGGTTGAGTATTCAACGAAAAAAACAAAGTGCGTTGATAATCGTTTTACTCACCCGAAATTTTAAATACAATTCAATTAGTTTTGGAAACTGCCTGGACTGATATTGGAGCGTTTGAAAGTTAAATTGAGAACCAAAAAAGCTTGCAACTAACAACAGGTTTCAAATATTATATACTCGTAATCACTACATTCTTAATTAAACTGTAACTAAAATTATTTTAGTCTCATTATATGTATGATTTAAGAACACATGTGCCACTTTGTTTGGATTACAATGAAATACAAGATGCATAATGCGTATAGCTTTTAGATTTAAAATGAAACTGAGGATTCACTTTGTGTATCGTCTGGTATAAAGCTACGAAATCGTCTTTTGGGCTTCCAGGATTTAATTTAATACTGTTGTTGGAATATTTCTTTAGCAGATATGGGGTCAGTGGTGTCGTTTTTAGAAGCCGAGAAAAAGACATGGTCCGAGCACAAAATCGTATTCGACTCGACGGTGCGTGAAGCAAACATTAATCTCCTCGACAATTTTCGTGATGGAGATGAACTGTACTTGGGCTACCAAACCAATACTTTCCAAGGTCTCACATATCAGCATTGGTTTGTCACTGATCGTCTGTTTTTCCTCGAATTTGGATCCCCTTCAGTTGACATCTATACGGCGCGGGTGCTCATCAACACTGCTCCACGCGTCAACTACACAGCTAACGCCTTCAAGAAGATGGACAGCGAGATTCGAGACCGCATGCGCCATGTCATTGGGATGTCGAATTACTCCCTCTGTCTCCGCAATTGCGAACACGTGGCAAATTACGTGTTTCGTGGCCGATGGATAAGCTTCCAAATGGACGAAATGGGCTGCCTCATGTGCAGCTTCCGGAAGAACCTTTTGGGAAACACCTACCGACTAGTCAACACTTTCCCTTCGACTATCCGGCCACATATTTTTCATGAAGGTATTCGTTTTTTAATTATTTTATTGCATACTACTAAGGCAGCCACAGGCCCGGACGGGCCTTTGATAACATTGTTTATAAGCGATCGATAGCAATTGTTTCACCCTCTACATGTTACTTTTACGTTATTGTTTTTATTTAAAAAAAACACTGCACTCACTATGCGTTTGTCTATATCCCCACTGCCCCTAAACCTTGCTTATCTAAACACTCACTGCCTCAGATATTTAAATCTTGATAATTTGGGCAAAACTGTAACTTATTACGTACTTTTTATTCGTAACAAAGGGAAAGGGAAAACGATGTACTCTTTCATCAAGGAGCACTACACCGCAAAGCGGTTCGACTACTACCTTGACCACAACGAGAACACATACAACATCCTCGTGTTGGGTCCAACAGGGGCTGGGAAGTCCCATCTCATAAACGTTTTCTTCAATCAACCAATCTGCGACGCGGACGTTAGCCATCGGAGCGTGACGCGGGAAATGTGCTTCGTCCGCGGGAACGGGCTCATTTACAACGTTCTCACCAACCAGCACGAAGAGCGGGAAATCGTGGTGGCTGACACTGTGGGGATATGCGATACGGAATGGGATGACCAGAAAATAATCAATATGATCAAAGGAAGAGTCAGTTCGAATTTTAAGTACGTCGATGCCGTGTTCTTCGTCTTCCGCGCCGATCGGCTGCTAAAAGAACACGTCCAGAACATCAAGATCTTGATGAATTGGCTGGGTTACTACAAGGGGGCTAATTCTCTCAAATTTCTATTCGTCGGTACATATGCGGAGAATTTGACGGAGGAGAAGAAGGATCAACTGCGAATGGAAGCGACGGAGATCCTTCAACTTCGAAACACGGCTAGGACGCTGGTTCATTCGGGAGAAGACATAGAGTCTCTCGTTTACACGGGATTTCCACCGGAAGACTGTCTCAATGATAAGACTAAAATTCGGGTGGTCAACAGTTGGGAGCTTCTCCAACCCCTATTGCTCAACCCGGGTATTTCGAGACAACTGGCTAGTGATGCCAGGTTTCAAGAAGTTGCCAAGGCCCGCCTTAGTACTGGTGATATGTATGCGTGCAATATTTTATAGAGGTATGCGGTCTTTGTCATTGAATTCCAAGCGTGAAATGATTCTATTAATCTAAATGGCTGTATAAATAGCTAGTACTATGGTAAAAAAAAGTCAAACTTTTTAATATCTGTAATTCTATTTAATAAAAGAACTACAAACTTATTTATTTAATTAGACATGCAAAACGATATCCAATTCACCTTGATTAAAGGTTGAATAATAATACCTGTGCGTTAACTTCTTTTGTTCTGAGATTAATGAATGATGATTGCTGTTTTTAAAATTCGTAGCTGCATCAAAAACAGTCCAATAAAAGTAACTGCATCATTTCAGGGGTTGAAAAACCGTCTATCTGCTGCTTGTTGATAATTTATGGTTTGAGGTTCGTGAGTAATAAACGCTATGCAAAAATTGGCGTCATAAGCAGGGGGTATTTTATTTTCAACGCTCATCCCATTAGTAACCATAATATGTATCAGTATCAGAATATTAATCTAAAATCTCAATTGTTTATAGAAAGTTTAATTAAAATTGTTGAGAGCTTGTGACGTCTGCACCTTTTTTTGCTAAAGGTTCGGATTATCCTGATTATCTGACATGTCCATGCTTTTTATGGTGATGAATCCAAATGTTTTGACAGGCTTGTTTTTACCGAATTTCATTACAATCAAAGCACTTGAGCCTTTTCGGTTAGCTTTTTGGTTTTCGTTATAGAGTTGATTATAGTTTGTGAATGTTGTTATCGCGGTGAGCAGTTTTTAATTCTTTGTCTAAATTGATTGAAAAGCATTATTGTTAACTCGACTCTTGAAGTTTTTATAACACCGGCTTAATCCCTTACCTCTGACCTGTCCATAATCCCTTTAATCTTCCCTTCAGGACCAATGTAATATTTCGCAATCATCGTTCAACTCTAATTCTTCTCACTCCTCTGGTTGATTCTTTGTTTAAATATACACACATTCAGTTGGAGTATGTAAGTCGTAAGTCAGTGCTGATTTTAATTTCTACTTGGATGTCCACATACCAAATTTAAGATTACTGATTGCGGAGACATTGATTTTCTGGGATCAGAAAACACAGCTACTCTTTCCGTGAGTTTAATTAAATAATCATAATGTCATCATATAATTAACTTTAGAAGAACCTCACTTCCAAGTAATACTGAACCAATTGATCATTGAGAATCAGTAGCAAGGATGAAGCAGTTTAGGAAATCAAGATGGAAAATCATGAATGCAGTATTAATGCATTAAGTTACATCACAAACAATGTAATTCCAACCTTGAAGTATCAAGAAAAAATCGTTGTTTTGTTGGTAGGGCCTACGAAGAGCTGATAGGGGTAACATGATATTTGCAAGGAACGCGAACGGTTTGGTACCATAAACCAACCTATGCTCATAGTTAAAGTTAAGTAACGATTCGGTAATGTACAGACGCCTTGTAAACAGTTTGCATGTATCTATATATATGTAAGTAATAAAAAAAAATTACTTACACACATATTGACATAATGACACCTAAAAACAGAACAATCAACAAAATTTGTGGATAAAATGGACGTGACATTGACATCGTCCTTCAAAATTGCAACGTTTGAAAGCAATTATCAACAATGATATAGGGCATATTGGGTACTGTTTTTAGAATAGGTGTAATAAAATCACCGAGATTTTAATTTACTACCACCTTGCTTTCAAACTACTAATCATATCAAACTCGTTTCTTTATTAGAATTTCAACATCTCGGGAAGATTAAGAAACGACGTTAAACATGTCTACCTCCAGCAAGGAGGGTGGAAATAAGAGACTGAATAAAAAAGTCAAAGTCAAAGCCGTCGAAGATGGGGACTCGTACATGGAAAATAAGATCATCAATATGCCAACAATCGAAGATGGAGTCGTAGCTTTAGGCGATCTCTGGGACTGCCGTAACAGCAAGGCGACAGGGAACCTCTTTGACAAGACGCTAACGGATGTGCATCTGGAAGCGAATGTGATCAGCACATTGGACTACACACTCAGTCGGATCAGTTCCACAAGGGACCTCTACACCAAATTAAAAGTAGAAGCACAACTCTCATTCGAATTGATGGCAGGGCAGTTGAAGGTAGCGGGCTCAGCGACGTATGACAACGAAGAGACGGATGACTTCAAATCAGAGAAAATCGACTGCACCTACAAGGCAATCACCTACCAAGTTCGTGTCCGTCCAAATGTCAAGGATGTGGTCAGCCGAGACGTGGTCGAAAACATTGTGGCTGGTAAGTGGAAACTATATTTTTCCACATTGTAGCCATATTTTGCTAAATAAATGTGCATGGGGGACGTTATGAATTAGATACACAAGAGAGGTGAATGATTTGAATTTATTTTACAAAATGTAAGAGGGGTTAAGGGCTGTAGTAACAATTACCAATAGCAATTTGCTATAAGGTGTCAATTGATGTAATGCTTTTTCTTTAAAAGGTCAAAAAGTCAAATTGAATTGATATGATTTTATTGGCTCGCCTATTAAAAATGTGATTAGAGCTAATGATGTCAACCAGTTCAGGTAGTAAATTTCAGCTCACAATGAACACTATTTGGATGCCAAACGAGTTAAGAGCTGTAATTTTGCAAATAGACTAATTCGACCATGCTGATTACGAAAATCATAATTTTAGCTCTGCCAATTGAGGTGTTGTAGGTCAAAAGTAGGTCGGAAGGTCAAACAACGGGCGTGAGTTCGGACTTTCCTATGGTATTTTCCCGTTCCCTTTTCGTGAAAATGCTAATACCAGCGCAATGTTAATTTCCTGGTCCTTCCAATGTTAGAGCAGTATCTTCCGAGCGGTTTCGCGAGAAAAAGGGAGGAAAAGTGGAAAACTCCACTTTCTCCCCTTCTAGCCACTGCTAACTTTTAGCTGAAACTGCGCGGTTCCTGACCTTCCCACCTACTTTTGACCCACTAGACCTAAATTGGCAAAGCTAAAATTATGATTTTCGTAATCAGCATGGTCGAATTAGTCTATTTGCAAAATTACAGACCTTAACTCGTTTGGCACCCAAATAGTGTCCATAGGTCAGTGGTAAATCTTTGCGTGTAGTTACTTCTGAAGGCATGAGATCCAACTAAAATGTACTATCCAAGCTATTATGCATAAATTGATTGGCTTTAATTTAACCCTATAATCCGAGCTCTATATAATTTTAACTACTCGAGTCGGAAGCTTATGATTTTTTTAGTAAACAAGATTTAACACATCCAGAGCATAATTTATGCCTTACTAGTGTTACTAGTACAGAATTTTCCGTATCCCTCCCATATTAAAAATGAAAGTCACAGACAACAAAAATTTATTAAATATAGATAAGTATCATATTGCAACTCCAGAGCATAATTTAAGTACCATCCCCTTTTATTTCGCCGTATTCATATGTTAAAAAATTAATTTTTCAAATTTTCATCTACAGACTATTGATAACTACGACTGACTGTTATTTTCCACCATTTCCAAATTTCCGAGACCTATTCCTAAAGGGAAGATCAAAGTAGCCCAAACCCGATACATTTTCATACAGAACAAAAAACTTTCTAGGCCTAGCTTTCAGGGAAATAATACATTCGTTACAGCAGCGGTTTAATATAGATGCATTAAAATGCTTCAATTGAAGCCTAAAATCTGAATTAGGGGGCAGATTTGTATTTTTTAGTTAAGGGGCACTTGGAAATTAGCGAAGGGACATGTTTAATTTAAAAAAAATTGGAAATTTATCGTCTGTCAGTTATTATAACCTTTTTGTATGAACATATTTTCCAAAATTCCTCTAGACAAATTAAAGTATGTTTTATTGTGATAGTTTATAAAAAATAATTGGAGCAAATTGGTTAAGTATTGCATATTGAGCGACTAGTTGCGATTTTAAATACACTATATTGGTCTTATGGCGTTAATGACGTCTTCCTTTTGTGACGTCACTTAACTGCCGTCAAAGATGTCCCATTTGAACGAAACTTATTGACATGACATGATACAACATCTTATGGCGTAGGATTTATCTTGTGTCGCTAGCCAGCCTCAAAGGTATTTTGCATATTTGGCCATTTGAAATTTGCAGGCATCGGCTAATCAAAGTTCTTGGTTATTTTTTACCTTGAAGCCCCTTTCTACATTCACTGCGTCACATTTAAATACAAAAAATTGTCGCCCAAATCCGCGCGACAATAAATCAATTGAGTAAGGAAACCAGAACTAATTAATATCTCGTTTCCAAAACAGGTAATATCGAAGCGACACACTATGTCCAAGCCATTTCATTAGGAGGTCAGGCAAATGCTTCTATCAAATACAAGGAAATCGTGAACGATACGAGAATGGACATCACTGGTTCATTGGAAGGATCCCTGGAGATGGGCCCAGTGTCAGGAAGCGCAAAATTGAAATTGGAAATGCTGGACACTGAGCACGCGGAGGATTACGACACGACGGTTACTGTCAAAGCCCAGCCCAGGCTCAAATCAGCCCCCACAACCGTTGAAAGTCTTTTCAAAGAAATCGAATGCCTCGACCAGTACACAAGGGAAGAACTGCATTTCCCCCAACTCGAACTCAACAAAGAAAATAAACTGATTTGCGGAGTTCCAATTGCCTTCCGCCTTGTTCCCCTTGGCCAGCTAATCGACATTCAGACCGAAACACTATACAAAATGATGGCAGAAGACCTCATGAACGACTTCCAGAGCATGCTCTATACCCTACAAGACTTCTCCAATGTCAACTACATGAAGGTTCTGATCCGAGAACGCGTTCCCACACTTTCACGAATCCTCTCCGACGAATCCAACCCCCTTACCAAGGAGATTTCGGAACTAGCTGCCAAACTTTCCGTCATCGCTCGAAGTTTGAAACAGGAAGCTTTCCTCGTTTTTGCGGAATACAAACTCAAGCGGAAAACAGATGCAGATCTCATGGCGGTTATAACCAAATACGACAAGGAATTTGAGATAACAACGGTCATGGCTCAAGTCCTGGACTTTCAGGAGAGGGGCAAGAGAGAGATGGCTGGAGTCAGAGCTTCAGATGTTAAGGGGCTTGTCGACGCTGATGGTGCTCCTACCGTTCGGTTTTTCTCCAACGAAATCGACATGAAGGACTGGTACAACCCCGAGAGGACTATCAAAGTCCTCCTTCAGACAAATTCAGACAATGGGTCCCCCAGCGGAGTTTTCCTGAAACTTTTCGACATGAGCGCAACGCTGGCAAAACTCGGCGTTGAGGTTGGCGTCGCTTTTCCAAATGTCTCGAAAGATTTTTCGTTGTCGTACAAGACGCAGTACAAGGAGACGATTGTTCAGAAGGAAGACATCCCATTTTTCTTTGAGGTTCTTGGTATTGCTGTTGACGAAGGGCGGCCGATGTCGACGATATTCTATTCTTTGAATGCCGTGCTGTCGGGACTTCATATTCCTATGGAGGAATTCTTAGATGACGTTCCTAGCCTCGTGACGGTGATGAAGGAGTACACGGGAACTATTGTCTCTGAGACTTATTGTGACCTTCTGGCCAGACTTACAGAGACAATGACCAGTTGGGACTTTGTCCTTCCGGTCCAAGCAGTAAATACAGGAATTGAAATGATGCGATTTTTTCGTCAATTAAGGCAATATATCCCTGAAAAGTTTCCTGATATGGAACACCGCTGGATAATGTCAAAATTCAACGTCGAAAGTCAATTCTCCGCTCCCATCCTGCTTGTTTTCAGGGACGGCCAGCTGGAAGCAATATGTTTGGACCACCTTGACATTCTGATTGTTCTTGACGAACTGGGGAAATCGACTCCCAACTTTTCCTTGGTTTCTCACAAATCCATACGAGAAGGCTGTTTATACATCTCCAGGGGAGACTTTGCAATCAACATCATGCAGAATCTTATTCTAGATCACTCCAGTTCAAACAGCGACCCAATGAACGAACTGGAGATGTTCCCAAACATTTCAAATCCCATCCTTTCCGAAGCCATCATCGTTACAAGAGCCGCCTGTCTTCGAGATGAAGCCCAAGTACTGTCCGTCCTCGCTCGATTTGTAATCCTTAGCAAGACTAAAGATAATGACCTGAAATTCAAGGATTTTGAAGCGGTACTCGCACCATATGGCTGGAAAGATGGGTCCTTTTCGACCGTTGGTTGGAGCGAAATAGAATGGGGTGAATTCCTCAAAGATCTAAAGGACTACGTCGGTGCACTAAATCCCGCACTAATGAAAGTTGATCAAGGGTTGATTGAACTAGCAGAACTTGACCCGGAGTTGACAGAAGACGAGCTCAACGACAAATTAAATGCCATTATAAAATTCCTCAAGACAACGGAGAAGGGCCAGTCTGTGGAAAGCTACAGATGGCGCGGTGTCTTAATCGACGAAGAGGCAGTTTATGAAGAGCTTAAACGAGTTGTTGAAAGTTACGACAATTCACCGCCGAACGTTCGACGTCATGGAATTACAAAAGCCTTCGAAGCTTTTTACCAAGAATATACAAATTCGGAAGAATATCTGCACATTTGCCAACTCTTGGCATTGGTGGAGGGACTAAATGAAGCTGGTTCAATGTCCCATCTCCTTATACCCTTGACCAAACGGTACACCGATCGGCTCACTGTATCAGAAGATGAATACCCTAGAGCGCAAAGAAAAATTGACGAGTCATTGGAAGAACGCCAAATCTACAAAACTTTGGACGTCTTAACCCAAATTACGTACCCCCCACTACTGTATATAATCCACCAAGAGTTTTTCAACCTCACGGCACTTCCATCTCCTAAAGTGGCGAAATCTACCTTAGAAAAATTAACATTTGACTACAACGATGATCAGCTGAAAATGATGTGGACCAATCCGAAATTCATTTATATGCTTCGACAAGTAATTGACGACAAAGGGGTTTTGGAAACACTGTATGTACATATTGACAACTGGCCGACCGTTAAGTCTCGTGATGACGCCCTTCTCGAGTTTGACAATCAGTCCATCGACGCGGATATTATGGCTGCAGAATCAGATTTACCGTACTTTCCAACCTGTATCCCAACCGACATAATCGCTAAGGTGAAACCTCTATTTGCAGAACGAGGAGGCCCAAAGTTTGATTGGATTAAAGAATGGCCAGATGTATCTACACTTGTTGAGCAGCTTCAAATTCTTACTGTCCGGAGAAGAATCCCAGACGACTTCCCAGAAATACTGCGACAAAACATCGAGACGAATCAAGAGATACAGAAAACGATGAAAAATTCCAAATGCTTGTTTTACTGGGATGATGCAAATCAATATTTTAAGAAACCCTGGTCGATTTCAACAATCGAGAGCGCTCTGGAAATCCTTATGGCAGTAACAAATCCGAAAGGGGTGCCTAACCAAAAGACCATAAAATTCACTGTATCAAATTCAAAAGGTGTTGGAACCGAATTTACCATTGAAGTGAACGAGGCTTGGAAAAACTTTGTAGAATCAGGAAAATTAAACTCGGTGAGTTTCCAACAATTTGCAATGTTACAACGACTACAACCTGTTGCCAACAAAGAATACGAAGAAGCAGGTAGTTCAGCCGAAACTATTTTAAGCTACGTTCTACAACAAACCAAGATGCTCAACCCAAACGCGCTTTCTGCCAAAGTCGTGTTCAAGTACATCAACTATCAATTGCCAGGATTACGACCGGGCCAGATTGATTTCGGAGAAGGCCCCATTAATGGTGGGTTGGGTCGCATTATTACCCGTGGTGACATACAGACCGCGCTGCTTCACATTGTCGATCCCATGGTCGTACACAACGTTTTCGTTAGCATGATAAACGGTCCCATTGCCCTTCCCCTCATCGTTACAGGAATAAAATCGGAATCCCAGCCGAAATCAAAACTGCTTTTCCCATCAATAAAGAGCCTAATTGTTCCAGAGATGGAAGGACTTGTTCCACAGCCTCATTTATTCAAGACCCCATTCAGATTTGTAATGACTCTTCGCGTAGGAGACACCAACCCCGATCTCGGACGGAGTTCCCTTATCAATGAACTTCTGCTGAAGGAACTCAACATATTTTCATCATTTAACGAGCCAGGGAAAAACTTCGGGAAACCATTGAATCGGACTGGATTTACAGAATTCACGTGGCTGTCCCCAACCACTTGTGAAGGTCAGTTTTGGTCCGATGTCATCAAGCCAGAGTACGAGTCCCAACGAAGCGAAATGATTCTACTTGGAAATCTACATGGAGATGCCCTTCAATTGGGATCGCTTTTCGAGATTTTGAAACCACTCGTCTCTTGTTATGTCATCTTCTGGAAGGCCAGCAACTGGAATGAGTTGAAGCTGAAAAAGAAGGCCCTGTCGAATTTAATGGGCAAAGGTGTCGAGTCCTTAGATGTTATCCTTTATCCTGACACAACTATTGTGGATAAAGTTCACGAGCAAAACTTGATCCACAAAGCGGAAGTACAAGCTGATAATCGAAGATTGGTCAATGTCAACAGTGCAAAGCTGCGGAGAATATTCAAAGAAGCAATTCGACATTCTGTCAAGTTGGACGGTCCAGTACCATATCCTGAACCAAATCTTGGTCTCCCCAATACAAGCTCCCTCTTGTCCTTTTCTGGTTTGGGGGGCAAAGGGGCTAAATTAGTCCCAACAGTTGCACCCGCAGAAATGGAAGTTCAGCCTCCGTTGTCAACAGAAGAATCGACAGCTCTTCTGCAATTCATTGAAAATAATACAATTGGTAACATCAAATTCGCAATGAAAGAACCAAACGAAAAACTTATCAAGGCGTTTGTAGAAACAATACTCCCACTTTTCGTCTTGCCTCCACAAAAACGAATTAACGCTCTTCAACACGTTATTTACGAGTTGGATTATCTAACCCGTAGGTCAAGTAAACGAATCGTTCAAAGAATTTTGAAACTACGGGGGCAAATTGACGACCAGTTCCTCCACAAAAATCCAAGCAGGGATTGGGTTATTGAAGTTCAAGAGGAAATTAAAGCTTCACTTGATCAACTCTACCTGAACACTATGAGCATTCACGACATCTTCCGGCTTTTGACATCTCAAATCGAACCAACTGAAGAATTCATCCAGGCCTGCTATGAAAATCTAAGCTGTGGCTTTGCCCTAGAACTATTTCACCCGACATACGGTCATGCTATGTGGGAACCGCCAACTCGAAACATTCTGACATCGATTCCAGAAAATACAAAAATTTTCGTCGTTTCCGTAGTTGGGCTAAAGCGGTCTGGGAAGTCCATGCTTCTGAATCGATTGTTCGGTCAAGGATTTACTGAGTCCTCTACAACCCTCGGCCTTCAAATGCGATTGCTTTGGTGTTCCGAAGAGTTGAAGTTCGACCTCGACTGTGATGCATTCCTCATCATCGATTCCGAGGGTCTTGGAGCGGCAGAGAATAAATTAGACGAAGGAGCTGACATCTGGGAACGAAAACTCGTCACATTGTTGCTTGGAATGAGCGACATCACAATGGGAAACGTGCTAGGACCATCCATGAAGGAGTTGTCCCCCATTTTCGAAGTATCTCTGACCGCCCTGTCCAAAATCAACGACTTGCTGTTGAAACCTGATGTACTTCTTGTCCAGCAACTGCTCCAAGGACAACAGGAGACAAAACTGGAGTTCGAAAATTCTCTCCAAGAAGTCCGTAACTTTACGAAGACTCGTGAACTCGAAATTGGACTGCGAGTCCGAGAATCCCATCGACTTCAGACAATCAAGTCTCGAGTCAAGCAAAAAGAGATAATCCACCAAATCCGACCGATTGGAAACGATTTTGAAGAAAATTCAGACTACCAAGGCGATATTCAATCCCTTTACAATGAAATAATTGACAGATGTCTTGCCATCCGGCAGCGTCGTTTGACCTTTGGCCCGTGGTACGAATTTACCAACCGACTCTGGAATGACATCGAAACTACCAATTTCAAATTCCAATTCCCAAACGTGAAAGGTATCGAAGAGAGTTTCGTTTTAGATGACAAAATCCTCTCCTTAACAAAAGCAATAGACGCTGCCTTCTTGTACCATGAAAAGAAAGCAAACGAAACATTCAAATCTTCCGTTGAAGACGTATTCGACAACCTTGAAAGCTACGACGACTCCAAATTAAGATTGCCAATGGACAGAGCAATCAATTATTTAAAGAAAGTAATCAACACATGTGAAGATAAAGCTGAGGAGGGACTGGTTGGACGGGCAAAGTCCAGGCGACGACGACTCCGCGCCGCCGCAGTAAATCCAAATGCCTGTGACGCATGTATATTGGCATTCGGTTTGAAAGAGAGTCTATATGCTGATATTGCAAGTCTCCAACGGAGCTTCCTTATCGTTGAACAAATAGAGGACTACGTCACGGGAGTTCGAGACTCGATTTTGCAACGGATGCAACAATTCATAACTGCTCGACAAATTAAGGAAGGAAAGTCGGAAGAAATGAGTAAAGTATTGGACGAATTGACAAACAATAATAAGCCATTGCCAATACTGTGGACAAAATTCCAACAATATATTTCTACGAAGCAAATCGTAATTCCAGCCCGGCACCGATTTAAATCAGAAATCGACAATCTTTACAAAAGCTTGCCTAACGTCACTCAGGCCTTAACTAATGAAGGGCCTTGGGATTTCCTAAATTTGGAAACTATTGCAGCATTTGACGTAGAACAGTACAATTCCGCGTTGGAATCATCTCTCAATTCGCGGAAACCCGAGAAGTTAACTTGGCTCCAGAACGACTGGCTTGTGACGAGACTAGAAGATATTTGCCCGAAAATAATACTAGACTTGGAGGCTGACGTCTACAAGGTAGGGATGGCTCGGGAATTAAAGGAGAGGATTCAAAATATAATCCTCTTATTCGAAGAATACAGCGGGGAGAAACTGCTTCCGAATTTTGCTTGGGAAGTCCATACTTTCGGTATCCAGCTATTCGGACGCTTTGTTGAAAACCAGCAAATTAAATGGGATGAAGAGAATAACCCGTTGGATCAACTGTTGAATCGGAAAGATGATTTCCCCGATATTTTCACATAAGCTTAACACGAAAGCTTTTACCAAAGAGCTTTGTGTCGGTAAAAATATATTGAATTTTTTATAAAAGATTGTCTGCATCGAAAAGACGTGGATTAAAGATGTTTGTATTCATGTCTATTTTTTCAGGTATGGTCCTGTCCATATTTGATCGGCAGACGCTCATCAAAAATTAGCGAATCCAGAACTCGATGCAATATATATTTATAATCCTGTCATATTATGTGCCATATTGATTCAAAACATTTACGCATTAAAATAAAGTACACTTTAACTCATTACATGATTTTTGGATCGCCTTTGAAATGCAGGAATGAATAATAAAAAATGTTTATCGCCGTTGACTGTTTCTTCTAAAGCTAAAACGTCATAACGTCCGGTTACATTAAATCTTACGTTAATCAATCGAGATGACTTAAATTGTAACTCTAGTCGCGGATCACAAACTTCATCCAGTACAATACAATCTATTCGAAAATCTGATACCAAATCAACTATAGGAAATATAAGAATATGCATTATTTTTATGTACTCGATTCAGAGCAATTTAAAAGCCATTTAATATTTTTAAGCCATCCAAGTCTCAAGCGCAGAAAAAACTATAAAATGTCCATTGTCATATAATCTATTATATTTCATAGAAATGCTTGCATTATTCTAAGCAGCGATGCGTATTTTTACATCATGCCAGCATTTTATTCATTTATTGCGCTATCAAAACTCCACTTAAGGTAAAACCCTTTAATCCTAGGCAGTATAGTTTCAATGAAAAATAAAAATAATCTTTAGCAGTACTTTAAATTTTTTTTCAGTTAGAACATGTTAATCCATTTGCCACTCACAAAGAAACATAATCCCATTGTTTCATAACCCGCTATCGTCAGGGATAATTCATGAGCTTTAGAGTTCAATCAATCACAATTTGGTTTACTGAATTTTCCTGTTTTTAACAAACTAATCCCAGATTAACTTCAGGATGAAATTTTAAACTATTTTAAAATTTAATCCCACCATGAGGGATTGGAGTTTGTTTCCACTATAATGCCCTGTTCTAAATCAAACCCTGTAGTAAATCAATCTTGGTAATCCGCAACTTAGTACTTGAGATAATCGACATAACGTATGAGAGAATAACTTTTATGAATTGACGGGTTTTAACTTCCAAAGCAGATTACATTTTATGGTTGTTTTTCTGGCTTTATTCAAAACCACCCACAAACTTCAGAAGGGTTTAGTCTACTCGAAATTAAAATATCTTTTGTTCGACAAGTAATAGTATTGCGTCGTCAGGAATAGCTGAAAACGAAAACCGAAACATGACATTTTATCACTCGAAATTACAAACTGAATGATGCTATTTTTCGACTACTTGATGGTATAAAAAGTCTGTAAAAATCGAAAAGGGCCATCTTTGTCTGGGGTTCTGTTTCGTTTAGAAAATGTAGTTTACTTACAATGCATTAGACATTAGTCCGTCATCGTAGCGACAAAAATATGTCAGAATAAGTTACATTTACTACCCTATCTTTCCGTGCATATTGTTCTAACCCTGCTTATTTTAAACAGCACAGATTTTGAGGTTTGAAACAATAACTACCCTGGGATACCATATATAGTCATTAAAATAACTTGTTTACTGTATTGCGTATGACCATATTGACCATCAATATCAATCTTTGTACTTGAGTATAGCTAATCCAAAATTAATCCACAAACTATACGTATCCGTTCAAATTTCCAACATCAAATATTACAATGTACAATGGCTGGATAATCGTTTGCTCCTGATACAACCTTCCAAATGAACAATATATTTTACATTATCGCATTCAACTTTTTAGTCAGTCGACTCCAACCTGTCGTCGGAAACTGAACTTAATTGCGGTCCTCAATTTTTACAAATTTACTTACTGGCGTCGAGATTCCTTAGTCCATAATTGCATTGCTATAAAGCAATCTGCACAGCTAACAGGTAATAAGAGTAATATTTAGTTAATACGTATCGTTAACATTCATATAAAGCGAGTGTTGTCTCTATATGTCCTTACGATCAATTTTTTGAAACACATTTTTCGACAAATCATTTACGACTACGACCTTCGGAGACGAAAGAAGTATGTTAAGAGATCAAGTCCGAATGTGAGGCTTGTTTATCAAACGTTAAGAGGGGAACATGAACATATTTTTAAACTTGAACTTCAAATGTGCGGACTATTTAACGATATTTGGGGGTAGGGTCACCATTTGACCAATTACAAACACAAATATACATGGGTAATAGTTGATGGAAACTTTTGATCAAGGTAAAGTACTTTTTAATGCCGTGCGCAGTATTGCACTGGGGAAACTTGAGATTGGGGAAACCTGAGATTTACGATATTAATGCGTTTTAAGCGTTTCAAAGACATTTTAAATATTCAAAAACAATTTGAAATCATAATTTTTAAACACGATACCGTGCTATGCGAGGTAGGTAGGGTAGGGTAGGGTACCAAACTAGGCGAGGTAGTTAGAGATAAGATACCAAGCAAGCTATGCAGTGTATGTAAATATCAGCTCTTCAACCCTTTCATAGCACATGGCCACATGGGGCGATGGTGGTCTCCCCACCAAGCCTTGTTGGTTAAGAGTATTAAAAAACCAAAAATAAATAAAAACTTCATAACTGTGCCGTTTGCTGAGATCAAAAATTATTTATCGGATCATACAATTTTGTTGTTGACTTGCAGACTTTGGAGTACGATGTACATTTTTGAGTTTTTTTATGAATCGTTAGAATTATATGGAGGAACTAATTTTCATACTATTTTTTAATTTTTCGAGACGTGCATCAGTCCAAGTCCTGCTATACTGGTATGATTAATGCTGAATGCACTACCTTACTGCAAAAATCTCCAACTACATGACACATGATGAAATTTGGAAACATGAGGATAATGATGATAAACAGGAAATTAATATTTTGGAAGTTTGAAAACAATTTGTAAAAAAGCTGATTAAAAATATCTTGTTGAAATTGGGAATAAAACAAGGCACCCGTTGGCTCCTCTATCTCACACACAAAGCTCCGTAGTTTAACACGGTGTATAGGGAATCTCGTCCGCACCTCTCTCTCTCACACACAAACCTGTTGGAGTTTAACATGGTAGGCATAGGGAATCCAGTCCGCTCTTCTCTGACACACACAGATCCCGCGTTTAAGATTGTAGGTATAGGGAATCCAGCCCGCTCCTCTCTCCATAAATAAATCTATATAATGTGCGTCCAGTTTTTAGAAGAAATGTCGATAACGCATAAGAGTTTAAAAAAAATCTGGTTATAGATTTGAAGTCCAAATAACATGTTTAAAAACACAAGGCGTCCTTTTTTACACAGACTAGCACATAAGTCACTTCAAAATGAGTAAAATCCGATTTTTCCCCAGTTTTAAGGATTGATCTCAAGATCCCTTCCATGCATGTCTCACAGCTTCTTATTTCAGAGTCGGAATCTACATAAAATTTGCAACAAAATCGTAAATAAGTCGATAATAAATCAACTTCATTAATCCACATGTCATCGTAGTAATGTGTACTAACATATTAGCGGCTTGATATTAATATCGCACAGAATTGAAACTCATTAAAAATTCACGATAATCATGAACTGGACCTGGCTGCGCTGTAGCCGGCGTCCATAGTACGACTTTGGAACTAGCTAGCTACTTAAAGCGCGGAAGTAATTACAATTAGAAACCTGAAACCGTGCAAGGCAATTATTAATGGCAAACGCATAAATTAAAAAAAAAATTTCGCGTGATTTATTAAAATTTAAGTAATTAATAACGTTTCTCCTAAAAAGGTTTTGGGAAGTCCTCAGTGCTGCAAAATGTCCACATCAAGTAAGGATGAGGGGCGGAAAAGGAAGAAGGTAGCTGTCAAAGCTGCATCCGATGGAGGAGACTTCATGGAAAATCAAATCATTAATGTTCCAACGCTAGAGAATGGAGTCGTTGCAATGGGTGATCTCTGGGACTGTCGAACTTGCACTGCAACAGGAAATTTGTTCGAGAAAACATTGACAGCGGAACACTTAGAAGCCAACATCATTAGCACGCTGGACTACAAACTGACTCATCTAAAGTCCAACAGGGATTATTTCAACAAACTGAACATCAGCGCATCTCTCAGCTTTGAAATGCTGCTGGGGGATGAAACTAAACCACCGGGTGATAAAATTAAGGTTACAGGGACGGCAAACTACGACAATAAGGAGAAAAATACTTTCAAATCTGAGAACATAGATTGCACCTATAAAGCTGTGACTTATCAGGTGAGAATACGGCCCACAGTCAAAGATGTAGTCAGCCGAGATGTCACAGAAAATATCGTTGCGGGTAAGTCAGAAATTATTTCAATGATCTGGTATAAAATATAACACTCTCATTCTCAACATACATACATATAGATAGAGCAAGACAATCAAAGAGCAGATAAGGGGATTGTATTTGACGACAAAGGCTAGTGACGTCTAACGTCACAATCCGGTACGCCATAAGACTAAATATTCAAGTCGCTACTAGTCACTCAATATTAATCAATTCACTTGATTTTTTTCTAATTTATCAAAGTAAAATATTCTTTCATTTGTCTAGAGGAATTCTAATAATATTTTGTTTTAAAAAATTCAGAACTTTTTTAATCTGTTGGTTATTAAGTGTTGACAACACTTTATGCGAATGACCAATCCGTCTGTCTGTCCGTCTGTCTGTCTGTCTGTCTGTCTGTCGGTGCGATAACTGGCGAACGGCTTGACCTACGGTCACCAAATTTTGTACACTTGTTCATTGGGTCAAGAGTGAGGCTAAGTTCGAACTTGGGTCAAATCGGTCACACCCCCTGACCCCCATTAATTAAACCCCCCCCCCCAAAAAAACCAATAAATCGGTTCAAAGCTCTTGCTCATTTTAAAACTGCCGCTTCGGTAGTTTACATTAGACTCTATGTCTATCATCTATACATGATAATACCCTGAAGCTACATTTCAGAGTGCGAAACCCGGACTTTTTGGGGAAATTGAGATATGGGGTTTAAACGATTCCCATGAGTTATAGAACATCTTAGACACATATGGGACCACTCCCACTGACACCAGGGTGCGAAACCCGGGCTTTTTGGGGATATTGAGACATGGGGTTTAAACGTTTCCCATGCGTAATAGAACATCTTTGACGGATACGGGACCACTAACACTGACACCAGGGTGCGAAACCCGGGCTTTTTGGGGAAATGAGATTTAGTTCGTTTATCGTGATGTTTTCAACACTTGGTTACACCCGTTACATCGGTTTATTATAACTTTGTATATTGACATTTTTTCAAAAATTCCTCCAGACAAATAAAAGAATATTTTAGTTTGATAATTTAGAAAAAAAAATCAAGTGAATTGATTAAGTATTGAGTGACTAGTCGCGATTTAAATGTTAACCCTAGTCTTATGGCGTACCGGATTGTGACGTCACAAGCCTCTGTCGTCATATAGAATCCCCTAAATTAAACATAGTGGTCAGAATGAGGTAAAAACAGATGTAGTTACTTTACCTTGGGTTGGAGTTTTATTATACCCATACTATAATCGCAAAATGTGTTTTAAATCCCTACTTCTAAGAGGTGAAACTTATTTATTAATAGACTTCTCCGTCTGTCGGCCCGGTTGAGCTTTTATCTTTTTTTTCGACTATGTGTTCCATATGTCCATACACAGTCGGAGTTCAAAGTTGAACACTATGATAGTGCCATATAAAAAAAGCAGTTATGTTATAATGTTTTACATCTTTTAAGCTGAATTGAATAAAGAAAGGAATATCTTGGTCAATAAATTGTCGAATATGTTTATGACATGTTATGTACGGTTGTCCTTTTTCCCTATCCATTCCATACGGTCATCTAAACTACCTAATGTAATCGATCGATATATATTTGTTGTCTGATAGTGATGTTCTTCATCAGACGTCAACCCTATTGAGAATATTGTTTTGTTATGCTTTCTTCCAGGCAGAATTCAGGCAACACATTTCGTTCAAGCTATTTCATTGGGAGGCCAAGCCAATGCTTCCATCAAGGTCATGGAAAAGATCGATGCCTCGAAAATGAGTCTTTCGGGGAACCTGACTGCGAATTTGAAAATGGGACCAATTACAGTAGATGCACAAGTATCGATGGAGATGCTGGACAACAGTTTGAGCGAAGACTACGAAACTACTATTGAGGTCCACTCTCAGCCCAGATTAGGAAACTCACCGGTCAATGTAACGGAGATGTTTGAGGAAATAAAGCAACTTGATGAACTAACAAAGCAGGAGCTTCACTTCCCTCAATTGAACACCGAAGGGAAATTAGTTTGCGGCGTTCCAATCGGTTTCCGTCTCGTTCCCCTCGCCCAACTCATCGACTTCGAGACGGAGCAGCTATATAGAATGATGGCCGAAGACCTCATGAACGATTTCCAGAGCATGCTGTTCACCCTACAGGACTTCTCCGATGTGAACTACCTGAAATCTCTGCTTCGTCAAGAGGTTCCAGCACTAGTCATGATCCTTTCAGACGACTCCAATGCCCTAACAAAGGAAGTCATGGCGAAAGCAGCTGAACTGTCTATCATTGCGAGACGAATTAAACAAGAAGCATTCCTCGTGTTTACAGAATTCAAGTTGAAACGCAAGACGGAGGAAGACATGGCGGCAATTATCAAGAAGTATGACGATGAGTTCGAGATAACAAAAGTCATGGCCCAGATTCTGGACTTCAAAGAGCAAGGTAAGAGGGAGCTATCGGGCGTCCGAGCCTCGGATGTCGACGGCCTTGTTGGTGGCGATGGTGCACCTACCATTCGATTCTTTTCCAATGAAATCGACATGAAGGACTGGTACGCCCCAGAAAGAAGCATCAAAATCCTACTCCAGACAAATTCAGACAATGGGTCCCCCAGCGGAGTTTTCCTGAAACTGTTCGACATGAGCGTCACTTTAGCAAAACTTGGCGTTGAAGTCGGTATCGCATTCCCGAATGTTTCCAAGGATTTTTCAGTCTCGTACAAGACCCAGTACAAGGAGACGATTGTTCAGAAGGAAGACATCCCATTTTTCTTTGAGGTTCTTGGAATCGCTATTGACGAAGGTCGGCCAATGTCAACAATATTCTACTCGCTAAATGCCGTTCTGTCGGGACTCCAGGTTCCAATGCAAGACTTTTTATTTGATATCCCGAGCCTCGTGACGGTCATGAGGGAATATCAAGGTACTATTGTCTCCGAGACTTACTGCGACCTACTGTCAAGGCTAACTGAGACCATGACCAGTTGGGACTTTGTACTTCCTGTGCAAGCTGCCAATACCGGGATCGAAATGATGCGATTCTTTCGACAATTGCGCCAATATATCCCTGAAAAGTTCCCAGACACGAAACACCGCTGGATAATGTCCAAATTCAATGTTGAAAATCAATTTTCATCCCCTCTTTTGTTCGTTTTCCGAGACGGTCTACTTCAAGCTATCTGTCTCGACCATCTTGACATTCTGATTTTACTTGACGAGCTGGCACGGCCGATTCCAAACTTCTCCCTACTATCACACAAGACCGTTAGAGAGGGTTGTCTCTACGTTCCCCGAGGGGATTTCGCCATTGACGTTATGCAAAACTTGGTACTAGATCATTCGAGTTCCATAACCGACACAATGAAAGGGTTAGAGATGTTTCCTTCCGTTCCAAATGAACCGCTTGAAGATGCAACTAAGATCACCCGGGCTGCCTGTCTAAGGAACAACGCAACCGTATTGTCCGAAATCGCAAGGTTGGCCATATCTAAGAATAAAGACCTGGAAGCTGTCTTGGAAAAATTTGGTTGGTCAGATGGGGCATTCCAAGCGGTAGACGTTTGGGATGATGAAAGAAGGAAGGAATTAGCAAAAGAAATAATAGATTTCATCGGGTCCTTCTCTCCCGTACTTAACAAGGTGATCCTTGGCATTGAAGAACTAAAAAACCTTCTTAACGCAGAAGGAGAAGGCGAATTGACAGATGAACAGCTGAATGCAAAACTTGACCTAATAATCAATTTCCTAATCGTTCCTGAGAGCCGGAGGGTTCAAAGTTACGAGTGGCGTGGCCGGGAAATCGACGAAGATGCCGAATTAAAGAAACTTAAGGACGTCGTTCTAAGTTATGCGAATTCTACAGCGTCAGTTCGACGGCACGGAATTACCAAAGCCTTCGAAGAATTTTACAAGGAATATACCGATGACGAAGAATACTTGCACATCTGTCAACTATTGGCATTGGTAACGGGGATGAAAGACGGTGGAGACATTTCACACTTCTTTATAAACTTGACCAAGAAATATGTAGGTCGGATCGCTCTGAACGAAAACGACGACTTGTATCCCAGAGCCAAGGGTAAGCTCGACAAATCCCTGGTAGAGCGACAATTATTCAAAACCTTGGACATACTAACGCAAATTTCATACCACCCCCTACTCTACATTGTCCATCAAGAGTTCTTCAACCTCACGGCCCTACCATCCCCGACAGTGACAAAGTCCACGATTGAGAAATTTACAACATTACTCTTCGACGATGAGCAACTTGAGGCGATGTGGATTAATCCCAAGTTCCTGTTTATGCTTCGACAGGTCGTGGACAACAAAGGGGTTCTGGAAACACTGTACGTCCATATCCAAAGCTGTTACAACCAAGATTCAGCAGCCCTTCTCGATTTCGATACCGAGTCCTTTGACGGCGAAATTATGGCGTCAGCTCAACCAATATTCCCGTCCTTCATCCCTGCCGATATTGTTGCAAAAGTGAAGCCTTTGTTTGCTGAAAAGGGAGGACCTGAATTCGACTGGATTAAGGAATGGGTAGATGTCCCGACTCTCGTGGAACAGCTTCAAATCCTGACAGTAAGAAAAGTTATCCCGTCAGATTTCCCAGAAATTTTCCGAGAAAACATCGAGAAGAATCAGGAAATTCGGGAGGCGATGAAGAATTCCGGGTGCCTATTTTACTGGGATGAGGAAAACCAGTACTTCAAGCAACCATGGTCCATTGCCACTATTGCAAAAGCTATGGAAATTCTTATGGCAACATTAAAGCCAAAACTGTCCCTGAACAAGAAGACCACCAAAGTCACCGTGTCGAATGCTGCTGGAGGTGAAGAGGACTTTACCATCGAGGTCAATGACACCTGGAAAAAGTTCATTGCAACGGGGAAACTGGACTCAGTCAGCTTCAACAAATTTTTGTTGATGAAGCGATTGCAACCAATCGCGCTCAAGGAATATGAAGAAGCCGGAAGTGCGGCCGAAATAATCTTTAGCTACGTTCTGCAACAAGCAAAGATGCTGAACCCAACGGTCCTTTCACCCAAAGTCGTATTTAAATTCATCAACTATCAACTCTCCGGCCTTCGGCCAGGTCAAATAGATTTTGGTGACGGGCTGTCGAACGGCGGGTTGGGCCACATTATTACCCGTGGGGATATTCAAACTGCGTTATTGCATATTGTCGATCCTTTCGTCGTCCACAATATTTTTGTTAGCATGATCAATGGTCCCATTGCCCTTCCACTCATCGTGACCGGAATAGAATCAGAGACAGCAACTCCCAAATCCCGGCTACTTTTCCCGTCAATAAAGAGCCTAATTGTTCCAGAGATGGAAGGACTTGTTCCACAGCCTCATTTATTCAAGACGCCATTTAGATTCGTAATGACTCTTCGTGTTGGAGATACCAATCCCGATTTTGGGCGGAGTTCCCTTATCAATGACCTTCTACTAAAGGATCTCAACATATTTTCATCATTTAATGAGCCAGGGAAAAACTTCGGGAAACCATTGAATCGGACTGGATTTACAGAATTCACGTGGTTGTCCCCTACCACTTGTGAAGGTCAGTTTTGGTCAGACGTCATCAAGCCAGAGTACGAGTCCCAACGAAGCGAAATGATTCTGCTTGGAAATCTACATGGAGATGCCCTTCAACTGGGATCGCTTTTCGAGATTTTGAAACCACTCGTCTCTTGTTATGTCGTCTTCTGGAAGGTCAGCAACTGGAATGAGTTGAAGCTGAAAAAGAAGGCTTTGTCGACACTAATGGGCGGCGGAATTGAGACCTTAGATTTGATCCTGTATCCTGACGCGTCGATTATAGGTCAAGTTCATGAACAAAACTTGATTCACAGGGTGGAAGTACAATCAAATGGGAGATCGGCCGAAGTCAACCGTGCCAAATTGCAGAGAATCTTCAAAGAGGCAATCCGTCATTCTTTAAAGCTGGACGGAAATTTGAACAATGACCCAGAACCAAATATTGTGGTCCGCAACACCAGTTCCCTTCTGTCGTTTGCCGGTTTGGGAGGCAAAGGGGCTAAATTAGTTCCAACCGTTGCCCCAACTCAAATGGATGTTCAGCCTCAGTTGCCCACAGAAGAATCCACGAAACTTTTGCAATTCATTGAAAACAATACAATTGGAAACATTAAATTGGCTATTAAAGAGCAAAATCAAGACCTAATTCAAGTATTTGTTGATGTTATAACTCCACTTTTTGCCTTGCCTCTACAAAAACGAGTCAACGCTCTTCAACATGTCGTTTACGAGTTGGATTACCTCAGCCGAAGGTCAAGTGGACGAATCGTACAACGAATTTTCAAACTGCGGGGACAAATTGAGGACCAATTCCTTCACAAAACTCCAAGCCAAGACTGGATTATTGAAGTACAAGAGGAAATAAAAGCTTCGCTCGATCAACTCTACTTGAACACTATGAGCATCCACGACATCTTCCGACTTTTGACTTCTCAAATCGAACCAACTGAAGAATTTATCCAGGTCTGCTATGAAAATCTAAGCTGTGGTTTTGCCCTAGAACTTTTCCACCCCACATACGGTCATGCAATGTGGGAACTGCCAACTCGAAACATTCTGACATCGATTCCAGAAAACACAAGAATTTTTGTTGTTTCTGTCGTTGGACTAAAGCGGTCTGGGAAGTCCATGCTTCTGAATCGATTGTTCGGTCAAGGATTTACTGAGTCCTCTACAACTCTCGGCCTTCAAATGCGATTGCTTTGGTGTTCCGAAGAGTTAAAGTTCGACCTCGACTGTGATGCATTCCTCATCGTCGATTCCGAGGGTCTTGGAGCGGCGGAGAATAAATTGGACGAAGGTGCTGACATCTGGGAACGAAAACTAGTCACATTGTTGCTTGGTATGAGCGATGTATCAATTGGAAACGTACTAGGGCCATCCATGAAGGAGTTGTCCTCCATTTTTGAAATATCCTTAACGGCGCTCTCCAAAATCAACGACTTGCTTCTGAAACCAGACGTGCTTCTTGTTCAGCAACTAATTCAAGGACAACAGGAAACTAAACTGGAATTTGAAAATTCCCTCCAAGAAGTTCGTAACTTTACAAAGACTCGTGAACTCGAAATCGGACTTCGAGTACGCGAGGCTCATCGACTTCAAACTATTAAATCTCGAGTCAAACACAAAGAGATAATCCACCAAATCCGACCGTTTGGAAACGACTTTGAGGAAAATTCAGATTATCAGGAAGACATCCAATCCCTTTACAATCAACTAATTGACAGATGTCTCGTCAGCC
This sequence comes from Desoria tigrina, assembly GCA_906901685.1. Lineage (NCBI taxonomy): Eukaryota > Metazoa > Arthropoda > Collembola > Entomobryomorpha > Isotomidae > Desoria > Desoria tigrina. The sequence goes on from CAJQTU010000007.1 coordinate 2,418,391, forward strand.
GACAACGCCGTTTGACCTTTGGCCCGTGGTACGAATATACCAACCGACTCTGGAATGACATCGAAACCATCAACTTCCATTTCCAATTCCAAAATGTAAAGGGTATCGAAGAAAGCCTTGTTTTAGATGACAAAATTCTTGCTTTGAATAAAGCAGTTGATGCCGCTTACATGTATCACGAAAAGATTGCTTATGAAAAATTCAACCAATACGTCAACAGTGTATTCGAAGACAACAAGGAGCCATATGATGAGAATTTGCAATTGGCGATGCAGAATGCCATGATTTATTTGAAGGCAGTGATCAACACGTGCGAAGATAAAGGCAAGGGTTCTGAAGGAGGGGAGGGAGCTAGACGCAGACGTCAACGCGCAGCCGCGGTTAATCCAAATGCTTGCGACGCATGCGTGGTTGCATTCGGCTTGAAAGAGAGTCTATATGCTGATATTTCCGGTCGTCCACGAAGCTTCCTTATAGTTGAACAGGTAGAAGACTACATCACGGGAGTTCGGGACTCGATTTTGCAGCGGATGCAACAAACCATAACTGCTCGACAAATTAAGGAAGGAAAGTCGGAAGAAATGAGTAAAGTATTGCATGATTTGGACGATAATAATGATAAACCCTGGCCAGTACAAGTACTGTGGATGAAATTCCAACAATATATTTCAACGAAACAAACCGTTATTCCAGCCCGGCACCGATTTAAGGCCGAAATCGACGAGCTTTACAGATCCTTGCCCAATGTTACTCAACGCCTAACAGATCAAGGGCCTTGGGACTTTCCGAATTTGGAAACATTGCCAGCATTTGACGTGGAACAGTACAATTCTGCATTGGAATCATCCCTCAATTCCCCCAAACCGGTGAAACTGACTTGGCTCCAGAATGACTGGCTTGTGACCAGGCTAGAAGATATTACTCCGAAAATGATGCTGGACCTCGAGGCTAATATCTACAAGGTTGGGATGGCTCGGGAATTAAGGCAAAGAATTCAAAATACTATCACCCTATTTGAGGAATACTGCGGAGAGAAACTGCTTCCAAATTTTGCTTGGAAAGTCCATACTTACGGGATTCAACAATTCGGTCGGTTTATCGAAAGCCAACAAGCAGAATGGGACGAAGAGAATAACCCGTTGGTTCAACTGCAGAAACGGGAATCTGATTTCCCTGAAATTTTTGAATAGAACGTAAGACAAATCGAACATGTCTGGATCAAATACATCCATTTTATTTTATACAAATTAAATAATAATACGTTCTGTTGATTTAGGGGCAGACATTTTACATGCCGCTTGCAGCATAATATAATTTAAAATCCGTGGACGGAGATGTCAATGAAACTTTAAACCTTCCCAATTAATCATTCCCGGAATTGTTTTGGTATATAAAACATGAAATTCGAGAATTGTAAATAATAATAATAATCACCAGGCAGGAAGATATCGAATGATCCCGTATGCAAGTTTTGATTGTAATTTTAATTACAATAGAAAGTGAATAAGCGTTTGTATAAGCCTTCTTAGCCCTTACCCTCTTCCCGAAATAATACTAATTTCAAACTTTTCAATAATTTTAAAAAGCTTACAAATGAAACGAAAATAATTTGTTTAAGCTGGGTATATAATCATCAAAATATTTAAAACCTTACACATACTATGTCGAGTTAAGATTGATTATGTCATATAGCCCAAAGAGAGCTCATTCCATTGTTGAATAGTAATAATCTAAATACGTAGAAATTACCCACTGTACAGAATAATAAAGAATCCGTTTCCTTTATTGCATGCATTGATTTTAAGAAGCTAAACCGTTTTTACTAAACATACCTTGGGACAAGACTGTTCCAGACAAGAAATACAGTGAAGAAATGTTGAACTACGTCAATATTGATGGCCTTTTCATCGAATACAGCATTTACAGGCTGAATTTTGCTCAAATAATGATAGTTACTTATCGACGCAATCTTAATTCTCGTTTTAGCGGTACATGTAGACAATAAAAAATGATACTATTATAAGCAACTCCCTGTCAAGCGTTATTTAGAACGTTGATTAGTTATTTTCAGCAGTATATGTAGTTGTCTTTTTAGTACAGCAGTTGACCATTAACCATAATCACCATTAATTCCAATTTCCAATGAAACGAATTCGTATAATTGCATGATTTTAATAAAATGGACCTCAATTCCGTCATAATGAACTAATCTCCAACCTGATTAAATACAAACCCAATCTAGAGTTTTACGATCTGCTCTACACAATTTGTAAAGGGCTATTCGGTGGTTTCTATTAAAATTGGCGTTAATCTCATTCATTTAATGAAATTATGAAATAATTTAAAAATACAAATACAATGGATTTGGTTATATTAATAATAAAAGTCATTTCCAGATCCGAACCATATCAATTTCAATCGTGAAAGGTTGACATCGATCATAAATTAAAAGAGGTGCAGGTTGGATTAGGAGTTTTAAAGTGGGATTATAGCAAGGATTTTCATATCTGCGACAGGTTAATTATGATAAAAGACGTATTTGCTCACCTATCCATTGTAGATTCTTCATTCTACATGTCCATTGACGCAAAATAAAAGGATTATCGTCAAATGCTGGATAGCTGGATAAACAATAATTTCTCAGTGGCATAGTTAGCAAATCGTACACGAATTTTCGTATTCCAACCAAAAAACACGGAAACATCAACATCAATATATCCAACCATTCCCTTTAAGATTCAAGAAATTTAAGGTAACTATAATAAATTAAAATATTTTATTTAGGTCAATTAATTGACTTTTTTGGTTAATATATATATTATTGTATCCAGTGCGTAAGAACAACGATACGTAAAACATGCAAATACTACTTTTTGGCCAATGCAAAGCAAATATTAATTTGTGAAATTAAAAAGCGTTGCATCTTGACAAGAGTCAAATGAAAATAAGCATTTTTTTCATCAACCTGCAGAATTAATTAGTCAGTTTCAGACTTATACCATGACATGACAATTCGAATAACGTCTGATCAAGTTTACTGTTTTAAAATTAACATAGTTTTTTGTTGTTACTTCACTTTACGTGAGCACAGGTTCAGGTAATAGCTATGCGGTAACTTTACAGCATCTTGTAATTTTATCGCATTTCGTTTCTCTACTCTGTTTAATTTGATATTTTCCAAAAACTCAAAGAAAGCTTAAAATTAATATATATATATATTTATTTATATTTAAAAACAATCAAATTGGGATTTAACATTTTAATGTTTTTGTAGGAATTTGACGTTAAGAAAATGTCAAAAAAGAACTTCCTTGAAGTCCCTCCACTTCAAGACGGAGTGTTGGGACTCGGGGATTTGTGGGATGCCCGAACTTCTAGACGCGTGGGGTTTAATCTTTTCGGCAACAACCTAACGTATAGCAAATTAGGAGGAAAATATGTGGACGTCGAAAGCAGCACCGATCCATCGATATATGAAATGGAACATACAAAGACCACGTCTGACTCAGCGAATATGCTAAAGCTTGGCGCAGAAATCTCTTGCGCCTTGCTTGGTGGAATGGTCAAAATCACCGGTGGCCTTGACTTTGAGATAGGAAAAAATCAGGAATTGTCCCAAGAGGAGATACAAAAGATCATCCAACTCCACTTTAGTCGAGCCAAGCTCAAACAAGTACTGCAGGGGCAAGTATTTGATAAAAAGGTCGAGGATCTGCTCAAAGCTGGCGGTAAGTTTGAATTTATTTCCGTTCTATCGGTTCATGCATCCATTGTAAGCTAATTTAAATACTCGATGAACACACAATATGGACTAAAATGTTAGTGATAAAATGTAAATTCGGATTTTTCTAAGTTGGTTTAAAATGATTCATACAAATCGGGTTGTAGAACGCGATTGGTCAGTTTTTATTTAACTAAGGCCTCATTTCGACAAGTTTTTCAAGAGGTCCACATATATATTTATTTACGGTCGATGTGAACCGTGCCCCTTACGTGGAGGAAAGGTAGTCCCTAATGGAAGATTTTGCCACTAATTATATGATTAAAAGGACATCCTGGTCTGACATGTTAGAGACGTTTTATTCGAAAATCTCTTTATTAAGGAGTGAAACCCCCTTAATGGGAAGACTCGATCCGTCCGTCTGTCCGTCTGTCTGTCTGTCTGTCTGTCCGTCTGTCCGTCTGTCCGTCTGTCCGTCTGTCCGTCTGTCCGTCTGTCCGTCTGTCCGTCTGTCCGTCTGTCCGTCCGTGCTCTAACTCGAGAACAACTAAAGATTTTAAAATTCTTTTTTCGGCTACTTATTCAATGGGCCCTGACGCACCTTCAGTTATAATGTGGAACTGATCGGGCACACCCTCTTGCTACAAAAAATTCAAAACTCAAACCACATGCATATGTTACCTCTATGGGGCGTATATATACCACCTAATTCTACTCTTACATACCGACACCTCCTGACACCGGGGCGTGTGCCCGCGGTATATAAGAGAAATTGAGATTTTAACACTAAACGCCTTTTTAATGCCAAGAAACACTCCTGGGCGAATATGTCTATACATGTGCAATTTTACGTGAAAGGTTCAACGTTATAAATTTAAAATTTGTCACGTGGTTTCACCCCTTTCGTACGTGCGTTTGCAACGGTTTATTTCCCCAAAAAAGAGTAAAGTCTTTACATTGTTGAACAGCACTTGAAAGTACCTTTGCATTGAAACTTGCAACCGTCCAATGATGTATAACACTTCTATTAGGCAGTAATTTAAAAAATCTGACCTTTGAGTATATACACCACTTGGACACTTTGACCTACACGGCTCTCGAACGAACTCAACTTACACTTGAAGGTCATGAATGGCTTCCCATGAATTTTAAAACATTTAACTGTTCGAGGGCTAGAGCACGAAGTTACCTACGGACGGACAGATAGAGCTTAATAGTCACAATATTCACCCTTTTCAGCTGTTTACAGTACTAGTTGATGTTTTAATTATTGACCAAAATCTTCGTAATCAATTAAGGGCCTGCCTGGTCCCTAACCAATGACAGCCTCTTTACCTTGACTTTATCAATTCATAATATGGATTTAATCTTAAACCAATTTTGCTGAACCGTGGGGTTAAATTCAACGACCCAAGACAGGTGATGCAGATTCATGAGGTCCAATTTTTCCATGTCTCATGGGGCAACTGTCCAAACGAGGGGCCACATGCGATGTAGGAATTTGTATGTGTGGGCACCATATCTTAAAATATGAGTCGAATTCCCGTTTATGGGGGCACTTTATTGGGGCCCTTGAGTTGAGTTGCCGATGATAATACATTATAGTTTTCGAATGCGATTTTTTAAATGTGTGCATCTCCCGTGCCTGCCTCCTTCTTTAGTTGATAACAGTTTTTTTAAATCTCAAGCCTAATCAAACCATTTAAGAAAACCGCATCCTACATTTTATTCAATTTCATACAACATCCATCACATTCAATCATTTATGCAAAATTAAGTTCTTATATAACATCACGGAATCATTGTTAACTCAGGTAAGTTACAGGCAACGCACGTAGTTACGGAAGTAGAACTGGGAGGTTCAATGCTTGCCTCCATCAAAATCAGTCAGCTCAACAAAGGAAACACGTACAAGGTCGGGGCTTTTCTGAGAGGAGAGATCAGTTTGGGTCCGGTTGGGGCTAAACTAGAAGCTAATGCCGAAGTGGGCGAAGATGTTCAAACCAGCAACTACAGCAAAACCATCAAAGTGACAAGCATGCCTCCCATTCGGGAAGTCCCTACTGAATTGAAGGACGTCGACTTCATCGACAAGGACTTCTATAAAGCTGCATTTCAACATTCCCACTACAGAACTTGGAAGGGTGAACCCAGAGGACTCCCTGTTAAATATTTCCTCGTTCCGATATCCAACTACGTTAACATAGAAGATCCTCCAGAATCCTCAGATCCTTCAACAGAGGATCAAGAGCAATTCGCTATATGGTTGGGACAACTAAGAGATTGGATTGGAGCAGACTTCCTGAAACGAGCCATTTTAGACGTACGTCCCCAGATGCAAAAAATTATGTCAGAAACAACGCACCAAATATCTATTGACATTGACAAACGACAGGTCGACCTGACGAAAAGCGCCAGTGAGTTTCGCGATACAACTATTACAAATTTCCTTTTGCTAAAAGAACCAGATTCTGACGTTGATTGGGGTTCAAGCATTTACACTCCTCTTGAAACATTTTGTAATGCACAAGAGACAGACATTACCGAGTTCATAAAAATAGCTCAAGAATCCGCAAACGCAGAACTCATCGCTGTCAATGTTTGGCCGATAGACGACCCCGAACAACCAGACAAGCCAGAAGATCCACTCGAGGAGAAGACATCCCTCGTCTTCTTCACCAGCCAAACAGAATTGGACAACTGGCTAACCACTTCAAGGTTCGTCAAGATCCTTTACAAAGCCAAAATCGGGCAGGATACGAATGGAATACCTCAAAGGTTATACAATATTAGCGTAGGACTTGGAAAAATTCTGATTCAGCCTGGGATATCATATCCTACGCTGACATCTAGGCTCGTTGCCAGAAACAGTGTCGACACATCGATACTAACTTTCAAATCTTCGAGACAGACACTGCACTACTCGGATGCAGCGGATCTCTACTTTGTCCTCGATATTTTAGAAGCCTGTACCAGCTCTTCTCAAGATCCTCAGTCGTACCACCTCTACGCTGCCTATACGGAGTTGCTGGGATCCAGATTAGAAGATAATCAGCGAGAAGACGTGCTTCCACTTCTCCTTTTCCTCAAGGAAATGTTCGGGGGGATTAAGATTTGCAAGGACCAAGCGGAGACGTTAAATGAAATGCGAAAGGAGGATGACACCCTTAAGTTAGTTACCACGGCAGATGGGATACGTTCCACCCGATACGTCCTCCATACTTTGTTGAGTCTACGGTCGCTCATGCTCAGGAACCCAAGCCTCAAAGTTGAGCTCATTTCTGGAACCTTTAATTTAAGGCTTACTGACAGTCCAATGCTCTTCGTATGCCTGAGGGGTAAGCTGAAAGCAATTTGTTTGGATCAATTGGACCTGCTCATCTTTTTGAACCAAATGGAATCGGATTCAATCGAGGAAAGCAGTATCTTGAGCCCGTCGGAAATTGACAAACCCAACCAAAACCACTTCTGTCCTAAAGATCGTGTTGACTTTGCGCTAAAAGTTAGAGACCTATTTCCTCAGAAAGAAATAGAAGATTCCGTCGTCGAGGACATAGGAACTACAGGACAAGGGGGATTGATTGAAACGGCGCTGGACGTTATTACGGGAATTCTGAGTAGTCTGGCTCCGGGTGGAGGACTGGTCCCCTTAGCCAATGCCGTGGCACGACACATGAGAAAACAACAAGGATTTAACAACTTCTTAGACGAACATTGGGATTCATTTTCAGATGCGTTTAAATCTAACATAGATTCCGAAGGATGGGGATATATAGCTGCGATACTCGGTTATACTGAACACGACAGTTACATTTATTTGAAGGACCTGCAAGAAGTCATCGCCATTACAAGCGCTTATAAATATCAAGATAATGATGACAATTCGCCATCTGAAGACGACTTAAATGATACACTTGATGGCTTGAAACAAGAACCGCCTCTAACCGCTGTTATTGAATCAATTAAAAGCATGGATAGCAAAGCCACTCACATCAAAGCAAAGGCCAGGCTCTACACATCGGCACTAACCCATGCACTTCAGCGGGAGGAGAGTAAATTTTACGCATCCGCAATCCTATCTGTTTTGAAGCTGGTGATCAACGGCCTCGCAAGTTCCGTTTCTGTAAACCCCAACGACATCTTGCCACAATTCCTAACCAACTCAAGCTTGGACGCAGAGCTGTCTCCATTTCCCCGTGCGGCGGAAAGGCTGAAAATCGGGCTGGAACGCAAACTGTATTATCAACTAACAAGGGAATTAGCAGACTGCAACGAAGAACCTTACAAGTACGATATTCAACGGAAAGTTGAGCTCCTAACCGGGATAACAGACTGGTTTGGGGTCATTCGGATTGTGGAAACAATGGAAGATTACTCGCCTGAACTTCCGAAAATCTGGGGCAACGCAAAATTTGTTTTGCTCATACGGGAAAACATGGCGAACAAATTCGTCCGGGATGCCCTCAAAAAATTACTGGACGCTAATACCAACCCCGACCCTCAAAGCTACATTCCCTCTGATATTTACGACCGACTGCAAAGCCAATCAGACGATGATGGCGCTTTTGACTGGGAGCAGGATTGGACTGACCACGATATCTTACTCGAAACCTTGCAGATCCTATATGTTTCGAAAACCATTCCGGAAGAGTTTCCTATGGTTCTGCTGCGGAACAGTCTCAAGCCGGATATACAGGATATTCTAGAGTCAGCCGGAGCGTTGCACTACTGGAATTACGCAGACCAACTTTACAACGAACCCTGGGACTTGTATACAATCAGATGTGCGGTTAATGGACTGATGGGGGTTGAAATTTCGAAAAAATTCGTGCCAAAAGCCATACTTTCAGAAACAGGCAAGACCAAGGCTCCAACTAAAAATAACCTCGGACTCCTCACTCTCTACCATCAAATCCACGAGGAGAAGAAAGTTCCAAAAACAACAGTGGATCTCGACGAGGCTGTCAAGATTCTGATTCAACAAATAAAAATGTCCCGATTGTCGGTCAAATATTCAGAGGAAATAGTAGCTCAATTTGACACCACCACCTTCCCGTTCCTTGCAAACCGGGTCGAAGTATGGACACGTTTATTCAATTTGGCAGAGACAGAGTTGAAAAGGGAACTCCTTGCATTGCTATCGAGATCTGCAAACTGTGCCCTACCCTTCATAGTACAGCAAACCGAAGTCGGAGGAAAGTTTATTTCCTTCGACCGTTTTATTTTCACATCTTGTTACCCCAGAATAATCCCCATTCTTCGTGTTGGCGATTCCGACGTTGGGAAAAGCAGTTTCCTCAATCAAATGTGGATGAAGAACAAATCCTCGTTCGTTGCTAAATGGAACTCAAGCTCTAAATCCGACAACTTGAACGGATTTGTAGAATATATGTGGTTCAACAATCAGACAGCAAATCCAGACTTGTGGAATTTGATGACCCAGAATGGATCAAGAGACCCGGTCCTGCTACTCAATGTACACGGGGACTGCCTTCAACTACCTAATCACTTGCAATTCCTAGCTAAAATAGCGTCAGGGTTCATCGTATTCTGGATGCAATCAACTTGGGCTGAACTACAAACAAAAAAGTCAGCCCTAAAATCTATTTTCGATCCATTTCAACCCGCAGTTTTTGATTTGTACGTGGATCCATTGCCCGAGGTTTTAAAATACGTAAGCTTCAAGGAAGTACTGACTACACCCTTTTCCATCGATTCGAAATCATTACAATCGAATCTGATGAATTCCTCAAACACATTGTCCATGGCTCTTCACAGACGAGCCAATCCCAGGCCACTTTCGGAGGAAATGGAAAATGACGATATTGCTACAGCTCAAGTAACGAAAGAGGCTGAAATCATCTTTACACTGATTAAAAGGCTCACAATTCAACGATTCAAACCCACTATGATTCAGAACTTAATCAACGCCCAAAGCGTGAATATTTCTGATTACTGGGAGAGTAATCCGGAATACAAGAAAATCATTATCGACTTTGTTGCAATACTTAATGCAAGTAATTCACGGTCAATTTTGAGTGACCTCAGCGACCTTCTTTCGCAACTATCAGACAAGGAGACACAAAACTTGAGAATTCAAATCGAAGAATTGCAAAAGGACAAATACGACATCTCCCCTCTTCACAAGCAGAACCAGTTGGGGCGACTGAGGAAGTATATTTGGGCTCGATCCTTATCGACAATGGACCTCATCTTCGAAGTCTGCAAACTCCATGAACTTTTCCCGGAGCTTTTGACCTTGGAATTTGACCTGCCTTCATTCATGGCTGAGATGATCCTTGAATGCCACACGGTTCCAATTCCGTCATCGTCCTCGTCCTTCTTTACGGATTCCTGGATGTCGGAAACGTTGGGGGTTTTGAAAGAATATTCTGACACCCGAGTTTTCGTCTTAAATTGCTTAGCTATGGATTCCAGAGGGACCTCTGATGTTCTAAACACCCTTTTCGGGGTCAGTTTTACTTCATACCGAGAGCAAAGCTTCGAAGCTGTTGGCCTCAGTTTCCGACTCGTTTTCCTTGAAGACGTTTTGAAGGCAAAATGCAACGTGGATGCGATTCTGGTAATTCAGTCGAAGGAGATCTGTCGACCCGATCAGAAGGGGGTCAAAGGCCAGCGGTCCTTGGATCAGAAACTGGCAACGTTGATGCTCGTTACAGGTAACATGTGCCTTTTGAAAGGGAATCAAGACGAATTATCGCCGATTTTGGAAATGGGCCTGATTGCCATGTCCAGAATGAAAACCAGTCAAGTTCCGAAGCTGGTTTTCCTAGAAGAGAAGGATGGAATGACGAAGGACTTGACCATTTCAGAAGAAACGCTCCTACAATTCTTCGAAACTGTAAGAACATCTTTGGAAGACCCAATAGTGTCTGTTGACGCTGTATCAACTGTTGGTCAACAAACTGTTGAAAAAGCCATTTACGACTTAAAATCCGGAGGGGGATTCCTTTGGATTGAAAAGTCAGACACATTCAAGCAAAGATATGAAGATATCAAAACTCTATGCCAATCCATTTCGGAAGAACGGGTAGCCTGTCCACTGCTTCCAGATTGGTGCAACAGCTTGCAGAACGCTTGGGCTGAAATCAGTAATTTTGACTTCCCTTTCCAGGACTTTGAAGACATGAAGGAGAACGCGGAATATCAAAATCTTTTCAACGAGCTCTCCTCATTGTTGGACCTCAGCTTCCGATATCACACGAGCGAGATGGAATCCGTAATCGACAAGGGCTTGATGGAGATATACGGCTACACAGACCCGGACGCCATTTCTATTGAGCGGGAAATACAAATATTGAGGTTCGAGATTACTGAACCAAGTCGGAACATTTTCCGAACCTGTGATTTTGAAAAATTGGACCAGGAGGAAAATGACGAGAACGAAGAAGAGAGGGCAAATGAAAATCAATGTGTCTACTGTGCCAAGGCCTTGGAAAGAGAGGTCGAGATTTTGCTCCAACTGGATTCCGAGACAAGACAGAATGCATTTGCAAAGGAAATCGATTCCTTCGTCACCTCCGAGATAGACCATGCCATCTCCGTCGGTCAACAAATGTTTACGGTGATGTTAATGGAAAGACAATCCCCAGAAGCGAACCGGAAATCGGGGGATGAGGGGTTATCTGAGAAACAATTGGCTTCGACTACTCGAGTAGTGGTTCCATCAGCCCGGAGAATGCAGGTGGAAATCGATAAGATATTTCCAAACGCTTCGTGGCCCATCTACGATTCGGATTCTATGGAAGGTGTAGCCGCTTTCGATATAGAATCACCAGAAGTTGAAGAGGAAGTAGATGACGTGCCGGAAGAAGACGTTTTCCTGAATTGGAAGGAAGCGGCCTGGTTGAGGAACAAGATTTCGTCGATTCCGACGCAAACGGTGTATGGACGCGGGGCGGATATGTACGAGCATGGGATGATCTGGGAACTGACGACCAAAGTTGATGGGATATTGAAGACAATGAGGGAGGAGGTGGTGACGAAGCCACTACTGCCGCAGTTCCGACTCCACGTTCTTAAGGTTGTCATTGATAAACTGAGGGCTTTGGTGCTGACTGTGGAAGGTTTGTGGAACGCGAGGTACGATCCTGTACTCCGACTCCAGACTTAAATGATTTAATGGTAAGTTAAGGATAAATTAATGTCGAATGTAAGACATAACAAATTTGGCGGAAACCGGAAGGAGTTTATTTATGCTATGTTAAATTGAAGATCGTTTATAAATGAAAAATAATTCTTTATAGCAATCACTTTTATTGCGTTTTATTTAATATATACGATTTGGTTCTGATGGTAAATTGTTGTTTTAAAATGTTTCAGACCGATGTTTTATGGAGCTGACGAGCGAATTGCGATAAACGATGTTAATTATCTTTTCCAGTGGGAGGGGGTGTCGTGGAGTGTCGAACTGGCATCTTTTGGGTTTTCAAACCAGTTTCAAATTATATTTTCAATTTGCTTTCGTTTCGGCATATCCTACCCATGGATCGATATGTTACATACTTTGAATTTCATAAGCACAAAGGTTTATAATAAAAATTAAAATATATCATACGGGTCGAGACTTGTTGTGTCAAAATAGCATTTAACCATCAGTATTCGTGGCCTCAAAAAAATCATCAATCAAGGACAAAAATATTTTCGTTTAAAAGAGTTAAAAGAGTTTAAAATGTAAGTTCTAAGTGCGACTAAACCTATTTTGTTCACAAAGTTTTAACTGTTTGAATTGCAAGGAGGTTAGAGGTAGTAGGTTTTGATGTTAGTCATGAAAATCTTAGACACTAATAATATTTAATTTCTATATGCGTTAAAAAATTTCAGACATTGCGGTTGAAAGGATGAATCGTGGTTGTCCTATTTAAAGATAAATATACTTAAAAGCATACAACTGACCAAAGTATTCATTTAAACTTAACTTATACCATTCACCCTATGGACGGATTCGACTCATCTTTGAACAAGAAAAGCCCTGTGTTCTGAATTTTAAATCCTCTAGGAAAGTTTAAAAGTGATCGAGCACTATAAAAATATTACACGGTCGTAGGGGTCTTGTCTAGACTTACATCAATTTGAATAGCATATTTCAGGCTTGATACCTTGATCGGGCGAAAAATAAATGTTAATTACTAACCCTGTGATCCAGTTTCATGCAATCTAAGGTAAGCAATTGACCAGAAATATCTACAGCTTTAATTTGAAGATTATACTATCACTTTTGTGGGTTGATTTCATACATACGTAACCGCTGATCTGAAAAGTGTTATTCATACTGGAATCGAGCCTTGAAAATCGCCCAATAATGTATCGATCTGTCGAAGATCCCGTATATATATTGAAACTGTTTGGAAACAATTTAATAAATCGAAATTGAGTTTGAATTTTTTAAATGGATGTGAAATAGATAAAATCTTACTTTGCCCCAACCATAGAATAGCACTATATCTTCCGTTGAATATCCTTTAACCATGCATATTTTTAACAATTCCGTAATATTACACCATATAGAAAGTAGACGGTTGAACACCGATATTGAAACACCCCTTTCCAATGAGCAAACATAGATCATTTGAAAACAATGACCTTCGACCTAAATCAACCTCAAAACTTGAGTTTTATTTGACATTGATAAATGCTTTCCTGAAACAAATCAAAGCGCTCGGCCTCGCTCAATTTATCAAGAGGTCGGGCGGACAGCAAGTTATTACCATAATATAATACATCTACAATGATACCTAATAAATTAAGTCAGTCGAAATAATTCCTGTGTCAACGGAATTATATAGGCAATGAGCGCACGGATGATCAATCATAAGCACTTGTCAACCTCAAGTTTAAAAAATGTGTTTACCAGAGATTAACAATAAAGAGATTTCAGATTAGGGATTAGTGTCATAAATTAAAAGGATTACTGTCAGATCGTGCCGAAATAATCTGGCTTTGGGTTTTGAATAGGTTGGACGGATTACACTCCTTCACAAAAACCAAACCATTGCATTGTATCGATTCATCTCATCGTAATCTATTTTCTTTGGGACCTGTGTCTCATATTCGGGTGGATTAGTCAATTAGAAACAATTTTAAATAAGATTAATTGTTAATAGTGACTGCTAATTGACTTTGTGCTCAAGGTATTAAAAAAATATTACAATTCATCAATGGCATTGAGATAATGATTGATTTCAAATATTTACAGCATGTAATTTACAACCAAAACCCAAAAGTAATAAACAAGTACATCTTTAAATTACAATGAAGTGCTCGTCATCAAAAACGTAAGTGCTATTGCTATCCGTGTCTGTCTTTATGAAACTAAAGAGACGTTAAAAATGCCTTCAAAAACCAAATCAATCGCAAGCTATTCATTTCAAGAATTTTGACGAACATTAAAAGCATTTACATTTCTGCAAATTACGATTGACATAATTGGCTGGTACATTAATCTTCAAAACTATTTCAGGGAATACACGATTCAGTAATAAACTGGTAAAAAATAGTATTCGTGATGGTCATGTCTGGGTCTGCGTCTTTCCGATTAAAATTTATTATATATATATTGAATTTTCATATTTCAATGAACTTAAATAAATGAGGACTTATTTAGGTCAGGTACTTAATCAGAATGAGTAGTTATTCTGGGGAATGTCAACGAGTTGTCGTCTCCTTCACTGTCGTTTCAACGTTTTCATGAAAAAAGTAAATTTTGAGGATCTAAGCCTTCAAAATTGAGTGTGTTGAAATACACTTGACTACTGAAGACATGTATTTTTTAAGGCGCTCTATTTCTGTCCCGGGGATATGAATATTAGCATACAGGTATTATAATCTTATAAGCCATTAACAAGATAGAGATTCATCAGGGACCATTTTTGGCAATGGTGTCAATTAGCTGTCACAGTCATTGGATGAACCTATAAAATAATCCATATTGGAATACATCCTTAGCTGTGATCATTGTCATTTAATTACTAGCACACGTAAAATGACGAAATGTTGAAACTTTGAACAAGCATAAACGGATGACTAATGACTGTACTTTAAACAGAACACTGACACCAACGACTGCTGAAAGCCGACGTCGTCGGGACGCTACAACAAACTATGCTGAGAACGGTTCTCTGAGCCTTCCGAGTTTGAGCCTTGTACCGGCAAAGCCAACCAAAGATGACATTCCTGTCACTTTAAGACTTGGAGATGTCTGGGACTGCAAAACCAATGCGCTTGTGGGAAGCCTTTACGATGACAACATTGAAATTGCAGCCAATAACCTCGATGTTTACCCAATCCAAACGCTGGATTACAGTCTCCGATACATCAAGGACTCGGAGTCGAAGAAGATGACGGCGTCTGCAGGATTGAGCATGGATGCCGTGATTCTGGGCCTTTCGGTAACTATAGGGAAGGCCCAGTACACATCCACTCATCAAGCCAACCTCGACAAGGAGCAACTTCAAATTCACTACGTCAAGGAAAACCACGTCGTACGACTCTTGCCAAATGCGATAGAGTCATTAAAAGGCGGATTTTATGAGGAACTTCTGAGTAAAGTCTTTGATTTTGAATGTTATTCGCCGACATGGTATCGCCAAACGCATTACTTGCTTTTGGCTTTTCTAATAACATTGCATCATTTATCTAACAATTAATATTACAGAGGATCCGAAGATGGGAACTCATGTCGTCACGGAAGTAATTTATGGATCCCATCTGGTCGCCGATTTAGTCATAACCGAAACATCGTCCAAAAAATTCACCAGTGAAACTTCAAGTGGTCTAGGAAGCTTGGTGATCGGTCCAATTAGTGCTGCAGTGGAGGCCGGACTTGGCGCTGTGTTCGACTCGCCCCCGGACAGTATCGAAGTCGAAATCAGCATTGATTCGAGTCCACCGGTTACAGAAGAACCAATCAATGTCCAAGATATGTTTACCAAAATCAAAGCATTTAGTAACCAGGAGCTGAAAAGGCCATTCGATTACCAAGAGCCTATTGATCATCCTACGATTTTAAAAGTCAAAGGGGAACCTCTCCGTCTGTTTCTAGTGCCGATTGAGCAGTTCATCCCTCAAGTCGGGAAACCCGATCCATCCGTTGTCGTAGTCGCGGAGCATCTACTCGAATCACTGAGTTCAATGCTTTTTATCCTTATAGATTTTAAAGAAGATGGGTACTATCGGAAACGAATCACTCGGTTGGACTACCGACTGCGCCAAATGATGGCGGACAGTAAATGTCCAATTACAGAACAGGTACAGAAAGAAGAGGAAATCTACAAATGCTTAGCTACCGATTTGTACAGCACAGCCGAAGCCCTAGTCAAGAGTTTCAAAGATGGAGGTTACAAGGACCTTGACAGGGAAAACCTTATGAAGGACTATAATGATGCTTTTGATTTTTCAGTAATTAATTGCAATATTAAGAAGTTTGCAGACGAAGGGAAACGCCAGTTGGCATTGGGTAAGAGTACATCTATAATGCTCACTTATATTACATTTTCAGATCGGGGACACTCATCGGGATTATTCCTAAAATTATAAATCCACCGTTCCTATTCCCATTAATAAATTATATTCAGAACTAGGAAGTACAATTTCAGTGCGGAGAATAAAATCACCATTGCGATAGAATCACACGCATAAATGACATGCAAAAATATCTATAAACCCAACAATTTCAAGCAAAAACTGTTTTTTTTTTATTTACAGTTAGCTTGAGGGCTCGATATGAACATTGCATCGGCACAATTTTTTTTTATCCGCTGCGAGATTCCACCTGATTTAAAAAAACATTCCATTTAAAAACCCAAACTTTTAAAAAATCAGCCAAATACGTTTTGAGATCACCTTGTATTTATCGCGTATCACATCTGATTCAGATATCCTCTTTGCAAAATCGAATAAATCCTAAAATAGCTCATCATATGAGAACAACAGCGGACTTGCAGCAAGACTGCAGATTGATTTCAAAATGTTTACAATAATTCCAGTGCATGCTGACGATGTGGATTTTGAAGTG
Organism: Desoria tigrina; assembly: GCA_906901685.1. Classification (NCBI taxonomy): domain Eukaryota; kingdom Metazoa; phylum Arthropoda; class Collembola; order Entomobryomorpha; family Isotomidae; genus Desoria; species Desoria tigrina. The sequence goes on from CAJQTU010000007.1 coordinate 2,435,145, forward strand.
AAAGCTGAATTCCTGACAAGTACGACCAGCTTCATGAAGATGATGAGGGAAAACACTGCCCAACTCAAGTTGATCCTCTATACTACAGAAAATCCCGACCCGATCACCGACGACGGAGCCTTCCTAGCCATTTACAATATTAGTAAAGAGCTGGAGGAGGGTTCAGTTCAAGTTCGAATGCCTTACCTGTCTCTAGACGCTGATGGATCTCAACGCGATCCATTCGAATTGGAGGTAATCGTTAACAACAACGAATCAAAGAGATTTCGGGGACGAGCTATTTTGTTCGTTCTCGACTTTCTATCCTCCGTCGTTGGACTCGAAGGAGGTTCCTCGGGAAAGCTTCATCAAACGATTGCTGCATTTGCGCCAGAGACAAGCATGGCTCTACCCATCGTCGACTCTCAAAACCTTGAACCATTGTTCCCGCTCATTACGTATCTCGAAGATAAAAAATGGCTCCTTGAGCACCACGATAATGAAAGCGAAAACTGGAATGGCGTTCGAATATTCCAAACATACATGAGCTTACGGGCTCATATTGTTGACGCTGCGCCGGACACGTCGAAGTGGATTATCTGCCTGCCCGTGGCTGCCTTTTCAATGGCCGAAGCTGTTGCAGCAATGGAGACTCTGCGGCAGAAACACAGCGAAAACAATGACTTAGACTGGATCGTTGGGGACTTTAACTTTGGCTACGACGACGCACCACTCCTCCTGATTTTTCAAAACGGGGATCTCAAAAGCTATTGTCTGGACACGATAGATTTCCTACATCTACAAGAAGGCATGTTGCAGGTTCCGATGAACATGGATGTTCTGCGGGAAAATAGTACCTTCCGTCCCGAACGGGCGGCATTTGCTCGAGAGGTCTCCAAACTCTTTAACTTCAGTTTGACGGAACCGGTTCGAGTGCCACCTGTAATGAACAACCTCCAGTTGGAATCAGATGCAGCGGCCGCAGACGGGTTTGACCTTGCTACGGAATTCACAAAGATCTACCTGGATATAGAAGATCGAGATTTGAAGATGTTGAACAGCTTCACAAGGCTTGCCACAGCGACCGAAAAATTCCCAGATCTGGGATTGAATCTTCAAGATTGTGGTTGGTCAGTCAAAACCAAACAATTTAGCGCTCCGCTGTCTGATCAAGTTGTCCCGGTACTACATGAGGTCCTTTTTAACTTGTCTGATAATTTGAGGATGATAGGGGCTTTTATCTACACGATCGAATTCTGCCTCGAACAAGTAAAACTAACTGAGCCAATATTATTGGTTGGAAGGTTACCAATTTTAAAACCCATTTTCGACATGAAGGAGTCCGTCGTAACAATGCTCAAAGCAGTTGAAATTGATCCTACGTTTGTAGAAAACATCAGCGACAAAGAACTCATATCTGCAACTGTTGAAACATTGAAAGATGTTTTAAAAACCCTGAAGCAAGATACGGTTCTTGCTCCGGTCTTTGCAGTCACATCTCCGCGAGACAACTCCCAATATATAAAAACCGTTCAAGAATTGATTTCTATCGTCCCACAAAACGAAAGCGAACCGGTGAAGAACAGCAGCCGTCTGCTTATTGGTGACAACACTTACCTTGACCGCACGACCCACTACCTGAATAAAGTAAATTGGGGAATTTTCGAGGACGACTTTAGTGAGTATTTAAAAGCCAGGCTTCTGTCCAACATTTTGCAACTGCTCAGAACATTACGGCAGGTCGAATGGCTCCAGACATTTTACAAAGGTATAGCGAAAATGGATTCGACTACAAATTTCCTCCCACAACTGGCAGAACTGATTTCAATAATAGTGAAGGACGTAACAGGTAATAACGAGCTGTACTTTATATGGGGAAATCCCGCCTTTACAAACTTGGTCCGGAAAGGGCTTGATGATATACCGTTTGTAGCCGCCTTAATTACACTATTAGTCACGGAAAATAATCAAATACCCCTCTACATACCAGTCGACATCAAGCGGAAGCTCCTGGACTACATCGAAACCATTGTAATCGACACTATACCCGACGAATGGAATACGTTGAAAGAAGCCGTTAACGCCCTCAAGGCTGTTTTCGTAACCAAATCCCTATCCAGCAGCTTCATGAGGATATTCCGAAAAAACCTCCAGCGAAATCCCGAGTGGAAGTCAGAAATGCAGAGTTCGGGAATGCTATTTTACTGGAATGATTCCGAAGGGCTGTTTGAAGAGGTCTGGACTACAGTCACTCTCGAAACGTCAATTGAAACCTATCAACAGAACAAATTGCATCAGCAGGATGAGGCTACAACTCTGGTCGAGTTTAAATTTGAGTCCGGAGATGAACACGCCGTCGAAAATCTCAAAAAGTTTGTTCAAAACAGAATGGCTGCGAATGCACTTGTAATGATCACAAAGCATCAGTTACGGCGTCGAAATACAGCAGAATATTTCAATACACTGTGGACTTCTGACAACCTCTACAACGAATCCATAAATCTATTCGGTCGAGTTCTATTCTCGAATGATTCTAGCAAAACGGGTACTTTGAAGGAGTTGGAATCAGAGTTGTTTAAGTTGGGTCTCTCCGACGCTCAGAACTTTCTCAGCCGTTTGAGTGAGCTACAAAACCAATTGGAGAACCCTCCAGAAAACGAAGAAGACGCAAATAAGATCGAAAAGCTAATTTTGGCAGTTCGAAAACAAATTCAAAGCCGCTTTCTTCAAGTCAAACACTTCGTTCGGGAGTTACTGGCTATCTTCACGATTCACACCCGCCTTGGTTCTGATTCCGAATTCGTTAAGCTCCTCCTTCCGCGTTTAGTCAGCCAATTTGAGAACGGTATGTCCATGGAGATCTCTGACCGGTTTAGAGAGGGTCTAAACACGGATCTTGTGAATGCTTTGAGCTCATTGCCAACTAAAGTCTTTGTTGTCACGTTCATCGGAGACTCGTCTAAAAGCATTCTTCGAGACCAGCTGTATCCGGGCGGTTGTCCAATCGACCACTTCCTGAACGACCAGGGAACGGTCACTCTACAAATTCTTGAACCAGAAGCTCAAGAGGCGCTACAAGTTGATGCCGTTCTCATCGTTGAACTTGACCATTTAACATCTAAGAAAGCATCGGATAAGAAACAAAGAAAGTTGACGAGCCTTGCATTGGGAACAAGCGACCTTACTTTCGTTGTTTGTGGGTCTATCGACGATCAAGAGGAGTTGCTCAACTTTATTGACATTGCACTGATAGGGTCAGTGAAGCAAACTTCAATAACCTTACCCGATATCATATTAACAAGTCAAAGTTACGCGACAGAGATCAATCCACACTTCCTGGACCTGGCTGACACGATAACCCGTTTTGAATTTGAGTTCGGGGCACAGAAGCACAATTCTGTGTCGAATATCATAAAGCGAGCTGAGGAAGACACCTTGTGTCAGGTTCTTAGACACGAACCAGGACTCTCCGAACCGCGATTCAATTCCGACGATATCAAGTCCCTAAATGAACTAATGCTGTCCAAATTTGCCTCACAGAATGGACGAAATCTGAAAGATTGGGGATCCGACATGAATTCCGGATGGGGTATCATTAAGAATTCTTCAATCTTCGAATTTTCTAATTCCGTGCAGATCATTGAAAGGTTCGGTGAATTTCTGCCAAACTACCGAATCCTTCAAGAAAAATTAGAAAACGCGATGTTAAAACACGCTGCCGAATGTCAAGATTACTTACTGGAACAAATGACTAAACCAAGGCCTAATACTGAAAAAAGTCATTTAAAAGCCAATACTGGGGACGGTACAGAAACAACAGATTTGCTAGACACTATGCTAAAGCATCTTACCAAGCTTACGAATGTACCAATTGCATGCTCGCCTATTGGAACAGACGAAACAAAAAATATTTGCCCGAAATGCCAAGATGTCCTTACTTTCCTGAAGAAACACACAGAGATGACAAGTTCAGACTACGCAGCAAAATTGTTAGAAATTCAGTGGAGTCAAATCTATCAAAACTTCTTGGTCTTGGACATTCAGAAGTCATCTGGAATCACTTTTGAATTTCACGAAGTCTTGAACGAATTCCGAGAAGATGATGGTCCGATAGATCTGCAAGAATTTATGGCTGAACTTCGGCGTCACTACTCTGACAAAATGGCGATAGTGCCAATGCGGCGATTGATGAACCAGGAAATTCTCGAAGAGTACGAACGAGTACCCCTACTGGTAAAGCTGTTTCTGGACGATCCAGCCGAGGCTCATTTGAAAATGGATCATCTTTCTCGAGGTCTTGAGCTACAATTGAAGTTGCAGGATCTGGCAGGTGTACTATTGATGGAATACGAAGATAAATTTGCAACAAACTATCAACTCGGAATGGTACGAAGTATGTCTGTTCAGGTTCAAGTTGTACTTGGAGATTACACCAGAAAATACGAGGAGATCATCGACTGGTCCACCCAATGGGCTGCACATCTTTACGCACAAAGGGTCCTGTATAATAAACTGGGGAAACTGGTACTTTCTCCAATGCCAATGGACGAGATTCTGAATTATGAAGCCGAGATAATAGCCGTAAGTTTAAAAATAGATTAACACTCTGTAAACATTCTCAATTTAAATTCAACCCATTCAATTTTTTAACTGTGATAATAAAAATACTATTTTAGGAAATCCTCAAGGAATCTGCTTCCGGTCCAGAAGTCACACTTGTAGAACATTTGAGTTGGAAAATAAATACTTGTCCGCTGAGATATCTTTCCGGTAAAAAGATGGAAACCGGCCTACTTCCTCTTCGGAGAATAATGAATTCGGACGGGAAAGTAAAAATATCGCGACGATAAGCGGGTTTTAATAGAGAAACACAAAATTAGGAATCGTTGTTAAAGATCGTGAATAACTCGATCGAGTATAGGATTAATTGATGGTTAAATTTTAAACTTGGTAATTCATGAGTAATAATTTAGTATACAAATAGATTGCGGTTCCCCAAAAATCATACACAGGTGGAAAAGTGGTTAATTCTTTAAAAAATTATAATTGCATGCACCGGTATTCTACAAAGTTATCTTATCACAACTTGTTATCAGTTTAAATCGATGTGAGTTTAACATCCGATTCACACCACATTGTGCCCTTACAATCTAACCATATATATTGAATTGATGCATCTATTCATTGTCCACTCTTGAGGCTTGGTGCACCTCATATTTTAAAATGAATAAATTATTAATATTTTTGTTGTTGACCACATTTATTGCAAAATCCATCGATGGTCAAGTCTGCGATTTCATATCTTGGCAACTTCCTGTAGGAACAGAGTTAGAGGAAACTGAAACTTCGTCCGCAGATGCGTGTTGCAGTAAGTGCGCGGTATTGACAGGATGTACCGCCTTCTGTTTCCACCCCGTCAGCGAATACTGCCATTTATGGAACCACACTGGATTCGAAACCACGACAGCAGAAGTAATCACTGGCACGATAATTCCACCTACGACCACAACCATTCGAACAACAACAACTTCGACTACTGAGACACCAACCGAAATTACATCGACCGCAACATCCCCGCAAGAAACAACACAGACAGAAACAATATCAAGTACAACGAAACTGAGTACAATATCCACAACAACTACAATCACATCGGCTGCAACGACGCAGACGACGACGAAGCCAACTACAACTAAACCCCTTACGACACAAAGCCCATCTACGTGGATCACAGGGGCATCTACCACAACAACCTCGCCCGTAACGACACAGGCATCTACAACATCCTCTACCACAGCACCAACCACAACAATACGCACTACAACAATACGGACTACAACCACGCCAGCAACAACCACGCCGACAATAACAACTCCGACCACAACTACGCCGACTACAACACCAAGGACAACAACACCGCGGACTACGCCAACAGCGACCACAGCAAAACCTACAACAACCACGTGGACTGGCATTTCAAGTACATTTGCCCCCGGAGTATGCCCTCCCTCGGGATTCCATATTATAGCCAATCCCTGTATGTCAACACCATTAATTTATTGATTCTCAGCATTATATTTCAATCTCAGAACGGGATTCAAAGCTTAATGTAATAGCTATTTTTTGTCTAATTTTGTAGATGACTGCTCCAAGTACTACTACTGTCTCGACGGGTACGCAACAGAATACCAATGCGAGGAAGGGTTCTTTGATTTTGAAACATTGGACTGTAAGCCGGAGTCTGAGGTTGACTGCAACGTTTTCACAGACGCACCCAACTCGACCAAAACCGCACCGACAACAACGACAGCACCGGTTACGACGACATTAGCCACAACAACAGTCTATACCACTACGTGGGTTCCTATTTCAACGTCATTAGCTCCCGGAGAATGTCCTCCAGAAGGAACTCATATGGTAGCATATCCTGGTATATGACAATTAGTATATGAATGTTTTGTATTACAAATTACAATTTTAAAAAACTTTTGAAAAATTTTCTTCGAATAACAATTATATTGCGTAGGGGACTGTTCCAAGTACTACCTCTGTCTCGAGGGCACCCCATTAGAGTACTCGTGTCCAGACGCAATGTTATTTGACCCCGCATCTGCGCAGTGTCGACCTGAATCTGAAGTCGAATGCAATGCCTTACTACCAGCCATGAAATCGAGAACCTTTACAAATCACACAATCACGGCAACTTCTAGTTCGAGAATTTTAGCAAATCCACAATGCCCCCCTGAAGGAACCCATATGATACCTCATCCTGGTATTGCTTATATTTTTTATTGTTCTTCTTGCTTATTTATTAAATTAGAATTACTAACCCAGCAAAATTTATGTGATTTTGTACAGACGACTGCTCCAAGTACTTCCTCTGCCTAGAGGGCACTGCATTAGAATACTCGTGTCCCGCCGGGATGCACTTTGACCCTGAAGCTGAACAATGTAGAGCTGAATCCGAAGTGGATTGTGGCTTGCAAACTGACACCACCAACTCAGAAACAACGACAATACCAACTTCAAGTTCATTAGCACCTGGACAATGCCCACCCGAAGGAACGTCTATGATTCCTTATCCTGGTATGCATCCACTAGATTTCTAGTTTTCCTTTAAAAGTCAATGAAGGTCATTGATTTGATTCTAAATAAACGGTTATTGATTTTTCGACAAAACGGTGTATCCAAGATATCTCTAGAATTGGATAAAAAAATTCGCCATTTTTATTAGATCATTTGTTAGTATGTCAGAGACATCGTTTGTCCTATAAGAACATATATAAATGTTTATTTTTTCATGACAAGCATTTTATTTCCATTTCATTCAGACGACTGCTCCAAGTACTTCCTCTGTCTAGAGGGCACTCCATTAGAGTACTCGTGTCCCGCCGGGATGCACTTTGACCCTGAAACTGAACAATGCAGACCTGAGTCCGAAGTGGATTGCGAATTAATACGGGAACAAGAAAACTGGTATTTCTAATTTCCATAAAAATTCCAGATGAATATGAAATGGTAAATAAAAAATATCCCGAAAATTATGTGCTTATGATTCATTCACTAACCCACCAATATATCTTTCGGGTGAAAATATCATATTTCTCGTTCAGCAAAAAATGTATGACTACTATATGTAATAAAAAACGATATTAAGACCATTATTTTCAAAAATCTATTAAATCGTCGATAATACAATGCTTCAATATGAATAAAAACGATGTATTAATATACATAATTTATATTTGTTTAAATGAGTACGAATTCACGACCCCGACACTACCGACTGAGAAGTCTAATCCTTTTATTGTACGAATGGGAATTAAAATTAATGATTTATCTTATCAATTTTTTTTATCTTTTTAAAATTATTCAAAGCTTAATTCATTTTCATCACGCCCCACAACCTATAATTTGAGGTACATGAATAATACACGCTGATAATTCTTACTAGTCCAGGTTTAGTGCACCTCTGAAAATGAATAACGTATTGCTATTTTGTTTGGTGGCAATTGTGAGCACATTTATAACAAAATTCGCAGATGGCCAAGTATGCGATTCCATAGCTTGGCAACTTCCTGTAGGGACAGAGTTAGAAGAAACTGAAACTTCGTCCGCAGATGCGTGTTGCAGTAAGTGCGCGGCATTGAAAGGATGCAGCGCCTTCTGTTTCCACCCTGTCAGCGAATACTGTCATTTGTGGAACCACACTGGATTCGAACCTACGTCGGGAGAAGTAATTAGTGGTACCATTTTGCCACCTACAACTACAACAGTTCGAACCACTACAACTTTGACATCGACAGAATCGGTACCGACTGAGTCGGCGTCGACAGAAACAACACCAAACACAGGAACACCGATTACAACACCATTAAATACAGCTACACCAATCACAACTACTAATACAACGCAATCGAGCACAACAGTGCAGACAATTCCAACACAGACGACGACCCCTAGGACAACCGCAGAAACAACTACGACAAAACTGACTACAACAACCTGGATTTCTAGTTCAAGCTCATTAGCTCCTGGAGAATGTCCGTCCACGGGATTTCATATTATAGCTCATCCCTGTACGTTCCACTAATTTCCTGAATTTGATGCCCTATTTTGAAAACAATGGACTTGATTCATTAATAATACTTTTGATTTGTTGTTTAGACGACTGTTCCAAGTACTACCTCTGCCTTGATGGAGACCCAACCGAATATCGATGTCCGGACGGTGAGCTGGTTGACCCCGAAAGTTTGGAATGTCTACCTGAGTCAGAAGTAGACTGCGAAATCCAAACTGGAGCCCCCAACTCGACTAGTCCAGTGCCGACCTCGACGGAACCAATCACATCGACGCTGGCCACAACGCCACTGGTCACTTCGACCCTGGCGACAACACAACCAATCAGCTCGACGCTGTCTACAACCTCACCGATCACATCCACATTGGCTACGACACTGAGCACAATTCAAACTACTACGCCGATTTCCACTTCAAGCACGTTAGCTCCAGGACAATGCCCTCCTGAAGGAACTCATATGATACCCTATCCCGGTAGGCACTATTCGTTTTATGAATGGTTTGAATACTTCAATATTACAAACCAAATTGGTAATTAAATTAATTATTCGGAAATAATTTTTGTCTAATGGGGCAGGTGACTGCTCCAAGTACTTCCTCTGTCTAGAGGGAACTCCACTAGAGTACTCATGTCCGGATGGGATGAACTTTGATCCTCAATCTGCAGAGTGTAAACCTGAATCTGAAATGGAATGTAATGTCCTTCTCCTTAGAGAAACAAGCCACTCGGCCCCAGTCCGATCAACTGGCATTATAGTTTCAACAACTAGCGCTTCGTCACCACCATCATCATCAACAAACGCCTCGTCACCATCATCAACAACAAGCGCTTCTTCACCATCATCACCAACAACAAACGCTTCGACACCATCATCAACAACAAGCGCTTCTTCACCATCATCATCAGCAACAAACCCCTCGTCACCATCATCAACAACAGCCAACACTTCGTCACCACCATCATCAACAACAAGCGCTTCTTCATCATCATCATCAACAACAAACGCCTCGTCACCTTCATCATCAACAACAAGCTCTTCGTCAACATCATCACCAACAACTCCGTCAAACCCGACCTGTCCATGGGCAAGTGGGGCAAGCAAAGATTATGCATTTGAATGTACTGCAGTGGGCTTGTTCCCTGAACCCTGTAACTGCCAAACCTATCACATGTGTACGTTTTTGGAAAGTGGGTATTTCCAAGAGACCACTTGTGAATGCCCTCCGGAACTAGTATTTTGCCCAGGGACAACAGTAGCAGGTTGTGAATATGATCAATTTTGCCCTTGTCCTGATCCCCAATGCTAAATCTAACAATAACATAATATTGGTGAGCCTTGCGAAATCAAAAACATCTCGAGTTCCCTGCAATAAAATTATAAGCCGGATTGATGTCAGCAAATCTGTCAGAAATGGTTTTTTAAGTTTAATTTATGGATGCTTATGGCTTATCTAGAATGTTGTTCAAGAGAGCTTCGCTTTGGAACCAATCTTTAGTCCTTTATATTAACTTTGTAAATCGAGGCGTCGGTTGACTTTGAAATTGCTGTCGACAGATAACGGGATTAGCGAGTTAATCCCATTTGTATTAACTATTCAATCATGGATTTTGACTTTTCAATGAATAAACTTTTGAGTATTAAATATGTATCCATACACCCTACTCAATTCTGTAACAACGCTTTGTAGTCTAAGAACAATTAAAAATTATGTTCCTGAATTAAATATCACAGGTTCTCTTTGATTCGCATATTTTCAGAATATATTGTTTAGTTGCATCCAGCGAACCTGTAGAAACGATCGAAGCGAAAAAAGTTTTAACCGACGAAAAAATGTATGATATTTTCCGAAAGGTAAGTAAAATTAAAATTCTATAAAATGGAATAACCTTATGAAAAGCTCTTCATATACACTGTAGTTGCTGAGATTTGAACCTCGATTCCCAAAACTGTAAAATGTAGATTCAAGATTAGCATTACAATATTTTCGGGAAAGGGCCTACTTATTGAAATACATTCAAATATTCAAAATATATTTGTAGTATGTAGTGTCAGTGTTAGATCACATCAGGTTATGTACAGAACGTAAACACTTGACCTTTTACTGACATTGCCTCCGAATAAACTTGACTTCTATGTAAAATCATTTTCTGAAAAATAATTTCAAAACATCCAAATGTTTAAAAGTCAGAGGGCAAACACGGATTGGCAGAGTAAAAATCTAAAGGAATTTCAAAACAGTTTTAAAAACAGTATTTAAAAAAATGGAATCATAACAAAGTATTTTTGGTTTCTGCAGAATTGGAATCCTTAAAAATCTATCGAAGTTAATCTAAGGACGAAATACACATACACGATGGCAGCGGGGGCCAAGAAGGAAGTTACATCGATGGAGGAAACCGTATTTTCCCTTCCGGTGCTAGAAGAAGGCAGTGTAATTGGCATTGGAGACGTGTGGAATTGTCGACAAAGCGAACGGCCAACGCTAGAAAATATCTTTAAAGTAGCTGAACTCGAGAGTACAGTTCCAGGTTATCTGGAAGCTCATCCAGTTCAGGATATGAAGTATTTCATGAGTCACGTGAGAAACTCAAGTGGAAAGTCGGCTTTACTTGCCGTTTCGGCGGAGGTGGGCGTGGAATTGGCAGGAATCATCAAGGTCAAAGGGTTGGTTTCGATGTTTATTTTTTTAAATTTTAGTACCGAAGGACCAATTGATAATTTTTTTAATCAATGCTAATTAATTTGGTAGTTTTGCCAGTTTCGACAAGGAGGATGCAAAGAATTTCAAGGAGGAGGAAATGCTCTGTAAATTACAACTCCAAACATTTGTCGTCCGTGCTCGCCCCTCCGTATCCAAGATTGTCAATCCGGAACTAGCAAACAAGATTATAGAAGGTACTAATTAAGGCCCTAAATATACGTATAGCGATGAGATACTTTGATAAATGGCGTACGATCTTACGACAGATAATATATCGGAACGCTTTTTGCAAGGAATGCTTTTTGTTATGGACGCTTTTTATTAGGGATGCTTTTTTTACGAATCCTCAGAAACCAACCGAAGCCAATGATAATTTTGGATTTGATATAAATACATATATGAATATGAATGATTTAATCATGCACTTTTATGTACTCCTACTTTAGGAACAGTGGAGGCGACACATTTTGTCAGTGAGGTTCGTCTAGGAGGGTATGCATATGCTTCCCTTCGCTTCAGTTCCAACATGACACATGACAAGCTTGAGCTAGCAGGCTCGCTAGAAGGTGCCATGCCCGTTGGCCCAGTGACAATTGGACTCAAAGCCGAACTGGAGTTTCTCGATTCCGAGGGTGCATATTTATTTCATTCGATTTGGTCTATGCTTTATTGTTGTGTCAATAAATTAATAAATTTCTGCATTGTAGGTGCAAGCAATTACTCCAAAAAGATAACTTTAACGTCAGTACCTCCGTCGACAGAATCCCCCGGGAACAGTGTGGCTACCATGTTTGACATCCTCGAATCCTTTCCCGTCGAAGTTGAAAAAAACTTGTTCAAACCCGACCTGTTCAAGTCACCCCCTGTATATGGAATCCCATTTCTATTTAAACTGACGCCAATATCCACACTATTTGACGTCGGATCACCACCAGCATATATCCTGATGGAAAAAGATGTCTTAGCCGATTTTTCGGAAATGCTCCTAACTCTCAACGATTTCGAAGTCGACAATTATTACAAAGGACTGATCCGTGAACAGGACTCTCGACTCGCAACCTTCTTTGCAGATTCAAATCCGCATGCACTAGAGGATTCTATGCATCCCTGGGCTTTTTCGGTTAATACCAGGGAATTGGAATTGCAGGCCCTTGCTGTGGAACTGAAGAAAACTGCCGTCGAGACATTCAAGGAGTACAAAAAAGGGCTGGCAAGTTTGGATCAAATACGATTCCTGTTGACAAGATACAACACGGAATTTGACTATCCCGCCGTTTTGAAAAGCGTCTTGACTCACCTCGAACAAGGCAAAGAACTACTACTAGCACTGCGTCCATCTGATGCTACAGTTGCAGGTATTCCAGATTTATTCATTTTTTCTAAGCAGGAACTGGACGATTTTTGGGGTAAAGATAACGAGTACCGACTCCTTATGACGGTGACTACGGATGGAATTGTGCCTCCTGGCATTTTCATGAAGTTCTACACTCTCGCACCCCAATTAGAATCATCTGGTTTGATTGTGCGAGTCCTATGTCCGGGTATTAGAATTGCTTCGGAATTCAGACTCGATTTTAAAATGCAATCAACTGAAGTCAATTACAACATTGATGAGATTCCGTCCGTATTAAGCGCATTGGAACACATACTAGCCGCTCAATCCCGCTTGCACACGACGAGTTCGAAATTCGCAAACATTGTTATGTCAGAACTAAGCGGGTTTAGGCTGGAGACTATTCCCATTCCATTCGATACATCCTTGTTAAACTATGTAACGTCAATGACAAATGAGGCTATTGAGACGGCGAATACCCGATTGAAGACAATTGAATCCCTAATGACCAAAACAGGCCTCACATTTGTCCTTCTGTCGGAATTCTTGGGAAGTATTGCGAAAGCAGTCTTCGCTTATAGAGATTTGGCCGGTAGTCTGAAAGACGCCATGATTCCATTCTCAACAATTGCCGGCTGCTATAACGTCTTGGACGGTCGGAAAGAAGGGCCATTCCTCCTTGTTTTTGTTGATTCCACTTTGAAGGCCATTTGTCTAAACCCTCTTGACTGCCGAGTTTTGGCAAAATTACTGATTGAAGGCAAAAGCTTAGAGATTCTTTCTCCAAACAGGTCTTCTGCTTATTCCTTATCTCCGGCTCGTCAAGAAGAATTACCAAAACTTCTTGATTCCATGTCAATTCTAATCCCAGAAGCTGATGATCAGTCCATTTTCTTCGCCCCAAAGTTCGAAACCTCCTTCCTCGAGACAAGAAATGTTCTTTACAAGGCCTGTTTCTCTCCAATGTGGGACTTCGCATCGAGCCTCACACCCCTAATTATGGACCTCAAAGATGGACAGCTCGTGCCCGTCTTAATTGAGTATGGTTGGGCTGAAGAACGAGGATTCAGCCCAAACACAGACTTCAGAGGCTTGGAAGAAGACTTGAAAAAAGTTCAAGGCGTGGTTGGCGCTGTTTTAACTGCCCTGGAACTGGAAGAGGTTCTTCCTAATTGGAAGCAAAGTCTAGAGGTTATTCTCAACAATCCAAAGAATCCTGAACTTGCCAGTGAATTGAAAAAATTGCTCGATGGTGGTGGTGAAGATGATGAAACCTTATTAGCAGATGTAAAAGAATTGCTGTCGACCTTCCAAACATCCGAGGACGAGGTTCTTAAGCTTTTTTACAGTGGATTTTTGGAAGTAAACCTACAAGAGATTTGTATTTATTTCTTGAACAAAGTGGATCCTTTAGATGAAGCCATGAAGGACGAGATTACTGTCTTACTTAATGAAAAAAGATTTGTCAAGGCCTTCGGAACCTTTGTTGACCTCTCTTTCACCAAAAACTACAGGAAGCTACAACAATGGTTGGAAAAGATGCCAAATCTAAGTGGTAAAGATATCATGGATTCAATTATTAGTTGTCTAACAGACATAGCTACCTTTTCTAACCAAGAAAAGGAATGCGTTTGGAGAAATGCAATCTTCCGATTTATTATTGAAGAAAACTTGAACAACAAGTTGATTGCAAAGATATATCAACTTTTCATCAGCGATGACGTTCTTCCAGACTGGTTCCCCCCATCCGTTACGACCGGACTCGTGGAACTAATTAAGAAAAATGGAGGTTCACCACTGGTTTGGACAACTGTCTGGAACGACAAGGCGGAAATGGTCGGTGCACTCAGAGCAATTATCTCCAGGAATCGAGTTCCCCGTGACTTCAACTTCGTGCTTCTGACGAATGCAAGAACTAACGACAAGATTATTGAGGCGTTAACAGAGCACGACGCTCTACTGAATTGGTGTCCCGACGAAAGGTACTTTGACCCACCTTGGGGTATGCCAGAAATCAAGTTAGTACTTCATGCGCTTATGTTCAACCAACTGGATACAAACCCTGAGGACCCCATCGTTAACCCTTCTGTAAAAGTTACATACCGACCGAGTCCAGTACAACCCCAACCTGACACAATCAGACTAAATGCTGCGTGGGGTAATATGAGCGGCTTGGGTCTTGAGCGTCTAACTCTAGAACGATTCAGTCAAGTGCAGGAGGGTGCTTCCGGGCCACCACCATTCATTTCCCAAAATAATGGCGGCGACATTGCGAAGTCTGTAAACCTCGTTAAAGACTTCATTTGGAAGAAATTACGTCAAGGTGACATCACTCCTTTGGATTTGAACAATGTTCCCTCGTATTTCGAATATCCGCCTATATTACCACAACTTAAGGACGATTACAGTCTTCCTGGATGTTTGCGAATTTTCAGTGGAAATAAGGTCAAAGGCACCGATGCCATCGGAGATGAAACGGTTTTTATATCACGAAGCGATTGGATGACCCTTCTTCTTACAAATGTGGACCCTGTCGTCTCTATGTATTTACTTTCTTGCATCGCAAAAAGCAATTGCGTCCCGATGTTCATTCCAGATTTAAGAGCAGATGATTTGAAAGTACATAGCTTGACAAACTATATGACAAAAATATGCATTCCGGAATTAGACGATTTCATTAGTCAGACGAAGTTGTTAGCCCCACCATACAAGCTGGTTGTTGCAATTCGGTTTGGCGAAAGTCATATTGGAAAAAGCACCCTACTGAACCAAACGATTTTGAACGGACCAATATTTGCATCCAAATTTGAACCAGGGCATCAACATGGCGTTCCAAAATCAAGGTCCGGGCTTGTTGAGCTTACTTGGCTATCCAGTGTAACAACTCAGTCTGATTTGTATTCTACAACTGTACAGCCATATTACGATGCCCAAAATGAAATGGTTTTGCTTGCCAATGTCCACGGAAGTATATTTGATATGCCAGAATCCCTAATCAAAGAACTACGAGCCCTTGCGAGTGGATTCCTCGTTTTCTGGAAATGTGAGTCTTGGGCGGAGTTGAAAACCAAGCACGATGTTTTAACCGCAATGACGGATTCTAAGCCCATCTACAACGTCGTAATTAATCCTAACAATGAAATTAAAGCCAAGGTAGAAGACAGAAATATCGTCTACACCGATGCCAACGATACTACGACAAAGATGCAGGCCCTTGTTACGGAAATCGTTCAAAATGCCCAAAGTGTCATTTCCCTTCCAAACCGCTTGATTGGGTTCGAAAAGGAGTCGCCTTGTAACGAATTGCTGACATTAATCGCCAACAATTCAGTCGGGTCCGTTCAAGGTTGTCTGAAGCTTCAATCAAAAGATCTGGGATCTGAAGAACCGGTTCAAGACACAATTGCGAATCCACTCTGGCAAAAGACTATCCAACTCTACTGCGACATCCTTAGCCTTCCAACAACAAGCCGGATTGAAGAGCTTCACAAATTCCGTATCGAATTAGAACAATTGTCTGCAAAGTCTTCATCGAAGAGCTTATCTCGAATTCTTAAATTACAGGAAGAAGTAATTGAAAACCCCAGCGATGACGAAACGCTTCGACTGCTTCAAAATGAAATCCATCTATACCGTCAATTAATTTTAAGTGTTTATCACTTGGACAGGGAACTCAACTCGTACTTTCAATTGTTTGACGGAGCGGTCTCGGAAAACTACTTCAGAATTTGCAAGGAAAACTTTGCTTATGGTATTTCCCACGAATTATATTTTGATTCCCAAAGCCTTCTTATGGAATACTGCTTTAACCCGGATCAAAAACTGTTCGTGCTATCAACAATTGGGCTGCAAAGTTCATTCAAATCCACTCTGTTGAACACTCTTTTCGGTTCCGGTTTCGGAGTTGGATTTGGTGGATGTACCAATGGAATCAATATGAGATTTTTGCCCCTTGACGAAAACCTTCGAAACAATTGCGATTTTGACGGCATCCTGCTCCTCGATTCCGAAGGCTTTCAACCTCATTTAAGACTGGAGGACTCCTTCCTCAGGAAAATGACAACGTTTCTTCTAGCCACTAGCCACCTGTCTCTAATATGCGTTAACAACAACAATGACTTGGGTCACTTAAAGGGGTCGTTGGAAGTAGCCCTAATGAGTATTTGCCGAGGGAAGTCAAATTCTCAGCAGCCAGATATCATGCTAATTGACCAAAGAAATGATGAAGTAGTCGAAAATGATTTAACCGAGCAACTGGGTTTGATACTAACCTCTGTCCAAAATAAGCTATCGAACGAGATTACAGAGACGGGCTTCAAGTTCTTGGAGCCCTTGGAATTGTACTGGCAACGGGTTTTAGGTCATACTTTGGTCCACAAAATAGGTCAAGATACCGATTACATGTCATCCATCGATAACCTTCATCATCTTTTAATCGAACAGATCAAGATCCGCCAAGGGTTTCCAGATTGGTACGGAAGGACAAAAGAGTTCCGGCAGCACAGCTTGGACGACACTATTCTCAGTTTTAAAAGCTTGGAAGCAATGTCAGAGACCTTCGAATTAAAGACAGAGTTGGACAAGGTTAAGCTGTTATTGGAAAGAACCTGGAATAAGCACTTGGGCCTCATTCCAGATCGACAGTACTTGAACGATGAGGAAATGAAAGACTTGAATCGTGTTCCCTACTCTTGCCAAAAGTCAGCAGAAGAGTGCAGCTGCAACGAGGCTGTTGATAGGATTCAAGGGCTCAACTTTTTGAAATCGCCAAAACGGAAAGAACTCATCGAGGAATCGGAGATCTACTCCTACCAAATCCAGGAACAGGTCGTTGGGGTAATAGCTCAAATAGCTGCTGCTCAGGAATTACGTTCGGGAAAGACAGGGGGCCCTTTGGCCGCATTTTTGCAAAGCGCTATCGATGAAGGGACAACAGACAAGGATGAGCTTTGGCTTTTATTCAAGGGCTATCTTGCCAGCAAAATGCGACTCCCGTCTTGGCAGAAACTCATTGAAAATGAGATTGAGGAAGAGTACGGGTCTAGGGCCTTGGAACAGGCACTTGAGGGGGTTATGTTCAATTTGCAGAAAGTCAAGGCATTTGATTCCAGGTGGGCTTACAATTTTATTATTTCTAAAAATATCAATTACTCGTCCAATTCCTGACTGGGTAAGTGTTTTGGTACTTTTTTTAATGTTTGATGTTTTTTCATGATTACAAATTATAACTAAAAGGTCATAGATCTATAATAATTAAACATTATTTATAAAATTATTTATTAAAGTATTATTTATATATCTATGTAAAAGATATACTACTCATAAAAGCGATAAGAGCCACTCGAATTAAATAAACCGATGTAACGGGTGTAACCAAGTATTGAAAATATAACGATAAACAAACTAAATCTCAATTTCCCCCAAAAGCCCGGGTACTGCACCCTGGTGTCAGTGGGAGTGGTCCCGTATTCGTCAAAGATGTTCTATTACTCATGGGAATCGTTTAAACCACATATCTCAATTTCCCCGAAAACCCGGGTACTGCACCCTGGTGTCAGTGGGAGTGGTCCCGTATTCGTCAAAGATGTTCTATTACTCATGGGAATCGTTTAAACCACATATCTCAATTTCCCCGAAAACCCGGGTACTGCACCCTGGTGTCAGTGGGAGTGGTCCCGTATTCGTCGAAGATGTTCTATTACTCATGGGAATCGTTTAAACCCCATATCTCAATTTCCCCGAAAACCCGGTAATTGCACCCTGGTGTCAGTGAGAGTGGTCCCGTATTCGTCAAAGATGTTCTATTACTCATGGAAATCGTTTAAACCCCATATCTCAATTTCCCCAAAAATCCCAGGTTTCGCACTCTGAAATGTAGGTTCAGGGTATTATCATGTATAGATGATAGACATAGAGTGTAATGTAAACTACCTAAGCGTCAGTTTTAAAATGAGTAAGAGCTCTATCCTGGCGTTGGACTCCTACATATCACTATTCTGTTTGATTTAAGGTTTGTTTTGGGGTTTAATTGATGGGGGGCAGGGGGTGTGACCGATTTGACCCAAGTTCGAACTTAGCCTCACTCTTGAGCCAAGGAACAAGTGTACAAAATTTGGTGACCGTAGGTCCAGCCGTTCTCCAGTTATCGCTCGGACAGACGGACAGACGGACGGACGGACGGACGGACGGACGGACGGACAGACGGACTGGTCATTCGCATAAAGTGTTTTCAACACTTAATAATGTCTTCCCCTCAAATTACATTATACATAATTTTTGTAGACTTCTAAAGTAGCTATTTTCGAAGCTTAAAGACGTATTTCCAAAAGTATTGCAAATGTCTTGTTCATTTTTGTTGATTGTTTTAATTACAACGAATAACAGTTCTTGTTTTCTTCTATGCTAATACTAATGAATATCGCATGTTTTAACTTACTCCATAGGCATGCATATGAAGGATTAACGAATCCAGTGGATTTTGTAGAGGACCCATATCTAAACTGGGAAGCTGCAACTTGGCTGAAGCTCCATTTGACAAAGGTGACGAGAAGCAGTGTCAATACGACTAATGCAGATGTATTTGAGACGGGAATGGTCCGAAGTTATCGACAAAAAATTGCAGACGTAATAAGAGTAGAATTGCCCGACATTGTTAATAGACCGACCTCTCTTCTTTCGCCCGAATTTGTGTGGGAAATTCACCTCTTGGGACTTGTCAAGTTCATTCAGACTTGGAAGTATCGGGAGGACGAGTGGCTTCTGCATAAAAACCCTTTGGTCGTTTTGGAAGAAAAGAAGGACCAGTTCCCAAACATCTTTCTTCCTGTTGATGATGAAATCGTTGCGGTTTAAATTGTATGATAATCTGTATCTCGTCAAATGGATTAAATGGATTATCATCAAGGCTAGAATTAGAATTTAAGAGTATATTGAAATGCTTATAATATTATTATAACCCCAATAAAATGTAACGGAATAAAAATATATGGAATAAAATTGCTTACAATAATCCTGAGTTTCTACATTAATATGATGCATAACTACTTATTAAGTGTTGAAAACACTTTATGCGAATGACCAATCCGTCTGTCTGTCTGTCCGTCGGTGCGATAACTGGCGAACGGTTTGACCTACGGTCACCAAACTTTGTACAATTGTTCCTTGGGTCAAGAGTGAGGCAAGTTCGAACTAGGGTCAAATCGGTCACACCCCCTGTCCCCCATAAATTAACCCCCCCCCCAAAAAAAAAAATGATTAAATCAGTTCAAAGCCCTTACTCATTTTAAAACTGCCGCTTAGTTAGTTTACATTACACTCTATGTCTATCATCTATACATGATAATACCCTGAAACTACATTTCAGAGTGCGAAACCCGGGCTTTTTGGGGAAATTGAGATATGGGGTTTAAACGATTCTCATGAGTAATAGAACATCTTTGACGTATACGGGACCACTCCCACTGACACCAGGGTGCGAAACCTGATGTTCTCAACACTTGGTTACGCCCGTTACATCGGTTTATTTTAAATGATTAGTATACTATACGCCACACTTGTGCATGGGATGTGCGCCGCACAAATCGGCCATTTTTGTTGATGAAATTTGTGCGACTCGCATCGCATCGCATCGCACATCGCACATGCGATGTGCGATGTGCGATGCGAGTGATTGAGATTTTTTTTGTGCGATGTGCGATGTGCGATGCGAGTGATTGAGAATTTTTTGTGCGATGTGCGATGTGCGATGCGAATGATTGAGTTTTTTTTTGTGCGATGTGCGATGTGCGATGCGAGTGATTGAGAATTTTTTGTGCGATGTGCGATGTGCGATGCGAATGATTGAGGTTTTTTTTGTGCGATGTGCGATGTGCGATGTGCGATGGGCCACACATCGCACATCGCACAAGGGCTTAATATTTTTTATAGGAGATGTGTGATGCGATGGATTGGGATTTAATACCTGTATTCCATTACCATTACGATACGAAATAAATCACCAAATTGTATATTTCAGTACATATTATATATTTTTTCAGACTAATCTTAATATTTATATAATACATATGAGTTTATTGGAAAAAAGTGGCAGGGGGGACTGGGGGTGGTGGGGCACTGGGGGTGAGAGGGGGAGGAGGACCGGTAATATTATGCAATGTGCTAGACACTGCGAGTGTCCCTCTTGTGGTGAGGTCGATCTCTTCGTCTCTATCATGCTTTAGCAAACAGCTCACTGAGCCACACAGTTACTATGTATCGTATATATATATATGACTAGCTCGGTGTCTGTCTGTCCCTCCGTTCGTCTGTAAATATGATAACTCGAGACGAGAACGGCTAACCTTTTGAGAGGGGGAGATGGGTGAAATAGGTCAAATAACAAACATAAATGTGTGATAGATCATTGGAAAGCTATCAAATCCAGCTCTTTCGAATGACTTATTAAGTGTTGTAAACAGTTTATACGAATACCCAGTCCGTCTGTCCGTCCGTCCGTCTATCACGTCGATAACTGGAGAACGATGTAATCTAGGGTCACCAAATTTTATACACATGTTCTAGGGATTTAAATGGAGACCAAGTTCGATGTTGGGTCAAATCGCCCTCACCCCCCGACCCCCATAAATTAAACCCCCCCAAAACACATTATAAACCGTATATCATGAATACATTTCCAGACCATGTATTAGTACTATTGTTTCCAGACCATTTTTTCCAGACCGCTTTGCATTGACCAAATTATTTCCACACTATTAACTAGTACTATTATTTCCAGACCATTTTTTTCAGACCACTTTGCATTGACCATTATTTCCACACTATTAACTAGTATTATTATTTCCAGACCATTTTTTCCAGGCCACTTTGCATTGACCATTATTTCCGCACTATTAACTAGTACTATTATTTCCAGACCTTTTTGTGCGATGTGCGATGTGCGATGCGAGTGATTGAGAATTTTTTTGTGCGATGTGCGATGTGCGATGCGAGTGATTGAGAATTTTTTTGTGCGATGTGCGATGTGCGATGCGAATGATTGATGTTTTTTTTGTGCGATGTGCGATGTGCGATGCGAGTGATTGAGAATTTTTTGTGCGATGTGCGATGTGCGATGCGATGGGTTGAGGTTTTTTTTGTGCGATGTGCGATGTGCGATGCGAGTGATTGAGTATTTTTTGTGCGATGTGCGATGTGCGATGCGAGTGATTGAGAATTTTTTGTGCGATGTGCGATGTGCGATGCGAGGAAAAACCTTCCATGCACAAGTGTGCTATACGCTACCACTCTATTACATAGCTTCAGGTTTTTTCAATCCAGTTGTTTTATATATTTTATTTCTTACAAACTTTAGGCAGATTCCTAATCTGCAATAAAAAGTGTTATAAACGCTAGGGTGATACATCGCGAAAAGCGGCAACATTTGTTTTTGGTTTTGCCCCTCAGATGTGTAAAATGTTTGTTTGTTTGTTTGTTTATATTCTTTAACGTCTATAACCGGTTCAGCCGAAGCTGGTCTCCCACCGGTGATACATTTTCCCAACTGTGAGCTCAAATTCGCAACCAGATTTTCATGGGTTTAATACGTTCTTGAGGTATGTTTTCAATACTAGACACAAATAGAGATTTATTGAATCTTTTATTGAAGTCGTAACAATTACAAACCGCTTGTCCAAATTTTCCAAACCTTTAATCAGCATATGGAACGGCCTACTCCTCTGCCCCTGGCAAGTTGTTAATGCCATAAGCTCATGTGTCATTTCGTGGCTTACCAAACCTATCTTATCACTAATTATAAATGTGACAATGTTATCAATACTAAATCCTGAAATATTAGTAAATCAGGCCCAAGTAGCAGTGCTTTTACGTTCTGTTTAACGCAATAACTAAATAATGAAGTAATTATATCTACGCTAAATATAATTAGTGTCTACTAATTTCAAAATGAATAAATTATTATTATTTTGGTTGGTGACTGAATTTACTTCAAAAGCCCTGGTTGCACAGGTCTGCGAGTTCATATCTTGGCAACTTCCAGTAGGGACCGAGTTAGAGGAATTACAAACTTCATCGGCAGATGCGTGTTGCAGTAAGTGCGCTGCACTAGCAGAATGCACTGCACTGCCTTCTGTTTCCATCCCGTCAGCGAATACTGCCATTTGTGGAACCACACTGGATTCGAAACCACGACGGCAGAAGTAATCACTGGCACGATAATTCCACCTACGATCACAACCACTACTCCGACTTCAACCACGCTAGCCCCAGGAGAATGTCCTCCTTCAGGATTTCATCTAATAGCCCACCCCTGTATGTATTCTGTCCGTTTTATATTTTTGGGCTGCCGTGATTGTCAAAACTGAATAGTCTAAATATTGTTTCATTCAAATGTGCAGACGACTGCTCTAAATACATAATCTGTGGAGAAGGTGCGCCTATTGAATACCAGTGTTCACAAGGGCTGCTCTTTGACCCTGACACTTTGGAATGTAACCCTGAGTCAGAGGTTGACTGCAAAGTCCTAACTGGAGCCCCTAACTCGACGAGTACAACAAAAACAACTACTTCCTCTCCGACCTCGCCATTGATAACGACATTAGTCACAACAACAGTTGGTACCACTACGTGGATTTCAAGTTCAAGCTCATTGGCCCCTGTCGAATGCCCTTCTGAAGGAAATCATACGATAGCACATCCATGTAGGCGTATCTTTTTAAGGCATTGCATGAAAATGAAATTATAGTTCAGTAACACATCACGATTCTGGTCTAACTTTGCAGATGACTGCTCAAAATACTTCATTTGCACCGAGGGTGTGCCAATTGAATACCAATGTGCTGTAGGAATGCTGTTTGACTCCGATAGTTTGGAATGCCGAATTTCATCGGAGGTTAAATGCGATGTACCACCTTGAGTCAGTTGAACAACAGTATGGACCATGAATAGTACTCCATAAACTGATCCATTGTCCATAATTTACATATAGTACGAGTCATAATTTTACAACCTGTGGGGTTTATTCATCTCCTCAATTAATCACTAATCAATGTATGCATAGCTCGGTGCTAATCTAACGTCGATTATGACAACAAAATAAATGAAATGCCTACCTACAAATACTAAAATTGACTAGTGTTTAGCTAATTCAATATAACGGTTCCATTCTGGTAGGATTCAGAAATATTTCAACTTGTTTCTAAGTCTGCATCCTTAACATCGGGATTTGCACAGTTAAAATGTAAATTACAACCTCTTGAAAGTACTTCAGAATCAGGATACTCTGTGATTTATAACAAAAAAAGCAATAATTGTGTAAGTGGTTTACAAATCCCTTTCGCTGGGAGTTTTTCCAGTCGGTGCTTTGAATAGGATAGAATATAATACCCCCTGAATTTATCTTATCTCAAATTTTATCAGTATTAGGTCCTTAGAGTTTTATAAATACCTAGACAGGTCAACTATACACCTCTTCATAGTCATTTTTATTCTCGGACGTGCTGGTTCGGTTGACCTGATCATAAAAAATGAATCAATTAAAACTGTCTCTGGTCTTGGTAGTGACCTTAGTTGTTTTTAAAACCGTCGATGGTCAATCCTGCAGTTCCATTTCTTGGCAAACCCCTACTGGACAGGAATTAAAGGAGACGGAAACGTCATCAGCGTATGAGTGTTGCGGGGAATGTTTTGCATTCAAGGGATGCACCGCCTTTTGTTTCCATCCCGAAAGTGAATACTGTCATCTGTGGAATCACACTGGGTTCAAGTCCTCGTCGCTGGAGGTTATTAGTGGAACGGTATTTGCAACTACGACCACAACAAAGCCTACAACTACTCCATTTCCAACCTCAAGCCCATCAGGCCCTGTGCAATGTCCTGCAGAAGAGATTTCTTCAATACCGGATCCGGGTATGCAATATTGGTTTTGTTTGTTTTCAATTGAATAAATAAATTCGTAAACGTTTTGCACTTGTGGTCGATTTTGTAGATGACTGTTCGAAATACTACCTCTGTGTCGAGGGTAAACCGATTAACTACCAGTGTTCCGAAGGGCAGCTTTTCGACGATACAACTAGCCGATGTCGATTTTCGTCGGAAGTTGAATGCAACGTTCCAATGCCCACGAGTACCGAAATTACAAAATTTCCTATTTCTACTACGGTCGGTCCAGGAAACTGTCCACTCCAAGGATTTCATAGGATACCCCACCCTTGTATGTTGAACATTCCGTATACTCATTTTCTGCCTTTTTGTGGGTCTTTTATCCGTCCAAATATGTATCGTAAGCGGTATTTTGAAACCCTGAATTTGACCTCACGCAGCCAAAAATGTATCCAGATTAATGCACTGAGATAAAGAGTGATGGAGCTTTAAATTTGTAAAAATATGTTTTTCACGCGGCTGAACTCACCAGGCCCGATAGTTATTTTCAGTGCGTATACAATTTTATAGACAACGCGTTGTTACTTTTGTCATGGTTTAGATAATTTATGAATAAATTCTTTTACTAATGCAGATGACTGCTCCAAGTACTACAACTGCTATGAGGGTGACCGAATTGAGAATAGTTGTCCCGAAGGACAACTTTTTGACAGGGAAGATGAAGGATGTAAAGATGCATCTGAAGCTGACTGCAACATCTTGACCTCGACCACATTGGGCCCAGGAGAATGTCCTCCAACTGAATTCCATATTATAGCGGACCCTTGTGTGTAACTTATTTATAAATTTTCTGGTTTTTCAAATTTTTAAGCTTTTTATTTTTTAGCTATAACATGCAGAATTTTTGGTCTGATTGCATAGATGACTGCTCCAGGTTTTACCTGTGTGACAAAGGTCTAAAAACCGAATATACATGCAAGAAAGGGGACCTCTTTGATCCAGATACTTTAGATTGTGAACCCGAGTTGGAAGTTGAATGCAGAGTCTTAACGTTAGAACCTAGCACGACCCCGTCGACCCCATCTACTTCAACTACATTATCCCCGGGAGAATGTCCGCCTAAAGGATTTCATATGATACCACATCCTGGTATGTTCAGCTCATTCTCCAAAATTAATTTGTCTGTCGATTGACTTAAAAAACATCCTAAATCTTAAAATTCGTCTGCAGATGACTGCTCAAAGTACTACAACTGCAGTGAGGGTGACCGAGTACTGCACAGTTGTCCTGAAGGGCTTCTTTTTGACACAGAAGATGCTATGTGTAAAGATGGCTCTGCAGTTGAATGCGAAATTTGAATCAAGGACAAAGCGTTTTAGTTTCCGAATTTCTCAATAATTGGTGAGATTTACAAAATCTGCAAATAGGCTTCCAAAGTTAATCAAAATTAGCTACCATTAATAAACTTAAATCCACTATAAGCAGTAATCACGTCAGAAATTGCTTCAAGATTGATTGATTTATATGTTACGATTACGAATTTTTTGGTTTTCATCTGGATTAAATATTCTTTTACCTCGGGGTTAATGCAAATATATTATTACATTTATGGCTAAAGGGATTTAGGGATTAGACACTATAAATCTTGTTTTCGTAAATCCGCTAGCACGGTTTGGATTTGTACTGTAATAACTGTAATTATATCAGTGATTATGATGAATCTTGCTTTCAACCATGCAAACTTTTGATAATAAAATAATAAAATATTCGTACGGATGGTACTTGAGACTTGATAGCGCAGCTAAAACTGCCATAAAGATGTTGTAAATCAAGATTATAGTTATTGCACTGTTAGGGCCAAGTACGACTATTGGGCTTATCTGTTCATATGCGTGGGCCAGCCCTTTGAACTGGTCTTATCACTTTCCAAAAATTATGCTCGTCTGTCGGATGAGTGTTAATGGGACTGAACTCTTCTGCCTACCTGTTCATGTGTGGAAGCCAATAAACCGTATGCACAACCACTTTTAAGGAACTAACAGAACGCAGATTTATTAAACAATGACTCGGAGCGATAATAACAACTTGTCGTAAATATTTAATTAATTATAATTAAATAGTGGTGAATATTGAAATATACAATCCCGGATCCAAGTCCGTTCTCTTCAAGAGAGAGATCAATAGTAAAGGGTAATAGTAAAGTCAAGCCGTTCGCCAGTTATCGCACCGACAGACGGACGGACAGACAGACGGATTGGTCATTCGCATAAAGTGTTTTCAACACTTAATAATGGGAAAAAATATCGAATTTAAATTGTTCCTTGTTCCGTACAGTTTGAGTCACGAATCCAGGAATCATTTTCATAAACTCTTCTTCTGGAATAACATCATCATCATCATCATCACTAATGGTTATTGGCTCTTTTGGCTTGAGCAACTATAATATATACAGAACGTTATTTATATTTGTGAGTTGTGAGACTATATTATTATCGTACAAAAGTATGTAGTCATATGAATTAAACCCCTTACGTTTTCTTTAACCGCATTCAGCGCCTTGTGGGAATTACTCGAGAAAAATGAATTCCATGAATGATTATCACCCATGTATCTCTTTTTCGTTAGAACGTCTAAGTACTCTCCAATTTTCAAAGCGTTTGTCATTTTTTTGGTGCTAACAGCGGTTCTTGAACGAATCTGAGTCTTAGGAAACGGTCCACACACGATCACTCCGGGAATTTGGGGAAATATGTAAATTTTTCCTACACATCAGGAATTAAATTAATTACTTGATTAGACAACAAAGCTTTTATAAAAGTAGTCTATAGTTTGTTTTAAATCAGATATGGACACGATGGAGCCCAGAAACGTACCTGATCGACCTTTTGAATCCTCTCCAATGTAAAGAATGTCCAATGCAACCCCCTTTTTCTTCGAATGGGCGATGTTGAAATGCATTTGGAGTGCTTTACACGGGATGATGCAGTTAATTTCCGGGATCGACACGTATTCGCAAACTTGCAGACTTTCTGAAACCTGGTGAAAAATCCAAACCTCTCCGAAATTAGGAACTGGTAAATAAAGCCATGGAATTGGCATCATGTCCCCTTTAACTGCATCATAGATAACAGCTTTAGGTTGCCTGGCGTGGACTGTCCAAGCTAAGAAACACATGGATTCCAAGCCCAGTAACATTATCTGGCCATCCTCAAGAATAACTTGAATAACTGAAAATAATAATTAATGGTAACAATGTGTCATTCCATGCAGACTAACAGAATATCCATATCCAATTCAATCAAGTCTTAAAACTCACGTGAAGGAACCGGTAAAGGCGGTTGACTCTTTATAACGACTTGGTTACTGGAAGTTGGTTTAGGCTTCAGAACCGGGAGTTGCCTTTTCGCAGCGGGACTGCAGTAATAAGCACAGGATTAGAGTAATTTACAAAATGATATGTTATTTTAAACTCTGTACGGGAGGCAGCATATTTACTAACCTTTTAAAATTGTCAATAGTCACAGTGCACGGCACTTTTCCAGATCGACAATTGCTTGGAAAATTTCGTCTAGATATATTTGTGCGATTATCACGTTTGACGACTTGCTTATTGCGAAGAAATTTAAGACCAGGAACAGTTTTTCTTCTCTTTCTACCAAAGGTGTCTTTAAATTTGTGGGCCAAAACATACTCGTTTCTAAATCGCTTAGGAGCAACAGCAACTCTCCTCATTCGCGGATAAATTGCGGCTCCCCTCTCCAACTGGCGGTAGTTTACCTGAAAAAAATATTTTAAATTAAGTATTGGCACAACTATAATGTATAATAATACAATACTCCACAATCAACTAAAAACCTCTGACCTGGACTAGCTTGATCTAATCAACAATTTACGCTTGCGATCATGTTATGTATCATATAATGTATAACATTGTCTCCCTTTAAGAAAGACTTTGGCTATCTTAGAAACTTATAATTTCAAAATTGTGCCCCTACGGCGTCTATCAACGCTCGGAAAGGTAACATCTTTGAAATTATCATGTTACATATCAATTTAGTTTCGTTGTTCGAGCAACTCTTTGGCTTTTTTGGAATTTCAAAATTTTGACAACTACCACCGTAACAACGTGTCTAAAATGTCGATTGATACTTCAAACATATAACTCTTTTACTACCTTATAGGTTCTGTTAGCTGTTGTACCTGTTCTGACAATGATGGCTTAATGTATATGACAATTGTAAGTTCTGATTATCTGGTTTCTGAGTGATTTCTGTGTAAGTGTAAGCAATTGGCCAAGGGGGTTGCACTGGTTGCAGGTTGCAGAGCAATTGAGTTCCACTGACGAGCTAGTGACGAGCTGGTCTGTGATTGGGTTCAGGGTGGCGGGCATATAAGAGGGATCCAGCTCTCTTGCTCTGCAACGATATTCCTTGGTTCCAATACTTCCAATTCCCAACATTGAGAACAGAACAGTTCGCTTATTTTTCAGATCTACGAAGACATGTCATGTGTCATGTCCATTTCAGACCCGTCGGGCTCGGGTCTGTCAGTGGTTACCAGGCCGCAATAATGTTATAATGGTTTTCGAGATAAATATGAATATTTAAAATTAAATTGTCCGATATTCTTATATCCTCATTAAACTGACTGGATAACCAAGGAGCAGGGCTCAATCTAATATATTGCATGGTTTTTCACATGGACTGAGGGTAAAGTCCTGGTGTTCGTTGACTCGCCGGGTAAAACTCGTTTCGTCCTCTATAACGAGCCCATGCCATGATGCCATGTTAAATCAATGAACTTTATATTTTGCTATATTGCTCAATTGCTATAAGATAGATATAGAGGAAGACGAAACGAGTTTTACCCGGCGAGTCAACGAACACCAGGACTTTAATTGAAGAATGCGTAACAACATTTGAACTTTGAACTTGAAAATGTATTCGTGTTAAGTTTTAAGTTAAATAAAGTAAATCATTTTCGAAATGATGATTATCCGGCATCCATTCGGTTGCATTTAATTCAATATCGAAATCCTCTCCCCTACTTATTTCTAGAAATTATTCATGTGTCCTATCATAGGACTCCTATTATGATGACCTTCAGTCCTTCATCTGCATGTGGTGATGACGGTCATGCGGGTGTGCGTGGCTGCTTGGAATGTATCTTTGAACGTGACAAGTTCCGTTCCTCCAAGCAGCCCCCGCACCATCAACACCACGTGCACTGTCGTGCACATGGTGCATTGAGGGACATTGATTCCTAACTCTCGAGCCCGAAGTCGAGAACGAGACCCCAGCAACTACAAACTAACTACATTTGACATTTAACGTCACTAGTGAACCAAGACACAAGATTTCGAAGGGGTCACCTCTCCCAAAATTTAGAAATCCTAAATTTCGTCGAATATAGTTGGAGGTTGAAGTATGTGGATGTCTATAAAGATAAGTGAAAGTGGAGGGAGAATGCCTTCGAGAGTTAGGAAGAAAGAAAAAACCTATCAACAGCCCCATGTTAGCTACACAGGCATATGACTGAATGGGGGTGGCTGGCAGGGTTTCTTCCTAACTCTGTGCTCTGGGAATCTTGGAATGGATGCCACGCGCGGCATGGCCCGAGTTCAGTTGAGTCTATATTTCCGCTTACGCTTGAGACGTGGACAGTTGGGTATTCTTTGCTTTCGAATTTGCTATTTGACCAGATAAAATAGTGAAAGTGACTTACGGGTGGGTCTTTCGGATCGGATCGGATGTCCCCGTCGTCCTCGTTGGCAAAGGGGGCTTGTTGACAAGTACACTCTAATTGACACTTAGATTTCCCGCAATGTATTCTGGGTGCTGAATCTTGAGTAATACTGCTACATATACAGCCCAGTCGACACGGAGGAGCCTGACAATTGGGAGCAGTGGGATTGGGCAAGGGGGGCATTGTACAGGTTTTCCAGTCCTCGTCCAGTTCCAACACCACATCCTCTTCTCTCACATAGTTCGTATAATCTATCTCAATTGTAGTATAACCATTAACTAAAATTTTATTGTCACCTAGTTTTTCTATTTTCGAACGTTCTGCTTCGTCCCATTTCTTGTATTTAGCGAAGGCGGATCGGAGTTTCCGGTCCGTTTCCTTCGCAATGCTATTTCCCCCCCCTGGCCCCGGCTCGGTTTTTACAACTGCTTCGTGGCCATTCTGACTCAAGCACTTCTGCTGTCCCGTTGTACTGAGGAGCATTTTCTCTTTTTTACAAGTCCTATTGTCTGAATCTTTAATAAAGTCTTGATGGGGGGTTGGGTAGCTAAGGATAGTCTGGCTGAAAAATGACTAGCTAATCCCTTCTTTCCCAAAAAAAATTTCAAAAGCAATTCCAAAACAACAACAAATTGGACCGAAAGAGAGAGGGAATTCTTCCGGCTTCATGGTTGGGTCTCCGCTTGTGGCTTGAACACGTGCTTTACAAAGTTACAACCGGCACCTTCTCCATCTCTCATCTAAAACAGCAGACTATCTCAGACGTTATTTTAGAGTCACTTGTCTCTATAATACGTCTGAAACTCTGACTAGGGGGGTTGGGACAAATTCTTCGGGAATACTCAAAGCACATAAAACAGCGTTTTCATCCGATATCCTAAAGTCATTTTCTTGTGATTCGTCTACAAGAAAGGTCCGAGGCCATTCCACATACACATCTTCCAACGAGTCATCTTTAGGGTCAGGGGGCTTGGAGCAGTGCTACTTACAGATGGTTTTCCTTTCTTGCCGGTTAGGGCGGATGTCTTAACAGTACGAGTATCAGTAGTCGAACGGTAGGAGTAGATCCTCGTCGTCGGTAACTTTCAACTAAATTTTCAATTACGTTGTCCATAAAAATCTCTCTAGTTACGTCCTTAAACGAGATCACACTCGCATCATTCTCTTCGAAAGTATCATTCGGATGTAATATTGGCATACCTAAAATAAATAGTTAAATTCATTCATTAGTTAAATTCATTCATTAGTTCAATTTCAATTATTAATGCAGATTATCATGTAATAATGAGATACGGATTAATCAAATCTACAGTGTACTCTTGTACTCATAAACTCATCAATGACTCATTTGCATACAATTAAACATACATAATGTTTCCTCGCAAGGTTCAGGTCATTAGAATTGAGTTTCTTAAAGACTACTTGGCCGATTTTTAAAAGCTTTTGATTTTTGAGTAGCCTGATAACAAGAAGGAATATCGGTGGGGGCAAAAAATTATCTATAATGTTCCATAACCAAAAATTTCACCGACTCTCAAAGAAAAATTTCACCATCCAAAGTATAGATTAAAAACAACTAGTCTTAAAAGTTTGAAAATGTTGACCTTTGAGCAGTGTTATTTGTTACAAGTTAGGAACAGACTGTCTTTCCCTTTTCTTCCCCCTTCGTCTCATTTTCCTTTTTCCTCCCCCCCCCCCCTCCTTCCAACTCCTTTTCTCTCTTCCCCGATATTTATTTTCAAAAAATTTCCAAAAAAATTCCGATTTTTACCCCATAGCAGCGCTCAGGATTGCTTGACAACCGGCGTCTGAAGACGCCGGTTGTCAAGCAATCCTGAGCAGCGCTATGATGCTATCGAACATAATAGATGCATGATTACATTGCAGGTTTTGTAAACTGTCATGATTTTAACATGGGGAAAGGGAACCGGAACCCCGTTACCATAGTTACGGTGACTCAACCCGGCTAAAACTGTGGAGTGTTCCACATTTTTGCAGTATTTTTGCTAGACAACGACCGTTGCTAGGAATATAAGGGATACCTCTTCCCCATGGCAAATCAAGACAGTTTACAAAACCAGCATGGGGCCGTTTAAATGAAAGGTGATAATTTTTGTTGGCTTTCACCGATATTCCATCTTGTTATTACAGTATTTCACTGTTGATAACAAGTGAAAATATGAATCTACTGTAAATACTTAAAAACTGTCACCATACCCAGGGTGAAGGAGGTATGTTGATCAGGGTGGAGTTCTATTTGGGGATTGAAAAAGGGGTGGGGATAAAATAAAGTCCTTAAAACGAATTGTTTCTTTTTGTTAGGAAGGGGTGAATAGGGGTGTATTTCAAAGGAATCTATTAGGAAATTTTCCATGGTGTACGGCAAATGACGCAATAACTATGGTATAAAACCACTAATTCACCTATTCACCTTAACACCAGGACCAGGACGATAAATGTGTCTTTTTAGGTTTTATATTCCACGGGGCAGCTACTTTAAAATAAAGTGAGTGATTTCATTTTAATCCAACGAGAACTACGAGAAAAAATTCTAATGGCAGACCCCTGAGGCCCATCGTGCCAATCGCAAAAGTAGGGAAAATAATCTCCCTTTTCCTTCCCCAAGTCCTTAAACGAAGAGAAACGTTATGTCCTTTTCTAAATTTTCACCTCCATGGAACTGTTACGGTAATTAAAATTAGCCGTTCTTCACAAGTCACTAAATTTTCGAAACCTATTCCACCCCACAACGTCCTAAGAACGTATCTGACACATGAAATGTATTTCCACCGGAAGGTAAAAATGTTATAACTTTAACTGGGCGTCATAGAGCACCACGAATTAAAACTTCTAGTCTGCCGTATTTCCAAGCCCCCACAACACAAAATATAGGTGACGTGCGGTTATATTTGGGGGAGAAAGTATTTCAGGCGATATCCATTTCATGATTCAGGGAATACCGAGTATCTGCTTCCTTAACGTTCTTCCTGAGTAACAAATAAATAAAATAATTTACTCCTAACAGTAGCAACCGATGATGTCATTATATATTTATTATGTCTTGCAGTTTTCAAGAAAAAAACCTGTAACTCAGCCCACAATCGATGACAAGAGAGGAGAAAGTTTCGAAACCTTAATACTCCGTTACTTTTGGTTGCAGTTAATAAAGACTTACTAATAACTGGATCATCCTCGGACCCAGGGGAAGCGAGTCGGGTTAAAACGTTCGCGTTTTCAAACGACGCTGATGTGGTCGAGGAAGCTGGGGTCAGGTGCGTGATGAAGGTACTTCGGGCAATAGCAACGGAGGAGAAGTGCTCATCGTTCCTCCCTAACTCAAGAATACTGACTTATATAATAACAAGGCAGATAAAAGTAAAATTCGATAGAAGGTAGCCAAGGTACGTGAATTGAGTTCGTAAAGAGGTAGCGTCACTGAGCAACATTTTGAAAATTAATTAAAAAATTATCATTGGAGGACAGTCCTCCAAGGAAAAATCTCCCAATTCTATCCATGGCAATTATCATACAAAATTGTAAAATCATTCACATCAAATCTGCAGCCGGAATTGCCACATCTTTCTATAAAATTAGAAATTATTTCATACAGATCATTAGATTATCTTTCCGCACAAATTATCAGATCCCGAAATCGGCCGCATGGAGTACATGAGGGTAGCCCTGATTGCTGAAAATGTACGAAAATGAAAATGAAAATCACATGTAAAATGATGCAGTAGCTGGAGGAAAGGTTGCCATGACTTTTAATTCTTCACTTTTGAAAAAGTTACGATTTTTACGAATTGTTGCCCAGTGACGCTACCTCTTCACGATCTCAATTCACGTACCTTGGAAGGTAGCGACATGCGAAGAACTTTCGAAGAAAAAGTTCACTGTTGCGAAAATCCAGAGTCCAGTCCATGGTAACGAAATTGGCAATGATTTCATTCAAAGGATTTGAGAATTTTGCAAGGATTTTCGCACACCGCTCCACATTTTGCAATGACTTTATAGGCTCAGTTCATGCGAATTCTCAATCGCCTCTCAAATTTTCGCATGATCATTGCGAAAATTTGCGATAGTGATGACGTCACTGGAGACAAAAGTGTCTCCAACGAAAAAAGTTGTTTATTTTTTTGAAAATCGTCGCATGTCGTTACCTTCTATTCAAAATTTCTCCTTGGAGATTCAACTTTACCTGCCTTGATATAATAATGTACATGTTAAATTCAACAAAGGACAGCCAAGTTTGAAGTTGCCTTGGTGCTGCTTATTCTTGTACCCATTGTACTTCCGTCGCATCGAGACTATACTAAAAACAACCCCATGAACTTACTTTATTCGTCAGTTGTGGTGTGAAAGGAGACAGTGTACTTGAAATCGGTAGTACTGACCAGCCAGTTTCAAGGGATTACCAGTTTAATATGATGCTCGACCCCCTATAATGGAAGGATTCATTCAATGGACTACCCTATCCAGACAGACTCAATTTCTGCCATAATCTAGCCGTTCTAAGTTCTGTATGCAATGAATTTAACACTTTATTTCTTGATCTGGACTCAAATGAAGCCGGGAGGTTCCAAAAACGCCACAAGAGTAAGGGCTTCTGATAAGACCGTCTGGGGCAACGCGAGACAAAGGAAGATCGATGTATGGTGAACATAGACGGGCAAAATGCCCCC
Source organism: Desoria tigrina (assembly GCA_906901685.1). Taxonomy (NCBI): domain Eukaryota; kingdom Metazoa; phylum Arthropoda; class Collembola; order Entomobryomorpha; family Isotomidae; genus Desoria; species Desoria tigrina. The sequence goes on from CAJQTU010000007.1 coordinate 2,470,041, forward strand.
AGCCCCCAGCCCCCAGGGGGCAGCTGGGGGCTTTTTCTGCCCCCAGTGCCCCCAGCCCCCAGCTGGGGGCAGAGGTGCCCCCAGCTGGGGGCTGGGGGCTGGGGGCAGCCTAGTCGAGCTGGGGGCACTTTTTGCCCCCAGCTGGGGGCAGAGGTGCCCCCAGCTGGGGGCTGGGGGCTTGGGGGCTTGGGGGCTTGGGGGCTGGGGGCAGCCTAGTCGAGCTGGGGGCACTTTTTGCCCCCAGCTGGGGGCAGAGGTGCCCCCAGCTGGGGGCTGGGGGCATGGGGGCTGGGGGCAGCAGAGTCGAGCTGGGGGCACTTTTTGCCCCCAGCTGGGGGCACCTACTGCCCCCAGCAAAATATAAAAAATTTATTCCAAGTGATTTTTTTAAATTGAAATGGTTAATATTAGTATTACTAAAGCTTAAAAAATTAAAATTAACGAGTTTTGATCCAAATTTTCCTTATAAATATTAAAATTGATTTGAGAATGTTAAAATGAGTCAACAGCGGTATAAGTTCGTGGATTAAAATGAAATTATTAGGAGTGGGTATTTAATTGAAAAAGAATATCCAATTTGCCAAATGCGATTTGAATGAATCCAAAAAGCGACATCAAATGTTTAAATTGACCCACTAAAAATAAAATAGGTCGAAAGTGGTTGTAATTGAAGAAGAATATTTAAACTTACCCAAGGTGGTCAAATTGAGTCAAAAGTAACATAAATTACTTAAATTGACCCAGTAGAAATAAAATGGGTCGAAAGAGGTAATAATTGAACAGGAATATTTAAGCATACCCGAGATGGTCAATTTGAGTCAAAAGCAACATAAATTAGTCAAATTGACCCAATAGAAATCAAATGGGTTGAAAGTGGTAATAATTGAACAGGAATAATTAAGGATACCCGGGATGGTCAATTTGAGTCAAAAGTAACATAAATTACTTAAATTGACCCAGTAGAAATAAAATGGATCGAAAGTGGTAATAATTGAACAGGAATATTTAAGCATACCCGAGATGGTCAATTTGAGTCAAAAGCAACATAAATTAGTCAAATTGACCCAATAGAGATAAAATGGGTTGAAAGAGGTAATAATTGAACAGGAATATTTAAGCATACCCGGGATGGTCAATTTGAGTAAAAAGTAATATAAATTAGTCAAATTGACTCACTAGAAGTAAAATAGATCGAAAGTGGTATTAATTGAAATGAATAATTAAAATTGACTCAACGTGGTCAAATTGAGTCAAAAGTTACAAAAATTAGTCAAATTGACCACTAGAAATAAAATAGATCGAAAGTAGTAATAATTGAAATGATTAATTAAAATTGACCCAAGGTGGTCAAATGTAGTCAACTTAATTCACTCGAAACAAAATAGACCAAAGTGATGTAAATTGAGAAAAAATATAATAAGTTGACCAAAGTAATTTTATGAAACTGGAAGTCATGTTAACTATAAAAATCGAAAAATTGACAGCCCTAATTGATGTTTGCTATGATAAAAAGTTATGAAAATTGACTTTTTCAAGTGCTCATAAAACAACGAATGATGTCCGACTCTCCAAAAATGTTCTAGTTGTTTTTTATGTCAAAGTGTTGCTTTTCAGGAAATTGTACAGATTTAATGTTTCCAAACAATCAAAGAAAATCAATATTTTTAAGCAAATCTGAAGGCTCAAAAAATTTTGTATCTCCAAAAAAATCAGATTTTTTTGAAAATTCGAATCTTTACAAGTAATTGAAAAATATCTTTTATATAAAAAAAACTCAAAAAATTTTGAAAATCAGACACAATTGCAAAGTTGTTTTATGAGCATTTGAATATGTAATTTTTTATTATTTTTTAACATTAGGGCTGAAATTTTTTCGAGTTTTATAGTTTGTATGCTTTATAGTGTTATTTGTAACAAAGTTTAAAGCAAATTCCGGAGTTCACTTTTAAACCTTGCCCTTGCTAGACATATAGATAGATATAAAACATTTATAGTGTTAGAATCCGCTTTTTGGCAATTCAACAACATTTTGACCATTTTAACCACTTTTGAACATTGTCGAACATTATTGAAACTTTCGTTCAAATTATGACACCCTGAGGCAAAAAAATCCAATAGGGTGTTTAAAACCATTTTCCACCAAGCTGCATTGACTGAAATTAATTTGTATCCTGATTTAAACTCCTTTAGGTCAGATAAAACCAGTCCAGATAAACTCGTATCACTTTTTAAAATGTTTTTTTTAAGTTTGTTTTGCCCCCTGGGGGCAGCTGGGGGCTTTTTCTGCCCCCAGTGCCCCCAGCCTCCAGCTGGGGGCAGAGGTGCCCCCAGCTGGGGGCTGGGGGCATGGGGGCTGGGGGCAGCATAGTCGAGCTGGGGGCACTTTTTGCCCCCAGCTGGGGGCAGAGGTGCCCCCAGCTGGGGGCTGGGGGCTTGGGGGCTGGGGGCAGCTAAGTCGAGCTGGGGGCACTTTTTGCCCCCAGCTGGGGGCACCTACTGCCCCCAGCTGGGGGCTGGGGGCAGCAGAGTCGAGCTGGGGGCACTTTTTGCCCCCAGCTGGGGGCTGGGGGCATGGGGGCTGGGGGCACTACCAAATGCCCGTCTATGATGGTGAACAAACACCATTCCCAAGGCTTTTATTTTCATATTCACCCAACGTGTGCGACAATTGAGTACCTCAATTGAAAAACCTGTCGAATGAATTTTGAAAATTCAAATTCAAAATTCAAAGGTTTTTCAATTGAGGGACACAATTGTCTACAGAGTAAAACAGGGACGGCAGTGGAAATGCCCATCCCCTTACTAGAACCCCAAACTCCTCAAACAAAACTTTCGACGCTGAACAACTTGAAATTTTGATTAAAAACGACCATAAACGCTGGTATACCTTATATCACAGACGACGCTTTCTTACGCTTCTAAGCGTCCCAGCGTCGAATTAAAAAAAACTCGATTTAAAAAAATGGAAGTCGTCAAAAACGTAATGAAAATTGTAAACGTTGAAAAAAAATTCAAATTTGAGCCACAACGCTTTTGCACGCTTATAAGCGTCGAAGCGTCTTTTTTTCAAAAGCATACTTTTGACTGCATAAAGTCATCCAAAGCTATATAAAACTCTATAGAGCTTAAGCCCTATTCGAAATACAACATACGACGCTTTAGTACGCCACAATTGTTGCCATGAAACGTTGCCACAGTCAATTTGTTGCATCAAAATGTTGCCACTGGATTTTATGTTGCCACCACACGTTGCCGCTGTGGGACTTCGGAAAATAAAAGTCTTACCACCGTCGATTTCGTTGCCACAAAATATTGCCACCATGGAGCTTACAATTAGTGCCACCGTCGATTTTGTTGCCACAAAATGTTGCCACCATGGAGCTTACAATTAGAAGAATAAATGTGTAGCCACCATTATTTGGTTGCCATCGCGTAACTTAAAAAAAAGTGCTATCGCAATTATTTTGTTGCCATCACGTAATTTAGAATGAAAGTGTTGCCATCATTGTTTTGTTACCACAACACAATTTTCGTTGTGACAGCATTTGGTGGCAACTAAATATTAATGACCGCACTTTAATTTTTCTAATTTACGTGGTGGCCACAAAATAATACTGTCAGGACTTTTTTCTAGTTTACATTACGTGGTGGCAACCAGGCAACTAAATAATAGTGGCAGTATCTTTATTTTTCTAATTTACGTTGTGGCAGCATTTTGTGGCAACTAAATAATAGTCGCTGCCCTTTTATTTTTCCAATTTACGTAGTGGTAGTTGTTGATGGGGGTAAAATATTAGCTTAGCACTTATTTTCTAATGTACATTGTGGCAACAAAATATTATTTCAGCACTTATTTTTATAATTTACTTGGCGTCAACTAAATAGTAGTGACTGCACTTTTATTTCTCTAATTTACACGGCGGCAACATTTTGTGGCAACAACGAAATAGTGCAGCACTTATTTTCTAATTTGCATAGTGGCAACAATTTATGGCAACAAAATAATATTGCAGCACTTATTTTCTAATTTGCTTGTTTGTCACATTTCATGGCAACAAAATAATATTGCAGAACTTATTTTCTAATTTGCATAGTCGCAACATTTTATGGCAACAAATTAATATTGCAGAACTTATTTTCTAATTTGCATTGTGGCAACATTTTATCGCAAAAAAATATTATTGCAGCACTTATTTTCTAATTTGCTTGTTTGCCACATTTCATGGCAACAAAATAATATTTCAACACTTACGTCCTAATTTGCATGATGGCAACATTTCATGGCAACAAAATAATATTGCAACACTTATTTCCTAATTTATGTGGTAGCGACCTTTGATTCTAAGTTATGTTTATGGCACCAAAATTGACAGTGGCAACATTTTCCGCAACAAATTGACGGCAAATTTAGTGGCAACAATGGTGGCAACAACGAACGCTGGAAGCGTCTGAAGGCGTTTCGGGGTACTTTCTCAACGTTATAGTCTCGAAGTCATATTTGTAGGGGTAAGCGTTTTTGAAATGTCAAACGACAATCTGATCATTTCGACGCTGGAAGCGTCAAAAAGCGTTCAAGTGTGGTTTCTTACATGTGTGTCATTCTTTTGACCTCATTTTAAAAGACACTGCGGTTTTTTATTGTCAAATCATGATTGTTTGAAAGTCGACGCTGGAAGCGTTTGAAAGCGTTCTGCAACAGTTTTACACATGTGTATAAGCGTTTGACCTGTTTGGGGTCGTCATTGTTTATTTTTGCCTACTGGGGTCTATTGTCAGTTCCACTTGAACTACCGGCCCTGACGATTGACTTTGGCGGTATTGGAAAAGCATCTATATTGTGTCACTTATCCCCATTTTAAGGAGAAAATGTCCGTTTTGTTGGACTTTGCAATTTTTAGAAACCTCAGTTTTCAAAAATTTTGAAATTTGTTTTTTGAAAATTATGTCAAAACGTTTTATTGAGGATGTCCTAAACGCTCGATTTTTTTAGCTTATCCGTTTTGAATCTACAGGACGATACGTAGCGGTGTAGACAAATGTCGCACACGTTGGTAATGGACGGGTTAAAGTTATTCCTCGCATTCGTATCCTTTGTGCCATCTTTGAGTGTGGATGCTATCGAAGTAACTTCTTTATGCTCATTCATCATCATAAGTGATTTTTTTTACCCAACTCAGGTAAAAATTTGAATGAAATAATAATTCATGGTGAGTATGTCCTTCTTGATTGCTCCGGTCTGAAAAAGGTTTCTATTTGTGTAGAAAGAAATTAGAAAGGAAAGGATGCAAATGCATACATTATCATATAGATATTGTCTTCATTAGGGTTATTAATCTTGGGGTTCATGGAATAAGGGATTTTAGGACCAAGGTTTCTCAATTTTTAATCCCAACGTGGTGTAGTTTAACAGTATATATCAAAAATATTTATTTGTATGTTCGGCTGCGTGGTTATTTTAGGAATTTTAGGTTAGCCGTTTACCTGGGCTTATACTCATAAGCCTTTTTGTATTTTGACAACCCAATTCCCTTGGTCGTAGTAGGAGTCAATGATTCGGGGTGATGGACTGATTTCAGTCACAAGTTCCTCTAGCTCGCCTTTACTAAACACATGGTAGTATCGGTGGTGGACTGAGGATCCTTTATCTTTGGCATTAACCCAAGGCACCAGCATGCCATTCCGTGGAAAATTCATCTCCTGGTCATGGATTGGGAGGAAGGAATATTCCTTTAATGGTTGTCCCGAATTCTTGACAAATTTATTCTTGGTCGTATCTTTTATTCCTTGTTTAGATGCCCACGTTGATTCAACTTCTTCATAGCTTTGCTCTTTGGCCCAAACATATATCAAGGCTTGACCTCCGACCTGCAGTGTACGTAGCATTTCTTTAATAGCCTCGCAGCGACGATCCTGAAATAGATTTAGTTCAATAATAAAAGAGCTATGATCTGTTTAGATTTATCATATGAATGTTTGATTCCGCCAGTCATTAAAACCTTTACAAACTTACCTTTGTGGCAAGATGATGAAGAACGGCAATGCATATTACAGCTTTAAAACTTTCATCTTTAAAGGGGAGACGCAAAGCGTTGGCTCGAAGAAACTCTCCATGCTTATCCCTACATATATCCAGCAGCCCTGCACTCATGTCGGTTCCAAGCTAATAATTTAAGCTCAATTAACGTTAATTACTTGGTCCAGAATTACATAATTATTAGTTTTCGAGAAAAGCCCGACCTAGTTTTATGTTAATATCGAACACTGCTACCAACCTGAATTATATTTTTGTTAAGATTGAAATACTTCCCGTTTCCACATCCAACGTCGAGTAGTGATTCCCCTGCTTCAATACTTTTGACAAAATCTTTAACCTTAGGCCAGGGTTTATGCCGTGTTTCGTCAAAGTGGGGAGCTATTTTTTCATAAACGTCGTGCACCATTTTTGCCTCCAAATCAGCAGCATTTTCATTAGTTATTTTGCCATTCTGCGAATTGCACATTTCAGGAAACCTATGAATAAATGTTTGTTATTGTTCAAACTAGCAACAACAACAATAAATTTATAAGATTAACATCTGATTTTTAGGAATTTAACATACGAGCACTTGCATATTTGACTTTTTCTAAGATTTCGAAATGTTAGGGATATTCGACTTCCACGATGTTGAACCGTTAACCAACCATTCGATAAATCAGGAACAGTATCACATTTTCTACTCGGAATCGAATGCGTCCATCCGTACCTATTTTGAAAAATTTCCAGATAAAATAAAGTTCAAGATCGGCAAAGTCCCTCCCCTTGGCTTGGGAACAAGTTGACTCATAAATTCCCCTATTTTTACCGTGTTTCCTTGTCCATGATCAGAACCGATCTCGCTGGCACAACAACAGAAAGGGATTGTTCCCCTCTGCGAAATTCCATAACTGTATCACTACCAAGACTTAATGCAACAATTGGACCTTCAAAACAACTGTGAGTATCAACGTGCGGAGGTATACCTGTAGAATTTATCAATACCATGAAAAGACATTGACATTATAATGCTACCTTTCTTTCAACGAATTTACCTTGCCCGGGTAGATAATGATTTACAGTGAGTTGGTCTGGTTTATAATAAGTTGAAATTTTAGTCATCACGGCATTAACAAAGGGCATAACATAATTCGGAATATCTTCTTTAAGGGGGGAATCGTAATCTATGTCATTAGTTCCATACCGGAATTCATATCCAAAATGTGTTACCCATCTTTTCTTTAGACTAGTTCCTGAAAAGTAAAGATTTTTTTAAAGATGAAAGAGCAATTCAAGTTGATCTTAGTCCTAATGCTTAATGTTAAATACAAACATACCAGAGTTTTTTAAGGAACAAGGAATCAGTTCTTTAACAAGGGTTTCTTCTTCTTCCAAAGTTATAAAGTCGGGAAAAATACTCAGACCTTCCGGCCATGAAGAATTAAAGCAAAGTAAAGGCTCTGAATCTTCTTCCCGGGGTTCTAATATTCAAAATGCATACGATTTTTAAATGTAGCAATGTTTATAGTTTATAGATTTGATTGTTGCGAAATGTACCTCCGTCGATAAATCCAATATAAAGAGTCTGACTTTCATCGAAACTTATTCCGTCATAAGATTCCTTAATAGCTGCAGCATCCTAAGACGAATGAAACAGTATGTCTTATCTGGAACAAGTCGAACTTCCACTGGAGAAGGACGGAAATATGTCTTGATGAAATCCTTTGAATTGCCTCCGGCTATGCCAATTCCCCAGACAACTGCCCACTACAAACGGTTAAATTGGATTAGTTTCAGTTGAATCTTGTAGCGATAGCAAGAGATTTCACCCGTAACCGCAAAAGGCAGAAGTATGGAATGGAAAATGAAAGTAACGTAAAATTTCAACCCTGTCTACAACCCACCAGTGAAGGAACGGGAGTTAAAGTGACATTCACTTGCTTTGCGATGACATTAATCATTTTCGAGCTTTTCTTCGCCAATTTCCGCGAGCTTTTCTCCATGTGCCATGGCACGCCTAATTGCTTTCTCAGATTTTTCCTTCTGCTCTTCATGACTAATGTGTTTTTCGGTAGAGACTCTCTACTAGAGGCTGACCTGGTTGTGTCATTATGCATTATCAGAAGTTCTGCCGTCTGTAATTTGTAATTGTTCAAAATATCGTGGTTTAACAGTGCAATTCATTAAAAAGTGAACCAACTCTACGAATTTCAAATTTATTATTTAATTTACTAGTCATATGTAAATACACACTTATAGCTTGTTTTATTCTTACTCTTGCCTTACATATATGCAATTTTACAAGTACAATACGAATTGGATATTGGATATTATTGATTTACCGGAATCGAGTGTCGGCCAGAATGTACAAGCGTTACCGTTGACCGTTGTCGAATATCCGTCAAATATCCAAATCTGTTATAATTACACATCCGACCGACGGTTTTGACATATGACATATATCACTTCCGATTACGAATTTACGAAGTTCATATCTTCAATGATCAATGTTGTAAAAAACACATTGGCAAAAGATTTAAATGAACCCGGGCATAGGGATCAGAATCAGATCAAGATAACGTATGCAAATGAAAGAGCACGTGCATTTATTTTACCCAGTGCAGCATGCATGGTGATTTGGTGGATTGTGTAAAGGATTATTGTATAGAAAGATGCAATTTGATTTATTCTTTCTGAATCATGGCAAATTTGATTTTGATAACTTCTTGACATTCTTCATTTACTATATCTGTGTTCTAATGAACAAATTTTAAACGGATTAAATTTAATGTGCCCCCTCTAAATCTGAACTTGCTCCCTATTTGGGATAAACTTGCCCACACTTAACTTGCCCCCTATCGGGCTGAACATGCCCCCACCTCAGGATGAACATGCCTTCATCGAGGATGAAATTGCCCCCACAAATAAATGATAATAATTAATCAAAATAAACAGTCATTTAATAATAATAAACAATAACTTCGATAAATAATAGTTTAAGCAATATATAACCAACGCCTTCGTAATCAATTTGGGCCGTCCTGGCCTCCGCTTTACACCAATAGGAACATCCTTAACTTCATCTGAAACTATGTACAGCTTTCTTTCCATAGCGATTCCCAATACATGTTTGCAAACATGTTGTTTTTTAAATACCGGACAAGTGCAGGTTGATTTCTGCCAGTCGGACGGGTTAAACTCAACCACCCACAGACGGGTCAAAAGGTTTCGATAACTGTCGAAGTTACTCCAACTCAAATTAGTTGACATTCTTATAGTTGACTTTTTCCGTGGGGTTCCAAATTGTAGTTTTTCTAGTACGCTTCAGGGGAGGCTGATTTTCTAAATCCTGACTTTCTTCTGAATCTGAATCCGAACTTATATCGGTCAAATTTATGGTTTGAGATTATGTACTTAACAAATCCATGGTCCTATCTTTAGTTTAAGTAAAGGATAAAATACTGAGGAATGGATGCCAACTCATCACAGGTATGAAGGAAGAAGAATGAAGAAAAGTTAACGAGAAGAAAGGTCTGACTTAACAGAACCAGATTATCTCAAACCCATACATACTACCGATATGGTAAATTGCGATATGTACTTAATTCTAACATGGGGAGCATGAATAATCCATACAGCCCAATATTATTCGAGTAAACTGTGTGTAATAGTAGTTTTTAAATTTTATTTTAATGTGGGCATGTTAATCCTGAGGTGGGGGCATGTTCAGCCCGATAGGGGGCAAGTTCATCCCAAATAGGGGGCAAGTTCAGATTTAGAGGGGGCACATTAATCCTAACCCATTTTAAACCTATCGATTGTTTCTGTTGTTTTGCTACTATTCAGACGTAAATGAAGCCATTGCATTGCTTATGTCATCTAAAACAATCTAAATATTAATAAATAAATAAATAATACTTGAGGTAGTAGAATATTCTTAAGAAACAATAGATTTACGTCATTTAATTGAGATTTCTTTTAAAAATCATGCATCCCGGTGAAATGGCATCATTATTGGCATGTATTTTATTTAAGGGTTCTTCAGTGGTAGTTTTTACATTATGTTTGTCGCTAGTCGTTGTATAGCAATGGTACCACCACCGATTGAACTACCATTATGCATTAGGTGGCTTGAAGATTTTGTAATAATTTTACACTTTCTCCAATGGGCAATGATTGGACTGAGATGTTAGTCTGATGTACGGATCGCTTTCAGAATTCGAAATATTTGGTAGCTGTAGTATATGTCTTTATGACAATTTACGCAAGCTGAGGAGACTGAGAACAACAATGTTGGAGAAAATAGATAGTCGGTTTTAGACGTATTAAATTCTTCACAACAGGAATATTCTGCATAGAAATTCTAATAAATAATTCAGATCTTATAATATCATATCTAGTGTGATTTGCATATCAATTGCATTCCAATCAACAGTTTATCATATTCACATATTCTTTAATTCCTTCCCCTTAGGTTCTTGTTTAATTTCTGACTTGCATAGATTCTCAAGCATGTAGATCTATTATATTATATCTGGTATGCAATCCTAATCCCAATAATCCCCCTAATCCTAAGCCGTCTTGACTGACTACCTCTACTTTTAAAATTATCAAATTAGTATTGAAAAACAGGACTACTTCATATTTATTAGGATTTAAGTAACATGTCCACGCCACACGCAATTTTAAATGATTGTAGATTGTGGACAACTGGGGTCCGCAAAAAAATTTTTCCCCTGCAACAACCCGCATATATTATACATTGCGTTAGCAATGTATAAAAGTAATTAAAGATTTTTTTTTGGGAAAAAACAATCTTTCCCCTGCAACAACCCGCATATATTATACATTGCGTTAGCAATGTATAAAAGTAATTAAAGATTTTTTTTTGTGAAAAAAAATCTTTCCCCTGCAACAACCCGCATATATTATACATTGCGTTAGCAATGTATAAAAGTAATTAAAGATTTTTTTTTGGGAAAAAAAAGCAGAAGACAGAAGACATTTGATTCAAATTGACATTATTGAACATAAAAGTTTTTAAATGCTGAACGGATAACTATAAAAAAGTTATAGAAATAAAAAAAATAGTTTAATCAATTAAAGTCAACATTAGTTTTATCGGGTGAATGTCCTCTCTAATCTTGTCAAATCTTTATAAATGTACTAATAAATTGGCTTAATCCGCAATGGTCCAGATAAAATGGGCGGAGCAAAAATGGTTTCAAATCTCATGACTAGTTATACCATTAGAGGAGTCTCTTTAGTCACTCTTTAGTCTTTACTTGGTCAGCACCTTTAAATTCATCTACTCTAAAACATAAAATTGTAAAAAAAGTCGAATATTTCACAAAATATTCTCAAAACGTCTCAAATTTTTACCAAAAAGCATGGATTATCACTCTCAACCTTACGTGCTTCCTTTCCCGTCGAAAAAGCAGAAAATAAAACCTGAAGAAAAAGGCAAAAAGTGCACATTCTGCAATAGAAAGTTTACTACATCATGGAATTTAAAAAGACATATTCAAAACCAGCATAGTAGAGCCGAAGAATCATCTAGCTCTAATGATTCGGAGGTAACGGATGAGGAAACTAAAGATAGTAATATGGAATTTAAAGACTTTGAAGAGGAAACTGACTCGGTTCCATTTACAAATAGCGAGCTTCTCAGAATAAGAAACTATGTTGCGCTCGCCGAGCTGGGGGACATCCAACTCACAAAAACTGCATTGACAAGCCTTCTTAACGGAATTCCAACCGGATCGAAAACAACACGCCCTGAAAATGATTCAGAAGACTCGATGGATATTGGTGAAGATGGGCAAAATGTTTAAACAGTCGGCCCTTTCAGCAATCCGAGAAATGTTAATTGCTGCAAAGCAAAAGCAGCTGATTTTGACAAAGAAACTATACATTGACATTTTGAATGGGCTGGATTTAACTGGAAGAGAGCCGAATGAGGAGGATCTTTACTAAAGTTCGGCTTTTAGATCTAGAACTTACACTTTTCAAAGGGAATTATTGTTTTATTGTAGATTGTTTTAACTTCATATACAGTAATTTATCCCGCCCTATGAAAATTAATACATTTCTGTCGGCAAACCTGATCTAAATCGTAATCTTCATTCTAATTGAAATTTAAAAAGGCGCCTTATGGTAGAAAAACCACAAAGCAATGAATACAATAAATTCAAATTGTATAAATCCCGTTGAAATTTAGCAATTTTCCTCAGTGAGTTATCTGACACTGAAAGAGCAACAAGTTGGAAATATTGAAATTTGCAAGTTTTTGCTATTAACACAACAGTTGTTTTGCGAGTAATCTGAAAACAGTTTCAAAATGCGAAAGGTTTTGTGTAATAAAAAACGACAATGTTCTCTTGACCGCATGCCACCGGTCATGGATTTGGATAACCCATACGAAGGAGGCGGTGGACTTACTGATAATGGCCGGGTGTACATGATTCCTCTTAAAAAGAACAAAAAAAGCGACGGAATTTCAAAACAACGTAAAAAGGACAATGAATCTGAACATCAATACGGAGGAGGAGGTGGACTTAGTGACAACGGACGAGAGTATATGATTCCTCTCAAAACCCTTAAAAGCACTGGAGGAATTTCAAAAAAGCCGAAAAAACAAGTCGGTGGAAGCAAATCTAAAGCCAATGCATCAAAGAAACCTACAAAAACAACAACTTTTCTGGAAACCTAATCTAAACTAACTCAAAAAGTGAAGGTATTTTGGGATTGAAAAACAACAACAACGCAGAACAGGAATATTTCTACACTTCAGCTCGTTTATTTCTTCAACCTAGAAGCAGTTTTCTGGACCACAGGACTTTATACATATAATTATTATAAAATACCTTTTGTAAAATAAAAATAATGTGTTAAGAATAAAAGCAAAAACAAAGCAACAAACATTTTTGTATTTTTCCGTTTTGAATTATTTAAGCAGCATCTGTGAGTTCAATGGTCACGCCTTTAGAAACTTAACATAATCATGTCATAAAACTACGATAAACAAAATTCTTTGGGTTCATTGGCGACCCAGTCACAGATTAACTTTGAAAAACTCAATTCTCTCCGATAACAACGTGAACCTGTAACATTTATACCATCTTTGCAGCAAATCTAAAGCCGATGCATCAAAGAAACCTACAAAAACAACAACTTTCAGAAAAACTAATCTAATCGAACTCAAAAGGTAAAGCTATTTTTATGATTGAAAAACAATTAAAAACGCAGAACATGAATCAAAGATTACTTCTACACTTCAGCTCGTTTATTTCTTCAACCTAGAAGCAGTTTTCTGGGTAACATAGGACTTTATACATATATTAATTATAAAATACCTTTTGTAAAATTAAAACAATGTGTTAAGAATAAAAGCAAAAACAAAGCAGCAAACATTTTTGTATTTTTCCGTTTTGAATTATTTAAGCAGCATCAATGAGTTCAATGGTCACGCTTTTAGAAACGTAACATAATCATGTCATAAAACTACGATAAACAAAATTCTTTGGGTTCATTGGCGATCCAGTCACAGATTAACTTTAAAAGCTCAATTCTCTCCGATAACAACGTGAACCTGTAACATTTATACCATCTGTTTGATTCATACTAAGTACTAATGCGATTATAAGGTTAAGATGAACAAAAACCGTGCATTCCAGATACTTTTTTGCTTAAAACGTTTATCTTTTACTTTAAGTAAGACAAGTATATATTTATTGGACTTGTGTTTGCTAGATTATTTGAACAGAATAAGAGTTTTTGAGGCCTTTTATTTGAAAGTGGGCCAAGTTCATAAAAATAAAATAAGCAAAATGCGCTCGCATAAAATGGAATAGAAATATATTTGTAATAACCGCATTGAGGTACGGTATTTGTAAAATACGATTAATTTGTAACGACTTTTACTATTGCATTAATTTGTAAAATATGTAAACCAGGCTTACATTTTAAAAAGTCTTGGACTGGATGATTTACTACTAGATAAACTTGTCAAACAAGAAACTTCACTCTCTAGAGTAATGTTTTAGAGTTAGTAAGAGTGTCAACAAAGTTATTTAGAGTAACAAGGAATGTTTAACATTTTACCATAGCACTAATTACTTTTCCAAGAGTTTAAAGGAGCATAAAAGAGTTTTTTGAAGTTGCGAAGAGTTATTTGGAGTAATAAAGAGTAATTGAGAGTAACAAAGAGTTTTTTGAAGTAAGTGAGAGCAATAAGGAGTTTTCAAGAGCAACAAAGAGTTAATCGGAGTAAGAAAGAGTTTTGAATAGCAACGAAGAGTAATTTTGAGTAATGAAGAGTATTTGGGAGTAATAAAGATGGCGGGTGCGGCGGCGGTACTGATGCGTTGGTTTATTTTTTTGGCATGGATTTACTGCATTGAGAGTCGGCGGGCGTGGTGGTTTATTTTTTTGGCATGGATTTTCTATTACGAGTCGGCGGGCGTGGTTAGGTTAGGTTAGGCGGCGGTTGGGTTAGGCTGGATACGCCGCGTGGTTAAGTTAGGCGGTGGGTATTGGTAGGTTGGATTATTTTTTTTGACATGGATTTACTATTACATAACGATAAGTTCAAGTTTTCGTTGCAAATTGGGAGTTGTGTGTTGGTTTATTTTTTTGGCATGGATTTACTATTGGTAGGTTGGTTGGCGGTTGCAACGGCGGTATTGATGTGTTGGGTTATTTTTTTGACATGGATTTACTATTATGAGGTTACTTTTGCACAGTGGATTGGCGGGGGCGGCGGGGGTATTGTTGGAATGAATTATTTTTTTGACATGGATTTACTATTATGAGGATGGATATGGTACATCTGCATTAAAAGTTGGGGTGGAAAACTTTACTCCAAAAAATGGAAACCAATGGGCACTACTCCACTACTGAGCAAGTAAAAATAGATATAGCCAAAATAGTTTTCAATAAAAAATCCATCCACATGCATACATATCTATTAAGGGGTTAAAGGCCTTAATGGTTCTAATCTGCCCATCCGTCCTGCCACCCTTCTATACTCTAACGAACAAGAGGTTAAAGTATATAAAACAAAAATTATCGTTTCGAAACTAGATTGTCCCTGCCACAAGCCGATATTTTTTGAGAAACAATTAATAAAAAAGCACAATTTAAAAAAATTAAAACGCTTAAACGCATAAGGTAAACGAATATCTATATTTTGAACCATATTACATTGTTTACATACTTTTACAATGGTTCATTGTATCTAATTTCATTCCTTGATTAACGAATAAAATGTATTTTAAATGAAGGAACTTTAGGAAAAACTTACAGCCTCGTTTTCATTAACTGTAGTTTTATCAGAATGAAGGCGTAGTACTAATTTACGATAGGCCGCCTTTACTTGTGCCCGTGTAGCAGTGGCTGGTATCCCAAGAGTTGCATACGGGTCAGGCAACATTTTGAAAGTGAGATTCGGATTTCAACGGCTACTCTGTGTCTGTCTCCGATCAGAGATAAAGATGAACTGCATAGGAATAAATAGAAACTGGGTCGATTGGAACTGATTATAGATAAGAATGGAATTTGGTCTATGCATTGAAGTTCATAAGGATTAAGAGTGAATAGAGAGAACTATGTATATAATAAACCGTCCAACGAATGTACTGATGTATCGTAGATATAACGTTTTTATACCGTTTCATACACATCGAAACATGTTCACAGTGAAAACTGTGTTTTAAAATATTAAAAATGCACGAAATATCGAAAATCTCAAATTGCCCCAACCATAGAGCAAAATTACAAACGGCATTCAAAAGCACTTGATTATAGCTTTCGAATGACGTATCAAATGATTAATCTCAATTTGCCCCAACCATAGAGCAAAATTACATACGTCATTCGAAAGCCCTTGATCATAACTTTCGAATGACGTATCACACATATATGTTTGTAATTTGACCTCTTTGACCCCTCCCCACCTGTCAGGGGGTGACACCACCCCCAAATCATATACGTCCTTCGAAAGCCCTTGATCATAGCTTTCGAATGACGTATCACACATATATGTTTGTAATTTGACCTCTTTGACCCCTCCCCACCCGTCAGGGGGTGACCCCACCCCCAAATCATATACACTATTGAATAGCCCTTGACAATAGCTTTCCATCGATGTATCACACATGGGGGGTTGCTATTTAAAAAAATGTTGACCTTTGACCTTTCCCCCATTGACCTTTGACCTACAGGGCCCCCAAACGAACTTGACCTCCGTTTGGATGTCTTAAATAGATATCCGAAAGAAAAATTTCAAAAAGTTAAACCGTTCTCGAGTTATCGTGTTTACAGACAGACAGACGGACAGACACCGAGCCATTCGCATTATGTATCTACGATACATAATAATGAAATTGGGAAGGAATTCTATGCTGATGTTTAGTTTACATACCGTTAACCACATAGATTTAGCCACATTGAAATTTGATTTTCCTTTGGATACGAGAACAACAGATGAGATGGGACACAGAACTTCAATTCGGCTAAGCTACAATAAGATAAAAAATTAGTAAAGTGTTTGCAAGTATATTTGCAAGTGTGATATTAGGTTAGGTTAGGTTAGGTTAGGTTAGGTTAGGTTAGGTTAGGTTAGGTTAAGTTAGTTTAGGTTAGGTTAGGTTAGGTTATGTTAGGTTAGGTTAGAATTAATTCAATAGGGATTAAGTATTCAGGATTCGGAACGACCTTCTACGTCGACGGTTACTCGTGTAATGACATATAATACCCACAAAATAAACAGAGCGGCAAAAGACTTTCATAAACAAAGGCAAACATGATGCCAAGCAGGTCGACTGTAAAATAACAAGTTAGGTCTTGAATATGACTGGATACACGCTACAAAAATGACCTTTGACCTATAGTAACAGCACAAGAAATTGGCATTTGGTATCTGAGAGATTACATACACTTCCAAATAAACGAACAATAAAAAACTCAGCTTCAGTTTCAGTCTAGCTTGAAAATCAGATGAAGGGTCAAAGTACACTGATTTATAATAAACACAAAAGTTCCAATATGTAATTATAATATTCAAATGACTAGAAAGAAAGTCAAAAGTTGAAAAAGGTTCTAACCTACTTATTATCTCAACGCTAAAAGTATATAACTATACAGATATGGATAATAGTATGGATAAATAAAAATGACATAATAGATAAAAGGTAAATGGACTTTAAACCTAGTATAGAAAAAAGCCAATCTTGAGGCGATTTTATGTTTTATATTATAATATAGATCCTAAAATCGAGTCTTGTTTGAATTAACTGTTTTTAGAGGACTTTTAGAATTGATGGAAACAAAGTTAAGATCTTAAATAACAGACTAATGGATCAAAAAGATTAAAATCGGTACTATCTTAATGTTAATACTATTCTTTTAACAGGATAGGTATGGATGTAAAGCACCAGATTTGTAGTATCCCAGTTGCATAGTAATTAATTTATATATATAAATATAATAGTTTAATATTTAATAATATAAATATTAAAGTTCAAGTTTTCGTTGCAAATTGGGAGTTGTGTGTTGGTTTATTTTTTTGGCATGGATTTACTATTGGTAGGTTGGTTGGCGGTTGCAACGGCGGTATTGATGTGTTGGGTTATTTTTTTGACATGGATTTACTATTACGAGGTTACTTTTGCACACTGGATTGGCGGGGGCGGCGGGGGTATTGTTGGAATGAATTATTTTTTTGACATGGATTTACTATTATGAGGATGGATATGGTACATCTGCATTAAAAGTTGGGGTGGAAAACTTTACTCCAAAAAATGGAAACCAATGGGCACAACTCCACTACTGAGCAAGTAAAAATAGATATAGCCAAAATAGTTTTCAATAAAAAATCCATCCACATGCATACATATCTATTAAGGGGTTAAAGGCCTTAATGGTTCTAATCTGTCCATCCGTCCTGCCACCCTTCTATACTCTAACGAACAAGAGGTTAAAGTATATAAAACAAAAATTATCGTTTCGAAACTAGATTGTCCCTGCCACAAGCCGATATTTTTGGAGAAACAATTAATAAAAAAGCACAATTTAAAAAAATTAAAACGCTTAAACGCATAAGGTAAACGAATATCTATATTTTGAACCATATTACATTGTTTACATACTTTTACAATGGTTCATTGTATCTAATTTCATTCCTTGATTAACGAATAAAATGTATTTTAAATGAAGGAACTTTAGGAAAAACTTACAGCCTCGTTTTCATTAACTGTAGTTTTATCAGAATGAAGGCGTAGTACTAATTTACGATAGGCCGCCTTTACTTGTGCCCGTGTAGCAGTGGCTGGTATCCCAAGAGTTGCATACGGGTCAGGCAACATTTTGAAAGTGAGATTCGGATTTCAACGGCTACTCTGTGTCTGTCTCCGATCAGAGATAAAGATGAACTGCATAGGAATAAATAGAAGCTGGGTCGATTGGAACTGATTATAGATAAGAATGGAATTTGGTCTATGCATTGAAGTTCATAAGGATTAAGAGTGAATAGAGAGAACTATGTATATAATAATGAAATTGGGAAGGAATTCTATGCTGATGTTTAGTTTACATACCGTTAACCACATAGATTTAGCCACATTGAAATTTGATTTTCCTTTGGATACGAGAACAACAGATGAGATGGGACACAGAACTTCAATTCGGCTAAGCTACAATAAGATAAAAAATTAGTAAAGTGTTTGCAAGTATATTTGCAAGTGTGATATTAGGTTAGGTTAGGTTAGGTTAGGTTAGGTTAGGTTAGGTTAGGTTAGGTTAAGTTAGTTTAGGTTAGGTTAGGTTAGGTTATGTTAGGTTAGGTTAGAATTAATTCAATAGGGATTAAGTATTCAGGATTCGGAACGACCTTCTACGTCGACGGTTACTCGTGTAATGACATATAATACCCACAAAATAAACAGAGCGGCAAAAGACTTTCATAAACAAAGGCAAACATGATGCCAAGCAGGTCGACTGTAAAATAACAAGTTAGGTCTTGAATATGACTGGATACACGCTACAAAAATGACCTTTGACCTATAGTAACAGCACAAGAAATTGGCATTTGGTATCTGAGAGATTACATACACTTCCAAATAAACGAACAATAAAAAACTCAGCTTCAGTTTCAGTCTAGCTTGAAAATCAGATGAAGGGTCAAAGTACACTGATTTATAATAAACACAAAAGTTCCAATATGTAATTATAATATTCAAATGACTAGAAAGAAAGTCAAAAGTTGAAAAAGGTTCTAACCTACTTATTATCTCAACGCTAAAAGTATATAACTATACAGATATGGATAATAGTATGGATAAATAAAAATGACATAATAGATAAAAGGTAAATGGACTTTAAACCTAGTATAGAAAAAAGCCAATCTTGAGGCGATTTTATGTTTTATATTATAATATAGATCCTAAAATCGAGTCTTGTTTGAATTAACTGTTTTTAGAGGACTTTTAGAATTGATGGAAACAAAGTTAAGATATTAAATAACAGACTAATGGATCAAAAAGATTAAAATCGGTACTATCTTAATGTTAATACTATTCTTTTAACAGGATAGGTATGGATGTAAAGCACCAGATTTGTAGTATCCCAGTTGCATAGTAATTAATTTATATATATAAATATAATAGTTTAATATTTAATAATATAAATATTAAAGTTCAAGTTTTCGTTGCAAATTGGGAGTTGTGTGTTGGTTTATTTTTTTGGCATGGATTTACTATTGGTAGGTTGGTTGGCGGTTGCAACGGCGGTATTGATGTGTTGGGTTATTTTTTTGACATGGATTTACTATTATGAGGTTACTTTTGCACACTGGATTGGCGGGGGCGGCGGGGGTATTGTTGGAATGAATTATTTTTTTGACATGGATTTACTATTATGAGGATGGATATGGTACATCTGCATTAAAAGTTGGGGTGGCGGGGGTATTGTTGGATTGAATTATTTTTTTGACATGGATTTACTATTACGAGAAAGCTTAAACTAGATTGCACTATAAGTTGGCTGATGGGATAGTCAGGTTAGGTTAGGCGGGAGGCGGTGGTGGTTGGGTTAGGTTATGCGGGGAGGCGGTGGTATGTTAGGTTAGGCGGGAGGCGGTGGTGGTTGGGTTAGGTTAGACTGGCGACGCCGTGTGGTTAGGTTAGGTTAGGCGGCGCAGGAAAACTTTACTCCAAAAAATGGAAACCAATGGGCACTACTCCACTACTTTGCTCTAATTGTTTGTATGAATCTAATTCCTCTAATTATTCTGATCGTTTTTAGTTTAGTGCAGTTACGGACTCATATCATCGGTTAACTGATGAAGATAAACGGAGAGTTTATGATAGTGGGGCATCGGTTTGGGATGAATGGAGCCTCGTTATGGATAATAAGCGACTAGTTGGTATTTAGAAACATAAACAAAACATTTCATGAATAATTATAATGTTTATCATTTTAATATTATACATCTAATACAAAATCATTGTTATTATAGATTTGAAGGATAGTTTATTTAGTCTATGGGACGACATGGCTAAGACACAGGATGAGGATGATAGGATACAAATAATCAATTCTATCGCACATCAAAATTCGGCTTGTGATGAATTCAGTCCAAACCCATATCAACAATGGTACCAGGAATATCAACAAACATTTGGATCCAATATAACCGATAAGATGATTCATGCAAATGAGCTATTCAATGATTGGATAGAGAAGGAACAGCTTGGGAACATTGATAGTCAGGATCAGGCGGGGGGGGGACTAGTAATATGATGATGATGATGGGACCGGAACATAATTCGCAATTCAAGGACAAAAAATCCAAGAAAGCAAAGAAGAAAGAAAAAAAATATCAGAAAAAGGAAAAGAAACTAAAGCGGAAACAATTATTTATGACTCCAATTCAGATTGAAAATGCAACACAAACAGATGGGATTGATGAGGATATAAGTGAATTGATTACCGAACTTCAGAAAACTAAGGAAAGGAACTTGGAGTTAGAGGTCGAAAATTCAATTCTACGAAAGGAAATTACAGCCTATAAGGAAATGATAGAAAAGAACAAACAACATGAACATGATAGCGACAATATGGACCAATAGTATATTCATAAGAAGAAACGGACTAGAGGGGCCTCAGGTCTAACAATGGACACTATTTGGGTGCCAAACGAGTTAAGGGCTGTTATTTTGTAAATAGACTAATTTGACCATGCTGATTACGAAAATCATAATTTTAGCTCTGCCAATTTATGTCTAGTATGTCAAAAGTAGGTCGGAAGGTCAATAAAAGGGCGTGAGTTTAGACTTTCCTATAGTATTCTCCCGTTTCCTTTTAGTGAAAATGCTAATACCAGCGCAATGTTATTTTCCGGGTCCTTCCAATGTTAGCGCCCTATCTTCTGATCGGTTTCGCGAGAAAAAGGGAGGAAAAGTGGAAAACTCGACTTTCTCCTCCTACCCCCTTCTCACCACTCCTAACTTTTAGTTGAAACTGCACGGTCTCTGACCTTCCCACCTACTTTTGACCCACTAGACCTAAATTGGCAGAGCTAAAATTATGATTTTCGTAATCAGCATGGTCAAATTAGTCTATTTACAAAATAACAGCCCTTAACTCGTTTGGCACCCAAATAGTGTCCATAGTAAGTGAAACGAGTCAGGGTGCAGGGCCAAGGACCAGTGGGTCAATTGTAAATGATGAGGTCATTGCAACCGTTAGCAGCCAAACTGAAAAAGGGCCAAACACTGAGTCAAAGGTTGAGGTACAAAAAGTACATTCTTGTTCAGTTTGTGGTAAGTCCGAGTATATTCCAATTTATTCCAATTTATTCCAATTAAATTTGAGTCTCTCATAATGTACTATTTCATTTCAGGTGTGGAGTACATTCATGCCTCAAGTCTATCACATCATAAGAAACTTCATGCTAATGAAACTCATACCTGTAAATGCGGTGCCAAGTTTAAGTTACATTATCTTCTTATTCGTCATAAGAATCAAAATTGTAAGTTGAGGAAAAAATAATTCAAACATGTTTTTAATAAATTGACAATGACATTAAATTTTGAATTTTAGTTTTACATTACTGCGCCCTTCATATAACCACATTTTAGTTATATTATGAACTGAAAACACAATCACTTTTTATTTCAACCGTACAAAATTTGTGTAAACCATCTTTATTTTATATGACTAGTACGTGTAACATGTTTATAGGATTGAGATGTGAATATTTGTTACAGGCAATAACTACATGTGACTAAGATGGAATAATTTACAAGTCAATGATATGGCATGCTGTCCATTTGATGAAGGTAGTTGAATTAGAATTCAACCAAGATAAGGAACAATATATACATGATCTATGATGATACATGTAAGACGATGATATAAATAAGGATGGATGATGATGGGAAAAATAAGAATGGACGCCGATGGGAAAAATACAAATGGACGACGATGGAAAAAATAATAAAACGTTGTAAACGTTAACGACAGCTCGCACAATTCATATAGATTATCGTTCAATATTATTTATCGTGTTGCTCGATTGAATAAAATCAAAATATCATAATTTACGTTCCCTTAGACGACTGCGTTTTAATCCCGAAGCTTTAGTAATTGTTCTATGATGAATTGATTTACATCCAAAAGAATATGATATAACTCGATAAAGATAGTTTCCATAACAAATACGTAAAGAAACTGAATATTTGAGAATTGTTCCAAAAAACATTGACTTATATTCTATATTACTGTTTCCCAATCTGTGAATCCATGGTGCTATTTAAACCTGAACAATTTCGTTAAAAATTATTTTATTGTTTCACAATTGCAGTTAAAATCAATTTTATCAATTTGTTTAAATCCCAAATACGGTTTTTAAATGATAGATTCAATTTTTGGATCAATTTGAACAGATCATGAAACAATATCATAAAATGTCCCAATTTGGGCTCTCGTGAACCCTAAATTATGTTTTGTATATAAAATATGATACCATCTTCAAAATAGGATTATTGTTTCAAAACGTAATGCTTTATATAGATATATCATTCATGTTGTTTTGATTACCTATTTAAGGCAATAGAAAACAGTTGGTATATAAACCAATACGATTTTCTCGAAAACCATTTTCATGTTGAACAATTTATATCAAACCTCAAAATTTCTCAAAATTGTTTTAAATTTAGAAAATGAGATAAAACCATAAATATTGATTTGACTTTAAGACCAATACGATTTCCTCGAAAAATATTTTAATGTTGGGTAGATGCAGTTAAAATGTACTTTATCAATTCGTTTAAATCCAAATTACTGTTTTTAAATGAAAGATTCGATTTTTGGATCAATTTGAACAGATCATGAAACAATGTTATGAAATGCCCCAATTACGGCTTTTACGAAATCTAGATTGTTGTTTTGTATATAAAAGATTTAAAGACCTTTAAAATATGATTCTTGTTTCAAAACGTTTGGATTTATATATCATTTTTGTTTCTAATATCACTGTTATCCATGGAAGCAGATGGACTATATGATACAATACTGTAATCATGTAGTTATGAGAACAAAACTCCATGTTAGACAATCTTCAAGTACATCTATCCTTACTGGCTTTGAGTCCAGTATGCGCGTCACCCAACATGGATTAGAAATAAATGTAAACAAGTTTCGAAGTAAAGGCATCGGATTCTCGTGGAGAAGGTTATGCATGAACAAACCATGTGTTATGTTTGCCGATACATCAGGATTCTGTGGTCGTCACCATAAACGAGGATGGATAGTCCGTGTGGCTAAGATGGATTACGACGCTGTCACACAAGTTATCAAGGATAAGAAACTTAAGTTTAAAGTGCCTCCATCAAAAATCAATGTCATAGCTCTTCATAGGATCAGTACTCAACAGGAGTTTAAATACAATGACGAGTTGAAACAAAGATCATACAGCAGTTTATTCGCCAAAGCTATGGGAGGCGCGGCAGGCTTAGTAACAACGACAGAAAGTGCAGCTTCAACAGCAGGCTCATCAGCAGCGGGGCCAGCAACTATGACTACTGTTACGTCAGATGATAAAAAAAGGGATCAAGAAGAAATATTACCAAGGCATACAACCTCCATAGTAAAGTACGACAAAGTCTGAGAAGGAACGTATATTCGCCATCTTCTGGACTCTTTTATCGAGAGGGTGCATCCATATACTATTGTAGGTTTTGAATATTTATAGAGTAATTTTTTCAATTTGCTTTAAATTGCTACCTTGTACTTAATGATAAGTTTTCCATATATGGTTATTTATTTCACTCAAGCATAAAAAATATGGATGCCACTTGCAATACAAAACTCGAGAATTTGTATATGAGGGGAGCTTTAGTCCAATTATCAAATCACATTGGAATTCCCTCTTTTTCGTATAAATCGGATGAATTCGATATCTGATCGTAAATAAAAACCCCGAAATAAGTACCCACATAAGACCTTAATAAAATAACCTGTCGATAATAAGTAATCAATACTAGATATAGGAAAGAAAAGGTATATGTAGATATATGTATGTACATGTACGTATAAATATGTGTATATACATATATACATATTTGCATATACGTATATACATATTTGTATATACGTATATACATATTTGCATATACGTATATACATGTGTATGTACATGTACGTTTATACATATGAAGACCTCAGCCGAATAATCTCGGAAGAGAAATTTTGAATTATTTTTAAATTAGTTGAAATTTGAAGTTGCCATGACAACTCGCCAAAATGCTTTAAAATATCACCCTTAAATTCCTTAGCAACGAATGAAAATACTATTTTAAAATTAACCATTCACGACCATCCATTCTCAGTTTAAAGAAACAACCAGCTTGAACTTTAGCCCAACCAATTTTCTAAATTTTGAGCCTAATTGCATGTTTTTAGGCAGAATAGATAAAGAGATAGAGTGATTTTGGCAAAGACATTTTAATTTAAGTTCATTGATTAAAATCATTTCTTTAAAATTAGAAGTTGTCATCGAAATATCTTTTGATTCGCTTGACCGAATATTATGCAAATAGGTTCAAAATTTAGAGAATAAGTTTGATTAAAAACCTCTTCTATTAATTTTTTGCTACCTCAAAGCGTTAATACTCTAGGGGGTTTGAAAGTGGCGTTGCCAAGAGAATTTAATGTGTGAGTTTTAAACATTTAAATACATTTTGGTAAGTTGTCATGGCAACGTTTAATTTTAAAATAATTCAAAAATCGTTTTCCGAGATGCGGGGTTATTCGGCTGAGGTCTTCATATGTGCATATACGTTTATACATATATGTAATTATGTACAAGTACGTTTATACATACATGTATGTACATATGCGTATATGTATATACATATATGTATGTACATATACGTATATACATATTCGCATATACGCATGTATACGTATATACATATGTGTATGTACATTTTTGCATATACGTATACGTATATACATATTTGCATATACGTATATACATATTTGCATCTACGTATATACATATTTGCATATACGTATATACATGTGTATGTACAAGTACGTTTATACATATATGTAATTATGTACAAGTACGTTTATACATACATGTATGTACATATGCATATACGTATATACATGTGTATGTACATGTACGTTTATACATATGTGCATATACGTTTATACATATATGTAATTATGTACAAGTACGTTTATACATACATGTATGTACATATGCGTATATGTATATACATACATGTATGTACATATGCGTATATGTATATACATATATGTATGTACATATACGTATATACATATTCGCATATACGCATGTATACGTATATACATATGTGTATGTACATTTTTGCATATACGTATACACATATGTGTATGTACATTTTTGCATATACGTATACGTATATACATATGTGGATGTACATTTTTCCATATACGTATACGTATATACATATGTGGATGTACATTTTTCCATATACGTATACGTATGTACATATGTGTATGTACATTCAAATACGTTTATACATATATGTATGGATATATACGTAAATACATATACGTGTATACATATATGTATGGATATATACGTATATACATATTCGCATATACGTATACGAATATACATATGTGTATGTTCATATACGTATATGTATATACATATACGTATGTGTATGTACATATACGTATATGTATATACATATGTGTATGTACATTCAAATACGTTTATGCATATATGTAAATATACGTATATACATATGTGTATTTACATTCAAATACGTTTATGCATAAATGTAAATATACGTATATACATATGTGTATGTACATACACGTTTAAACATATGAAAATACAAAAAATAAAGCCCCATGGGGATATATTTAGTGATTTTCTTCCGAGTAGTGCCCCTCGTAGCAGTAGATAGGATATATAGAATAGTATTAGCACTGCATGGTCAAAAGTGTGTCTAGATTCTCCCCTCATAACTTTTGGTGAAAAATGGTGGGAAAAAAAACTCATACTCCTTTCCAACATGGCAGACCTGTGTCATCTATTGTTATTATACTATCCATATCTATGAATATTACTAAAGAGTATGTCTGACAGTAATTTAACCACAATCCACACTCTAACCTTTGTTGGTCCTGATAGCGATTTAAACAGCGAAAACTATTATATATCCCTAATGGTAACTCAAATATAATCATATAATAAGCTAGAATATAAACAGTAACCTATTGAGTCGTATTGCCTAAATTAATTCTACTACATTATGTACAGTTTATTAAAGTAATTAATATTTTCTAATTTTTAGTATTTCTTCAACTTGTACTCAGTCATTGCAAATGGACAAACGGAACCCAATTTCCTGATATTGACTCCCCATTCCCAATTCCAATACAACTTACTAGAGGAACATTGGACGATGATAGAAAGATTATGTACTATGAACTTGCTGACGTTAAACTACGTTAATCTACCAGAAGTCACCAAGAAATGGGTCGAAAGAATAAGAACCATCGGTGAAACAAATCCAGACCCATCCCTCAATATTCTGTTCTACTCCGCTCAACAGAGCGTAAAGATAACAGAAAATGAATCTTCTATGTATCTACTTAACATCGGCGATAACATATATCCAGGTATAAGTAAAACTGGTAAAGTTGCGAGTTACCACTTCCATGGATCATCATGTAGCTCGTCGACCATTGACTCGTTAGTGACCACATCCAAAATTCCCGTTGAAACATTTCAAGAAATATTCGCTGTCACATCAAGTGATTACAGTTTTCAGTTCGAGAACGCCACTATGCTAGCCTTACAAATAGGGTTCCGACAAGGGTTAATATATTATAGACCCAAACCCTTTCCACCAGCCGTCAAACTTGTAAACATGAGAGTTGTTTTTCCAAGCCCTAATTATTCGATGCTACAGAATATTCAAACTTTAGGTGTGAAAATGTTCGATAAACTATTATATACTTCTGGACCGAATGCTTTTGATTTTAAAACCATTTTTGAAAGTGACACTGCCCTGGAAGGCTCTGTTCTTGACTATGTATCAAAAAAGTAATTGATGGAAATATGTTTTTTTATAGTTAATTTATATTGTAATAGAGTATAAAAATACTCTATTATTACTATACTACGTTAGATTTTCTTATTACTACTTTGTGTATAATTAGTTGTTACATAGTAATAAAAAATCGCAATAAAAATGTAATAATCAACAATCAAAAAGTTCTACTTCTCTTCTAATCAGTCCTAATTGGTTGTTCATGTTCCTTTTCTCCAAGTTCCGTGTAATGAATCTCAGTGTGCGCTGAAAAACCAGGTCAATACTAATAGTTAATCTCTCATTCATTGAACTTATAATAGTCGGCATTTAATTTAATTACCATCCTAATTATCGTAAACATGTAGAAAAGGTAGACTTTGGAACCAAAGCCACTTTCCCTGTTCTTTTATTGCATAAATTGATGCTGTACAAGAGGCTTTGCCCTGCATACATTCGAAGGCACATGAGGCATCCTCTAGAACCAAATACTTCCGATACAATTTCCCCTCTTCTGACTCGATCTCGTGCATGTCTTCGGGGTTTTGGTCATTTCCATCAATAACCATCTAAAACACAATGAAATAATCCTTTTTTTACTACTTGACATTTAATAGTAGTTAATAAATATTATAATATTGGAATAAGGATTAAGATATTACCCCGGTTCCTCTAGCAGGAAGATGATTGTGATTTGCAAAACCTCTGGAAACATACACCAATCTCTCACTTCTATTCTCAATCACACAAGCTAGAAACAATTCTGCTTTAAATTCAATTTTTCACATTTAATCCGATTAACGTTGAAACGGAAGCCGTTAGATAACAATCCCATAGTAATTGCCTTTTGCAATTCAAAATCATAGCCTCCCAACTTTATCTTCCCATTAATCTCTTCTGCAATAACATGTTCGCTCATATGCCCTTTCGAGCATCTACCCGATCCGACCGTTCCAGAGTCGTACTCTAAACTTTCAAACTCTTCTGTTAAATGTTGTTCCAATTCTGTGGAGAAATCAAAAACATAGTCACAGATCGGACATTCCCAATGTGATTTATTTTTGCACCGCAAAAACAATGTGATCCAATGTCCGGCAGATACTTCCCCTTTATTGGATTTTAAACAGACGTCACACTTCGGATGAATCATAGTAATTGATAGTTAATATGTAGTTGATCGAAAAATAACAGAACGTATAGAAAGGAAATAGGAAAACCCAAAAGCATTATAGTGGTATTCGTAGTACGTACTAAGCATAAGTAAGTGCATTCATTTTTGCTTTAGTCGTGGTTAATTCATCAATTTAAAAAAGTTTGTTATTGAATTATACTGCATCAGTACAGAATTGGATAGATTTAAACGTTAGAAATTACTGTATACACTCTTTAACGTATTTTTGGACAATATATTTCATCAAAATTGAAGGTGAAATATTGCAGACGAATTAGTAATCTAATATTCCCGATCACTCCTACTCAAACTCTATTTATCAGTCTAAATTCGTATAGATGATTTACACACTTTTAGATTACGATGATTAAATCGAAAAATATTAATTAAAACCTTTCATATTATATTCTAAATAGAATTGCACGAGTTCTGAGAAAACAAATTCTAAAATGACGAAGATTTGGAACTACCTGCTTCTTTTAATTGGAGGGATATTTGTCACCAGCATGGTCTCGGGGGCTGAAGTTGATGTCGCTGCAGAAATAAACAAGTAATCTAAATAAAGTTGACCACGTTTATTGTATGTAAATCATTTTTTACGACACTGATTACATTTTATGATCGTATTTTTAGACCGAATCTCAATTACACAAAATGAAGCCTCCTCCAGAGTTAGTGGATTCTTTGTTACAGCATCTAGATGCCCAGTGCAAACGGAATAAAACTTTTGACAGAGCTTCTTTGGTACAAAAACATTCCTGGATCTGGTCGTTTATAAGAATTGATCTTATACTTAAAAGTTTTGTTGTATTTTTTCTCTAGGCAAATGCAAGTAAATGCCTGGAACAACATTTAAACGAAACTCAACTGATTTCGGATATAAAACTAGCCGTTCCTGAAGGAAAGTTGGACAATGTATTCCATGACATGTGCATTAAGTGGCCAAAGGTACCATATCCCTGTCTTTTGTCTCTTTAATTGTTTTCAAATCGTGTTTGTTAAATTATATAATAAATGTTCCCGTATTTTATAAATAGATAAAGGGATGCTCGCCCGAATTTTTCGTAATAATTGAAGAATGCTGGCAAAAGGGTGACAAGGTTCACCGGACTGTAGACGAGTCGGTGCGATTTTTCTGCGGAGATGATAATGATGGAGCTTGAATTGCCCTATGTATGGCCGAAGGTGGAATGCAGTGTTTGGAACAACGTGGAGATTCTGTAAAAACTTGCGTTGAAAGCAAGCGTGAAATTCCCGATCCTGCGGATGGTATTTCTGAAATACCAACAAACCTGCCAACGAAGATGAAGTTTGCGAGTAAGTTTAAATTTAAATACACAGCTTCCTCTAAATCAAACTAACTGAAAAATTTTAACTATGGCTAAATCAAAATTATTCATTTGTTAAGAGTGCTCCATGAGTTGCGAGAATGCACCAAGATGGGATTACGGAAATGTAAAGATCCAACTCCTGAAAATTTAGCATCATCGATGATCAAAGCAGTTGGAAGGGCAGTTGAGTGCAGAATGGTTGATGTCCAACCTCTCACTAAATCTGGCACTGACGCTATTGTTGCGACTCTAGCAAGTTTTTTTGCTTTTGCAGTGATAGGACAGATCATAGCTTAATTTTTTATGATACTGTGAATTGTGAATATTTATATTTGCGTCAGAGCTTTAATGTTTAATTGATTAGCATTATACATTTACAACCAAAAGTAATCAATTTTGTCTTGACTTTTGAAATGTCAAGGTTTTATAAATGAATTAGTCTTTATTTAGTCTGCATAATAATAATTCGTGATTCACACAGTTCATGTGTATTTTTATTTTTTAGGAATTTGTGGAACGTCAAATGAATTTACTTTTGTCACAAATGTAGAAGGCTTAGAAGGTCGTGCCAACGTATAATATTTTAAGACATTCCTGTACAAATTCTAACTTTGTTACAAGCGCAGGCCATCTCGGTCAGTAAATTTGGAAACCAGTTTCTAAATATTTCTTATCGATTATTGGAGGGGTAAAAAATAGTGTATGTTAATTTGTTAAAACCCGATAACAGTTCCGGTTTTAACTTATTCCAAGGTATTTAATGGAAAACATCCCTGACCAGTCCAATATACCCACGCAATATAATTTAGTATAGATTAAATATTGATAATTCTTTATGCCTTATTAAAAACCGTTAGGTAAGTCGGAACAAGAATTGGTTTAGCAACCAGACAAATTCGCGGATCAAATCTACTATATTATCAAATTCTATATAATCAAATCGTAATTCACCTGTAATATTAGATACTAGTTATACTACTATTGACGGCTATAGTGCTTATTGACCTGGGAGGCCGTGCCCGATAATTCCGACACTGCTGCCCAAATTATCCTTACTTCCGCAACTCTTGGTGCAGCTAACTGTATTCGCTATCACCTCATCGGAAATTGTGTACTCATCCTCTTCCACAACTCCTACCGCCTTATCAACTATTTTTACTATTTTCAGATCTTCCTCCCGAATTTTTTCATGGTCGTCCAGAATTACCACATCATCGTCCAGAATTTCCACATATTCATCGAAATTTTCGACATGATTTTCAAAAATTGTCTCAGGATTGTCTTGAATTTCCACATCATCTTCGGGTTTTTCGACATGATCGTCGAGATTTTCGACAAGGTTGTCTAGAATTTCCACATCATGTTCGATATTTTCGACGTGGTCGAGATTGTTTCCTTGATCATCGAGATTTTCGACATGGTCTTCGCTGTCCGGAATTTCGATGACCTTTGCCTTGTCAATGCCTAACATGTTTGTGGACTCCTTATTCTGAATAAGAGCATTTTCAGGAATCTGGACATGATTTCGTTTAGGTTTGTCGTAATATTCCTCCTCGCCGTCGTCCAACCTGATGATTTCAGTCTCTCGAAAAGTCAAGGGTTCCAAGTTATGGGATCCTCGGTCGTCGCCATCGTCAATGGTTATGTAGATGGGACCACAACAGGTCAGCTTTTCTTTCTTATCCTTCATTCTTGATTTAATTATTATCTCAATTAATCACAATACTTATTGTTTGTTAGCTGGATAGTGCTTAAATGTAAATATAGTTTAACATAGCGTCTTAGAAAAAGCAGATGTTGTCGAGTGAAAAGTCTAGGATGAAGTGACTCTTTGTATTGGGACTTGTGACCCTTAGAAACTAGCGTCACGCTTTCAATTGGTCCTGTCCAATAAACCGACCAACATTCCAACCGTTTAATGCTCGGGGCTACAAAGTACAAAGCCATGAACGTAAAACCTTTGACCCCAAGCCCTTGGGATGCCTGTTTTTCAAAGGTCAATTCTTATTGTTAGTCAAGATTTCGGGAGGGCAGAGGGTTTCAATTTGTACTTATAGTACAG
Organism: Desoria tigrina; assembly: GCA_906901685.1. Classification (NCBI taxonomy): domain Eukaryota; kingdom Metazoa; phylum Arthropoda; class Collembola; order Entomobryomorpha; family Isotomidae; genus Desoria; species Desoria tigrina. The sequence goes on from CAJQTU010000007.1 coordinate 2,502,220, forward strand.
TTTACGGGTTAAAAAAACATTGTAATGCGTCTAACAAAGTTTGAAAATTTAAATTAATAACTTTAATTTATTAACATAGGTGGCTTAGTAATTTGCGCATGTGCGGGGACTTTGACCAAATTCAACTGCACTTTCATCCGTTCTCGCATCATCAGTCTCATATTCTATGTATAACATTTTTGCTTCTGAATTAAAGCTTGATGATGAAAAAAAAAACGAATATGCAGGACAAGTAATAAACCGATCAAAGTATCACAGATTTGTCAAATATTTGATTTATTGAATAAATATTTCATAGTCGTTTCAATCTTTCAATGCCGATGTTTTGAAGAGCTTTTAATTACAAAAGTAGACATATTAACAGTTGATAAAATATTTGTCAATTAAATCACAAAGACACAAATGCACACATTAGACTACGCTTGCGGTAGTAAACGTTATGTATTAACCCAGTCCGGTAACTTTTTTTTAACAATTTTCACGAATAAATAATGTATTCGTGATTGATATTTACAAATTTTCAATCCGACGTATTACCTATAAATTAGGAGTCAAATACTTACAAGGATAATGTACAGTTACACCTTTAGACTGGGTACCGGGGAATTATGTTTCATTAGACATTATAAACATTATTATTAGACATTATTATTAATAGGGGAAAGGTAAGATGAAATCTTAATTGGGATATTGGGAAGCACCTTGTATATTATATACAAAATATACTCAACTCGATCTTTCCAGTTTTTTTAGAGTATTTAAATAAAATGTTTTCTAAAATTTAGTTGACAGATTCCTTTCCAAAATAATACACTAAACTGTAATTGGAATTAGGAAAGGTTAATAGTAATACAGAACGAGTGAGACATTTAATGGACGACTACAAATATTTTTAGTAGTTTTAAGTATCACACGATTGCATTAACTTTTCATATTTAATACATTTAAGTAAGGATTTAATCATTGCAAATCATCTCAGGACTCCATCCTCATTATATAGTAACATTGAACATTCACAGTATTCGACAGTTTTTGTCAGTAGTTACACAATCAGAGGAAACTTTGAGATAGTCTAGTTACTACTCAATAATTTTAGGATGCATTACGTACATTATATTTTTAAATAGATAAATACATATTAAAAAACTGTAGTTCATGTAGTTGTCTCTGTTACTTAGAAATATCATTAAGTAAAACTCATGCATTGTCCATATTGTTGCAATGTGTCGATTTTACTTAACTTTTCTACTATCTTCAAGCCAATATCAACACGAATTTCAAACAATTCATAACACAAACGCAACAGAAAATTCGAAACATTTTGGTTTGCTTTTATAAGTTAAAGTGGTCGTCGAGTTACTCTATTTACACATCATAATATATGTCAACCAATTTCCTTCGTTTATTACTTGTTGTAAGCTACTACTCATTCCATTTCTTTAATTTTTAACCTCGATTTTAGCTAAAACTTAACAAAAATATGATGAAACTTTGAACTGTTCATCCCTTGGCATTAGTAATCGTAGCGCCGTTGCAGTAAACCGACACAAATTCTTGACCTTTAATCTCTCCAAAATCCAACGTCTTATCTGAGAAGATTCTATACCAACTATCCATTCCATTCCTTTAACTTATCTGTTTTAGAGAGAGAGCAACAGACTTTCATGCCAACTTCATTCACAAACCCTCACAAATATATAGAGACAGAGATAACATTACAACATACAAACTCTTTCCAAAAAAAAACAAGTGATGACCTAAAACCCTAAACCTAACCTTGTAGTTCAATCTAACCTCAGTATATAAGGTTAAAAATTGATTTTAGTAGAATCATAATCTAATATTTAAGGGGATATAAATATATACTATACGAAGGTTGAACACATCAAATGAAATCTAGGTTCGGTTTCTTAATAACTATTTTTTCTCGAGGGATATTGCAGTGTCAGAGGTTCCTCAAAACGTCAGAATTCATTTAATGAACTTTTTCTATACTTTCCCAAATAAATAAATGTACTCTAAATTGGACCGATACAAAGTTGAAGTCTTTCTACAATAGCGTCCAAACGTCAATGAGGTCGGGGTGGCAATGATCCATTATGATTCGTGTTTGGATTGAGACTCCGATGCGGGTTTTGCGGAGGTTGCGACGTCGGTGAATTTAAGGCGGGTTGTGAAGTGGGCTGATGGACTGGCCCCATCGGCAGAACAGAGTCCCAGGGGATGTGACTCCCCATCATCCCGTCACTTCGCAAGTTCATCACGGGAATCCCCATTTGAGACAAGGAATTATTCCCATGAAGAGAAACGACGCAACTGATCCCCATCTCTTCTAACCGTCTCATCTTATTCGAATCGATTAGAGTCAAGTCGAGAAGAGGGATGTACAAGTATTTGCCAGCAGGGCTATTGGGACCAGCTGGATTGTTGGGTCTGCCCGGACTTCCGGTCGTTTGCCTAATTTGTTGATATTGTTGTTGTTGTTGTTGTTGAATTTAAGGAGGAAGATGAGGCCGAATGGGTGGAGGGGCACGGACTGATGTAGCTTGACTCATACTAAGATGTTGAGGATTCATACTTCGAACTTCTCGAATTTGTATCCCACTACTTCGAACAGCGGTTTGAGGTCCTCGAGGTCCCCCGACCGATAAATTAACTCGTACTCCGTGACTCGACAATTTGTGTTCCTCTAACGACTGAATGGAACTGAAAAGGACGCCACAAATGCGTCGCTGCTGCCGACGCTGCAAAGAAGAACGCTGCGAAGGAAGAGAAGGACAAGAAAGCGACGGATGGGGGACTTGCAAATCATGTGATTTCACTTCCGGTCAATCCATCGACGAAGTTTGTCAATACGGTTTCCATTCTGCAACAGGGGGTGATTGCCCCTGCAACGGCTATTGCAGCGCCGATTGCCCCACCCCCACCGGCCCCGGCCCCACCCCCTGTACCACCACAGAAATATGCCATGATGGCTGCGAAAATTGAGAAATATGCACCGAGAATTTTGCCCTGTATCTTCTTCACCTTCTGTTGCCTTTACTGGCCTTATTCGCTCATTGCTTCGGACTATTATAATTTATCGATTGACCCCGAGATGTACTACCACTTTTAAGATTTAATTGTTATGAACGGGTATAATTACCGGAAATTGTGAAATAGGTCCATTTACTTGTGTTACTTCAAGCTCAAAACATTGAAATTATAACAGAGGAATTTATTTCGGGGAGGGAACTTATTTCAATATTTACGGTAAATGGTCGTCATTAAACTCTGGAGCTCAATATAACCCAATTAAGGATTTAAAGACACTTATTAAAGACAAAACAGGATTTGAAATTTTACAATTTTATATACGTACCTTATTGCAAATTTCGGAATGAGACTGTGTTAATTGTATAATCTTATTGTATCTTTACCATTTACGATTTAAAAGTTTATTTAAGTTTATGAAGCAGTAAGCAATTTGCCTTTAAATGTAAATATTAATCTTAGCAAGTCACAGAGGGTCAAAAATGAATCGAATTTATTACGCCTTAAGGTTTAGAAAATATGTATCGTTATTATAAATGATTTATGAAGAGAACGCTAATTTTACAATGGAAATTCCTGAATGTTTAGCTGACTTTTGTGATTTTGTCAGCGAAATAGCTTTAAATAACAATGTATAATATGACTAAAACATAAATATTATAAATATCAATAAACCAAATGGAAAATAAACAGATTTTACAGATAAACGTACATATGAAACTAACTTCGTATTTCGTGAAGAGGTTTTAAAAGTATTTTGTTTTGCCGAAAAATTTGTAGCTCTATCCTGGCGGTGGACTCCTACCTATCACTATTCTGTGCGATTTAATGGTTTGTTTTTGGGGTTTAATTGATGGGGGACAGGGGGTGTGACCGATTTGACCCAAGTTCGAACTTAGCCTCACTCTTGAACCAAGGAACAAGTGCACAAAATTTGGTGACCGTAGGTCATGCAAGCCGATCTCCAGTTATCGCTCGGACAGAAGGACAGACGGACGGACGGACGGACGGACAGACGAACGGACAGACGGACGGACAGGCGGACTGGTCATTCGCATAAAGTGTTTTCAACACTTAATAATTAGCGATTAAAAAAACCTACTGTGGGTGTGGCAGCAATAGCACAATTTATGGTTGGAATACTAATGGTTACCGTCAATCGATGCTTAAACGAAAAAACATTGATAACCTCTTAACGGTTATTTTAAACGGTATGAAAACTTAAATGAAACAGTTTGACCACATCAGATTTTACTCAAACCTATGGTAGAAGCTACGTATACATACTTATAAAGAAATTATGCAATAAATCAAAATCTCAAAAAACAAAAAAAAATAATTACAATGTTATTTTAGGTCAGGACTGGAATTAAAATTTATTTATGAACAACGAACAGCATTTTAAATTTTTCAAAAATCATAATTTTGATTTCAATAACGAATTGTATGTAATGTGGCACTTCCGATGAAATGGACAAACTTTATTTTTTGTATTCCTTTCATTATGAGTTAGTGAATATCCAATATATTGCGCTTCTAATTTTATTTAACTGAGGCATGAAAGGGGAATTCCATTGTCAACTGTTTCATGTAACTCGTAATGATTGTAATGCAGTTACCTAAATTCCGAAAGTTTAATGCCATCAATCAATTAAACAGGATGCACAACAATACTAATATTCACAAAGGATTGGTTAGCCGCTAGCAATTTTACACGTTAGTCGTGGAAGGGGTTTATTTTTTAGTGCAACGATTCAAAACTTGGTTGTCACAATTTAGTATAAAAAGTTGAAAAAACGAAAATCTACATCCTCACAGGCAGGCTGCTAGCTCTTGCTGTAGTTCATCCCATGGAGATTGATCGGCAGACATTCCGGTATTATAACATACTTTGCAACTTTGCCTTCTGAAATAAGTCCCTACGCAGATCGGAAACAACGAATCTTCATTAAATTGGACACTAAATTAAAAACCAGGAAGCTGAAACCTTTGGAATAGTTGCAAATAAGGCCCATCTTGATTCACTAGGATAATTTCTGTGAAATTAAAATCGTCTAAAAACAAACGTATGACATTAGTTTATAAGAAACCATAATAATATTACGTTTGCAATAAATCCTCACCTCGGAATTACTTCCAAGCATTTGAGATCCTACGTGTAATAGTTGTCTACCACTGATTGTTCCTGCATAACAGGTGTTTGTTTACCACAGAAAAAATCATTTCTAAAAATACCGAAACCATTAAACCGAGGATGAAGGTTGCAAGCCTTTTATGTTCTGAAAATAGAACCTGATGGATTCATATTTCAGCATGAAAATAAATAAACACCCTACAATATCTTCTTCCTATTAACAACATTTATTACATTCTGAGGGTCAGTGCTTATCAAACCTTTTAGAGTATGGCTACAGGTATTCTGGGGTTTCTTTTGTTTGAAATCACGGAAAGATACCTGTGATTTATGATAAATGTAAAAATATTTGTCGTAGCATTTAAATTTTCGATGAAGTAGTATCGAGTAGGTTTAATGCAGTCCACATCAAGTAAGATCCACTTCCAACTGAAACATGAGAGTGACTGAGATCTCAAGTTGTTAAATAGAATCATTATTTAAAAGAGAGCTATTTCCATCAATAAAATCTGCATATTATCCCAATGAATTGCAAGACCTTTTGTGTAATTCTCTTTGCATATTTTGAAGTCAGGTAATGCTTATCCTGGTTTACATGATGCGGATGAACTGTTTGTGTCTATTTGTCAATACTTGTCCAATTGTCGAGGTCGAGACTCCTTCTCTGTCAGATATTAAGTCCAAAAAAATAAATAAAAATACAAGTTAAACTGTAATGTCATCATTTCATTTTTCAGTGATAATAGTGTTTGCTAGATTGATTTGGTTCCGTTTTAAAAACAGAATAGCTTACAGAGAAAGTTCATTTATCAAGGGCAAGTGAGTCGCTGTTAGTAGTGGAAAAGGGACTTTTAGTAAATTGTTTTGGTTCCAACATTTTAATTCTTTGTGATTGTGATAGTATGTATTATTCGTGATTGTATAGGATCAGTTTTATCCCTAATATGTAGTCGCAGACTACTAAAACATATTAGCGTTTTTTACCCAAAACAATGTTATACCGATAAACCTCAACAAAGACTACCACATGAGATAGGGAAAATGTTTACAATTTACGACTCAACTGAACTCGAGCACGACACGTTTTAATTTTTAAATGCGTTTTGTAAAAAAATAGTTGTAATAATTTCATAAAATGCAGTTTTTTTCCTTATTAAAACTACAATAGAATATGGATTGTTGTCAATCAAAAGGCTTTCAATAAAATTACATGGAAAAATAAGATCTGTTACTATATTATCACGAGAGTAGCTATTTAAATCAAGGACATTAAAGTCTCCGCAAACTGAGAAAGGCACCATAAAAAAGGATTAGCTGTCTGATCTTATATTATGAAAGGTCGAGTTCTAAATATTATATAAGCTCCTTGATTTGAGACTATTAATTAGACGTTGTTACAACTATTAAAAAAGACAGGTTTTTTTATTCATATGTAAGTTAAGTTAGCCTAGTCAGGGTTTTAGTTTCGTTACACAACTACTGTAGAAGTAGAACTTCATTGCGTATGATGGAGATGAATTGCACAGAAAGTTTAGAGAATAATACGGATTCGGCAGCAAATGGCGTGGTTTCACCAACAAAAGAAAATCCGGAAATTCAAGGAAGTTCCATGAAAATTACGGACTCTTCAGGAACGGGTCGGGTGGCCGTGTCCATAACAAACGCTCAAAAGTCATACTGCTCCGACAATCCAGTTCTTCAGAACCTGAGTATGACTGTCCAAGAAGGGACAATGTGAGATTTTTTTTATTAAATTGTTACTTATAATTGATATATATTTTCATGAATTAGGGTAAACGATTCAATCAGCTTGATCTAGGATTTCAAAGTTAATTAAATAAGTGATGAATTGTCATCTCCTATTTTATTTTTAGTTACAGTTTATTAGGATCCAGCGGATGCGGAAAAACGACACTTCTGTCCTGTTGCGTAGGCCTAAGTAAGTTAGACTCGGGAGAGATAAATCTATTTGGTTCCCAGCCTGGTTCCAGAGGCAGTGGAATTCCAGGTCGACGAGTTGGATATATGCCACAGGTACGCACAGGAGGAATTCCATTATAGAATCCAATTCATAGATTGAATTGATACTTTGGAATTTGGTATTAAATCTCAAAGAAACTTCTTTGAAGATTGTATCACATCAGAAATTAAGCCCGAAGTTAAAACTAACCTAAAAAAAACTCGAAAAATTTTGAAAATCGTATTTATACTCGTAGAGTTTTGCGAGCATTTCAAGCAGTGAATTTCCATGCATTTTGATATTCGTCGATTTTTCTAATCTAGTCAGACACCAATTAGGGCTGCTAACTTCTTGATTTTTAAACTTCACATGACTTGTAGATATGTGACACAAAAAGTTGCAATTACTTGTCTGAGTGCGCCCTGAAAATCTTCCCTTGTAAGTAACTAATTTAAGCTAACCTAACTAAACGGATTTTAAACCAAATCATTGACGTGGATTTGATGATGTAAAACCAGTAATGGATTCAGCTTTGGTCAATATAATGAGTTTTTAAGTCAATTCTGTTTATGCCACAGGCTAGATCAAGAAATGTACGTCAACACACGCACAGTCAATTGGAAATGATCTGCAAGTCAAGAAAAATGTATCGGTCTGAAATAATTTCTTAGTCAAGTTAGAAATTTCCATGTGCTATTTCAGAGTTTTAACAACGATATTGGTTCTGCTAAGTTTTTTTTAACTATTACCCGATGTAGAACAATTTTGGATATATTTCATTTTCAGGACTTGTCATTGTACGTGGAATTTACAATTGCGGAATCCATTCAATATTATGGTCGACTGTATGGACTTTCGAAAGATAAAATTGATTCAGAAATGAAATTCTTACTCGATCTGTTGGACCTTCCCAATCCTTCTCGCCGAATTCCTACTCTGAGGTATATGCAGATTTATATATATTTTTAACACGCATATCCTGAATCTCATGTAGTCATCCGACAATAGGTTTATTAATGAGTTTATGATAATTTTTTGCCATCTAAAATATTTGGCCTTGAATTTCACAGTGGAGGACAGAAACGCCGTGTGTCATTTGCCTTGGCAATTTTTCACAACCCACCACTTCTGATTTTGGATGAACCCGTAAGCTCATCAAAGTACATTAATATCATGATCTATCTTCTGTGAAGTTTAAATAAAGTTTTAATTTTTATTAGAATTTTATCATTGATAACACATTTATTACTTACAGACCGTGGGAGTAGATCCACTTTTACGAGAAAGGTATACATAGAAAGATTTAAGTTCATTGAAACCCAGAGTTCAATATCATTCTTCTCTATTTGTGTGCATAGTACATGTGTTGTGGTGTATCGCAAATCGTTAAAAGCAACATCAACAAGAAGACGTTGAAACATGTTACTTTTTACTTTATTCTTATTTCGTACCAATAAGGGGTGGTTAGTAACCACTGGTTAAGGTGCATGATCTACCATTTAACCTTCAAAAACACGATTACGCCGTATAATTTTAATTGTAACTTGGGTCTTTACAAGTACCAGCATAAAAATTTAATCACAGGCTTCATCGAGATAGATTTGAGATTGCTAAAGATAAAATAGGTTGTTAAAGCTAGTTCTGATTCGGGCAAGGATTTTTTAATACTGACGTGAAATCAAACTTTCATCGCTATCTTCCATTACAATCCAAGCAGTAAAATAAATATTTACTTTACAGATTAGCTTACAAGGGAGGTGTCGCAGAGCCAAATCTCTAATTGATTGAAATTTTGTTGTGATGAATCTACAACTCATAGGAACGTTAACGACTAAAAAATTAGTGACCCAACTTTGTGTTTGAGATGTTTAAAAATTTCCTAAACCATTGAAACGCAAAGAAACATAACGGAAAGAAAACATTTTTTACCGGATTAATATTTCGGATATAATTCTATCCATGTCATTGACCCCGTTCGACTTTGGCCTTTGGCATTATAATATTGTAGCTTAGCTGATGTATGAGCATAGTTAAATCAGTTTATTCGCCAATTTTACCCCAATTTGTATTACAAACATGCAAATTGAATAATTGAATATGTTCTTGCTTATTTTATTAGCATTTGGGATCATCTTTGTAAGCTGGTATTGAGTAATAAAACGACAGTGATAATTACAACCCATTATATTGAGGAAGCTAGACATTCCCATAAGGTACATTTAGAGCTTGACTCAATAGTGATTGAAACCTAAATTCTAATCGATTGATTGGGTTTCGTAGGTCGGAGTCATGAGAAATGGTCGACTTTTGGTCGAAGAATCTCCAAGTCTTCTCATGGCGACATTTCGACTTCCTCGATTGGAGGAAGTCGTTCTTCGCCTTTGCAAGAACGACAATTCCACTAAATCAAATGAACTGATGCGGGTGGAAGAAACACTCTCTCCAAATGTATTAAAACTAAATTGTCAGTTTACTAAATATGAAGAAGTACAAGGTCTCAAATATCGACCCATAAGTCCAACCTCACAACAAAACCACTTGTCCTGGCAAACCAAGGGCTCTTACGCTAAAACCCTACCGAAGGACTTGAGAGAAATGGCCAATCGACTCATGGCCCTTATTTTCAAAAACTTTATTGTTCTTTTTAGAAAAATTTGGTAAGGTTTTGGAAATGAAATTTAATTTTCATAACGTAGAAGTATCGTTAATTATGATTACTGTGTTTCCAGGTTTCTCCTTTTTATATTTTTTGTACCGTCGACCCAAATAATACTAATTTGTCTTGCCATTGGACCTGATCCGAAGAACTTGAATATAGGAGTTGTGAATCATGAAGTTAATGATTCTAAAGAAATCTGCTTACCCAGCACCGGATGCGAGTGGATTGATCTCAGCTGTCGATATTTGTCGATGCTTCCAAGAGAGTCGTTTAATTTGGTTTGTGCAGCTATCCCGACTTTTAATACGATTTTAATTCTTATTTTGAATATCCTGATGACCAAATAGTTAATTGGTATGCGTTTTAAAACACAGATACCTTATGAAATGGAAAGCGAAGCCTTGGAAGATATTGGAAAGGGCAAGCTATGGGGCTACCTCTCAATTCCTGAAAACTATTCCTCTTGTAATTAAAATTATCAAACGAAATATGTTATGATTATTTTCTAAGTTTTATCGAAAATGTTTGACATGAGATTGTTTTTGTTTAGATTTAATGGACCGTGCTGTAAGTGGAGCATATGCCTCGAATGAGACGTACGATGGATCCAGAATAACATTTGAGATGGATATGTCCAGTAGGGCCAGTAAATATAATCATGTAATTGAAATTGTCGATAAGAGTTGGACTAATATAAAGCTTTGATCCGGCAGATAAACAAATCGGGCAAACAATGAAAAAATTGTTTTTCGACGTCTTTCAAAAGTTTATCACTGACTTTACGAAGGAATGTGAAAGCAACTCAAGGCAAGCAGAACTACCACTATATGTAAGTTAAACCTTACTAAAAAATTTCATTTACAATGCTGACGAAATTGTTTTTTTTATTATGTAGTTCAAAACGCCGGTTTATGGAACGGACGACACGAGTTTTAGAGAATTTATAGGCCCGAGTGTTCTTCTTGGGTATGGATTGTATTTTAATTAAAATTTCATATCGACGATTTTTTTTATAAATCAACTTTGACCCCAGAATTAAACATTTGTACACCCTTTATAATTTATTTAAACGTATTTTATTGACTAAAAAATGGTTGTGGTAAAAAATTTTCATGCATAATTATATATTGAATCCATTTTTCAGTCTCCTATTCTTCTTTCCCTTATGTTCGAGTGGGATTGCGTATATCACAGAGAAGAAGACAGGGACGTTGGACAGATCCCTTGTCGCAGGGGTCACGAATGCCGATATCATGATTGCCTATTTAGTCTCTCAGACTGTCGTACTGCTAGCTCAATCCGGTCTTGCATTTCTTATCTTAACTCTTGGATTTCAAATTCAGATACAAGGTTCCATAGTTTGGGCCATTGTACTTGCAATTCTGATTGGGATTGGAGGAATGTCAATGGGTAATAACTTCCTTTTAAAATAGTCCTTGGGAAGCTTGACTCGCCTGGTAAGGTACAGTTCTATGTAATTTAGAGTCAGAGCAGTTTTTTACGTAGGCTTTACTCTTAAGTTTACCGGACGAGTCAAGCTCTTCAGGGACTGTATCGTGAAGACAGGTGAAGTTCTTGATGCAAGTGGGATGCTACAAAATGAAATGAAGCATATATATTAACCTTTTCTGTGGAATTTTCTATTTACATGATCTGTATAATGAATTTTATGATTTTAGGGTTTTTAATCTCTACATTTTGTAATGAGGAAATCGAAGCAGTTCTACTAGCTATTGGCTCTTTCTTTCCGAACTTTATTTTATCAGGTAATAGGCAACTTTACTTTATTTTATTTAATTTAACTAACTCAGATTTCAGAAGTTAATATATGATTCCTTATCATCGGTACTATTTTGTAGGAATGGTGTGGCCGATTCAAGGGATGCCTGCTGTGCTACAGTACGTTGGTTACCTTCTCCCTTGCACATTAGCATGCGAGTCTATGCGTTCTATTATTACGAGGGGGTGGGGCCTTACGCATCCTTCCGTTTGGCCAGGATTCGTTTCTACGATTTCTTGGATATCCGTTTATTGGACTTTAACTATTCTTCTCCATCATTTCTCTCACAAAAAGTAAGGCTTTTGGGATCTGGAATAACTCCCACTTAAACCAGTTGGATGTTTAAATTCGACACATAGAACATCGTTAGTTTAGTGTCAAATCGAAATGAGCTCGTTTTTAAATATCAATACTAAGAAAGCAAATTTAAATTCAATAAAAAATCGTGTTTGCTCTTCACAAATTAACTGGAAAATTTTAATAAATTTTGGAATCCAAATAATTCCAACTTATATTATTACCAATATTACGGAACTTATACTTATGGAACTTGGTAGATGGATTTTTAAGATTATGATGAATATCAATTTGATGACAAACAATCAGAGAATTAAAAAATTATCCAGTAGACTACTCAGTTGAGTGGATTTATCGAGCGACATGCAAGGTTGCATATACTCTGATAAAAGCACATTATGTCCTGACCTCTAAATATGTCAAAGAGGACTTGTAACTTGTATTTCCTCAAGCTCTGCAAATGAATATTATATGATGTTTATGTAGCACGCAAATATTCAGATTCAAGAGATTCAAGTAATCAAAAGATCATAGAGCAGAAATGAAAACACTTCTTGGAAATTCCTTGGAGGTCATTACATTTTTATTATATTGCTCCTTAGCTATTACGTTAATTTTAAATGTGAGATGGCTTCCCCAATTCTATGCAATCTGCAATACAAAAAAATCGTACAACGAATATACTGATGTATCGTAAATATGCCGTTTTTATCAATTTTGATCCAATGAGACTGTATTTTGAGGATGTTTCAAATGAAGAAGACAAACTGTATTTGGTATTGTTTAAACCCCCAAAAAGATCATAAATCGAATGCTTCCCAAACAATTAAGAGCAAAATCAAAAACACCATCTTGATCATACGTTTCGAATATACTATGTCTGTAATCTTACCATTTTGACCACACAGGCACAGGTCTAAAGATAACCCTATCTCCAACTACCATACACAGTTGAACAGCCCTTGATAATTAACCTTTTTATCCTTTATGATTCATGCATATCATGTGCTTTTGGAAAAAATTTTGATCTTTGACATTTGACCTCCATAGACACCAAACACACTTGACCTCCATCTGAAAGTCGTAATTGAGTTACCGAAAGAAAAATTTCAAACAGTTGAGCCGTTCCCGAGGTATTACTTTTGCAGAGCAGACAGACAGACGGAGACTTTGTCATTCGTATAATGTATCTACAATACATAATACAAAACTCAACATTAGTTAGTCGTGAATGGGTATAGATACTAGATACAACCTAGAAACCGGAGTATTCCATTTCTCACAGCTTTTAAATTGATAAAACATCGATCGAATTTTCGACAGGAGCTTAAGAATGGTTGGGGTAAATCCTACCTTCGAATTTCCCTTGACAATGTGGACTTCCATCATTGGAGTACTATTCCTGATTTTACCAAATTCGGAGGCAGATGTAACATACTCGGCAATTTCACCCGCTGCACTTATTCCAGAATCAATTTACAAAATTGCAACATCCGTCCAGGCCTCAACCTGCCCGGTACGTTTCGACTTCCAAATAATTTCTCGCAATAACATTGTCGTCTCCTCTCAAACGGAAACCGTCAGTAGTGGAGGGTCTAAGATCGTGGAAATGCAGGTCGGAGACTTGGAAGATGAAAGTTACAGCCTGACACTCCAAGCCAACAGTTGTGATAGTTCGAGCAAAAAGACTAGCTGAATCTATGGACGAACCAGAAACGAACAGTTATTCTTATCGAAACAGATAAGCCTATCTACAAAGGAGGAGAGACAGTGAGATTTAGAATCCTGATTCTGAACGGATCTTTACAACCATTTATTAAGGATCAGCAAGTCGACATTAAGATCTTGGATCCGGCTAACAACTTGATTAGATTTAAAGATGGTGTGGTTATTCCAGCCAACAAAGGCATTGTATTCGACTCCATTAAATTAGCGATAGAACCGAATTTCGGAGACTGGAGAATCAGCGTCAAAATCACTGAGAGGGACGAGCGGAAGGAAACAGGGTTCACAGTTGAAGAATACGTGCTACCCAAGTTCGAGATCCGGATTGAACCGTCCAGACCCTTCGTCACATTTACCGACCCCGAGGTTACCATTGCTTTAACTGTACTCTACACCTTTGGAAAACCCGTAATTGGACAATGCACCATCGCAGTTGAGAACTCTTGCGAGCACCATACATATATGCATAGTTTCTTCGCTACTGAGGACCCTTGCGACTATAGGAATACTATACTTTCTTCAAAGGAACAACCTATCGGGTATAATATTTCGAAAACAGTGTCGCTTTACAGCGGCAAAGGTTTTGCAACGTTTAAACTCCCTGAGGAACTTCATATTGGAGACTACAAATTACAAACCGGTTTTAACATAATAGTCTCATGCGAGGACACTACGTACGGGATACGACAAAACGATTCCACAATCATCCGGCTATATAAGAATCCATACAAAGTTGATCGTATCTCACAATCAAAAGGATCGTATGAATACTTAAAACCGGGATTGCCGTTTGAAGTGGTTTTACGAATCTCTTCACAAGATGGATTCCCCATCACCGATTCGGACCCCAATGCCCTAAAGGTTACCAACAATGGCATAGAAATATTACGATCTCCAATTCCTAATTCGGGTGTTGTCGATTTGAACGTCCAACATATAATAACAGTCAGCGCGACGACCTCATGGTTCATTACAAGGGGTTTGAATTCACAGTTGGCTTGCCAGAAATATACCGAAGAAGTACATATCCAAGTGTTAATCACTTATCGCTGAATCGCATTCGGAGTGATAATGTACCAAGAAGGAATGAAGCGGTCGAGATCGTCGTCCAGTCTACAGCAGAGTTCGAACTACTAACGGTTGTGATTACATCTCTACAATCAATCATTGGGTCAATAATGATAGATGTTGGCTTTACAAAAAAGACGAATATTTCAGTTGTCCTGCCTCCAAACTCGGGGCCCCAAGTCCAGATAATCGTTTACTTCACAATTAACGGAGAGGTAGTTCTAGAGAGACTTAACATTGAGGTTCAGGAGGACCTGAGCCGATCGCCAAAAATTTACCTTCAGGCAAGTCTCTCCTCTCCAAGCTTGTTTGACATTGAGAGGTGACTTGCAACTCCAGATTTTAAGTCACTACCAGCAGTGTAAGAAATACGATGGCCTTGCATCCGAAAAATGTTTGGAACTACAACCACACTACACTTTCCCTGAGATGAGAGCGAAGGGGGGGGAGGAAATACGCCTATGGAGGAGCGACTTCGGAATCCCCGACGACAAGGGAACGGTCATTTTTTCCCGAGACATGGTTATGGGAGGAGCATGAGCTGGAAGATGGTAACCTAACCATTGTGAGAACTGTTCCTGACACGATAACATCCTGGATAATCAGTGGGTACCAAATCTCCCCTGGAGCTGGGCTCAGAATTATGTCACCAGAACAAGTCAAATTAACGGTTTTTAGACCTTTCTTTATCAACCTTAACTTGCCATATGCAATTGTCAAAGGGGAAGTCTTAGCCCTTCAGGTCGTAGTTCATAATTACTTGTCGACTGGAGTGATGGCGAGAGTGACCCTTCAGAATCGAGACAAATTCTTCAAATTCATGGAAAATGGGACAAGTGAGGATGAAATGGGTAAATATGTTTCTGTGGCGGCCGGTTCAGCGACGTCCGTCATCTTCCCTATATCACCCATTAAAGTTGGAACGATGAATTTGAAAGTTACCGCCACCACGCTTCTTGCCGGAGATTCGGTAAGACGGCTTCTAACCGTGAAACCCCCGGGAGTTCGGGAGACGCACAGTTCCAACGTTTTAATCAATCTTCTGTCTGAAGAATCGGTTAATGTCATTATGAAACCCTTCTTTCCAACTGGACGAGTCCCTGATGCTGATTCCTTGACAATATCTGTTCTTGGGGACATCATGGGCTCCACAATTCTGAACTTAGACCAACTGATCCGGCTTCCCTCTGGATGTGGAGAACAAAATATGATGAACTTTGTGCCCAATATCGTTGTACTCGATTACTTGACGGTGGCCCGGCAATTAAAAAATTCGGTGAAGCGGAAGGCAGTTGGATACCTGGAGATCGGTTACCAGCAAGAGCTAAGATTTCGGAGGGACGATGGATCATTTTCAATTTGGGGGCAACGTGATTATGAGGGCTCCACTTGGCTAACGGCATTCGTTGTCAAGTCCTTCATCTCAGCCAAGAAGTACATCACAATTGACACGGAAGTTGTGAACCATGCCTTGAAGTTTTTGATTAGAGCACAAAATGCTGACGGCTCGTTTGGAGAACAACATTTCGTTCATGACAAGTCTTTGATGGGGGCCGGAGCGAATTCCAACCATGGGTTGGCTGCATACGTCCTCCTGACTTTGGTACATGCTAGGAGAGCGGAAGTGTACCTTCAGGACATGAGCATTGACACTGTTATCAATATAGATATCGACTTCCTCAACCGGGAAGAACTTGAAGGGAAACTGACTGTGACGTTTATCCATTAGCCCTTCTTGCTTACTTACTTCAGGCCACAAGGAATCCAAACAGAGATACAGTTCTAAACAAACTCAACAATCTGACAATTTTTGAGAAATCCACGAATCAGAAGCATTGGGAGCCTATAATCTTTCCCGTACCGACGGATCTAGGGTGACATCGGCAGCGGTCGAAATTTCCGCATACGCCCTTTTGATTTATTTGGGCCGAGAAGGAGACAACAAAAAACGGGTTGAAGATTCCCTCCCCATTGCCAATTGGTTGTTGAAACAGCAGAATTCCCATGGCGGGTTCCTGTCTACACAAGACACGATCATTGGGATCACCGCGCTGGCAAAGATGGCAGACGCGTTGAACGGAGATTCGACGGATGATGACGCAGTCCAAGTTAAGGCATCTTGGGGCAAGACTCGGTTGGATAAATGGGATATCTACGTTGAAAGGAGTAACCGGACGTCAGTACAAGAGTACATCTTCCCGTTGACCACGTCGGCGATCGAAGAAGTCAAGCTGGTGGCGAGTGGTCGAGGAACTGCATTGGCCAAACTCAGTTGGAGCTATTACGTCGAGGCTCGACAGGATTCCAAGGCTTTTGAACTTAAGGTTCAGGTTAGAATCAGCTTGTAATCGTTGCAAAATTAGCTCATTAAATCAACTAGGTATTAACATTGAGTTATTATTTTCGGGTCAGTGTCAATGTGTCGCTGTTGTATGTGTCGCTCGGTCAAAGAGTCGCTGAGCCAAGTGTCGATATGGGTGCATTGAAAGTGTCTTAAAGTGTCGCTATACCAAAGAGTCGATATGCATTAAAACCAATGAAAATCGTCAAAAACGCTCAGCCAATTCACCTTAAATTAAATTAAACTCAAACCAGTCGAAGTAGGAATATATAGGGCCATTTTCCATTCTTTGAATTCGCTATTTCTCGAAGCTCTTGTTTAATGAAACAAGAAGGTTGGAGACTTGTAGTATCTTGGTAATTAGCATTTTATATTTCTATTTTATTGGATTTAATACAATGTCAAGTGAAGATGAAACAATATCTTATGGGGTCACTCAGATGGGTGCACCTCAATTAATTTATAAAAGACAGTTTGGTTAGGTTAGGTTAGGTTAGGTTAGGTTAGGTTAGGCATGGATGAAACTCAGGTCTGTGAACACATTTCGGAAGTTGATGACCAAAACAATGAAAACCACGATCCAGAAGCACTCCAGATTCCTGTACCTGGCTTCAGCAGACAGTTCAGTACTGCTCCAGTAAATACTAAGCGAGGAAGAAAGAGAAAGGCTAATTAAAGCCAAAAAAATTAAATGATGGAAAGAATGGAAAATGGCCCTATATATTGCTACTTCGACTGGTTTGTTTTGACGACAAATGATGGTTTTCATGCATAGCGACTCATTGGTATAGCGACACTTTAAGACACTTTCAATGCACCCATATCGACACTTGGCTCAGCGACTCTTTGACCGAGCGACACATACAACAGCGACACATTGACCGGCACCCATTATTTTCAGGCAAGTGGTAAAAGGGAGCGTGGAATAGATTTAAACATCCGGACCTCCTACCTTCTTGAGAAAGCATCAAATATGGCCATTGTCGAAGTGAATACTCCGTCAGGTTTCGAATTTGATTACGAGGAGCTCGGGGTTTTGCAAAAGCTGAACCCTCTAATCAAACGATTTGAGCTGAAGAACAGTAAAACACGAGCCAATTTCTACTTCAATAAGTTGAATTCGAATCCAGTGTCGTTCAATGTGTCACTATATGAAGTCTCCAAGCTCGCAAAACATGAGGTCGGCCAGGCTGTCGTTTACGACTACTACGACACAACTCAGAGGACGGAATTTTTCTATGAAGTCCCTCCCCTCGTCAACCGTATTTGTGACTTATGTAATGGTGACTTGACCTGCAAAATTTCCACTTGCAAATGATTGACTTGCAATTATGTTAAATTTTAATTGCATCGCAGAAAATTTAATCTTATTTGTATTTAAAGTTTCATTTATTATTTTGAAAATTATTATATTCTTGATTAACAATCGGCAAATTAAAATATAAATTACAAATATTGTAAATTATTAAATGTATGTTTTCTTCGTTTATAAATTAATTTTTGTCGATGTGATAATACGATGGCACATTCTCAGTTCGTCAAACTCTGATGTCTAGTAAAGTTGACGCTTATGGTTGAATATTGAATATTATTATTAATACGGGATTATATTACGTTCATTGGATACATTAAAACTCAAGTAAGGTTTGCTTCTAGTTGATGTACTATCGTCTCCAAATGTGATTTAAAGACTTCGTCCAAACTGGGCCGTTCGCAATGTCTAGTGTTTACTGGTAGTGTTAATGGTACTCCTATAATTAATTTGCAGTGTACTGTGAACATTTAGTGCACAAAAAATATTAGAACGGCCTAACTGCATTGTCAGTTAACAATTTTGAACTGAACGAAGAAAAAGGTTTTTCTAACCACCACTCCACCCCAGTTAAGATAACGCGTGGCTGTATTTCGTTTAGTACGTGAAATCAGTTCTAAAATAAAAACTCCAATCTCAAGTGAGGTACACATAAGCAACAAATAGAATACAACAACCGCATTGGAATTCAAACTCTGCGGCTCAAACGCTGGCGCTGCGTTTTTCAATCTAAATTTGAATACCTCAATTTTACTTTGTTGTTTCAACAAACCATCCAAAACATGGAAAATTCCCGCCGAACCTACAATTCGTTCGAATCGCTTAGCCATTTTGACTCCCCCGCTTTTAGAAATTTTGAACCTCTTGACGGCTGGAAAAAATGAATCTTGACCTTTGTAGAATGGGACTTTAGGACTTATAACTCGCAACCTGATCAGCAACCTGTCAATTTCACTATTCTTAACAATCCAAAACTTTTTGTTCTTACAATCGTTTGCGGACAATTCCTTTGCGAAATCTTCCGTTTCGTAAGGAAAGGTCTGTATTTGGTCATAAATATTTCTCATATTCTTATAAAAGGGATTATTTAAAGCGCTCTCTGGTGCAAAGATTAACAAGTCGTTAATTTTCACGCCAATATCAGACCAGAGTTCATACCTTTCCTTCTTTTCCTTAATGAGTCCTTGGACATACTCTTTATACCTTGGCTTGTCATAGGCAGAGACAAGTAGCGTCGCATTATTTAGCTCTCTGAAAAAATTCCAAAGATTAAACCTCGGTAGTGGAGCCGTGACTTCCGTAATTACTATTCCCATGTAGCAATTAATCAGAACTATGGATATCATCATGAAAATCCCCAAGACGAACTTAAAAACCTTTAGAACAATTTTAGAAGTAATTCCAAAGTCATAACGGTACTGAACACCGCTGAAGAGTGAACAAGCTATTGAGAAACTTATTGAAGGGTAAGAAATTCTGAATGAAGTACCACCAACCGCTTTAATCAACAAACTTAAGACTAACGGTAATCCAAAAATGGAAATTAAAATAAATATCCAGCACCATCTATCAAAAGGAGATAGATATGCGCCGAAATGCAACGCATCTGAAGACCCATGGCAAGTTATGAAATTAAGACTGTCTGCCGAGACGTCGTAAAAATATTCGTACTCGGATAAATACTCTTTGGGTTGAGTGAAAAGCTTAGGAAAAAATGTATAATATTCCAAGTTTATAATTTCCATATTTCCAAGTTGTATTGGATTTTGGAAATACATGTTAACAATGAATTCATCTAATTCAATGTTGCTTCTGCTTGGGAGTCCAATGGTCTTTAATTGTGTATTTTGTGGTGCCGGCACCACATCAGGGTCAGAACGGATTTCAAGTCGATTTGCACGCCAAATAAAATTCAAACCTCCGCGAGTGACATTTATCGAAACGTCTTTGATTCCAACAGAGTCCATGTTTCGGACTTCGTGCCTTGTCAACTCATCGGGAGTACAGAATCGACATATGTAATAAAGTTTTGAAATTCTCCTTGGCGCAGGATTTAGTTCTTCTGCTTGGTATGAAAGCGCGTCAAGTTTCTCTACGGAGTTTGAAACAAAGAATCCAGCATAGACTTCCCATGGACCCGCACTAACCCATAGATGACGTGCTCCCAGTCGCGGTAGGTATTGAATTATATCATTGTTGTTGGGAAATATGTAAATCAGTTCTGTCCATTGAGTAACTGGCATACTGGAATAGCGATTCGGGTTGTTTTGTTGAATGAAATATATCAAGTCACGCCGTTGTAGGTCGTAGTCCTTTATAATTCCCGGTTGAAGAATATGGAAATAAGTTTGATGGAACACAAACTTTCTAAGGGCTTTAGAAACAGTTGTTTCCTCGTAGATTCCATTTGGTTTTAGATTGTTCAAAATGATAGGAATGTTGATGGGGTTAGTTTCCGACCATTCCCAGCAAATTTCCGAAATATGTACCGAAAGCAGCGTGATTGCCGTCTTTTCGAATGTGTTGATGAAAGAAATAAAGTCCTTACCGGATTGAAGATGCAGTTTGGGGTCTAAAAGTATTTTAATATCATTGAGTACTATTATGTTAATGTTTATTGTGAATACATCATCGGGACCTACTAAACAACATGAAAGCAAACCTGCGGAATTACCTGAATTATGCAAATCATTACTTTATTAAGTGTTGAAAACACTTTATGCGAACGACAAGTCCGTCTGTCCGTCCGTCTGTCCGTCCGTCCGTCTGTCCGTCCGTCTGTCCGTCCGTCTGTCCGTCTGTCCGTCCGTCTGTCCGAGCGATAACTGGAGAACGGCTTGACCTACGGTCACCAAATTTTGTACACTTGTTCCTTGGGTCCTAACACAGGCTAAGTTCTAACTTGGGTCAAATCGGTCACACCCCCTGCCCCCCATCAATTAAACCCCAAAACAAACCATTAAATCAAACAGAATAGTGATATGTAGGAGTCCAACGCCAGGATAGAGCTCTTACTCATTTTAAAACTGACGCTTAGGTAGTTTACATTACACTCTATGTCGATCATCTACACATGATAACACCCTGAAACTACATTTCAGGACGTGTGTGCAAGTGTGCAAGACCCAGACTTTTGGGGGAAATTGAGATATGGGTTTTAAACAATTCCCATGAGTAATAGAACATCTTTGACGTATACAGGACCACTCCCACTGACACCAGGGTGCAAAACCCGGGCTTTTTGGGGAAATTGAGGTATGGGGCTTAAACGATTTCCATGAGTAATAGAACATCTTTGACGTACACAGGACTACTCCCACTGACACCAGTGTGCAAAACCCGGGCTTTTGGGGGACATTAAGATTCGGTTTAATTATGATGACGTTTTCAACACTTGGTTACACCCGTTACATCGGTTTATTAAGTGTTGAAAACACTTTATGCGAATGACAAGTCCGTCTGTCCGTCCGTCTGTCCGTCTGTCCGTCCGTCTGTCCGAGCGATAACTGGACAAGGGCTTGACCTACGGTCACCAAATTTTGTACACTTATTCCTTGGGTCCTAACACAGGCTAAGTTCGAACTTGGGTCAAATCGGTCACACCCCCTGTCCCCCATCAATTAAACCCCAAAAACAAACCATTTAATCAGTTAAAAGCTCTTACTCATTTTAAACCTGCTGCCCATTAAAACAGTTCAAAGCTCTTAATCAATTTAAAACTGCCGCTTAGGTAGTTTACAGTAAACTCTATGTCTATCATCTACACATGATAACACCCTGAACCTACATTTCAGAGTGCGAAACCTGGGCTTTTTGGGGAAATTGAGATTTGGGGTTGAAACGATTCCCATGAGTAATAGAACATCTTTGACGAATACGGGACAACTCCCACTGACACCAGGGTGCAGTACCCGGATTTTTGGGGAAATTGAGATATGGGATTTAAACGATTCCCATGAGTAATAGAACATCTTTGACGAATACGGGACCACTCCCACTGACACCAGGCAGGGTGCAGTACCCAGATTTTTGGGGAAATTGAGAATTGGGATTTAAACGATTCTCATGAGTAATAGAACATCTTTGACGAATACGGGACAACTCCCACTGACACCAGGGTGTAGTACCCGGATTTTTGGGGAAATTGAGATATGGGGTTTAAACGATTCCCATGAGTAATAGAACATCTTTGACGAATACGGGACCACTCCCACTGACACTAGGGTGCAGTACCCGGATTTTCGGGGAAATTGAGATATGGGGTTTAAACGATTCCCATGAGTAATAGAACATCTTTGACAAATACGGGACAACTCCCACTGACACCAGGGTGCAGTACCCGGATTTTCGGGGAAATTGAGATATGGGGTTTAAACGATTTCCATGAGTAATAGAACATCTTTGACGTATACGGGACCACTCCCACTGACACCAGGGTGCAAAACACGGGCTTTTTGGGGAAATTGAGATTTGGGGTTTAAACGATTCCCATGAGTAATGGAACATCTTTGACGTATACGGGACTACTCCCACTGACACCAGGGTGCGAAACCCGGGCTTTTGGGGGAAATTGAGATTCGGGGTTTAAACGATTCCCATGAGTAATAGAACATCTTTGACGTATACGGGACCACTCCCACTGACACCAGGGTGCGAAACCCGGGATTTTTGGGGAAATTGAGATTTAGTTTGTTTATCGTTATATTTTCAACACTTGGTTACACCCGTTACATCGGTTTATTTAATGATAGGGAGAAACGTATAAAAGAAATAAATTCGTAGATGTAACATCAATGAAAAGAGTAAAATGTCACGCGCAAATATTTACAAGAAGGAAAATCATGTTGCGATATTCATTTTATTTTCCGAACTGTTGAAATCTTACTAAAAAATTCCGTGACTAAATAAAATAAGAATTTAGCATCTTTCGATGTTGCTAAAAAATAGAGTGATGTGCAATGGATGTGAGTGGACCATTGAAGTTAAAGATTGCTTACGATAGTTAGCAATACGGGACCACTCCCACTGACACCAGGGTGCAGTACCCGGATTTTCGGGGAAATTGAGATATGGGGTTTAAACGATTCCCATGAGTAATAGAACATCTTTGACAAATACGGAACCACTCCCACTGACACCAGGGTGCAGTACCCGGATTTTCGGGGAAATTGAGATATGGGGTTTAAACGATTCCCATGAGTAATAGAACATCTTTGACGAATACGGGACCACTCCCACTGACACCAGAGTGCAGTACCCGGATTTTCGGGGAAATTGAGATATGGGGTTTAAACGATTTCCATGAGTAATAGAACATCTTCGACGAATACGGGACAACTCCCACTGACACCAGGGTGCAGTACCCGGATTTTCGGGGAAATTGAGATATGGGGTTTAAACGATTTCCATGAGTAATAGAACATCTTTGACGTATACGGGACCACTCCCACTGACACCAGGGTGCAAAACACGGGCTTTTTGGGGAAATTGAGATTTGGGGTTTAAACGATTCCCATGAGTAATGGAACATCTTTGACGTATACGGGACTACTCCCACTGACACCAGGGTGCGAAACCCGGGCTTTTGGGGGAAATTGAGATTCGGGGTTTAAACGATTCCCATGAGTAATAGAACATCTTTGACGTATACGGGACCACTCCCACTGACACCAGGGTGCGAAACCCGGGATTTTTGGGGAAATTGAGATTTAGTTTGTTTATCGTTATATTTTCAACACTTGGTTACACCCGTTACATCGGTTTATTTAATGATAGGGAGAAACGTATAAAAGAAATAAATTCGTAGATGTAACATCAATGAAAAGAGTAAAATGTCACGCGCAAATATTTACAAGAAGGAAAATCATGTTGCGATATTCATTTTATTTTCCGAACTGTTGAAATCTTACTAAAAAATTCCGTGACTAAATAAAATAAGAATTTAGCATCTTTCGATGTTGCTAAAAAATAGAGTGATGTGCAATGGATGTGAGTGGACCATTGAAGTTAAAGATTGCTTACGATAGTTAGCAATACGGGACCACTCCCACTGACACCAGGGTGCAGTACCCGGATTTTCGGGGAAATTGAGATATGGGGTTTAAACGATTCCCATGAGTAATAGAACATCTTTGACAAATACGGAACCACTCCCACTGACACCAGGGTGCAGTACCCGGATTTTCGGGGAAATTGAGATATGGGGTTTAAACGATTCCCATGAGTAATAGAACATCTTTGACGAATACGGGACCACTCCCACTGACACCAGAGTGCAGTACCCGGATTTTCGGGGAAATTGAGATATGGGGTTTAAACGATTTCCATGAGTAATAGAACATCTTCGACGAATACGGGACAACTCCCACTGACACCAGGGTGCAGTACCCGGATTTTCGGGGAAATTGAGATATGGGGTTTAAACGATTCTCATGAGTAATAGAACATCTTTGACGAATACGGGACAACTCCCACTGACACCAGGGTGTAGTACCCGGATTTTTGGGGAAATTGAGATATGGGGTTTAAACGATTCCCATGAGTAATAGAACATCTTTGACGAATACGGGACCACTCCCACTGACACTAGGGTGCAGTACCCGGATTTTCGGGGAAATTGAGATATGGGGTTTAAACGATTCCCATGAGTAATAGAACATCTTTGACAAATACGGGACAACTCCCACTGACACCAGGGTGCAGTACCCGGATTTTCGGGGAAATTGAGATATGGGGTTTAAACGATTTCCATGAGTAATAGAACATCTTTGACGTATACGGGACCAGTCCCACTGACACCAGGGTGCAAAACACGGGCTTTTTGGGGAAATTGAGATTTGGGGTTTAAACGATTCCCATGAGTAATGGAACATCTTTGACGTATACGGGACTACTCCCACTGACACCAGGGTGCGAAACCCGGGCTTTTGGGGGAAATTGAGATTCGGGGTTTAAACGATTCCCATGAGTAATAGAACATCTTTGACGTATACGGGACCACTCCCACTGACACCAGGGTGCGAAACCCGGGATTTTTGGGGAAATTGAGATTTAGTTTGTTTATCGTTATATTTTCAACACTTGGTTACACCCGTTACATCGGTTTATTTAATGATAGGGAGAAACGTATAAAAGAAATAAATTCGTAGATGTAACATCAATGAAAAGAGTAAAATGTCACGCGCAAATATTTACAAGAAGGAAAATCATGTTGCGATATTCATTTTATTTTCCGAACTGTTGAAATCTTACTAAAAAATTCCGTGACTAAATAAAATAAGAATTTAGCATCTTTCGATGTTGCTAAAAAATAGAGTGATGTGCAATGGATGTGAGTGGACCATTGAAGTTAAAGATTGCTTACGATAGTTAGCAATACGGGACCACTCCCACTGACACCAGGGTGCAGTACCCGGATTTTCGGGGAAATTGAGATATGGGGTTTAAACGATTCCCATGAGTAATAGAACATCTTTGACAAATACGGAACCACTCCCACTGACACCAGGGTGCAGTACCCGGATTTTCGGGGAAATTGAGATATGGGGTTTAAACGATTCCCATGAGTAATAGAACATCTTTGACGAATACGGGACCACTCCCACTGACACCAGAGTGCAGTACCCGGATTTTCGGGGAAATTGAGATATGGGGTTTAAACGATTTCCATGAGTAATAGAACATCTTCGACGAATACGGGACAACTCCCACTGACACCAGGGTGCAGTACCCGGATTTTCGGGGAAATTGAGATATGGGGTTTAAACGATTTCCATGAGTAATAGAACATCTTTGACGTATACGGGACCACTCCCACTGACACCAGGGTGCAAAACACGGGCTTTTTGGGGAAATTGAGATTTGGGGTTTAAACGATTCCCATGAGTAATGGAACATCTTTGACGTATACGGGACTACTCCCACTGACACCAGGGTGCGAAACCCGGGCTTTTGGGGGAAATTGAGATTCGGGGTTTAAACGATTCCCATGAGTAATAGAACATCTTTGACGTATACGGGACCACTCCCACTGACACCAGGGTGCGAAACCCGGGATTTTTGGGGAAATTGAGATTTAGTTTGTTTATCGTTATATTTTCAACACTTGGTTACACCCGTTACATCGGTTTATTTAATGATAGGGAGAAACGTATAAAAGAAATAAATTCGTAGATGTAACATCAATGAAAAGAGTAAAATGTCACGCGCAAATATTTACAAGAAGGAAAATCATGTTGCGATATTCATTTTATTTTCCGAACTGTTGAAATCTTACTAAAAAATTCCGTGACTAAATAAAATAAGAATTTAGCATCTTTCGATGTTGCTAAAAAATAGAGTGATGTGCAATGGATGTGAGTGGACCATTGAAGTTAAAGATTGCTTACGATAGTTAGGATCTGGAAAATTGTCATCGGTTTTTTTTATTTCGCTGTGGAGACCCACATTGTCTGCTGCAGAAATGCCCCAAATGCAGAGAAATACAATTAAGTAGCATTGATTTCGAATATAAGGCTTCAAAAATGAACTCCCTGTAATACGATATTCATTTCCAAGATCAAAAATACTCAATTGAAATGCCATTTTTGACAACAGCAGCAGAACACCTCTCCGAATTAAAACGTGGTTTAATACAGTGTTAGGCAGTGTTTCAGTTAAGAAGTTAAGATGAATATCTTTTGCATCTGTTATTCACACTAAACTAATTTCCTCATAAACTCTACTGTTGACCGTGATGAATATATTTGTAAAGTCGTAATGGACGGAAAATGTATGGAAATGGAAAGGAGTGTGGATCATCATAATGGAAATGTCGTACACGGGCTTACTAGCCTCCTTCCTCTCTCTAACTAATCGTTTTGGTCAAGAGGACTGGAGTCAGTGTGGGAAAGCAGGAGGAGGAAATGTCCATCATGAATTGTGTCAGTGAAAGTTCGTCTTATATTATAAAACTCTATCTCCAGCTTTTAAGATATTATATTGTATTTAAATTTATACAAGTATATAGTTTGTATGTATTTGAATCGGTATTAGCATTGCACAACATTACCCTGTCCCAAGACCCTTATCCTCGTTCCTTTGGAGGTTTGTAAGTCGGTTCACATGCTTTTATATTTACATAATAAATGATACAACGCGCATAGCAAAGTGTTGAAAACGTTAAATCTCATGTTTCGTATGTATGTCCTAATATTGAAACATGCATTGATTGACTAACTTACGGGTTGATACAGGCAGGGGAATCTTTTGAAACAAGCTCTTCCTTTAGCGATCGTAGGTCCAGTCGTTCAAGAGTTATCGTACAGACAAACGGCCAGATGTGGCGAGGTTCTCACATAAGGTGTTTTCAAGACTTTATCATCAAACTATCACATACCTACACGAAAGTATGAATAAAATTCATTAGTATAAAATGCCATGGTTTGCATGTTCAAATGTTCATGTCGGAGAAGTTTCAACCAAGGATTTTTTCCCTTTTGTTTACATGAGACATGAATTGACCAATGTCTACGTTTTGTAAGCAACAATAACCTTAATGACATCTGGCCCGATTATTTTACAATTCATAACAATACGTGTATTACGTATATCTATATTAAAAAGTATAATAATATTTTCTTTATATTTGGGAGTTTGGGACAACTTGAGATATTTTTTATTTTTTTTAAATGTCTAAAATAAATAATATTCCTAACTTTCGACTCAATTTTGAATGTATTCATCCATTCCTTCTAGTTATTTTTTATTGATGAAGCCAATTGATCACAATGATCATATTGAGGATTGTTATGACGTTTGAGAAATAGTAAAGCCCTCGATTGAAGGGAATATATTAATTCGTGCACTCCTTTGACGTCAGTAGTCTCATCCTCTCTCTTTTGTAAAAACCACGGGCTTTGCACTTTCATTCGTAATCCTTGAGCCAGAAAATATTGCAATAAACAAGAAAAACATACTGATTAAATTACAAAGCCGTTCAAGTATTTTTCAGGGAAAGTAAAAAGTAAATGGAATTTTACAAACCAAAAACTTACCTAGTAGTTGAGAGAATCCAGGAGCTAAGACCAAGACGTTTGCAATTTTTAATAAAAACTGTGAATGATTAATGAATCTCACAACATCCTCTTCATCCAAACATTCCAAACCGACCGATACCGATTTGATGACCGATAAGGTTAATTAATATGAGTTTTTGGCTTGTTTTCTGCTTTTAGCCAATACACAATACATCTAATGTGCATTTTTAGGAGGTGCGCCTTTGTGTGGAATTAATTACCTCTCGCAAGCCGCTCAGAGACACATCCTCTCTTCCTCTGTCCGTTAGGAATTTGTGTAAATATTTAATGGTTTTGAGAAGTGAAGTCAGTTAAATTAGTTTATTATTTACCGTTTTTACTGTTTAATAAGTAATTTATTATTTAGGAAATTATTCTATTATTGATTAATAATTGGCAAATTAAAATATAAATTACAAGTATTGCAATTAAATGCATGGTTTCTTCGTTTATAAAATAAATGAATGTTTGTCGATGTGATAATACGATGGCACATTTCTCCGAGTCTGTCGAAATCATATCTGATGTCTAGTAAAGTTGATGCTGTTTTTTAAGCTTTGAGCTTTACGAATTCATTCAGAACTTCAACTGCTTTTTATTGCAAAATCAAAACAAAATCAAAAATGATTACGCTTATGCGTGAGTATTGAATGTTATTATTAATAGGGGATTACAGTACATTTATTGGATACATCAAAACTCAAGTAAGGTTTGCTAAGTTTGCTTCTAGAAGATACTATCGTCTCCAAATGTGATTTAAAGATTTCACCCAAAGTGGGCCGTTCACAATGTCTAGTGTTTACTGGTAGTGTTAGTGGTACTCCTACAATAAATTTATTGTGAATATTTGGTGCACAACTATTTTAGAACGGCGTAACTTCATTGCTAGTTAACAATTTTGAGCTGAACGTAGAAAATGTTTTCCTAACCACAACTCGACCCCAGTTAAGATAACGCGTGACTGTATTTCGCTTAGTACGCGGAATCAATTCAAAAAGAAACACTCCAATCTCAAGCGAAGTACACATAAGGAACAAATAAAATACAACAACAGCATTTGAATTTAAACTCTGCGGTTCAAACGCTGGCGCTGCATTTTTCAATCTAAATTTGATTAACTCCTTTCTACTTTCCTCTTTCAACAAACCATCCAAAACATGCAAAATTCCCGCCGAACCTACAATTCGTTCGAATCGCTTAGCCATTTTGACTCCCCCGCTTTTAGAAATTTTGAACCTCTTGACGGCTGGAAAAAATGAATCTTGACCTTTATAGAATGGGACTTTAGGACTTATAGCTCGCAACCTGATCAGTAACCTGTCAATTTCACTATTCTTAACAATCCAAAACTTTTTGTTCTTACAATCGTTTGCGGACAATTCCCTTTCGAAATCTTCCGTTTCGTAAGGAAAGGTCTGTATTTGGTCATAAATATTTCTCATATTCTTATAAAAGGGATTACTTAATGCGCTCTCTGGTGCAAACTGAAACATGTTGTGAATGTTCACGCCAATATCAGACCAGAGTTCATACCTATCCTTCTTTTTCTTAATGAGTCCTTGGACATGCTCTTTATACATTGGCTTGTCATAGGCAGGGACAAGTAGAGTCGCATTATTTAGCTCTCTGAAAAAACTCCAAGGATTAAACCTCGGTAGTGGAGCTGTGACTTCCGTAATTACTATTCCTATGTACCCATTTATCAAAACGATGGACATCATCATGAAAATCCCCAAAGCGAACTTAAAAACATTGAGAAAATTTTTAGAAGTAATTCCCAAGTCATAACGGAACTGAACGCCATTGAAGAGCGAGCATACAATTGCGAAGCTTATTGAAAAGTAGGAAATTCTGAATGAAGTACCATCTACCATTTTTATTAACAAACTTAAGACTAATGGTAACCCAAAAATAGAACTTAAAATAAACATCCAGCACCATCTATCAAAAGGAGATAGGTATGCTCCGAAATGCAACGCATCTGAAGACCCGTGGCAAGTTATGAAATTTAGAGTGTCTACAGAGACGTCATAAAAATGTTCGTACTTGGATAAATACTCTCGGGGTCGAGTAAAAAGCTGAGGAAAAAATACATAATTGTCATGCAGTGATTCCATATTTCCAAGTCGTATTGGATTTTGGAAATATATCTGAACAATTAATTCATCTAATTCTATGTTGTTTCTGCTTGGGAGTCCAATGGTCTTTAATTGGGTATTTTGTGGTGCCGGCACCACATCAATGTCACTACCTGTTTGAAATCGATTTGCACGCCAAATAAAATTCAAACCTCCGCGGGTGACATTTCTCGAAACTTCTTTGATTCCAACACAGTCCATGTTTCGGACCTCGTGCCTTGTCAACTCATTAGGAGTGCAGTATCGACATATGTAATAAAGTTTTGAAATCCTCCTTGGCGCAGGATTTAGTTTATCTGTTAGGTATGAAACCGCGTCAAGTTTCTCTGTGGGGTTTGAGACAAAGAATCCAGCATAGACTTCCCATGGACCCTTACTAACCCATAGATTACGTGCTTCCATTCGCAGCAGGTATTGAATTATATCATTGTTGTTTGGAAATATGTAAATCAGTTCTGTCCATTGAGTAACTGGCATACTGGAATAGCGCTCCGAGTTTCTTTGGTGAATGAAATATTCCAAATCATTTCGTTGTCCAACGTAGTCATTTACAATTCCCGGTTTGAGAATATGGAAATAAGTTTGATAGAACACAAACTTTCTAAGGGCTTTAGAAACAGTTGTTTCCTTGTAGATTCCATTTGGTTGTAGATTGTTCAAAATGATAGGAATGTTGATGGGGTTAGTTTCCGACCATTCCCATAAAATTTCCGAAATATGTACAGAAAGCAGCGTGATTGTCGTCTTTTCGAATGTGTTGATGAAAGAAATAAAGTCCGTCCCGGATTGGAGAGGCAGGTTGGGGTCTAAAAGTGTTTCAATGTCGTGGTATATGTTAATTTGTCAATAAATCACCGGTATTAACTAAACGACTTGAAAGCAAACCTGCATAATTGCCTGAATTATGCAAATCATTATTTTATTTAATGAAATAGTGTCAACTAGGGAAAAACGTGTATAAGAAATACATTTGTAGATAGATGTAACATCAATGAAAAGCGTTAAATGTCACGCGCAAATGTTTACAAGAAGGAAAATCATGTTGGGATTCACTTTATTTTACCAACTGTTAAATTAATTAATGTTAAAATCTTGTTACGAAAAAATTCGGTGACGAAATAAAATAATAAGCGCGGACACTCGGCGATGCTAATATCGAGTGATGTGCAATTTGTGCAATGGATGTGAGTGGACCTTATGTGAAATTAAAGATTGCTTACAATAGTTACGATGTGGAAAATTGTCATTGGCATTTTTTATTTTGCTGTGGAGACCCACATTGACTGCTGCAGAAATTCCCCAAACGCAGAGAACTGCAATTAAGGCACTGTGATTTAGAATTTTGAGTAGGCTCATAAAGTGAACTCCTTGTAACATGATATTCATTTCCAAGATCAAAAAACGCTCATTTACAACAGCAACAGAACACTGATTGAGAACACTACTCAATCAGATTTGAATGGTAATTAAATGCAGTGTTTAAGTTAGATGAATACCTTCTTCATCTGTTATTCAAACTAAACTAATTTCTTTATAAACTCAACTGTTGACCATGATGAATATATTTGTAAATTCGTAATGGGTCTTGTGCCTTTCACTAATATTGCTTTTGTATTTTGGATTCCTTCCTGGTCAATTATTTCGAAGCTGACAAGGGAAGTACCCGAAACGTAACACCCAGAATCGCTTGATTTTTTTGTGTTGAACCTACTAATAATACTAACAAATAAAATGAAAAAATTAGCGGCCCAAATTGATATTAACCATATTTAAAAAAAATCACAAACATTGAATACGAAAATAAATTCAAGTAGTATGCTTCATGTCATATACCAAAAAATCAAGAAAAAAATTAGGAATCCGAAAATTATAATATTCTGCTTGGGCGGCGACGGAATTTGGAGATATCATGATGTGAAATTAGAATAAAATGGGGGACTTGAAGGCGCAGATGTGTGGAGCGAGAAAGAAGAGAGAACTGAAGTCTTTCTTCTTTTCTATTAATAGTAAATCGCTATTTGAATTTTATGAATACTCAGGGTCTAACGCAATACTAATTCTCCGGTGTTTCCTATCTTGACGCAATATACTTTTTGGATTTTTGGAAGAAAACTTCTCGGAAAAGGTTAAAACTCGACGCTATCACCGCCGCAGTATCTTTACACCCCGATATCTCAAAATCCCCTCACCGTGTATGCAGGATATTACGATTTTCGGATTCCTAATTTTTTCTTGATTTTTTGGTATATAACATGAAGACTACTACAACTACTACTACAACTACTTGAATTTATTTTCATATTCAACGTTTGTGATTTTATTTAATATGGTTAATATCAATTTGGGCCGCTAATTTTTTTATTTTAATTGTTAGTATTATTAGTAGGTTCAACACAAAAAAAATCAAGCGATTCTGGGTGTTACGTTTCGGGTACTTCCCTTGTGAGTATACCAACGATTGAAACAATCCCACATAATCTCATTTACCTAAGTAGACTGTTGACTGTTTTGCTTCCTGTGTTTAAAGTAGATTGTGTTTACAAATCTGGAAAGACGTGTCTATCGTTCTGAAAAATAGTAGGTCGGTTCACATGATTTCATATTTACACAATAAATCATAAAATGCGCATAGCAAAGTGTTGAAACTTTAAAATCTCGTGTCTCGTATTTTTATGTGCTGCTATTGTAAAATGCCATGATTGGCTAACCTACGGGCTGATAAAGGGGAATCGTTTGAAAAAAGCTCTTCATTTAGTGACCGTAGGACCAGCTGTTCAACAGTTATCGTACGGACGCGCGACCGTTGGACAGACGTAGCGAGATATTCACATAAGGGGTTCCAAGACTTTATAATAAAAATATCATTTATCTACAAAAACGTATGAATTAAATTCATTAGTATAAAATGCCATGGTTTGCACGTTCATGTCCGAGAAGTATCAACTAATGATTTTTTTTTCATTTCTCACATGTAAAGCTATCGATTAGTTATATTAGCGGTCTCGATCTCAATTAATTTGGTCAATAGTCTGGCAGTTCAAGGTGTGTTAACACGAAACAGGAACTGAATGAATTAATGAATATCTGCGTGTTGTAAGCAACAAAACCTTAATGACATCTGGCCAGACTATTTTACAATTAATAACAATGTGTGTATTAAGTACAGTACAATAATATTTTCTCTATTTTTGAGACCACTGAAGATTCTAAATTTTTAATTTTTAAATGTCTAAAATGAATAAGATTCCTAACTTTAAGCTCTATTTTGAATGTATTCATCCATTCCTTGCAGCTGCTTTTGTATCGATCTTGCTAATTGATCACATTGAGGATTGTTATGACTTTTGAAAAATAGTAAAGCCCTCGATTGAAGGGAATAAATTAATTCATGCACACTTTTGACGTCAGTCTCATCATCTCTCTTCTTTTGTAATAAAAACCACGGGCTCTGCACTTTCCTCCGTAATCCTTGAGCCAAAAAATATTGCAGTAGAGCTACAAGAAAAAATACTAATTAAATTACAAAGCCATTCAAGTATTTCCCAAGGAAAGTTCATAAATCGAATTTTACAACAACCAACCAACAACTGACCTCTTAGTTGAGAGAATCCAGGAGCCAAGACATTTGCAATTTTTAATAAAAACTGTGAATGATTAATGAACCTCTCAACATCCTCTTCCTCCAAACATTCCAACGACACAATCTGCCGTTTTAGAATCCTCATTCGAATTTCCTGCAAGATGTAATGATTTTCGTGAAGGAGTTCACCTTTTGTCGATTTTATTAACCCTTCCAGTTCCCCAACTTCCTCAGCCCTGGAATAACTTTTACTTAAGATTGCTTCATATTTCTGCCCGACGTCGTAAACAAGAAGAACAACGGCTTCGACTCCTTGTCGATAAGGACATTCCACGCATTTCCATCGAGATTCGGGTTCCAGGGGATTTATAGGAAGAAGATAACCGTCTTTGCACGAGAAGCATTTAACAGCGGAAATAAAGGTCCCAATTTCGGTGGGGTCTTTGCAACGCATGCAGCTACAGATGAAATGAGCCACGTCTTCATTAGAAAGCTGTCGTTGCAGAGTTCCATACAGATTGTCCTGTGAACTATATGGAATAGTTATCATTTCCCCTTTTTTTAATTCCACAGTTGATCTGACGCTGATCTCGAAGTTGTCATTTATTCTCCATGTGGCATTTGGGACGCAACTGTGGGCTAGCAAGCTACCGTTTCGGAAGATGCATTGGGCGATTCTAAAAATATTAACCGTTTGAATTGAGTAAATTATTTTCAACAGGAATTGAAGATACTTTCGATAAGAACATTTCGTATTCTTAAAAGTCCTGGTTAAAAAATGTACATTCGTACATAATTCACGCAAAAGAAAAGGTTGCAGTTTAAAAATTCCTACTCTAAACGATCGTAAAATATTACTAACTCGATAAATGCCCCGGCAATGATATATGCAAAAGCGAATTGCTAAAAAGGCTTACATCATTTGGCCTGAAGAAGGCCCTCGGGATTGCGTCGTGCTGAAAGCGTTGACATTAATGACTCCACTGACTCGTATGATATCATTTTTGAACTCATCTCGACAATCGTCCAAGTAACTTATGAGATTATTCAGCAGCATCTCATCTCCTTTGACACAATAGGGTTTCATTTGTCGTCTTTCAGTGTGATGTTCTAGTTTGTAAATCACTTGCTCCCAATCCTCCGGACATTTAGATTTGAGGAGAAGACATCGTAGGACCAAAATACTTTTGTTTATGATGGGCCAAGTGTGTCTGGGTGGATAGGTGACTTGATGTTTCGAAAATGTTTCACACTCATTTTCTGTGTGGATGTTTGCCTATAGAGATTAATTTTTCCTATTTAATTAATCAATTCAAAACAATATCATTTTTAGCCACAATATGTTAGCCGCAACCCTGTGTAAAAATGGGAATAAAATGCATTCATTTTGTAAGTGTTTGAAAATAAGGAGTGTGAGTTAGACAAGGGCGGAAATCAGAAACCGTCTTGTTAGTTCTTTATTGTTCAGACGTTTGATATTTTGAGAATTTTGAGAATTTTGCTTAATCGTGAGAATTACGTGTTTTTACAATATTTCATATAGGATAAGATAGTACCTTCTCACAACGAGAACCACAAACGGGCCAGCCACACTTGGAACATCGTGACCATGGATTGTTGACCATCCGGGAGAAGCAACCAAGGCACATCGGAACTTCCCCTAGATTCAAGTCTTGATCATCGTCTGCAGGTCCGCACACTACAGGGCCTTCGTGAATTATCAAACTTCGTGCTTCGAGATCTCGAGAGGCCACCAAGTATCGACCAAACTCCTCGCTGGTTCGAATCTCAAATGTCGAGGGCTAAAAAATTAAAAATCTTCGATTATCTTGTGACTAAAAGTTCATAGCGTGATAATAACCTCTGGAACTTATTAAAAATTACCCCCCCCCCTCCGTGTTGATTTAAGTTGTGTTTAATTTGGGGAATCTCATCCGTGAATTACGGTAAAACTATTATAATGCATACGTATTTAAGCCTTACTTCAGTTGGAGTTTCCATGATTCAAGCACTTCAAAGTTAGAAAAAAATTTGTTATCGAGTCGGATAGTAAAAAAGTTTTTAAACTTGTAGAAATCAGAACTTTAAATCCATGTTCAGTTATAGTTTTATCAATATCAAATTATCCTTCGTGTTATTGACAAATTAATCTGAGAAATGACGAAATCGGTAATCCTGATTGATTGATGATATTGTCGGTGAGAATGAAAGGAGGAAATCGGATCCGAAAGTGTCGCGAGGAGTTGGGATGACTGACTGGCCTAAATTAAGACCGACATTGACTTTGAAGTACGAATTTGATTGGCAAGAAAACAAGAACGGTTTGTGACGAAAGAATTAGACACTTAGTCACGGCCTTCACATGGCCGTGTAGGGCCGTAAGCAAAAATAATACAAGCAATAATTACGGATACTATTTAACATAATCGACAAATCATATTACTCAAGTTGTGGATCTCATTAGCCATGATTGACAAGAATTTGTGGAAAATATTGATTTTGGCAGAGCCGGACGTTGTAATTTGCCGAACCGTGTGGGCTACGGCAAAGAGCTCGTTAGTAACAGTTGGTACGAGAGTCCTACAGCTTTCAGATCCAGTTTCATTGGATTTCGGTAGTTTTGTTGAAAGACATCCGAGAACATGATGTTCAACATGCACTTACGGAAATACAATTCTTGGCACAATAACATCATTTTAAGTGGTGACGTGCCCACGCAAATGCAAATACGATGTCACCTACGGACTTTATATAATGCTTGCAATCCGAATTCTGACGGATCGGTGCAGTTCCCCTCTTACACTTCTCTTGTGCCAAATGCTATCAAACTTCGCCTTGAAAGACCTACTCTCTTATGATCCTAATATATTATTAATAAACCGTTACAAACGAGCATAAGAACGGGGTGAAACCACACCCACGGAAGGACTATAAACTGGAAGATTAACTTATTATTATTAAAATTATTATATTATTTATATTATTTTTAATAGAACAATAATAAGATGCAATTGTATCACAACGCTGTTCCCTTTTCACACACATATGTAAGAACATAAATAAGTAATCACGGGCGGTAATAATGTTAGCAACGTTATGTGAGGAATAGTTCATGAGGTGACAAGTTCATCCTAATTAGGGACAAATTCATATTTACAGGTGCCACATTAATCTCAACCCATTACCATAATCCAAATACCGAATTAAGAAATGCTTCCCCGTTTTAGATTTTGAGCGCAAACGGACGGACAGACAAGGTGTTCATATAAAGTGGTTTCATCTTCACCCTTTATAAATATAATAATATGACGAACTTTTAATGGAATTGCCAGGAGCTGGTGATGGCTACCGGCTGCTGTCTGTCGTCGCCTTGAACGTAATGTTGCATTTTTAATACAGTTTCTCTGGAGAAATCATTTGAAAGTTGCTAATCTGCTTAATGGTAATTGGCTTATGTTGAAATGTTAACTCTGTTACGAGACGCTCGTGTATCATCCTGGTAATGATTAAAGCGTCCTGGAAATTTGTTCATTTGTTTCATAGTACGAGTTATTCCACTGAGATTATAGTATGATTTGGAAAAAACTTTCAATTGGGATAGTCCTACATTACAAGATTACACAATTATAAAAGCAACGAACTTGAAACTTGATTTCCGCTTACAATAATTGTAAGCGGAAAGCTCCTCAATTATTGAGAAGCTTTTTCCCACTAAGGATTTTTGTTATTTTTTACGACAAACCTTTAAGGGAAGGGGTCTTAAATTATCTAAGGGGGTTATAAATTTTAAGGGTGTACCTGCAAAAACTGAAAATTCCGTTTTATTTAAATGTTCCATGCAAGAGATATTAGTGTATAAATGAATAGACACTTAAAAGGCTTAAAAGAACCGAAAATCAGTGCAAGGTCAAAGTCATGAAATGATAATTAGTGAAACTACATGATTAAAATAACGGACTGTCCTTGCCCTGCTTAGACAGGCCTTTTCCTAAACTATAAATGCAAATGAGCTTGCCGAATTTTCTGATTTTGAATGTTCAGGTTCGCGTGTCAAAGGAGACTACAATAAAGCATTATAGTCATTTAATTGATCCACTTTATATTTATTGCACTAATAACTCGGATAAATTCTGATTTATTCACAAAATCATTAATCGATTCAACTGGTGTGTGATAATAATATCATTAATTTATTCAAGGAACGATTCGATGTTCGATGTTCACCTGAATCCAATTCGATGTTTTCTCACGTCCTAGTACGTACAATGAATATTGCATGGTTTCGTCGTCATCAGGTAACGAGTAATACGGGACTTCTTCACCGGAAAGCCCCAGCGGCCCCAACCCTGGAGTTTGTATGCTTGTATACATTTGCAAAAGAATTGAATGATTTGAAATCGCCATATTCTTGATTTTTTTGGATTCGAAGTGTTTTTTAAATTGAGATTGTCACTTCGTTCTTTGTTCGTAATATGATACATATGGCATGTAATAAAATGTTAGGTTAGTTTTCTGAATAGCGCCGAATCTGGCTTTTTTGTTTGTATTAATCTTTAAGCTTCATTCCCGTCAATAACTCATCCAATTAAGGAAATGTATTTCCTGTACTTTTTTCCAATTAGTTGCAGTAATGAAAATGACAAGTATATTGTAAGTATTAAATTTAGCTACATGCAACATGAACGCAATTAAGGCCAAATGCAATTTAAAGCGTCAAAGCAATGCAACAAATCCGTCCAAAAGGGACAACGGAAATTAATTAAAACGAAGGGTGTGGTGGAGGTTTGTAATTAGTTGATTTGTTTTATCCTGCATCAGTGATACTTTATCAAGGTGTCCATGTCGCTCGTGTTCTTGATCCACACTGTCCGTGAAACTAAATTATATTATTTAGGCAGAAATGATGATCGTGCTAAAGGTAATGTACATATCTGCACACCTATTTCGAAAAGAGTAATAAATCCACAAGAAAACAAGGTCAACTAGACGAGAAATCGTTTTTACGATTCCCTGTCGGGTTTCTGTGTTTTTATTTGAACAAATTTGTATTTACTTGCTTGTGTAATGCGAGTATTTTAGTCTTGCTTGAGGTGACTTAATGCGCTACTTTAAAAAAAGCAGTTCAAATTCAGATTCATGTTTGATTACTAGAATGAGAATTAAACAGTAATCCGCGTTTAAAATCACAGTAGTTCTGTTGAATTTTTAAAATCCCGATTAATTATGAATCTTTACCGTCCCCATTCAGCAAATCTGTAGACAAAGGTAATCTACCAAGTTTTGCAAAACTCAAATCTGGAGTTTGTAGCAATGAAAACGCTAGAACCTACAGCAAAATTCTCCATTTTTTGTCAAAAATAAATACTGTTTCTACACAATATTATCCAACATTCATAAACATAATCAGAGAACTCCATTGCACAACCATTATTAAACCCGAAATCCAACCCATCCGTTCCAGACAAAAACAAAACCATTAGTCCTTAAAAGGAGCATATTTTCAATTCTAATGAACTGAACGTCATGTCAAAACAAACCACTCCGATTTCGGATCCATCCCTCCTGCATAAAAACGAATATTAACCTAAAATAAAAGTAGGCCGGGAGAGTTAATAATATTATAAAACATTTTTTACGATACAACGGAGTTTTATTAGCAGCTTTTTACGGAGTTCATATAGTTTGCCTCCGTCGATAGTCAGGAAATATATAGGGATTTCTCAGAGAACGAGAGGCGGAAAGTTGGACGGAAGTTCGGGAAGGAAAATAAATAATTTGGGTGGCTTACTCCCTGTCTACTGTCTGCTGATCCTTTCCATGCATTGCAAATACAAAATAGAATCCACCGTGGAAAATGGAATAAACAGTTTTGTTTTGTTAGGAACTTTGTATTAGCATTATTCGTAATGTTGAGTCTGCACTATTAGTGTCTATATAGGTGGTAGTAGTGGTGGTGGCATGCGTGGACTATATATGGTTTGTTTGTAACGTTAAACAGAATTCCTGAAAAATACGTCCCAGACAAACCACTTTCTCCAGCTTACTTTCTCTCCATTCTTCCTCTTGCAGTCAGCGAAACCACAGACTACATTTCATCTCTCTCCGTTTCACATTCGAAGAAAAAACTAATTCAATTAAACGGAGTTTGGAAAGAAGTTTAAAAGTAGTTCTTAGAGCCGAGGTGTGTTTGATAGCGTGGCAGATTGCGAGAGTTATTCTGACAATTTCGGGTTCATCAGACTGAAATAAGACGAGGTAGACGGGAATTTGAACGGGAAGGCTGGGACGTGGTTTGGGTTCCAATTCTAAGGCGGGTCGATACCATCTCCGGTCTCGGATTTATATTACGACGACGAGAGGTAAGGTCTACTACTGTTTTGATTCATGGAAGTGTCATTCGCCTTTTAGACTTGTTACTTTCTCGTGTATGGCTCACTTGTCTTCTCGAGGAAATATGGTGTTGGGTTTCATGCTTTTGGGAAATAATACCAGAAATAGAAACTGAACGCATGGGCTAGACCTAGCCCAGTACCTGTACTCATTTGTTTTGAATAATTTACAGACGGTAAAGTAAAAACGTTATTCTAATTTTGTTTTATAATTCGAGCAGTGAATTCATTTGAGTGGTTTCAATCTAAATTGTAGCTCTTTTTCAATACTGAATAGGAAATTCGTAT
Source organism: Desoria tigrina (assembly GCA_906901685.1). Lineage (NCBI taxonomy): Eukaryota > Metazoa > Arthropoda > Collembola > Entomobryomorpha > Isotomidae > Desoria > Desoria tigrina. Next base: position 2,542,979 of record CAJQTU010000007.1, read on the forward strand.
TTTTGGCTGCTTTCTTATGCCAATAAAATCAACTTTCGAGTCATTAACCATATTTTTTTTATAATGTTTGTATCAAATTGTAAACCACCTCTATACTCAGATATAGACTTATGATGATTTAAATCCTGACATATGTCGCGGCTTAGATTCCGAATCTGTGAATAAAACCTATAACCTATTATTATGTTTGAAGTGTTTTTCAGATTAATCCCGAAAACATATTAAAACTGTTGTAAACGCCTAGATCTGTAAAACTTTGTGAATGTTTTCGTTAACGGCTTTAATAGGAGTTCAAAACTTCAAACCCGCAATTATATTTTCATAACACCAAAATGCTCATGAAACCAATCTATGTGACAACAAAAACAACATTTAATACTAGAATTTTGACTTATAATATTCTGAAGCACTCTAAGGTTCCTCATAAAATGATCCTTTTTGTGCTTTATATAGAGATTTTTCATCTTCCAAAATCAGAATGGATTGGATGCCCAAATTAGACGAAGACGACATTCAACGAAAGATTGAAGCCGTCACAGGGAAGGAAGTGAAGGTAGTAGAATGTGAGAAAACATCAAGCTCGGAAATCGAAGAAAAATTACTGATCAACGGGTTCCCCGTGCTCCTCGAAGGGAACGAAGGATATCGGATCAAAGAAGCCCTTCTGGCGGGCCTTGTGCCCCCTTGTGCCCTTCTCAACAATATCCTCCTTCGAGCCGGAATCCTAAAACATCCCGTCGAACTCGAAACGGTCATGAACGTCAAGTCAACAACAAAAACGAAAGAACTCGTCACGATCCGAGATCACAATGGAGTTCTTCTGGACGAACGGGCAAAGGAAACGGAAGAAGATGACCAAGTTCAGTCCACAAATACGGAGCTCTGGAAGAGGCAAATGATCCCGAACTCCGAATAATAAGCACAACTCTCAAAAACTAACAATTTTCAACAAAATCATCGGAGCTTAATTTCCAACTCACAAATTATGGTTAAACTAGATATACTTCACTATTCCTGTACTAACTCAATTACTGCTAACACTACTCAATTTTAATCTCAAAAACAAGTCAAGGATCGCTCCGAACGGATCAAAAAGACCACTATTTGGGGTTAATCAATCAAAGTGTCACAGGCATATCCTAATTTGTTTACAAGAGCGTCGAACTACTTACTTATTCCATACTACTTTTAGCAAATTCCAACAGATTGGCAGTGGTTGAGTGCTTGTGCTTTGAACTCTGACCTCTTTAGCATCTGCTGTATGTAGGGATAATTTGATTAATGACATAATGTTATTATACAGAAGCAAAGGTTCTTAACAAATTTTAAGCTTGGGCAGATGTTAAAGTTAAATGGGTGATTTGTGTCTGGAACTGGCTGATAGGGTTCGAGGAAACTAGGGATTTTTGTTGACATCGACATGGGTTATTGAAGTGTCATACTAATAAATAGGGTTTTTGGAAGGCATAGATGTGATATCTGGTTTTTGTGATAAAAAAAATATTTTCACAATCAAATCCTTGTTGTGATTTCAAAATTTACTGTTATAGTAGTATCGATGGGAAATTGGGTTTTGAAGATATTAATTCGACGAGAATTCGATTTGTTCCCAGAAAATCAAAAATTCGTAACTTTCCAAAACATGACCCAAAAACCCTAAAAGGTCTCTCGAATCAAACCCTATTTTCTGGATTTCAGCAACTTTTAGGAAGAGTTATGCTTTAAAGTGTACCTCGGAGGGACATAATAATAATTGCAGTTAAGTCGTATTATACGACTATTGCTGTATAATATCCTTCATGCTCTTCTTCCATAAAGACAGGGTGGGGAAAATGAGATGAAGAATCTGATCTCTATTTTTGTAGTTCCTCCAGTTTAAGTAAATTGCACATCCCGAACTCTCAGATGCCCAATACAAGCAACGAAACCGTGCACACAACTAAAGTTGGAACCGACACATATTTTTTATGTCTTTTCTGATCATGAGTTCACCATAACTCAAAGTCCAGGACAATCGCCAATCCTGGCCGCCCTCAATTGCCCTTCTGCTTTACCTCACATGTCTTTACAACTACAACTATCTGTAGTAGAAAGCTATCTTGGGCCTATAATAAACTACCATTAAGATATGTTAACGGAATGATTATGATAATTTGTTGTGCTTAAAAAGCTGTTACGACTTCTGGATTGCTATTCCAGACGAGCCTAATGGACGAGTTATCTAAAATGGGCACAAATCTCAAATGTGTATCCAAACTGTTGTTTCAAAGTATTTTGGTAACAATTTTAGCGTTAGATCGATTCCTGAAATAGAGGAAGGGAACTGGACACTAAAAAGCAAAAAACAAACATGTGTTTATCTCTTATAAATGCTAAACAGCATTTCTCAAACATAAGTGCACTAATTCAATCTATTGTAAAACACCCCATAATTTGACATCAAAATTGTCTAAAATAAAAAGGCACAGGAGTTGTCATTTTAAAATATTTAATAACAAGAAGCCTGTTTCTGTTAGATTTTTTTAATGTTTGAAGTTTTCCAACGGTAAAGGGTGGTTTGTCCAGGAAATGTTAACATGTTGAGTTTTAATTTTTTATAATATTCTTGCCACTTTAAAGCTTATCAAAAAACAAAAGTAAAATGGTTTCATCTGTAAAAAGCTCAGCCATCGGGTTGAAAATCCAGATCTGTCATCTTTAAAATTCTTTGAAACTTCACGTAAAGTAGTCATGAAAAATTCCTCAACTTGCATAGCGTTCAGTGTTTAATTTCTTCAGTCAAAAACTAAGATAAAACATTGTGTTAAAATGTCTAGATTTCCAACGTTTTAATACTGGACTGGAACATAGGTGGTTTGCCATAAGAGCGGGGCTATAAAGTTGGTATGTGGCGAGACTAGGAGACGTAGAGAGAGTAATTCCAGAGTGGAACTCGAAAATTTATGAGACTGCGATGCCTTGGGAATCCAGGTCACAGGATCCCGGAAAAGTTTCTGCGTTGAGGATTCGGGGATTCAGTTTCAGTCTTAGATATTTTCGGAAGAAACCCCGGAGGTCATGAACAATTCAATCCTTAGATACCACCATCACTGCTTCTTAACAACTTTTCAGTGTATAGGAGACAAAGTTTTCGAAAAAATTCTGCTCCGCTTTTCCGAAATAAAAAAAATCGAGAACAATTTTGCTTCAAGACACTTACTGATCACAATATGTGCGTTAGCGTATCTCTGTATCATAAATGTATTAATTGATGCTGTAAAAAATATATTTTAATATGAAAATTATTCTGAAAAATAAATAATTTTAATTTTCTTCATGTATTTAAGTCTGGGTTATTTCCTGTGTTCCGTAATTGGATTGCATTACCGACGAATTGAACTGTATGATCACACTTGATGAAGTCGTTCAATTGGAAACAAGTTATCCGTCTCTACCTTTTTAAATTCGATCTATTATTTGCTCTGCATTAATACTGACACGGATTCTATTATTTAGCTTCCCGTCGTTGAAAGCATTAAAGAAGGAACTCTTCTGGACTCGGACGGAACTGTTGATGAAAATACCCGGATTCAGTATATTCGGGTAGAAGTTCAAGATCCAGATATTTTGAATTAGGTTCGTAAGAGATCAGTAGCTACCGGGTTTAAACCGTTGGACAAACTTGCTGCTTTGAATTACTACCAAAGCTTTTGGCCCAAAAGTATTAAAATTGCAACGTAAACTAGTTTATGTGAGGCAACTTCCTTAAAGCTAAGGAGCAAAGCACAATTTAAGGTGGAATATTTATTAATTATAATTTAAAAAATAACCGAAAATTAACTAGAAATGAATCATTTAATGTCTAACAACGAATTTAGATGAGATATTATTTGATGGAACTGAAGAGTTTCGCCATTTTCAATTCACATGAACAATGTTCGCTTAAAACATGCTGGTTATAATTCTAACGCCAGGAAATAACACTTCAAAATGTGTTGCTTGAACAGCACTCGTAACGCAAAAATCATTTAAAATCACTCCAAAAACTATTCGTCCAATATTTGCTTTGCTAGAGATTTTTGAAAAGGTAAAGGTCAAACTGTGCCTGAAAAGACGAGAAAAAACTTGAAATTCCGAAACTCGATTGTAAGTGCAAATCCCATGCCGTGATTAAACTGATAATCATAAACTTCCTGTTCAGAATCAGAGGAGTCTATTAGTTGAAGTTGAAACCGAGAAAGTAAAGGATATGCCTTTAGGGATTACTTTCCTCCGCTTTTCTAAAATTGGTTCTTGTTCTGCCTCCTTGCTCTTGTTCCGAGTGGGTGTGGAAAATTGTTGTATTTTGTTCAAGTGACTTTTATGTGTTGAATAGATCGGGATAAGAGCTTTTGAAATTGGGGTCAGTTGGGGTTAAGCCACTTGAGATTTGATCTCGATCCTCATGCACACATCTTTCTACAGTTAGCCTCCTCTCCCAAATGTAATATTAGATAAAGTCAACATAACTTTATTATCTCATCGACTTCTTCCTCCCAACAGGACGGGACTTTTCACGTCTCTTCATCTTGTACGATTTTGTACCCAGAGAGGATTTCTATGTAAGGTTGCACGGTTGTAATGGTTGGATCCATAAAGACCAAATCGAGAATTTGTGACACCTTTTGAACATGTCTGTGTTTGAGTGGTTTTTCAAGAACGGTTTCCTCAATTTCCCATTTCGTATAGTTAACTTTGATATTGATTAAGATCTTATAATTGAGGCTAGAGTCTAATACTAGTTGTTAACCAATTCTATTTTTTTAAATCATCTTAAAGTGATGAGACATTGGTATTTATTTTAGGGATTGTCTTCGGGGGCATTTATTTAAGGAATTATGACAATTAAAATTTTACATATTGAATAACCCAATTTTCAGCATATTTGTTCTTTGTCACAAAAGTCACAATATCTACTATCCATATTTTCTGAATGCACTGGCTCTCAAATTCTAGTGGTTTGTCGTATCATACGGATAAAAAAATGGTGTCTGAGAAATGTATCACGAATTTGTCAATCCAGGTGATAAACAAAACTTGTAAACAAATAAGGATATGTTATTCGTATCTCTATCCTGTCTGGTCATGCACAGTGGTCATCCAGTGTATTCAGATGGTAAACTACCCAACATCATAATCAAAACTCATTCGTCGTATAAGTTATCGTAGACAATTTCTCATAAACAAATATATTTGTTAGATCCTGATCAGCTCGTTTTTATTCATTTAAAGCCACAAAATAACACGGCGTATTTTACGTCGTATCAGCCAGAGTGTAGTAATTGCCCAATTTGTTTTGGGAGACCAGGAATACAAAAAAAGCAAATAAATGCGGAGATCAAATATAACCAGAGCAGGCTATCTCTGGGTTAGTGCTAGCTAAGCATCAACAATCATCAACCCAAGGAGGAAAGGGTTAAAAAACTCATGTCCATGTTATACGTTATCATGTGATGATATACCAATTGATGAAATCTTATGAATCATATATAATACGAGCAGTTGGCAAGCCAGAAAGCTATTCTTCAGCTGACAGAGCTGGAATTTTAGGAGTTCGTGGATTTGACAGCAAGTTCTGAGATTTATTTTTAAGTTTTATTCAACTTTCAGCATTTGACAGCTCTCTTAAAATGTCAAAGTTATTAATTTTGAGCGTAATTCTTATGCTGTCCATTAACTTCGGTTATGGACTTCTTCGTGGAGAGATTCAAGATGTGGATTTCCATCCCTTGTCTGATGGGATGATTGACCACATTAACAACAATTTAAGGCCGAATTGGAAGGTAATTCAATTTTTGCTTGTAAATTCCGTGAATATTATTTGATCTCAAATTAAGTACTGAAATTCATATTTCTAAATAAACTACACTTTCTTTGGGACAAAATAATGCGCTGATTGAATTTATAAACCACAAAACATCTCTACTGACATAAAGTTTAGTCATAAAAACGAAATGAAATTTAAGTTAATGTTTCTGAAACTATTTTCAAAAATTGTATCCAGTTGTGTTTGGTCATCTAGGTTTTCTTGTATGTCCATAAATGTCATTTTAAAATGTGATTTATTGGCTCACTCTCGTCCAAATAAATCCATCACCCCGAAATAATTCCCTCATCTACAAAGGAGCTCTAAAAATAGGGAAATAGTATTATGTTTTTTATACCTCCTTTTGTAATACCCGGATTTTGCGAAATTTGCGATTTTAGGCTGGACGAAATTTCCATCCCACCATGGAAATGAGCTACTTCAAAGGGTTAATGGGTGCCCTGAAGGAGCCTAAAAAACTCCGTCTCCCCGTCGAAGTACACAACATTTCTGGGCTCTCGATCCCCGACAATTTCGACGGCCGTCTCAAATGGCAGTACTGCCCATCTCTGACGGAAATCAGGGATCAAGGCTCCTGTGGTTCCTGTTGGGTAACCAATTGATTAATTTTTCTCTCTGCGGTTTGCTGTAACTGAAATGCATAAATCATGTAAAATGTTGAAATCTCCTCCGAAAACCGGGTTTTCCACCGACTGGTTTAATGAACTGTTGAACCCTGTGATTCCAGGCTTTTGCTGCAACGGAGGCGATGACAGACAGGTTGTGTATTGCCACAAAGGGGAAAAGTAAATTCCGCTTTTCGGCCGACAACCTGGTAGCCTGTTGTGGGATCCTCTCCCTCTGCGGTTTCGGTTGCAACGGGGGATTCCCCAGCTCGGCTTGGAGATACTGGGTTTCTCATGGAATCGTATCGGGTGGACCTTACGAGTCAAACGCCGTATGTCAACTTTAAAATATATTTTATAAATATCAGATGGGGCAGAGTAGTATTTATATCCTGTCCAACTGTCACACTCTCGACAAGATCTGACCACACGGAGAGGGGAAAGTTATCTAATTCCGATTACAAAATGATGATATATTGTCCTTGTATTGGAATTTGAAAATCAGGGCTGCCAACCCTATGAAATCGCCCCTTGTGAACATCATGCCGTAGGGCCTCGAGGCAACTGCACGAACGGCAAGACTCCGAAATGTGTGAAGCAATGTGAGTCCTCCTATTCCGTCCCTTACAAGCAGGATTTGCATTTCGGGTCAAAGTCCTACTCTATTTCAAGAGGAGTTGAGCAGATTCAGACGGAAATTATGAAAAATGGGCCCGTTGAGGCTGCCATGACCGTCTATGATGACTTTCTTCTCTACAAATCGGGTTTGTGTTTTTTGGAAATATAACGAAATATCCGTTGAGAAACGAAATTTGTTATGTAAGGTTCTGAAATTCTGATGAGTTAATTTGTATAACTAAAATGTAGGAGTCTACCACCACGTCCACGGACTCCGTTTAGGGGGTCACGCCGTCAAGGTTTTGGGCTGGGGTCAGGAGAATGGAGTCCCTTACTGGTTGGTTGCGAATTCCTGGAACTATGATTGGGGCGACAAGGGATTTTTCAAGATCCTTCGGGGTCGGAATGAAGGTGGTATCGAGAGTGGGATTGTTGCTGGACTTCCTAAGACCAACTAGACAAGTTGGCTTCTGATCTGAATTCTCATTTTATTGATATTTTTCAGTTAATTTTACTTATGATGTGTTAAATGCGTCTTTTTTGAGGTAGTAAAATAAGTTGTGTTTTAATTTACTTCGAGATCGATATGTATTTCATTTATTTGTCACGTTTCACCGAATGTGAATTCAGTGGCTTTGAAATAACGATGTTGAATCGATTCGGTCTACTTCAATTTATGAATAAAATAAAAATGTGCGGTAATGATCAAGTTTGATCTACGGCAGGGAAGTGGTTCCCCACAATATTTTCATAAGAAGCCCTTTGACTAAAAACACAAAAGGTCCCGTGTCCCGTGTAATTACATGTGGCAAGGTGAGCATTTGAGGTAACTTTAACGAGGTCTGGGTTAAGGAGAAAAATCCACTCGTTGATTTAAGCCACGAATTCGCTCCGCCCGTAGACTTCTACTTCAAAGCGATTTCAAGACACCCGACTTCCTTTTATCTCCAAGCCAATGCTCCAATATTGAACGGAAAGATCAAATAACTGCCTGGGATTTCGACAAGGGAACATCTAGAGATGTTTCTCTCATAAATAGTAGATTGTTTACACAATTTTTCGCTCTTAAAATCAACTAAATAAGAGCATAACAAGCAAAATATTCGAAATCCGATACATTTCATGGCAGATTCCATAAGTCCAGAGATCTGAAAGTACAAGGATATCATCCTTTGATACAGTGTTAAATCCAGGACTGAAAGCAAAGAGAGAAAGCTATCAAAGCAATCTCGTTTATTGCTTATGATTCCTGTTAGGGGAAATCTTTCCCTTCAAACACGCTCTATGTTTTAGTTACAGAGATGAAGAGAGCTGAAGATGTCAAAATGATTAAATGTACTAAAGACTCTCAAGATACATGGTTGATCATCTCTGGAATCCGTTCTGACTGAATAGCGGAGGACATTGGAGTAAAAATGTCTATCTATTCTAGTTTTAGAACCTTGTTTCGCACAGCTTTTCTACGATAAGCCTCGACAAGGAGCCTCTCCACCAGAACAAGATTCTTTAGCCACTTGGAAATACTAGAGATTAGAGGAGGAAGAGATAAAGGGTCGGAATATTGCCTAAGTTTAGATATTTATTAGGAAGATGTGTTTCGGATTTGGAAGAGGACAGGTCATTTGGTAGTGGACACATCCACGCTGTTTTCCCCTGATATTCTGTATAGAAGGAGCCAAAACGGGCTAGTTCGCGAAGATAAATAGTGTTTTTGGGGGGATTGACAGGAATGGGATAATTGATTGTCGGGATGGCAAGAGATCCAAGTGGACAAATGTCCTCTGACCAACAACAAATTTACAAGGCTCAATTTACTGACCGAGGAAGGTCCGACCAGCTATTGTATATATCTTATGCCGTTGCTCTCATGTCCGTCTGTCTGTCCGGTCGCTGGGACTCTCAGTTTACAGTATTTGAAATTGTAGAGCAATCAATTATTCAAAATTTTGATACAATCTTCTACGACACTTGAAATGGTTCATCATTTTAATATTTCAGCCCACCCCGAATTCTCGGAAGATTTGGATCGTATATAAATATTTTGGCATTGGCACTAGCAATTGAACCATCTTCCTCATCATCGTAAGCTGAATATCGTCTTCTCTGTCCTTTAAGGCTGTGAGAGATAGAAAAAAATGTGATATTAAATCCGTAATGCCTCTTTTTATTCGGAACGGAGATTTAGGAAAGGGGACGGACTTTATCATGGTGGCTTTTATTTTAAGGCCACTTCCAACTTTTTATTCTTTTTTGTACTTAAAATCCTCAAAAGGCCATTTAACTCCTTAAGGGTCCTTAACGTCCTCTCTCATTCAGTTTCAAGTCGGTTCATCGTACGAAGAAGTACACATTTCTGTTGTACTACTATCCCCAACTATGGGGATGGGATTGAATGGGACACTTTACTTAGGCCGACTTCTCAATTGAAATCGTCAAATATGCTTTGAGCCAACTCGAGATTCAGATTTTGAAAGCCTTTCCCGACTTCTTTCTATTTCATATACGTTAACTCGTAATGGTATTATCTTTTTAGTGCCCCCGTAATGGATTTATTCCCGTTATCATATGGAAAACAATAGGTCCCGGTTTTTTATCCGAGTCAATAATTTTAAAATGTCGGATATTGATAAACCTTCTTCATTTCAGGGGTTAAGCATTTAATTTGTCGTAAATTATTTTTATCGCTGTCTTGGACAGACAATAATCATTTAGGTGGACAGAGCCAGAGTCAGTACAAAGGAAGGTAGAAATTGTCTTATCGGTTGGAATTGAAAAGGAAAATGGCGTACTGTTCTGGACTTGTCTGTAAAAATATTGTCAAAAAAAAATAAAGCAATGGATGATATCGTGTCGCAGTCGCAGGAAAAGAGCGCAAAAAAATAATTATCAGAGATTGGTCCTTGTTGTTTTTGTCAAAAGGTGCAACATCTCGTGTTCGCCATTTCGAGAACAACACAGATTTAATAGCGATTTCTTGGTGAGAGTAATATGATGTTTCTTTCAATTTCAGATATTTGAAATTTACAAAGTATTGCTAAATGAAAGCCTTGGTTCAGGTTACTCAAGAGTCGATGACTTTGCTCTATTATGACCATAAGTACGTTTTTGTTTAGTAAAATCTCGACTTATATAGGAAGGGTTCACGCAAAACGACGCATTGTGTGTTGAGAAAGGAGATGATATACAACTCTCTAGACTTTTGGAAATAAGAGAAAGTCAGAGTCTCTGCTGACATTCCTTGGCTTTAGACGAGTCACTTGGGGTTTCGGGATAAAAAAAATAGTTTCCGTAAGCCCCCCATATAATACAACGTCATGTTGGCTAGAGCTAAAGAAACACAAGGGCTTTTAGTATGTTTCCCTTCACGGCTAATAAAAATCTTTTTTAAATCTCGTTTTTATGTCCAGATTTCGCATCTCGAAAACAACATCTGAATATTAGCTTAGCATTAGAATTCGAAGAACATTGAACATTGCATTATTACGCGTAATTGAAATTTTATTACTATAAACTTCTATTCACTTTCTCTGATCTTTTTTGCTCCAGAGATTTAGCATATGTACTGTCTTGAGCCGTAATGTTATTTCATGATCGCTATGTCTTAGTAAGAAAATAAAGCATCCTACTTTTAAGATAAATTGCTTACTATTTCATTTTGAAATTAACTATGATAATTAAAAATAATTGTTAAGTAAAGGGCAATTAAAGGTATAATTAAAACGATTTAATTTCAAATTCGAATCAATTCATGGCCGAGTCGGAATCGACTATGTTTGCGAGTTCAATAAGTAAATATTTTGATAATTCGATTAAATCCACTTCGCAAATTACCAGAGTTCAATCAACAGACTGTTCCTAACTTGAATTAGGACATATTTTGAATTTCTGCAACAGTTTTCATTTAGAATACAATACAATGTCAAATACAAATAACTCTAGTTCTTGTTGGCCCTTACAATTCCTATTCATCTTGAAAAATAATCAAGAAACAGGAGACGAGGAATCTCTTAAATTCACGGGATATAAATTAAAGCTTTGTGCTTTTAAGAATGATTAACCTCCTCTGGCTGCTTTGGCCCTGGAGATAAATCTCTGAGTGTAAACTGTAAAGTTGTCGGATTAATTAATGACGGATGAAGGGAAGTGTTATCTTGATGAGGTGATCAAGGGCTCTGCCGGTTTATTTCTCCGAGAGAGGAGAAGCAGACCTTAACTTTCTTCTTAAGTTGCTGGAATTATTAGATCGAGTTAGTGACGAATGCCGGAAGGGGCTCATCTTCTTCTCGAATATCTGTATCTTTAAGTGTGTTCCAGTCTGTATTTGTAAGAACAAGTGATGCCTTATAGCATTAATTGACATAACTTATTTAGAATTCGTCGATACCCAATAATCTGCCAAATTTGTCGTCTTTAGCGAGATTTCGATTAAACGACTTCTAATTCAAAACGATGGGAATGAGATATTGGTTTAGAAAGCTAAAGTCTAATTATGAGATCCACTTAAAAATGTTGCATTATTAATCTGGGACTGCTAACTAACTTTCTAACTAAAATTTCGACCTAGTCTAAGTAAATACACCGGATCTATTTTGAAGCATATCTACTAAAAGAGCAAAACCTGTATTTCGGCCAAAATAATTGTCGACTAGGAAGTATCGACAATGTTCGAATTTTCAACATGATCTGTAACATATTTCACCTTCAGTTCAGAAGCTATCTCCTTGCAGAACTAATACTCGGCAGTTCAGAGTTCGTCTCCTCTCATGAAGCATTCTTCTTTGGAGTAATAAATTACGGAGAAGTTTTGCGGAGGTTCAAGAACCGTTCTTGTTCTAGTATATCCTGCCGATAGTTTAGAACAAGTACTCACAAGTGACTCGTAATAAAATTCCCACATTAGACTTGTCCTATTTGAAACAAATTTGATTCGGAATGGAAGAAGGGGAGATTTCTAGACTTTACTTACCTTCAAGAACAAGAGACAAAAGTCCTTGTTCTAGGTAGTTTAGGTTGAGAGATAGAGAGAGATGTTAAGGTGGTAGTACTTGAGTACGATCAGCAGTTTCTTTATAGGCTATACAGGAGAGTCCATGACGATGGCAGAATGTCAGTAGTGTGACACTGCAATGGCCTAACTATGGACAATAAAGAACGCCAGGGAAAACATCAAAAGTTTGTCAAAACTAAGGAACGACATGATTCTTCTTCTGTTCTTCGAGTTCTGAGATTCAGTTCACCTTTCTTCGTTTCAAGAGAACAGAGACAAAATTGGGAAATTACGAGAAAATTTGTAACTAATAAGAACTTCCGACGCGACATGATTTCAAGGTTTCAAGGGAATTAGTCAGATGCTTTGGTCTTCAATTTCGCAGAAATTCCCAATTCTTTCATTTATTTTACATATAAATGAAACATGTCGCTCCGATTTAAATTCAGGTTTAAAATCTAAGTGTTTGTAAATATTTGACTGTCAACTGTCGCAAAAAAATCCAATGAAATTATTCAGAAGTCGGGAGCCAGAAATAACTAATTAATTTACAATTAATGGTTCGAATAATAGAAAATGATGATTTTAAACGTCTAAAAATTCAGAGATGCAGAGTGGGAATGGAGAAACTGATATTTTAGTTAATCACGAGCCCATTTCTCTGTTCCTTATTTAATAGAATCTTTCTGTTTAGGAATTTGAATAAAATAATTGGAATTTGCCACATGGGAACTTGGAGACTAATTTCGCTATTATCTCTAGTTATGTAGATTAGGCTAGTAAATTGGGATGAGCGTCTTCCCTTAATACCCTTAACTACTCTTTTCAAACCTTTTTAGGGCATTAAAAACCGCGAGGGTTGTGATAACCGTACAACGGAGGTACTGTCAACTCCCCAAACACAATTTTTGTAGGTTTAATGTTTACAGGAAGTGAAAGTTAGGGGAAAGTAAAGTCAAGGGGTAATATGAAATTTTGTGGAATAGCAATCTGGCGACACAGATTTTTACCAGTTTTTAGCGATTGCATGTGTCGTTAAACAAACACCCAGATTGGTTTTCACAATTAAATGGTAACAATTTATTGAAATGCCCCGTTGCATAATTTGCATGTTTTTCTGGTAAGAGTAAGAAACGCCAATGGTCTAAGAAAGATAGATAAATGTATAAGTCCCCGAATATGTGGATAATTAAAATCTTCATTTGTCAATACTGGTAGCATCTAGATGGTTAAGGGAATATCTACTCGGGACATGTGTAGTCCCTAGGCCAGTCGCATACATTATGTTCAGGGTTGAAGAGTAAACCAGCTGCACAACCAAAAGTGTATGGAATTCCAATGATACACACGCAGAATGAACTACAGCCGGATCCAGGATTGGGAGAATATGTGCCAGGGATGCAATCATCTTGACAAATAGAAACTGCGAGATCCTAAAAAGCATACAATATATACAAGTCTGTTCAGAAAATAAGTTACATAAAGTACGAACAGAATAATAAGACATGATTATATGAATGCAATGCCAATTCAGTAAAAAGAAAAAATTTAGCCAATTTTTTCAAAAACATTTTTAAGTTTCAAAATGACATTTGGCAAAATCGTGTCTAATAGTGTTTTGAAACTACCAAAGCTTGAAGAGAGTTATCGGGGTGACAAGGGTGGGTTGGGTACAATGTGCTAAGATATCATGTGCTTGTCGTAGACTCTATAAAGAACAGCCGACTGGAGATTTTGCAAATGATTGTATAATTAACACATGTATTAAGTGTCTGAATATAAATGAATAAATAAGTGTGACTTTATTTGTTAAAATTATTGAAATATTGAATGCAGGAACAAAAACAAAATTATGTATATATTTTAGTTGTACAAACCGATTGAAGGAGACACGCCGATACAAGTAAAATAATCCAGGAAATCATTCCTGATTGAGTCGATCCTTAATAAATTTCAGTCTCGAAAATAAATGTGGTGCTGAACTCAAGTCTACAAAGCCGAACAAAACATTCTGAGCTAATAATCAGTTTCTGAGCTATGTAAGCCTTTTTTTAACTGGTGTTATAAGTCCCTATTGTTTCTAGATTTATAAACCGCCTTTGATATTGAAATATTAAAATTTGGGACTAACTCCTCGTTTTAAATGAATGCATTGTATTCTCTGACGGTTTTGTGAAGTGTACATTGTCTTTAGTTTACTCTTTATACTGTTTCATTATTCTAACCAACCTTGTCCCATTCAAAAAAATATAAAATCGTATTGAAAGGCGCACAGTAAAGTGTGATATTTTAATTTGAATTGAAATCATAACTCCAATATTAATTTCTTAGCGCATTGTTCTTGATTGCTATTTCAGCCTTGGCTAACGCTATCTACCATTATCATTAAAAGCAACGATTTAAATTCCCGATCGAAGAAATGGCGAAACAAGTACATTTCAAATGTGGGAATGAATGTCCCAAAAATGTTACCATTTTGATTGTGTCTAAATTGCGATACACCGAAATGAATTTGCGTGTTTTGGGAAGAGTACATGCATTAAATATGACAAATTAATGACGAAATCAATATCAAAATCACACTATTTGATAAATTCTAATATTTTTGCCACATGTTTATTGTTTTTATTGAAACTGCTGAATTAAACATTAAAAAACCACTACCCTCGAAACAAAACATCACCAGGAACTGCAACTGTTATCCCTAGGTTGGAGGGTTTGCGAAAATGCCTTTCCTTGTTGTACACCTTCTTCATTGAGTTAGGAAGGGATCTGATTACCTATCACTTCAAATACATTTTTTACAACCATAAAACTATTTTTTGATATCAGAAGTATTTGATCTCGTAAAAGCATTACATATATTATTAAAGAATCCAGAAAATATTGGCTTCTCCCTGATAGGAGCCTCAGTAAACGATGTGAATTGGACCTGGAGAGAGAGATAGTTTCTGATTCTTTACTGTGGTCTTCTTCCTTCCTTTCCCCGTCCATCCTCCGTCCCAATGCCCCTGGAATTGTAAATGCGGAGGTCGGAATGATTGAGGGCTTTGATAAGCTTTCAGTATGGTTCCCATCCACAATAAATCCCTTTGTACTTTATTCCTAGCAGACAGACGAGAGAAATTCTAGTATCCAGGGCACAATCAGGTAACGGAAATCTCGATATACAAGCCCATGGGCTTTTATTTTTTTAAACTTACACTTCTAAAGAAGGGGGGGGGGGAGCTTTTTTGAAAAACGTATGCGTTTAGAATAAATTGAAATGACCAACAATTCTGCTAGTGGAAACGGTAACTGTCGTTTGTTACCGGCCTTTGTGGGACGGAATTATTTGAATTTTTTCCGCCCCCAATGTTAGTTAAAGGGAAAGGGTGAAAACCCACAAAGAATCCCGTCCTACGTAGGTCTGTTATAAGCAATATCAATATATTAAAAATGCACGATTCAGAACGTTAAATAATATCAATCTCAAACTTAAGATCACACTGCACGATGTTTTACATTTTAGCAAAGTCAATTGGTATTGTTCTGCGATTTTTGCTGATTAAGAATCATTCGTTGATGGGATTTTATTTCAGAGGAAAGAGTCTTCTATAATGTTTGAACTGTTCAAAACGGTAGGGCAGGGGGTACTATTTAAATGGGCTTTTAAATCACGATTTTACGGTACTTATAATATATATGAACCGGATTCATGGCCAAATCCAAAACCATCCCATTTATGGCCCATCCAAAGACTTCCTACACAATCTATTCCACATTTCTGAAATAGTGGAAAGTATACTTAGGACCCATTCAAACATTGCCGTTCTGGCTTCTTGCTTTTTTGGAGAAAAAAAGAGGCTTCATAGCATGGCTTCAAAGCCTTGATTCAGATCCGAATTGAGGGTTAGGATCTACGGTTTTGGGTTTTCCAGTAGTGTCCTAATACAGTAAAGAGTATTATTGACGGAAGCTGATAGTCCTGATAGTATTAACTGCTTTGAATGGCTCCGACGGCTCATCTTTGATATGATTTCATGAAGCCATGAATCCATTTCCTCAGATCAGGCATTCCCATCAGAAAAACGACGGAAAAGGCTGGAAGATCAGAGAATCCAAAGGGCCAGTTTCTGAGACTTTAAAAATTATTGTGACACTGAGGATTTGGGGATGCGTCGACGCGGGCCCGTAACTGTTCCGGATACAAGGACGGGGAAATACCGGCCACTTTCTCCAGTCAACTACGAACCCTGTGCAGTGGTACATTCCAAAAGCGAGGCTTGGAACGGAGTTGAAACTGAACTCAATTTAGCATAAACTGCCCCCACTGCCACTCAGTTCATCCGAAATCTTGAATTTATAAAGCGTTTCAATCTGCAATCTATTCAAATCGGAGATCTCTCTTGGATTGAGTACCGTGATAAGATATTCTTCAGCGATAGTGATAATCCGTGAGAACTCCATTCCCAAGAAAGAAGAAGGAGATGCAAACGTCGACAGGAGCTCTGTGCAGAGGATAAAAATCGTCTGGAGAAAATTGATAATCTATTATCCATTGGGAGAGAGGGTAATTTATAGAGGCAGATCATTATCAAGAAAGCAATCATCTTCAGAGGGCCGTTAAGTATTTCTCGGTGTGATTGAATGGATTTCCGTAATGGGATTTTGAGAGTCAGAAAAAGGGCTTTGGGAGGCTCATTAAAATCATCCTCGACAAGCTCTTCCAATGCCCCTTCACCCTTGTGTGGTTCTGTCATTTCATTTTAGTTGGGACGAGTAATAAAAGCTCTTGACCTCTGACACTCCGATGCCAATCAAAACTTTCCCGTGTGGCAGAAGTGACCCGGGTCTGTGCCCATTCGTTCCCCCGACCACCGTCTTGTTTTAGAATTTATGGGTGCTAATAAATGGGGAATAGTAAAAGTCGGAGGGGGATTGGGGAAATGAGGTGAAAAATCTCGGTTCTTGTCTCCCATAATTACCCATCCCAACTTTTTGAGAAGTTTTTACTAGTAGTTGATGGTAGGAAGATGGTTTGGAATCGTTGGGAGAAATAAATGGGACTAGGGTCTCAAGTCTCGTAATGATCCCATGAAAAGGCTAAAGTGAGTCGGCTCTTTTTACAGAAGGTTCTTGACGTTCCTCTTCTTCGGCTCAAATTATTTTCTTTTAACATAGTACCGGATTTATGTAATTAACCCCCAGGGGTTTAATTTTTCGAAAAATTAAAATCCATTTCGGGGTATATCCTTTATAAGAAAGAATCAAAAACTCCAATTTTATATCGGTTTTTTTAGCAGTATTTAACGTTTTTCACCGTTTTTAATGTATTTTCATACCCACCAAAAGAGAAAGATTTATTAACGGGGGGTTTTATTCTAAAAATTGCGGTATATTGAGCAGTTAGAGGGATTGGAACTCGGGACGTTCCAGTTCCATTTTCCAGTCGACATGGGGGCTTCACAGCGTTTATCGTAGAAACTTCTCAGAGTGTGGATAACTCTTTTAGGAGAAAGTTTCTGGGGGAAAGGAGTCCGGGTTTCTTTTCATTATTGTCTTCCTGTCCCGACTTCCTAAATTTATTATTCCCCTTCCTCGGGAATTTACATCCTTACTTTGTTTCCCTCTCTAACACAATAACCAAGATACTTAGAGGACTAAACCGACCAAAACAACAACAACAACAACGACGGTTCTCTAAATTAAAAATTAAGAAAGATAACTGGGAGAGGACAGTTTGAAAGCTGCCTGTTGGAGCTCAATAGTGTTTCATTTACGGAGGAATTAACAAATTTAGTTTATGAAGTCAAGAGAAAGCAGCGCTTATTTTTTAGTCGTTTTTTATGAAAATTGAGAAAAGACATTATTTCTTCTACTTGAACGTTTTTTTAGTTTAAATTGTTAATGACAAGCTGAAAATTTAAAATTTCCTGAATTTTTAAATATCTCTTCTTCCTTGTCAAGGTCGCTGGTTAAAAAGCAGCACCGTTCCTCCCGTTACGACATGAAATCATATGGGTTTGTGATTTGATCCGTGTCATATACCCCTCGTAATCTTGATAAGTAGTCCCTCATCCCCCGTCTTCAGATGGATAGAAATAATCGGATTATTACAATTTAATTCCATTAAAACCTCGCTTCCTCCGGGAAAAAACCCGAGCTGGAATAACGACATTTCCCACCCAAGGTTGACCAAGGCCCCTACCACCACCACCACGGGAAGTAATAACGTGTCTGTGGTAGAGGAAAAGCGGATGAAGGCTTTAATATTTATACGGATTCTGAGAAGATGCATTGCATTTTTGATCTCTTCTAGATTCCATCTTCTTGAGAGGAAAAAAATGGATTGCTGCTGACTCTTTTTCTGCAAGACTAACAATTTCTCCTTATCCCTCGAGACTTCAAATTGGGAGTCCTTATTCTTCTGTGACTTGAATCAGTTCTCGAGAAGATCTTGTGAAGATCAGTGTGCTTACAACTACTACAGCGATTCACAGGCCTCAAGCCTCCTCATCCTCCCTGAGTGCAGGGATTATCGAGGATAGAAGCACGTGGGATGTGATTTCTCCGCCGATGATGTGATTTTGAGTGTTAAAGTGTGAAAGGATGCAAAATGGGTCGGAGAGTTTGCCCTTAAGACCCCGTACTTTTTTCCCCAAAAAGCCAATGCTTTCCTAATGCCCCTTTGACATCTACTTGAAAAACACCCCGGTTTTTATTTTTTGAGGAGGAATGAAAATTCAGAGATTCTGGAGTCGGGTTCTTCTTCCGGAGCAAAGAAATGGGCAACTTGAGCCGGGATTTAAAGGGCCGAGGAGTATTTTATAATATCATTAGGTCCCTTTTCGCCGTCTCCGGTCCGGTTCCCCCCGTCGTAACTTTGGGAGTTAACCGTCCCGGGATCCGGGATTATTTTAATAATCCGACTTCCGTTGTAACTGACACCAGGACGAGGACCACCACCACCACCACTACCGCAGTTCCGAGCTCTGTCAGTGCGATTAGAGTTACAATTACAGTTCGGGGACCGAAACAAGTTCAGCGAGTTGTTGTGGGGTCGAAAAAATCGGCGGAGATTAGTCCCCGAGGTTTTGTAATCGAAACCGTAAACAGTTTTTTTGAGATCGGGAGCGAGAACTGTGTCCCGTTGACATGATTGTGGAGGAGTCTTATTGAAGGGGTGTGGTTCGATGATGACATGATCATTCCCCCTCTCTTCCGGATTACTTTGATAATGAGAACAGTTATTTGTGTGCAGTGATCCGTGTTCCCTTTATTTCCCGTACTGAGCGAGTGAAGTAGTTCGCATTTTGAGATTGGATTTTCGTCCATTCGTCCGTTGAAGGTGTCTCCGGGGTGATGGGAAGATTCTTTGACAATGGCCATGTACTATTATGCCAGGAAATTGCAGAAGAATGCTCGGAAGGCCAAGGTACGTGCCAAAGACGTTGATCACCCCCCTTACTTTCCCCGACAAATGTTCAAATGTCTTCCACATTCGGCCAGATAATTAAACTCTCTACAGCTCTTCAATAAAGAATCTAATTTATTTGAGTACCTGAATAAGTACCTCGTCGGATGTCGTTCTAGAAATGTCCCTCTTTCACCGACATCTCTCCCTCCTGTATACCCGGGGGAACATTTACAAGTAAATATCTGAGATGTCCTACGCAATTTCGAGGGGAATTCCTTTTAGCAATTCAGGGCCATTCAGAAATCTTAGGGAAAGATTTGTTATGGGGTGGCAAACCAATCGAATTTGTATTGTCCTAGTTGACCCCAAGTTCATCACCCCCCCCCCTTCTCGGGAGATTGGGCAGGAATGACCGATGTATCTTCCTGAAATGGTTACTAAAAATCATTCCAAAATAAAATGAGTCAGATCTAATTATAATTTATTGAAATTTAATACCTGTCTTTGAAAAATACAAATTCTTCAGTGTCTATCCAAAATGGAGTACTGGTACGGTGATTAGTTTCTGGTAAAATTTTATCCCATGAAATTATCAAAAACTAAAAATTCTTCCTCTTCACCAATTTTTATTTTTTCATCAAAAATCACCTAAAAAATGAAAAACGGCGCTTTCTAAACGCGCGTTTATTTATAGACCGCCCCTAGTATTGGTTTCTAAGAAGGGGCATCACCTGTGGTCGTCACCTTGTGGGAATACAAGTGGACTCATTTTACATTGATCTCAAGTATCTCTCTCCCTAACAAGTTTTATCTCCTAACTTTCCCTCTCTAATTAAATGGGAGGGAGGAGAGAGAGAGAGTCTTCGTCCAAAAATCGTAAGGAGTCTATTATTCCGAACTTTATGGGATTGTTGAATACAATTAGCAGTTTGAGATAGGAGTTGGACATCTGCTCCCAGAAATTATAATAACACAAACGAGGACTAGTTCCCCATTGTTTCGAAAACTTTCGCCATCTCTCCAGCTTATAATTCTTAATAGCCTAGCCTCACGTTTCTTTGGGCAACGGGGTAGTAATAATCGTAATGTATTTGTAGAGCGGTGGGCAGGATTTAGTGTTTAGTATTAGATCAAAAGGGATCCGGAAATGAGGGAAGTGTTGTTCCGTAATGATTTCGGGGGGATGAAGAGAAACCGGAGCCACGAGGACAGATGGCTATTATCCAGGGGACTAAAGCCGGGTTTTTATTTTTATGAGGAGATTTACACGGGATAAATGCTCCCGGATAAACTCTTAAACTGCCAACCCCGAGGTTTACGACTTGGTTTTGGTATGGCGCCAGCCGACATGACTTTCTCCTCCAAATAACCGTTCCGAAAGGCGAGCTTTTAAGATGTTGAGGGTTGAATTGTACTGTAAAATCCAGAATATTGCCCCCCCGGGGGTCGATTTTGTTGTAACTTTATGAAAGATTTACAAAACAAGGAGGCGCGATATGGGACATAGTTAAAAAAACGATTTTGATTTTTTAGTCATGATTTATTAAGTAAATCTAGAAGGTTCAACACAATTCGTAGTTATAATTTTGCCCAAGTGTAATTGAAGAGCATGAATTGTTAGTTGCAGTCCAACATACGCTCAGTATATTCCTGTTTCCCCTTCTTGTAAGTTATTTCAAGGTAGTATTTTTACACCATAATAATAATATTTTGACCCATAATAAAGTAATCCATTGACCTTAATGTATTTTCACCCATATAACGTTGCTTTTCCTATAGGCATCGAAAGTTTTAAAATCTTTTTTCTTTTCGCTTAAGATATTGAATTCAATATCGATACGATTAGTTCTGTGCAGCTTTAAAAACAAGCCGTTATTTGCGTTCCAATTTTGAAACAAGATCGGAAATCTGCTTGCTTTAGGGTTTCGACACGACCTAGGACGTTTAGAAATCTCTGTGAAGACGACCTGGAATTGTTTAGGATAATTTGGTTGAGGAAGTATTTCGCCGTTGAGGGTAACTTTGCATAACTGCCTCCTTGCTGCCCGGCCCGTCCGTCGGGTGTTGTAGAGCTGAGCTCATTGGCTATGTATTTATTCGAGTTGTTCACACGGAGTGGAGTTATGTGCCGGAGAGAGTCATCAACTTGCAAGATGTCCCATCCCGCTAATTTATAGCTGTCCCCATTTCCATCCATCCCCACGCCGTTCCCTCTCATCGTCCAAAGAGAGAGAGAGAGGGTCAGCTGGACCAAATCTAAAGGTTCGACAACCGTGACCAATATATTTTTCAACCCCGACACTTTCACCGATTTGCTGACCAGCCGACATTCCCTACTTAAGTCCCATGTTCTACATCCGACCTCCTTTAAAGATCATATGCACTGGAAGGGAACGGTTAAACATATTTCAAAATTTTGAATACAGCATTCCCAAAGCCATTCCGTACACTGAATACACTGCAGAAGCGTGCATGTCAAAGTATTGTAGATACACATCCAAAGTAAAACACAGGTACAGAGACACTCGAACACGGCAAAATGTTCAAAATCATTTTTCTTCAACCATTGTAGGGAAAACAAACGCATGATTGTAAAGCTGTACCATGGGTGCAACTTTCCAATAATGTAAAAAAAAATTAATCTAACAATATTTTAATATTCGCTTTGTTTAATACGATATTATTCAACAAACCTAACCTCCTGTTGAACATAAAATGCAGTCGTGAGTTTCTTAAACAAACATTAAGGCGTTGTAGGCACCCTCAAAATATAGAAAGGCATCGAGAAGGTCTAGATCAAACGAAACTCATAATTTTGCTCTATGGTTGGGGTCACCTGCGATTTGCAACACCATGCTTTCCAGACATTTAAAATGAAACATTATAAACATTTTCAATAAATACTGAACATTTAGAAAACATTCCCATCACCTGAATTTGTTTCATATAGTTGTCAACACCGGATTACTAATCTGAATTTCATATGGTGTATTCCTAATTCCGAACTGTGGCGAAAGCTGAAAGTTCGAATCAGAGCACTGGTTAAACATTTGTCCCTCTGGCTGATTTCATTCCCTTTGACTTTATAAAAGGGAATTAAATTTCACTTATTTACTTTTACAGGTGATTTAATATTTATTATTTGCTCCGTTACGGAACGGGTTCGGGTAAAATGCTTTGAAAGTTTGAATGGTTGTGGACTTGCGGTCCTCTGCTTGTCGGATGGGAGAAAGTCATACATTTGTAATGAGAGTATTTTGATGCACAGATTGGAGTCTCACCACAAACTCTCCCTAAAGACTCGTTTGAAGCCACAAAGCCCATTCTCTACAAAATCCCTTTCCATTTAATAATAACTCCTCCGTCCTCTTCTTATCTTCCTCCAGAATTTTTTCTAAAAAAAATCCGCCTTGTTACAATATAAGGAAAACGGCTGGAATATGAGAAACGAGGCTACTTTTAATAGTTAGTCCATATCCCCTGATCCGTTCTCCATATGTACTTCTACTTTAGAGAAAAGGGGGGAAAATAGCGAAAGTAAAATCCGGAGCTTGTTTTGCAAGAGTTTGGGTTGGAAAAAGAGTATCTTCATTTCATATCAAACAAATCTGCATATATAAAGTTTTTTGTACTTTCTGAGTACATGTTTTCTTACAAACATGTTTCGGTTTATTGTAGAAGGGAGCCTTTTCAACTGTGACGGGCTTAAAAATTGGGCTTGCCTTAATCTATTTGTTATTTGAGAAAATGTAGATTTTTTTTCATATTTTTAGAATCGATTACTTTGCCTGTATAGAACGTCTAAAATATTTTTTTTTGTAACCCGCACTTTCCTACGAAAAATACTATTCTGCTTCAGTAGTCAGATTGTAAAACTACTGAATATTGATTACGGGCATAATATCTCTGTTTTTTTAAATCTTTTAATCAGACAGTTTAAGGAAGAAGTTGCTAAAGGAAATGATTTTAAACCCATTATGGCAGAGAGTTGTGGAATTTAGCCATCGTCCTGATTGGATTTTCTACGGAAGGGAAGATGAAAATGATTTAAAAAGTATCGCATTTCAGAGTAGATTGGGTTTTTAATTTCCAAAAGCTCTATTTAGGTTTCAGAAAGAGAGGATAGATTTTGGAGAACATCCTTTCTGAAATTAGAACTTAATGGGTAGTTTATAAATTACTTTTGCTACCTGATCCGATCCAACAAAAATTTATTTTAATTTGTTTTGCGTCACAAACACTAATGTACTCAATTTGGGATTACATTACAAATTATCAGTTCTAAGAAGCCGGCCCAATTCAACAATAAAATAAGCAAGTTTATGGGAGATGGTTTTAACTAGTTTCTATTTTATTAGTGTAAACCATCATTGGACGTCTTTTGTTTAAAATTAAAAACAGCTAATAATGAAGGTAACGGAGAGTCGACACCCGGATTGACTTCATTTTGTTGTTATATAAGTTCAGACTATAAACATGACAGAGATGAAAAACGTAGTTCCCAATTCGAGGTTAAAAAATAATCAACGAAATTGGCGTTTTGAAATAGATTAAAAAGACTCTTCCTTTCTCTTGGCTTTTGGTACAATTATAATCTGTACAATTTTTAGAATTTAAAACAATAACTCGCCCGAGCGAGTTATTTTAGCAGATCCGGTAGCTATTTTTAGATTTTATAACCACCTTCATCCTGCATTATATGCCCTTTAAATCGAAGCAATATGGGCCCTACTCATATCTCGACTTGAGTTGTATTTAATATATTAAAAGTATTAATTTAAGAAAACTCCATCCACTACCAACAAAACCCGCTCGTGCCAACTGCCAACAATGTAGTGAATTGTATGACGTGGGAATTATTTCTCTTTCCATTATTACGAAAACCCTATGGGACATTAAACTGTACTTATTGGCTTTTATACTGTCACAGGGTTTTATTATTGCTCACATTAAACTGTAAAAGATCTTCTCGCACTTGAACTATCTCCCTTCTAACTTGTACTTTTCCGGTGACAACTTTCTCCTGGTTTATGGTTCGGCCCAAATGGGACTCTCATCTCTGCCTCTCTCTCACAATTCCACCCCGTTCGAAACATATCTAAATATAGCTTCTTACAATCTACATCTCAGATCCAGAGAGGACCGACCCACCGCCGGATCTGAGTCCCACTTTTTAAGCCCCATACACTCCTCCACAATACCAACTACAAGTTCCTCGAGAGTTGCAGAAAAGCGACCTTCGTCTTTTTTATAGAAAAAAACAGGAGGATCTGGAGAATATTCCGTAGTTTTTTAAGCCGTCGAAGGGAGAAAACATCGGGAGAGGGATATAAAAGTTGTTGAAGGGTCGTATAATGCATAAAGGGCCTATATGTTGTTATACATTCCTGGAGTATGTTTAGGAGTGGGGGCAGACCACCTGGATGTAAAGTAAAGTCTGGAAAAAGGCAATAAAATGTTGAATATTTTTGGACCATTAAGTTGTTCTTGTGGGAAGAAAGTCGGTGGTGGTGGTTTTGGTTGGACTCAAAGCCCTGGCCCTCGAATTGGGTGTTCTGCAATAATAAAAATGACGGTGGATCTCTGAATGTTCCGCCTGTGGACTATGAAGAAGCAAAAGAAAGTATGAAATGTGGGAAGAAAAAGTTGGGGAAAGTTAGTGTGGGTGACAGGTTAGCCGTAGAAGAGGTAGTAACTGTAGTATGACAATATAACCATCACATTCCCTATTCCCTCCTCGTCGGCAGGAATGACTCTTCTCTGTGCCCAATAAAAACCAAAAATAAGCCACAGACTCTGAATTTCCATCGGAAAAACGGAATTACGGAGGCAGGGAGAAAACTGGCAAAAACTCCGAGACAGGAGATAACAATTGGAGAAATCCTATTCGGGGGAAATTGGTTGGACGGAGATTACGTCAAGGTTCAGTCCTCTGGGAATGCAATCCCGTCATATTATTGTGTGGGGATATAGGAATTTGAGGGAGGAGATGTAGTTTGGAAAGGGTAAATTTGATGGGACCTTTTTTCATAGTCTCCGTCTTAAGAATTCCAAACAGGTGAGGGGGGACGGGGTTATGTTTCTGCAATAATAGTTCGGCCAAGTAAACATGATCCTATCCCGATAAAAGACTCGTTTCACCAATTTCCGAGCTGAGAAATCCCTGCTCAGTTGACAATGTTAAATTCCTTAAATCCGAAAGGCTGAAACAACAAGGAACTATAGTATGTGTTTTTTTACCTTTCAGGCTCAACCACAGAACATGATGATGTCGAACGGGTCAGTTCCGTCCGTCCCGATGTCATCGGTGGGATGTGTTTCAGGGTCAGGGTCCGGGGCATCCTGCACCTCATCCCAGCCACAACTACAGCTAAATCCCGCGAGGTTGGGCCTGACGTTGACCTCGACGAACGGGAATTTGACCCCTGTTGGCCAAGTGACCTCCTCCAATTCCAGTACCACCAACGACTCCCACTCGACGGCCAACTCGGCTGGAAGTGGTGGTGGTGGTGGTGGTGGTGGGAATGGGAGCCAATTTGTTGGAGCGAGGAGCGGAAACATTTTAAAATCCCATCAGCAGCCAAGTGGCCCTTCCACGTGCACTAGTCCCGTTCTGAAGAACGGCGATAATCATGTAAGTTGATGCATAAAATGAGTATAAAGGGTAGTAGAGTAGTCGGACTGGTAGTATTATTATTGGTGTCAATGGTGGTGATGCAATCGATCAAGGAGGGAATTCAAATTGAATTTCCGAGTCCAATACCTGACTGGAATTCAAGAACTCTAAATCACTCCGCTCCACTTCACAAACTTTGGTTGGAGTGATAAACAGCGTGTCAGGCTCCCAAAAACCAAATCATTTACTCACAACTTTCACTCATTCAATCTCATCTTCCCAAAAAGGAGACCGGAACCAGAGAGACATTCTATACCTTATATTACTCCGTACTCTACCTAACTCGTGTGTTTATATAACGAAACAGTCATTGGAGGTTAGTAACAGCACATGATTACATCCCTTTGAAATGAATTCAAAGGGAATCGAAATGCAAATGGCGTCCATGAAAAACAAACAGTTCCTATCCAACTATAGATGGGGTTGTGCTCCAATAATTCATACGGTAAATAAATACGTGATTACATGACATGACCCTTATGATACGATTACCCGTATTTAACCGCGAAATGGTATCCGACAAACATGCAAAGTAGCAGTATCGAATCATCCCGATTTCCAATTTTTCTCCCAAAATTCGCTTATTTTTAGTCGCCACACTGAAGAACACCCTAGCACTTTGAGAAATTAGCCAGGATTACGATCACAATTCGGGTCCTACACCCGTGGTACCAATCCCAATCGATCTAATTCCATTAAAATATTAAAATGTCCTTACAACAACCGGGCAACGAACCCATCCTCCCCGAAATAGGGCAAGTTCTGGAGAAAGTGCGTGAATTTCTTGATCAGGATCGACAGGGAGGAGGGTCTTTTCGTCTAAAAAAGCCTGTTATTTCTTTGGCTGTTCAGTTCACGTCCACTTAAACAAGTCTTCTTCTGCTTTCTCTGTGTGTCTAAACTCTTTGGAAAAGAGAGTTAGGAAACTCTTTCTCAATATCTGTCTCTGCCAGTCCCGTTGCCATTGAGAACCTATCCCGGTCCCCACTCCTGCTGGGAAGAATGATGAGGGTGTTATTCCTGTTAGAGTTAGTCTTAGGAAAGAAATTGGGATAAAGTAAACAGGGTCATTGTTATCCTTTAGTTGGAAAGTCAAGATGTGAAACAGTTTTGGGAGAGAGGGATCGGGATCGGGTTCGCAGATCCGATCCCAATGATAAGTAAACAACCCGTTAGTCCGCCTAATTCCCGAGAAACATCTGCTTCCACCCGATGAGACGAGAAGCCAAGTCTGTGGCTTTTTTACTTCTTCTTACGAGGAAAGTAAGAAAGGGGATCCCACCCACCCATGAATCTAATTAGCACACACTCAACCAGAAAATAACAAATTAAAAATTAATGGATTAGAAATCGGTCCCCTCTCCCCTCTTCTTACTAACCTCTTCTGTAAACAGCGTGCGAGCTGTTTTCACGAATGTTGTACGTCTCTTACGGAATCCCTATAGCTTTGTAATTTGTAACCACTAATGGATCGAGGAGCAAGACCACTAGGGAGCTGGGATAAAATATTCAATTTATACGGTATTTTCTACTCTAATTTAGGTGCAAAGGAGCTTTTGTAAGCTGGAAAAATCGATTAACTGACAATTTTTGGGCTCCCGTGTTATTGTCAGTTTGGGAAATTAATGGGTTTTGACAGCCGTATCTGTTCATATGGTGGATTTGAAAGTGAAACGTAATTAATTATCCTATCTTGGGACGTTGTAAGCGTATTAGAATTTGTGGATTTTGGTTTGAGACAAACAATTATAGTTGTTATGAGCTGGGATTAAAATTAGATCTAAATTCTTGGCCTATTTTACGATTCATGGCCATGGATAACATCGAAATTGTTAAGGTTTAAGCTGGAGGAGGAATTCGCATTTTTTGTATTTTTTTCAATGAATCATACTCGTATCAGGAATAAAATAAAATGCAATACACCAGTTAAATACTAAATCCGTAAACAGGTTTAATGTCCAATCATTTCTAACTGTTGACTGTGAATTATTCTTTCTTCTTTCACATTAATTGATATTCCACTTATTTAACTATTCCATTCATATCATATCTACTTGTACTTGTACAGATATTTAAAATTGAGTATTCAAGGCAAATATCGTTTACAATAGTATTTTCATAAAAACGTTATTGAAACAATATGTATGTAAGTTTTCGGTTTCGCAAAACAAAATTGCGATTAATCACATGTCGCAGGTTAAACTTTTAAACATTCCAGAACCTATCACTGCTTAATTATCACATCGAGACATTCCTCACCCTCCAAATCGCAGTCCTCGGGGAGCATGTCCAAATTAATGTGATCTCCATCAAACATCAATCGCAGTTGGGATGGGTCGATTCCTATTGCCTTAGCATATTGATCGCGGACGTTGCGCATAGGCTCAGTCTTTTTTGAATAAATAAACACCGTCTGTCGTCCGCGACGATCAGCGGTTTGTAATTTAAACCTAAATATGTCCATGCTATCGGCTAGGTAGAGTTCCTTGTCCGTTTTTTCGATATAATATGCATCCACGTTACACAGATCGGTAAGCCCGCACTCGTGAACGGTTTGACAATCGGCCAGTTTTGTGTAATCTCCAAAGAACATCTACAATCAAGTGCGAATGAAAAATTAGTGATCTTAATCAATTTATTAACGTACACGGACTCTAAAAACATTCTGAACATATGCTTACCGTTATACAATCCGCATCCACCCCAGATTTTTTGCTAACCATTTTTCGAACTTCTTCTATTTTCGAATGCTATTTAAATACAACAAAATGTGATTGTTAAAATTTTATAGTTTTAAGGTATTATATATCAAGTCAGATATGAATTTACTTGGCGGATTCGAATGGGATATTTTACAGCCTTCAATTGTACTTGAAAGAACACTAATTCTCCAAGAGGATCAATCTCATCTGCTTCTTCACTTTTGGGAGCTTCTAATTCTGTGTCGACATCCATCACGTCCATTGGACTGTTCTCATTAAAGGACGACTGAAGATCGATTCCGTTAATCAATGCTTCAGCTTCCGCCAGAAGGTCCAGAGTTTCTCTACGTTTCAATTTCAAAGCAAGTTTTCTGAGTCAATTTACAAGCTAAATGAAAGCAATGAAAATGTATTAATTACTATTGAAGCAGTGCTTACTGATCATCAGAAAAATCCAGAGAATCGTCTAAATCGTTGTGACATTTATTATTTTCCCCATTTAACGTTGACTTTGAGCTGGTCATTGTACTCTCAGGAATTTTTGCAGCTTTAGTTTTCGGAACTTTGCGACCCCAGAACTCAGTCCTCTCCTGCTCAATTTGATCCAGGTCATCCTGAGTTAATCTCGAACCCACCTTGGCGGCCTTAAAAATAGCTAAAAATATAAAATACCGTAGTTGTTATCAAATCATAGAGCAATGATTTAAAATACTAAAATTAATTGGTTTGTATAATTGTATAATACCATCAAACATTGCATCCGATCCCCGTTCTGGCGTGGTTTCTGCTTCAAATTCCAGAGTTTGTTCAACCAGTCTGTTGCTTACGGACGTTGTTGTAACGAGCTTGGCATTCTTTCCTGAAACGGCTCTGTTCGATTCCTTAACCGTTGGTTTGTTGTCTTGTTTATCAGATTTTATTTTGATGGAGGAAGTTACCGGTACCTCATTCTAAACCAGATACAAAATACCAAAAAAAAATAAAATAAGTTGCAGCTGTAATTTATTACGTTTTGATATACATGTTTGTATTTTGTATACACTGTGAAACAATCGGAATGTAGCAAGGCTTTTGTTCATCAAGACTTTCAAGACATCTGAATGTCGTTTCATACAAATATTGAGGATTATTATCTTTCTCTAGCAGATTTCTTTACATTTGATTATATTTAAACTATTAAACTAACTACATAGAAAATGGGGCACCAGATAACCGGAAATAATTAATTTACAGTGTAAATGAACGATGAAAATTGTTTGCCATAACTTACGGTAGCTTTTGCCGTAGCTCTCGGTCGTCTGGGAGGGGGCATTCTTGAATGATCCTAATTCTAATGCACTGTCTTAATTTATCAACGGCTTGTGTCGACGATTCTGTCGTCTTGTCTTCTGATTTCAGTTGAAATCGTTTGAATCCTTAGTCCGTAGTATTTTTGACACTGAAATTCTGAAATATGCACACTTGCGGATTTGAAATTCGTCAATACCAACTTGCAATTGAAACGTAATATGCAAATATACACAATGTGCAATCCGGATGTTGAATGTGTTATCGTTATGGCTCTGCTTGACAACGGTCAAGAAAACACAAACCCTAATATTCATTTGAATTCAGCATTGCTTTTCGGAAGATCTGAATTCGTTCGACTGTAAAATCTGGCATCCAAATTCCAAAATATTATATTCTGTTTACTCTCTGTACTAACAATTCTATGATACAGATAGTATCTCTTTGACCTTGTTTAGTCCAGACTTATAACCGTTAATAAAATAATTAGCCTTGTCTTCAAAGAAATAGCATGATATCCAATAATCCAACTACTGGATTATTGGATGTCGGCTTAGTACCGACCACAAACCTTAATTTGCATAAGAGTTCCAACATTTGATTAAACTGTCTTATCTTTTAATCGTATGCAACCCGAAACCTTTCAACAATAATTCCTGTTCTAGCTGTACAGCTACATGAAGAAATGGCTGAAATTAAAACTTGTACAAAAGTTGAACTATACCACTACCACCCCATTCAAACCACTCTCCATATTTGTAATTCGTATACTAAATTCGGTACAAATTAATTTATTATTTGCATAATAGAACAAACACTGAAAATTACAAAAAACAGTTACCAATAATGTATAATCCAACGTTCTTCAAAACAACAAAAGCATATAAAGATCTTGATCCGAAAAACATGCAAACCGTCTCTGGAATAAGCAGTCAGGATTTTGGGAAGCCAAAACATATTAAGCCGATCCCATATCCCTCGTTCGGAATTTTCAGATGTAGAGTTAGTAGAAAATATGTATATAGGTTCATAATACGAGATTGGAGACCTTCTGGTCGAGGGTAAAAATATTTCCGAATTCCCTTCATCCCTTTTTATGAAAGAAAAACATGAATATGCAAGATCCGATGGCACACATCCTCGTGTATGTTTCTAGAGTAGCTATCGTGATCCGTAACATGATATCTTACGTGGGGCTAGGAAGCTCTTGGGTGAGACTGTCCCTAATGCTTCAGAGAAAGTTATTTCACGGAACAAGGTTATTTCTGAGCTGTCGGTGTACATTTTAGATTAGGAATAAGGAAACATCCACGGCATACTATCATATGGACTTATATATTATATAGGCTTATATTTTATATATGTAAGGGATATGTTTAGGGTTATATGGGAAGGATAAGGGAGAAATAAAAAGGCGTAAGATAATGAGATGAAGGAGTTGTGCAGATGTTGCTGGCCGTATAATAAAAAAAATAGTTCAAAGTTGAGAGAAAGCGGAACGGAAAGTTGGTGAAGGAAATGTGTAAGAGATCTCACAAGAACTTCTGCTCCTCCTTTCACCACCAACCCGGTGGGACCGTCCATCGAGTCCGTTTATATCTTAAACTATTCTTGTAGGTCAAGATTAGCTTGACCTACAAGATTAAGCCAGTTTTAGTTAAAACACAAACCTGAAGCTTATTCCTAGTTTAACAGACAAGAGATTTCAACCTGGTTCTTGGAATTACAGTCGTCTGTGGACAATCAAAAATTTACAAGACCTCGTAGATTCCGAGATGCACGTATGTATGACCCATGTGGGTTTTATATCTTCATACTCTATAATACAGCTTGTTATAAGATCGTTTGTACAGCTAGTGCTGTTCTTGGAGGGTTGTCTGTAAATAAACGGACCAACTATATGGGATTTAAAGATTATACGGCATATTTGTTGATGAATCTTAAAGACAAACATACAAGCAGCACTGAGATCATAACAATATTCCTGTGATAAGCCTTATTTAGTTTAACAAAATGGAGTTTTTTGGCAGGGCTATTTTAGTATTTTATTAATTGAGGTTCAGGTTCGTGTGATGAGGCCATTTGAAGATGACCCGGGGCGATTACACTGCCCGTCTCCATAAATTTAATTTCAGCCAAGTTCAAATTAAATATTCCCCGCCACCAATGTTATTTAAAGGCAAAATAACTAAACTCGGCTTAACAGAATTTGCTGCAGTGAAAAGTTGTACTGATTGTTCAGGATCAATCTTTCTCCGTACTTTGTTCAGTTACTGCTATCAAATTGGAGGTTCTAAAATAAAC
This sequence comes from Desoria tigrina, assembly GCA_906901685.1. Classification (NCBI taxonomy): domain Eukaryota; kingdom Metazoa; phylum Arthropoda; class Collembola; order Entomobryomorpha; family Isotomidae; genus Desoria; species Desoria tigrina. The sequence continues at coordinate 2,575,402 of CAJQTU010000007.1, forward strand.
GAACTCTTAATTTTGAAATTGTTAGTTTACGAACAGCTCCTCTCACGATGCGTTATGGTCTATTAGGAGATTCCGAAATTTCTTGAAGGGTCGGGGGTATCAGATGCGGAACGGAGTAATACTACAACTACTACTACGTCTGCTACCTACTACATCGGATCAGTTCTAGGAATAGAGGACAATGTCCAAACTGATAAAGAAACTTTTCGGTTCTACTTATTTTCTGTAGAAAAGTTCCGTCTCGTTTTCTGCTGACAAATCCTCCTTCCTTCGAGGATAGTTTTTTTTCTCTTCTCTATTGAATCCCCTCATCTTGTCCCGATCCCTTTTCATTAAATACAGCTCAGTTTTTATTAATTCAACAAATAACTTATTCCTACGCCAGGAACAATACCTATCAACTTCATACCCACTTGGCACTTACTTCCCAGACTCTGAAACAATTTTGTCAAATGCTGAAATTACAGGATATCGAGACAGATATTGTTGTGTATTGAGTAAAATGCTTGGAAATTAAAGAGAATTCGTCGATTCCAGAAACTTTGTTTTTGGGGTGGATGATTTGTTGCACTTTAATTTTTTTTACTACAATCCATACAGGTAAGTTCTCTGGAGAAGTTACTTTGTTAAAATACCAGGAGATTTCGCAGTTTAAAAGAAATTTCAACAATCAAGCATGGGGAAGTTATTACGGGGGGATTTATTTAGCAGTGTAAATAATATGTACACAACTGATTGAGAATTAAAGAAGCAAAGCAATATTAATATAATGGGTGGTTGCAGAAAATAATGTAAATGATGCCGAGTGTGGTCATTTGAAAGCTGTTTTTATTAACTACGAGCTCGGAGAGAGTAGGAGTTGAAAGAAGTACGAAATGTTTCTAAAAATAGCTCTTCCCACATCAGACACTGGAAACCATATTACCGTTAATAAGCAGTATATGATTAAATATGAGTATGGAAATTATCCATTTCTGATATTTGGAATGGATACCCGGGTATTCGAAACAATTGCCCTGCAGGAGACTTATAATTTCCATCATTACAGAATCCCCAGAGACATTACTTTTATTAGCTGTGCTAATTAATGTTCCTCGCAAAGGCTTATTCACCAACAACTGCAAAAGTTGTTCAGAAACATCCACCATTATTCTTAGTGGGTGCAATAATTGTTATATTGCTTTGATTTAAGTAGTCCCGCTTCTTGCAAAGCGTTAGTATAATGGTTCACATTTAAAACTATGCATTAATTTAGCCAGAGTAAAATTCATGGACAGTCCCTTTGTTCCGAATCTGAGTCCAGATATATTCAATTACACTCACTCTCCAGTCACAGCACAATTCACTCTGACGGGAATTGTAATCCCAATTGTGCATTGGAATTGGAACTGGCAGTATTAGCCAGGGTTCTAGGAATCCCGCGTTTTCTATTGTCTAAACAGGTCTAAACTTCATGGGGTTTTTTATGTTTTGTATTGTTTGATGGTTTAGGTGGTTTACAAATTATCTCTTGTATCCTCATGCAATTACGATTGAAATCAATTAAGATGATTTCGCTCAAAAAGATTGGCCGATTTGCTTGAGTACGCCGAACCATCCAACATTTTTGGATTAATGATCGATACACCAGAATAAATCCCCAATCAAAAATCATGTTTTTTGTTTCTGCCTGGCGGATTCGCTATTTTCCCAAGTTTTTCCCGATCGACTAATTGCAAGTATATTGGTTTTTTAATCGTTAAAAACTCTATAATTGTGCTTAAAAACATCAGCTAGATTTTCCTCACAACTGATGATTTCAAAATCAAGAAGCACCCTGTCCTGAACCCTGTTCCTAGTACGTTGAAAGTCCCTCGCCAAGAGCCCTTAACGCTGTTTGGAAAATGTCATGCAAATTCGGCTCCAATTGAAAACAAAGAATAATTTAGATAATTACCTGGAAATTCAAATTTTCTAGAACCGGTGTTGGTATTGTCCGGGTTTCGACAAAGCTCCATTCAAATCCACAAACCTGCATAAAAGGGGAAATCATGGCTTCGGGTATTTCGGAGTACGGTGCATTATCATTCTACAACGTTCCAAGTCCTCTGTTTTTCCTGGAATCAATGTTCGGAGTGGATTAAGTGAGATTTCGTGATATTGTTCCGCGGATTCTGAAAATATTATGGCATGAACATTATGGACATGCAGGGCTATGCTTGAGCCCGAAGCTTAATATCCTTTGTTTACTTTGAAGCGTGTGAGGGAGAAGATGATTAACGATTTGGCTCATTGTTGTGTCAGTCCGTTTCATTGAGATCGTATTCAATGAACCGGTCCCGTCCACCGTTCCTTGTTACTGAAATATCGTTAAGTTATTTATTGTATATTACTCATTACTTCGGCCCTGCTTTCACTCTTCTAATCCATCCTCATTTATTTGTAAATCGTGTGTAATGGAGAAATAGAGCACTACTGTATTGAGACGATTTCTTTTGTCTCTCTTGCTTTCTTCTTCTTTATTGATGGAGTGAAAGGAATCATATTCTGGGAGAATCTCAACAATCGCGAGGAGATTGATTATGTATTTTGGGAAGAGAATAATCGAAAGTTACTCTGGGTGAAATGTCTCTGGTTGCTTTTGTATTGATGCTCTGTAGAGATATGTTTGAATTCATTTCTGTGCTTTCTAACTTGGACCCAATTCAATTGTGTGTTAAAGAGGAAAGAAATGTCATCAAAACTAATGTCAACGACTGTTACAACCCGTTATGTCCTAAGATAAATGACATTGGTCAAGTCAGAATAGTATAAGCGTTAATAACTCTTGGTCAATGTTTTCGTAATTTTAAAATCCAGACACTGCTACAGACCCTTTTCTTTTGTAGAAATATTCATCAGCAACTGTTGTCTGGAAATTTTTGATGAGCAGAGGATGAGCTTTATGCAAAAATGTGTTATTGTTCAAAACCGATAGTCTAATTAGTCCTCTTAAGGGGCCAGAGTAGTTTATCGCTAAGGAAATTCGTAGCCATGAGGGTCATTTCCAACCTGATTTTCTTCATGATATCAACAATATGTGGATTTGAAAAAAATCAGTGTCATAAAATAATTATCATAGCGTTTTATGAAATAAATTAGATGGACCTAGCGGGTCTGCAAGGCTTCCAATTAATTTATTCTTGATCCACTTTTTAAGATTTCTTGCAGACTGCAGGGGCCGACAGGGTCATCTAAAGATTTTGAAACTAGTACTGCTGGATAGAGAATTTTATGGCGGAGGTGTCAAGGTGGGTCAAAACATTAACTTTTGTACGTTTAGACCCTCAAAAACGCATTTTAAACGTTTTATTGCATGTTGTGGTTTAGTTTTTGAACTATAGCTCAAAAACCATCAGAGATAGATAAGTTTTGACCCACTTCGACACCTCCGCCATAAAATTATCTATCCAACAGTCCTGGTTTCAAAATTTTTAGATGACCCCGTCGGGCCCTGCAGTCTGCAAGAAATTAAAAATAAAGGGGGTTTAGGATAAGTTGCTAAGGATCTCAAATGATCAGTTTTATCGATGGTTACTATGCCAACTAACCGTTTTACTCAGGATTGCTTGACAACCGGCGTCTCTTCAGACGCCGGTTGTCAAGCAATCCTGCGTTTTACTATACGATTCTTATAAATTTTTTGGCTTTTGTTGGATCCCATTTGTTGCTAAGACGGAAATATTTTTATGAAAAATTGACGACCTCAAAACTACTCTGGCCCCTTAAGGGGGGGTTTGAAAAATATTTTACGGCCTTAAATGACCATCCATAGATACACATAACGACAAAACTTTGATGTGGATTTTTATCAAAAGCCTAAGCAATTTGAAAATTGCTTGGTAACGCAACCATTATTAGGCTTGTTACCATAGTGATTGTTGAAGTTACTATAGTTACCGTCGCAAATGCCCATGGCAACGACAATTTTTACTTACTTTCTCACTTCTCAGAAAGTATTAAAAAAGTGGCCAAACCTATTTACGGGTGCAACGCCCCAGCCCCCACGGGTCAACTAATCGAATCAATTTTTTTTTTATAAAATTCCTCGATAAATTTCGTATTCAGTATGCCCTTTACATTTTTGATTTTTTGTCCATGCATGCTACAAAATTCAAGTGAATAGTAAAGTCGGCATACGAATAGACTAATATTTTGTTATTATGAATATAGCAAGAGGTGAAAGTAAAAAATAAAAAATGTAAAGGGCATACTGAATACGAAATTTATCGAGGAATTTTATAAAAAAAAATTGATTCGATTAGTTGACCCGTGGGGGCTGGGGCGTTGCACCCGTAAATCGGTTTTTAACATTGGTTTAGATAGGGAAATCAAAATTTCCATAGTTTTTTAAACCCCCCCTTAACCTAATTAAAATATCAGACAAAATAAATAGCCGCACATTGTTTCCGCGATAGAAGAGTAGGATGGGCGTGGTCTGTCAAATTGATCTTCTAATCTCAAAGAAGACAAAGGATACACGATCGCATTTTCGGACTACAAAGGCAAGGCTGTCATCAACCCACTTGAGACCATCATATATATAGTCTAAACAAGGCCTTTGGGGCTAATAACGATGATGAGGTTAACAACTCGCATAAATCCATCCACCGGCTTTGTTGAAGTTGTTTGTCAAGGATTTGCATTCCTTTTCATTGAGATTCTTGTACTTATTCTGCAGAATAAGCTGAGAATCCAATTTTCGGCAATCGCATATTAATTTAATTAGTTTGTAACTAGAAGTTATTTAATATGTTGTCAATATTTAAAGGTTAATTTTAATTCTTGAATTTGCAGAGTGGCCTGATATACGAGGAATGTGTTTTGAAATCTGGGAGTCTGGAGTCCCTTGTTCGGCATCTCGTACCGACGGGGGACTACTATCCGGACAGAGCCTACATTTTTGCCTTCATTCTCTCCTCTCGCCTCTTCATCCGACCAAACGAGCTCCTCGCTACCGTCTTCCATCAAACATTCGCCAATAAATCGGTAAGTGGGACATGATGGGTATTTTTATAAATTGAAACCCGTTAGAACAAACATCATTAAAAATCAATTCTCGGGAATTTAATTGTTGCTTTCTAGAGTCAAAACAGAGGAAATTAAGTTAATGATCTCAATTACAAGTAGTCGGAGTTGAAATGGTTGACAGACACCGTAGATCTTGAAATAAATCAACTAAACTAGTTGAAATGCCTTAAATAACTGTAAGGATACGGGGAGCTGGGGAAGTTATTCCGGGGGTTTATTTCAGTATCTACAGTAATTGTTTTCAATTAGGAAATTGGACCATATCACATGTTGCATACAGATTGGGTTACTGATGTCGAACTTTAGCTGGAAATTCGAGAGATACTTTCACTCGGTCTAGTTATATAGTTTGTCATAATATCAGTGTTTCCAATTGCAAAGTAGGTTTCTCCAGAGCCAAAACAAACTACTTACCAAATAATTAGTCATTTTGAAACAGTGGAAATGTATTTATCCTGTTGCTTGTCTGAGCTATACTAATTACAGCACATATTTCTTTATTTTTACGTCCCCCTTACTCAATTATTGCAGAAAAACACACCTTGGAGATAATATATTGTTTTGAGGCAGCGGGGGCGTGGTTGTAATTGTAGCAATTTGGTTGAATCCAACTTGACTTGAAATTACAGTTGTGTAATTGGGATGGAATCAGAACTTCGGGTTTCTCAATGCCCCTCGTTAGCCTTTTCTAACGGATTTATTTCCACCCTGTCCTCGTCCGTTCGGAATGTTATTTGAAGGTCCCAATGACAGAGAGTAAGTCTGCTACTTTAAGCAAAGCTCATGAAATCAAGTCACGTTTCCTAATAACTGTTGGTCTATTTCTCTTAAGAGTCTCTGAGACTTTGAGTCATTCATATCCTTGTGAATGAACTTGGTTTCTTTGAGGATCAAATATTAAAGGTCCTAAGTTCAAGATCTAATTGTAAGTCCAATTCCTCCGTAAAAGACTCTCTTCTCTTCAACCTGAGGAATTAACGTTTGGATTTTTGCTTTATAAATGTCATAGTATATCAACTTTACTCTCTTATTAACTTATTGCCTTTTCTCTTTGCTATCTACAAATATTGGTTAAGAAGGGAACGCATAATAAAAACAAAAGCAGATGGGCGTAGAGGAACAATTCCCACGGGATTTACTTTGTAAAATATGAGATTTTAAATTGGGATGGGAAGTTAATTCGGTAGAAAAATAACTGTCATGTTTGTAGTAAATATGAAGGACTCAATTGTGTATAAAAAATGGTTTTTGTGTTTAATTCTGACACTTTTTCTTGAAAAAATACGGAAAATTTTTACAATCCGGACTCGGTTAAAAGTTAAAATGCGATTGTAAGTAAAACTCTTAATTTTTAAGTTAAAACACCCTCAACGTTGTGTTAGGACGCCGGTTTACCATAATTTCTTAAAACTTAGACGCTCCGTTAATCTTAAACGAAGGACTTATTTAGGAATAAGGGCCTTATTTCTGGATTTGCGGTACAAAGAGGTTAAGGGCTCACATCGTTCAATGAAAGCAAATTCGAGGCGATGAAACATCTCGAACAGATGGATCCTCACAAAACAGGAGAGAAAGTCAACACTGTCGTTTTTGCCTAATCTGTCTATACGCATTCCAGGGTTCATTATAGTTGCATTTGAGACCAAGAAAGGAGTGGATATTTTCCCAGGTGTGCCTAAGTAGTTGGGATGGAGATTAGAGAGTGGAAATGAAATAACAGTAGACACTAGACACAACTCCCTCCTTGTCTACTTAGTCCATTATTGATCCAGTCTTATGTTTATATATATACGAATATACATATACGTGTTGTAGGACGCGGAAAATAAATATCAATGTGTATGAACTTAGCCTGTCATTATAATTTATAACTACAACCAGCGAGGAAAAATAGAGTGGAGGAGACAGCTAAAAGACTAGAGGATCTAGTAGTAGAGGGTATAAGGGAATTAATGATCTTCATCATAGCTGAAGCTTTTAGTGAAGGATCGTTCAAGTAGAGCTATTAGTAGTTCCATTTGCAGAATTTGATTGGACAGACAGAATGATGTCTTTTGAAATCAAAATATTTCTCTTGAACTTTGTCGTCTCGAATAGAGGTAACGCAGTGTGTTTAATTTTCAACAGTCCACCAACTCTGCTATTTCCATCTATTAGCCAAGTAGATTCGTACCGGTTCGAGATTTCGAATTTTGGTCAGGGCCGGTACCACCTCTTGCCAAAAAATCCGTATAATATCTCATCAAATGATAAATCAGGGTTACTGGGACATAATTTATGGAGATAGAGAAAGTAAAAGTGCAGTATGTGTATGTGGCACAGAGGTAATCAATAATCGAAACATAGATTTAGTAATTTCATGTGCTGTTGCATATCGCACATGATAAATCGTTGTTTTACTATGCTGTCAGGGTATTTATTTTATTTATTTATGTCATACAATGAGACTCCCCTCTAAGAGGGACATTACGTCTCAAGGAGGTAAAAAACGTCAAACAGACTTATTGGATTTGTTCATTAAATAAGCTATAAAAAATACATTTTTATGGAATTATATATAATAATACGATGAGAAAGTTTACAATAATAAAAATTAAATACTGCCGTCGTCAGAGAAGGAAAAGTCAATTAGTTCATTGTTAATTACATCATCAATACAAGAGAAATTACAAACATGATCATCAACAATCGGGATTTCATTATTTTGCTTCGAAGATAGGTAGTCAAAAAGTAATAAATTAAATTGTTTAATTGAGTTGGCTTCGAGGACATAATCTATGAATATCTGGAGAGGTTGAGTTTTTCTTTTTCATAGTTTTCCAAGCTGAGGTCATCTCATCTAAGTTAATTTTCCAGAATTGAAAATCTCGAATCGCAGTATTAGTAAAATTTATTGGTTTACTAGGCAATGGTGAAGTGAGTTTCAAGGCATCAGTTGTAGATATTCCAATGTAATAGTCATTGATACAGTCTGGCGATAAGGTGTTCAGAGAATCAATGGGTTTGAGAGTTGGAATAATCTTAATCCCATCCCATAGCTGTTGGTTTCTTTAATTTTAGTGTCTAACCGATGTTTAGGGTCATAAAAAATATTACACTTTATTGGTTTATTTAGACTTTTAAGGTTTCTAGTGGTTTCAATGGAATAGTTATTCTTGTTGGACTGGTACAATTTATCTCTGTGTTGAATGAGAGATTTCGTTGCACTAGAAATATGTTTTCGGATAGGGTAGTCAATAACAGTAATTTCCTTTGCAGGTGCATGGATGTTGAAAATATTTTTAATTTGTGAGGTCAAGTTGACGGTCAGTTCGTTGAAATTTTGGTGCTGGTTCGAGAATGATTGAGTTGTTGTTTAGGTTGTTGATTCCAAATCCGCAGCGTTGAACAAAAAATTGCGTATTGTTGTACTTGACTGACCTTTATTACTCTTTGAAGAATGAGGAACGGGGGAGACGCTGTTAGAAGTCCCATTTGATATATTAGGGAATTCAACGAGGTTTCCATTTATAAACTTGAAAACTGAAGTGTTTGTTTTGATGATGTAATTCTTGAGGGAAAGGTCGCACATTACTCCTTGTTGTTTAAGTTCCTTACATTTGTTACGGAGGATGGCCTGGTCCACACGAATAGATTGGGGTAGATCTTCGTTGATAAAGGTGGGTGTGGTTGAGTTCATACGGGATTCGTAAACTTTGTTTCTGTCTTGAAGAGTCATGAAGCGAACTTTGACAAGTCTCGGGCGACTCGCATTGAAGTGGCCAATTCGGTAGGCGGTGTCGAATAAAATGGGTTGTCCAGTAACTTTTTGAATAGTGGATACAATTTTGAGTCCTAGATCTTCATTAGACTCACTTTCCGAGTCGGGAATCCCAGTAAGTAAGAGGTTAGGCTTTAAGATTTCACGTTTTATAGATTCAGTTTCAGATCTCATGTTTAGTAACGATTTTTCGATATCAGTACACTGTTTTTGAACACTTGAAATCGATAAAGAGGTTATTTCATTAGTTGATGTTTGGGTACTAATAAAGGCTTTAAAACTATCAATAAAATCTTTAATTTCTTGGAAACTTTCAACTTTAGAACTTAAAGTGTCAACTTTGGCGTTAATCTGCTTAAGAAGTTCCATAACCGGGTTATCCGCTTCTTCATCAAGATTGGGTCTTTTTGTGGTACTCTGGTTCAGGGAATCGGTCTCAGGGATTAAAGTACCAATTTTGCGTTTATTTTTACCGTTCAGCTTGTTAGCCATTTCAATCGATTTCTTTAATTACGCGAGTAGTAAGTCAAATTTTGGAGTAAAGCAAGAAATTTGGAATAGAATATCTCACGAATTTATGGATTTGTTTCAGGAAAAAATAGAAAAAAGGTTCGTTAGGCAGGTAGTTAAAAAAGGTTCTTTCCAGGTTGACAGACAGAACAAGAATGGGTAGCTCAATAAAATTTCAAACCTGAAAATGCTCCAAAAAATGTAATATAAAAAAGTATCGAATCTCATTTAGTAATAATGAACGATAATCTATACGGTTATCCTTCTTATTTTTCAAATTTTTAGAATATTTAATTTTTAAATTATTAAAATTTTTCATCTGATATCGAAACTTATGTAAAAAACGAAAACTGGCCAACCCTGTGTCTGTAGAACCCAATGTCAGTAGAAAATAAGGATTGGCTGCGGAATTGCAGAGTTGAAGATGGGCAAGCTTTGTGTCATGAGCCCCTTCCTGTAAATTGAATTGGAAGTCTGAATTGAAAATCCCGTTTGTTCCATTAGCGCAAAAACTTGGTCATTTGTCTCCAAGTTACACGGTTGTCTGTCTCAATTCTCTGCTCCCAACTTTCCTCTCCTCACCCGACGAAACGCGATATAATGCCCGGGTTTTCTATACGACTACGGACTATGCATCTATGGACCTCGTATATAAACTCCGAAATCCCTGATTCGATAAAGCAGGAAGAATATTGACTTCGGAAACCAAATTTGCATAAGAGGCAATGGCATTATGGCATGAAGAATTCTTGGCACGGCCCAATGTTTTATATAATATTTGTAGGCTTCTTGTAGTTTCTAGTTGTTTTCTATATGCATATTATTATCCTTGTGATGTGTATTATTCGCCGTGGGGGGTGTATTACATTTCACCGGGGGTATCATCCACGCATGTTGTGAGGTTGTGAGGAACCCCGGGTTATTGGATAATTGTAGTTTCATTAAATATTTAAGATAATAGTTATTATTAGAATTTGCCCTTAAATTCAATTAATTGAATTAAAAGTTTTAAAAGAGCTCACAGCTAAATTTAATAACCCCAAAAAACCTGGACTGGAACCCAAAAACCCGGTCCCTCGATTCCACCCGACAACTCGTCCCAGAGCAAGTTCTCTAGAGCTATTAAAATCAATGAGTTCATATGTTTCAAATTTGAAGATTAGAGCTTAATAATTTGGAATGAATGCATCAGTGGGAGTGGTTTTACTGGAACCAGTCTGTAACGGTTGTCCTCACCCCCACAATGATTCTTATTACATACATGATATAAGCCAGAAAACTTGGATATATTCACCTATTATTGTGGTTGTTATTATCCTCTATAAAATCCTGCTATTATTCCGGATTGTGTATCGTTTGAGGTTGTTGAGTTTGGTTTCGGTTCCAAGTATTAGATGCAAAGCTGTAAATAGAAAGAGAGAGAGAGAATGGAAGTTGGCCACAGAATGCAAATGTACTTTGCCTCCATCTTGTTAATGCCATTTCTGGTCCATTTGTTTGACAAAGGCATTTTGGCTCCCTTTGAATTGGCATTGTCCAAAACTTTCTCCAGTCCTCCTCCCGATTCACAACTTCGTGTTTGCAATTCGCACACAATTCCTCTCATCACACGGCCAAAACAATTAAGAATTACATCCACGATTCGAGACGGAGACGACGAGACCAATCCCCCGAGTTAAGATTCTAGGTAGAGACGATTGATGTATGTAACTTATTTATTTAGGGAGATAACTTTAATTCAACAAATGATTTAATTAATTATCCTTATTTGGGATTGATGAATGGGATGGAGTAATTCATTTAAAGTGTCTAGAGGGCTTTCATCAATCGTAATATGTAAAGTAGGGCTGAGCTGTTTTATTTGAGAGATGGTAAAAGGGTTTGAAGTGTAAATTTGGCTTGGGTAAGGAAAGTTTTAGTAACTTTTTAATACTACTTTCTAAAGTAGGGAAAGGGGGTGAAATTTTGGAATTTCGAAATGGTTGTACTGTTAAAATATCCGCGAGTTTTTGCGGTCAGATTAAATCAGGTAAACTTGACCTATCGGGGCTTCACAATTTTTAAACTAAACGACGTTGCTATCTTCGAGGTATGGATTTCAGATTAACATCAAAGTCGTGAGGTAACATTTTCGGACTAAGGATTAATTAAACATATTTTTTGCGGATTTATTCGTATCCACTTATTTTGCAGTTATTAAATTGTACCTGGTTCTTGAACGCTATGTATAACATTCTAGGTCTCTCAGTTGACTTTTAAAAGTGAACGTAGGTCCAAAATTATACTAACCACTGTACAGAATACGTTAAAACCATTTAATTTTGCTCTAATTAACGTGATTGCAAAGAAAATTAATTTTACCTATCGTACCGTCACAAAAGGTTCCCTTAAAACCGAACCTAAGTAGAAAGTACGAGCTATAGTAATGGAACCATAAACTAGCAATATTATAAGATGAATGACAGCATAATCTAGCTTTATGATCTGTCTACATATTTTTATCGCCATGCTGCACGAAGTAATTTTTTACCCTAGTTACTCCTGAATTCTATTTCCGGTTTTCAAAAACCTATCCGATTTTTAGTTTTGCATACTGCTTTTAGTATTAAACGTTTCTCCTGTTCCAACAAAATTAATCATTGGCGGTAGAGTCAGAATAAGTAATTTGTTTAAAATTTTTTAGACATTAATTAACCTGGAATGGAATGCACTTCCCGAGAATAACGTTTTTATGATTAACCTGACATTGCAAATCGTGTTTTGTGGGTTGGGAGTATTACTAAATAATCAAGCCATTTGTTAGGCTTGACTTATTCAGTTTGGTTGTCGTGCAGAAACAGCCACCGCCCACAATTACGGTTCGTTTGACTGTAATTTTAATTAATTAGTCAAACATGCATATACCCGCCTTTGTTCATTTGAGTTATAAAGCGGCTTCTAAAGGCATCCAAATATGTGCCAATTTGCTAGATTAAATGCCCCCAGTTCAGAAAGCTGTTATGCAATCTTATGCAGTATTAATTTCAGATTTTGTCCAGTCCAGAAACTGAAACTAGGTAGACTGGATTGTAATGGGTTTATGTTTGCTTTGAAACTTACAGGAAGGTGTAACTGAAGCGAAGGTTGTCCGTCAATTGGTCCAATTCCTCGGAGAATGGGCCGAAATGTTCCCCTACGACTTCAAAGATGACAACGGACTCATGATGGCCAATGTACGAGCTATTACCCAAAAGTGCGTTTCCATTGACACTGATGTAAGTACAGAAACCATGTTAATTAATTAATATGTGTACACCACTATGCTCTACACTAATTCACATAGAGTCCTTTAACTAGATTACATGATATACCTTTATTCGCCAATTTATGGGGTATTTTTAATCTAGGAAACGGTCGACAATTTATCCACCTGCTTCTTAGTTAAACCCCGATCACCGTGTAAAATTGGGGGTCTAACAAGCGAGTATATTAATGATGTTAGTGATGACAACGACATGTAAACTAAAATACGATATTTTGCTAGTTTAGTAACAGTTTTGAAAACTGAACGAATTTTATTTCTTGAAAAAGCTGCAAAGAATTGATAAGCCTCTCTACTTCTCCATTACTTTTTTGACAACTTTATTAAACTCTAATATATTGTTATCGTGGGATACCAAAAATGTTTACTAACAAGCTGCCCGACTCTCACAATAACGACGAAAATGCCATTTCTCGGGTTTTAGATTGGGAACCAAGTTTGATAAATACAAAATCAATTTCATCGACAGGGCCGCCGCACCGCTAAATCAAGTGAAAAAACACATAGGATTTATAGGAATCGGAAACCTTATCATTTCCTGTTGTCGGAATTTCCATTCCCTTTCAGACTCCTCGATTAAGTTATTTACCGAGGCACGAGAACTTGGAAGCTTATCCAACTCGATTTCTCAATTTCAGGCTTGCATAGGGTTCTACAGTTCTGGGTTTTTAATTTTCATGAAGTGCATAAAGGTTTTTTGTTGAATTTTTATTAGTTTCAAAAACATATTGATTAGTTAACACTTCTTTTAATATTTGCACGTTTAGGCACATCATGCTATAGCCTGTTTTGTGTTTTGCCCAATAACTCATTTTTTGTGACTCAATTTTTTGTAGCTATTCAAAATCATCGGTTCGACAATAATATTAATCTCAAAATTGAAATCAATTGCGAAACCCTCAAAGATCGTAGTTTTTCGAGAAATTCGAGTTATATTTTAAAACCTAATCATAGTCCAGCGTGCCATTCTATGCTTTGGCTTATATCGCGACTTACGGCACTTGAACATCATGTGACTTCTTTCAAAGCGTAAACCTTATACCTTACTACCCACCCATAAGCATTCCAAACCCGAATATTTAGAAAGCACCCGCGTCGTAAACCCTCCTCCTGGAACTGTTTATAAATAGCCGAAATGTTGCAAAGCGGAAACTTTAGTCCAAGCCTGAAGAACAAAGGCTTGGCTTCCTTCTTTGTGCCATGAATAGTAGCTTAGAGAGACGGGCGATAAATAAGTCCCAAGGAACACCTAAACACAAAAGCTGTCTAAGTATCCTACCTACGTACTTCCCTACCGAACCTCTACGAAGAATAAGAAGTTAATAAATAAAATTCCTCTTCTAATCTGAGTCATTCTAGCTAGGCTATAGCTGAACTTGAACAAAGGCTCAATCAACTGTTTCACGGAGTAATGTATGAATGTATGAATCGGGGCTAAGATTTCGCATGATTCAATGAAACAAAAAGTGGTTCAGTTTTTCTTCTCTGAATCTCTCTCCGACTATTGTTTTCCCGGACTTGAAATGGGATTCAGGAAAACAGGTTTTTTCCTCTCCGAATTCCTTGAAAGAAGCAAGGAAAGATAATGGAAAAACTATCCCAGTTCTCGAGGGTACTAAATCATGTCAGCAGCGACTCTCGTAAGTCTGCAAGGACGGATCTATGACTCTGTCTTACTCCATGTTACGTTTTACAGAGAATATGTTTTTCGAAAGTGTTAGTGGATTGTCATAACACCATACCACCGACTCCCTCCCTCATCCATCTCTTGAGCCGACGACACGAATGGCTGAAAGATTCAGGGGAACGTATCAAAAAATGAAAAATATATCAAAAGTGAAAGTAGACGGTTTTTGGGATAAAAAACAGGAGTTTCTTCACGTGGAAATGTAGAAACACTGACCCAGATCAAGCCCTTGGCATGTTTTTCTATCTTCTGGCATGTGTTTTGGAAAGGCTGAAATGTCGACGTGGGTTTACAATTCATGTAAATGTACGTGAAATATTTGAATATTTCCAAATCCAACTCACCGATGTCCATAATGTGTCGATAAGTTTCAGTTTTACATGTAGGTAGATGGCTGAGGTGCATACAAAAGAGTGTTATTCACAGGTTTTAAACCAACCTGTAAATTTTAAAGTTGAACTCGCCGACATGTTTATATAATGTCGACAAGCTTCAGAACTGAAGTAAAAAATAGTACTTGAGATGGGATACAGGGTGAAAGGAACTTTCCAGTCAATCGAGTCACCCCAGGTGATCCGTTTCTCCCCTAACCCAATCACACGAATCGGTTCAATTTAATCCCAATTTACCCCACCTTGATGCCCTTATTGATTGAGAACAGAGAGCTAATAATAAAAAGATGAAGTTACCTCCATTGACACAACACAAACATAATCAATTACAGAGAAGCGTCCGCACAATGAAGCCTAGCTTTGGTTGCATCCCCATATGGATTCCCCATCATTGACGAGAATTTCGCCATTATTTTTGCTGACGTTTCCCTTCCTTGGTGGCTCCAAGTATCAATAAGTTGATGTCCCTTACGTGCTTTCTATACATGTTTTTTATGGCCAACTATCGAGTTATGAACCATTATGAACTGTTTTCCCTTAGTCTGTTGTAAGTTTTTGTCCATTAGTTCCTTGGTTTTTTGTGTTGGAAAGTTTTGTCGGGGTTCCCCGGCCTGGAGCCTATATATATGTTTAAGGTTGAGGAGAGATAATAATTTTGGGAAGGATAATAAGTTGAAGTCATTAGTAAATTATGGTCTTGTCCTTATCCCGCATTTCATATCAGTCGATGAGATTTCCTTTTTGCTTCGTCGAGCAAAGTTTTCAAGAAACTCGTTATTCGTTCTATTAGGCCCCAAGGCCCCAGGGGACTGACTCTGTTCCTAATACGGAAATATATATTCCACCCTTCCTCTCCTAGCAGAATGAAAAACTTTATGCATTAATTTTTAACTCTCTCTCAACTGTTGACATCCCGAGGAAACCTTGTTTTCTCCGAATTATTTCCTAAGAGATATAGGACGTATTTAAATTATTTCCCTGTCCGGCATTCTTCTACTTCTTCCCAGAACAAATCGAAATAAGTTTAACCTCCGAGGCACGGAACTTCCTGATTATTATTATGATGCTGTAATGAAGTTAGTTGTTGAAAGTGTACAAGATGAAGTACTACTTGTAAACCATTCTTTGTCTTGTGATTAAATTTTGATTAACTTTTTGGTGTGGACTTTAAACAGGTGAAGAATGAAGTGTCGGTTCTGCTCACGTCCCTCCTTGCTCGCCTTACTGCGTTGGAGAAGTTCGAGTCCATTTTGCAAAGACTGAGTGCGGAGTCTATACCGCTGAGCCAGATCTCGGCGTCGGTAAGTTGGGTGAATTTTGAATGTTTTTTGTATGTACCAGAAATTAAGTGGAAACGGCTAGGTATGAATCGCAAATATTTGTATAGTATAATCCTTTGAAATGTCAAAGATTAAGGACGTTCATTTGCCAGAATTAAGAAAATATTGTTGTAATTTACTCTAGTTTTAAAATGGCCCTAGTACGACACAACTTATCCAGTGGCCGTTTTTGCAGTGAGAATTGAGATATGCATTCTATCATCATTTGAATTCTAGCACAATTTGCAGATATTTTTACAGATTTGAAAAAAATATAAAAAGACAACGCAATTTAACTGCTTCAAAAAATTTAAAATTCTAAAGCTTTAACTTGATGGTAACAGCAATGTATTCCTCCGTGTACTTCGTTTCACAAAAATCTTCAATTTGAATCTAAATTGGCTAGAGAAGAGTGAAAATGCAACAAAGAAATCTAGTAAAGTTGGATCGAAGGTTCCGTGTCAATGTCAAAGGTTCAATTAACTGGTTTCAAATAAATAACATCTTTGCAGAAAATATCCAATCCTGATCTGCAGAGGTTTCATTCCGTGTGAATTTTGGAATGAATTTGGGGCTTCCATTGTGAAAGAGTTTTCGAGACTTTCGGGTTGCGAATAAAAGGAAAGCGAATATAGGAGTACCAGGCTTATATTCTACTAAAAATTAAGTTTCTCGGAGGGTTGGATGGTTTGAATGGATGTTTTCGGAGCGTGGCGTGGGTGCCTTGGATTTTCGATCTATTATTGCAGTTTTATCATTCAAGATTCAAAATTAGATGATCTAAGGAAATTGTCATTTGTTGTGAAGTATTATCAGTAATTAGCATAAGATTAACTTCCCATGAAAAACATCTGCTTAATCCAATCCACCGAGATCAGAGGATCTATTTAATTATATTTTTTTTAAAGTTTGTCCATATTTTGATGCTTTAATCGCCGCAGGAAAAACATTACCAACTTAAAGTACATGAGTTCCCGTCACCATTAATTACTGCCTGCCACTGGGAATGTGAAAGTCTCATTAAAATTCGATGGAAATTGATAGTCATCCTTTTATTTTCCATCGAATTTTCTACTTATTTTTGCTGACCAGGAAGAGGTGAATTTTCCCGGAAGCAAATGTACGAATTCCACATTATAGGATTTTAATAATAAAAAATAGCGCAGTTTAACATTCAAAACTCGAACGAATAGAGAACTTTCTCATCTCTAGATCCCTAGCTCAGAGAATTTAATATTAAATATGGTAGCCTCAATTTTGCAACTTCGCGAGAATTCCATATTCCATTCAACTGTCAAGTTCTGGCATTTATGTTCGAGTTACAAATAAATCTATTTCTGTGTTATATCTGTTGTTATTTATGTACATATGTCTCATATAGGATGCTGTGGGAATAGGCGGGATGATTTAAATTCCCAAATTGTGAACAAATGCGATTATAAAGGAACTAGATAGGGAAGGGAGTGTGTAGAGAAATGGTGTTGATGATTTATGAGCCGAGTTATCAGATTCGAATTCTCAGCCGGCCGCCTGTAACGAAGAAAGATCAAAGGGACTTAAGCCAGAGATTTGGATGTACAAAGCCAGTTGTCTATTTCCATGTATTATTTTAACTTCAGTACTTCCTTAAATCCTCTCCTCTGCTTCTGTTACATAATGGGCTCCTTAGCTTTCTTCCATAAAACGCCGAACACTCTCCCAAGCCGTAAGTTCAAAGACTCAGAGGCTAGAGAAAGATATTCAGCAGTAAATCCAACCGAGAGTTTCAACGGCAAAAAACCCTTTGACCCATTTCCTTTGGTTTTGTAATCACAAAAAACGGAGTGGAAAACATCAATGAAAGTCAGCGATTTCACTTGCGAGGGGAATGGATAGGAGTTGTACTGTTAAAGATGTCGTTTACCCTTTTACATAGATTGTTAAAAGTTAGTGCTGCTCCACAGTGCCGGCTCGATTATCGTAAATAAAGGACGGTTTTTTGCACAATGATTAGATTAAGGAATTTGGGGCCGTTATTGGTTTACGTCCGTTGAAAGAGTGGGATGTGCTAATTTTCTAAATGTCGCAATACGACGCTTGAGTTTCGATCAAATTGGTAGGATTTGTAGTTTGTTAAATGCTCATGATTTCATTATAGTGTAATTGGCTTGTAAAAATTACCCACGTCAGTAGGGACTCACCTATATCTAATCCGTTCCTGGGGAACGGTATTCCGTTCCCCAAAAGGAACGGAAACCCGTGCCTGGGGAACGGAATACCGTTCCCCAAAATTCGGCAGGTTAAGTATTATGAAGTTTTCCGGCATCAAAATGCCAACTTTTGGCTTTTTCACTTGCCACGACCGAGCATTATAGAGCGCGACCATAGACCAAAAAATATTTTTACTGTATTCTACAGGTCATGAAAAGTGTGTTAGGAATTAAAATTTTAGGAATGTGCAACAGTCATTTGCATATAGTGTATTATATAGGCAACAGATATATGTGTTAAGCATCGATTTTTTTTAAGCGAGAGGCCTGGTTGATTGTTAAAAAAACAAAAATCTTAGAGCGAGGGGAAAGTAGTTAGGAAATGTGAAGAAAATTGAAAGACTTCAATTCATACTTCATGGGAACGGAATACCGTGCCTGGGGAACGGAATACCGTGCCTGGTTAACGGAATACCGTTCCCCAAAATTTTGAAGGAAAAATCGCATTTGGGGAACGGTATTCCGTTCCCCAATCTCAATTTTATTTCCGAATTTTGGGGAACGGTATTCCGTTCCCCAGGCACGGTATTCCGTTCCCGAGGCACGGTATACCGTTCCCCAGGCACGGTGTTCCGTTCCCGAGGCACGGTATACCGTTCCCCAGGCACGGTATTCCGTTCCTTTTGGGGAACGGGGAACGGATTAGATATAGGTGAGTCCCTACTGCACGTGACTTTGACACAATTGAGCTTTCTTTCAGAAATATTAAAAATTACAATAAATTGTTACCTTAAATTTAAATACGAACATAAATAATAAGTACTCGCAATAATTGTTAAATTGTTAGAGAACCACTAATTAATTATTAGACGAAACATGTAACGTAATTTATTATTAGACGAAATAAGTACAAGAATTTTTTATTTGTCAAAAAAGTTTTAAGAAATTGGATAAAACCTATTCATTAAACTGTAAAGTATTAAAGAAAGAGGTTTCTGTTTGTTGTTTGTTTTTAAAACTTCTTGAAATAACGCCGCTCCCCGAAATAACCCCTCATGTTAAGACGTTAATTTATTTCGGTGTTGACATATTATATAGTGGCATGAGTTAGTATACGTAAAGCATGTACTCCGGAAACGAAGGCAAAAGTCGTTATGATCGGGATCGGGAAGGTAGAATGATTTTGAGTAGTTTGATTTATTTGTTGGTGATTCGATAAAGTAGTCCCATTTTACGTGATTGTGAATGGGAATATAAAATCAATTGCGATTGAAGGAGAGCCAAAAATTCGGAGAGGAAAGGATTTATGGATAAATCGATAAGATGTAAAGTAGAGTTGATTGACAGAGTGAACTGATTCGGATCAACTTTCCCTCTCGCTTGATACCGATATGGAATAAGTTGGAGATCTTCTGAGGTAGCACTTTGAAATGAATGGAGATAGTAAAATACTTGTTCATTCCGATTTGATACTTTCCGAGATCTATTCCAATGTCCGGACAAGGTTCACCGGACACCCGGAATTTTTGACAATCTCCTGAAATTGCAATATCCTACTTCAACTTGAATTTTATTGCGAAATTGGATCTAGTGATGCGATTATGAGTAAAATATTATTGCAAAATTCCAAAATTGTAAAGTTGAACTCGTCGCTTGAATATACTAAAAACCTTTAGTTATGCCCATACAATATGGTTATGCCAAATGTGAATCATGGACAACAATTATGTTCAATTTCATTGGCAGTATCAAATATCCAAGCACGTTATGACATTGTTGACAAATGTCTAAAAAACAACGGATTTTGAGAACCCTATTTGTGTATACTTAGGCCGGACTGGGAAATAGTTGTAAGATGTTGGCAGCAAAAGTTTAAATAGGAGGGAGATTGAGAGAAAGTAAGATATTAGATACTTTAGGGCCGCTCATAAATCCCGTCAAATAGCATAATTTTTGGTGGAAAATCGTCTAAAAAGCTCTCTCTTATTCTGAATCAAGTCTAGTTCAACAGTGTTTTTGCGAGTTGATGTGTTTTTAGCGATGTGATTTGCGTTGGACCCAGTTAGTAAGATGTGCGGAGATCGTGAGTGGACTCCTCAATCCTTCAGTTCGATTGGAATAAGTGATTGAAAGGGCGAAGAGGGACTTTTTGCGGTTTCCATTTGGCTGGACGTGACCTCGAGCTACACTCTCCTTGCTTAATCCCACCAACTAGGAATACAAATAGATCACATTAGCCCCGTACACTCAGCACATCATTAACCGACACTATCTCTATTTCCAAGATCATTTTAAAATTTCAAATTTCGAATATGTTGCAATTAATTTAAGTCGACACAGTTTTTTGAATATTCAAATTCATAAGAGGTGGAGGCTTCTCCAAAGAATATACTTTAGCTCGCTGTCATGAGCGGTCGGAGTTGACATTGCCCCTACGGACTACGGCCCTGACCTTCTGACAAAATTCATGTCGAGTTCCTCTCGGTTCCTAATCTTTTCTCTGGTGCTTCTGGCATTCACCAATATTAGCTTTGAATTCCGTGACTATACAAAGGCTTCAGTTCCCTTTACAGAGGATCAATCTCCAGTTTCCTGCTTTTGTATCAAATGTCAAAATATGTACAGATCCGTGAGGAAACGGAGCATGATCTTTTGTCGGTGGCAGATGATGATGTAATATGTGTAGCTTGTGCCGACAACATCGATTGAGACAGAGTAGACCAGAGTACTCTGTTTTCAAAGCCTCCCGATTTCGGTGTCAATTACAATTGTTTGACGAAACGGACTCGTCAGCAAGGTTACTGGGCTGGATTCCTTTGAATTCCATTTAAATTTGATTGTGTAAACCTGTTTTTCATTCCATCTATGAGTTTTATATGATATACTCATTATATTTAGCTCCATAAAGAGATGAACGCCTTCATAATCAACCTACCGTTAGAACTGTAAATTGTAAATATTTATAATTTCTCATTCCATCTACGATACTTAGCTACATGCGTTTGATATGTTATTTTTTTTCACCAGGCTCCTCTTCAACAAACAAACCCAAAGACGCTCCGTCGTCTCAGCTTTCCCCAAAACATTTGGATTGAGATTGACCCAAGAGGGCCCAAGGGGTCCCTTTCAGATCTGATCCGATTTCTTCATTAGAATTTACAATGGTGCCCCCGCCGATTTTATGGAGATAAATGAGTTCCCTTTCAGTTCTGAGTTTCGTAAGACATACGTGGCTTGGGTCCTTAAACCATAAGCTGGTACTGATGATGAGGAACTGTAAATTGCTCTCGATCCGAAAGTATACATACGTTACGTAGAATCCACCTACATAATAAATTGATAGTTGTAGCCTTCTAAAAACCCTAGTGGGTCTTTCGGGACAAGTAAGGTGCTGGGCGACTGTAGCCCTAGAAAGAGGTATATATTGAGAACTAATTAGAGTTTTTGTTTGATGTGTGTCTCTGTTTTATATTTCCAGCCGACGGTGTTGGCAATTTGTCCGGATCCCAATCTCCTGGCCGAACAATTAACTCACATTGAGCTGGAACGGTTTTACTTCATCGGAGCTCAGGAATATATCCAAGTGAGGCTCAAGGAATTCAATGAATTCATTTCGTGACGAGAATCCCTACAACTCTCATTACCTTCCTAGATAACCACCTTCGACAAGCTTAGGCCCAGGAATGTCCCTACTATTACTTTAATACCTACTCTTCCACCTCGACTACCAAAACTAAAACCTTAGGAATAGCAAATCCACCCATGTTCGTAACTATGAAACCCAACACCTTCAACCCCCCTCAACTAATTTATCAGTCCAGTGATTAACGAAATTAGAAATCCTTCCCACAACCTTCGTCCGGAATACCAAAAAATGTCCACGTTACATAAACTGAAACTAGATTCATTTCAATACCTCTTCCTTGTTCCTAATTGAAATCCATGTGCCGGTTCATTGATCACTTTTAAAATTTGAAGCCAACAACGCCGGATTTTTTTTAAATTGCAAACCTCCTGGGAAACTTTTTGGCAGTTTCGTAGTTGAACTCTAAAATGCAAAGGATGGACCGGGTTCGAGTTTTGTGATCAATGAAGCCACTCGTTTGGTTCAAATCATTCGGTTCAAATTCCATCAATTCCCTTTATGTCATTTAGATTGAAATTCTTTGGCTAAAGTTTGCTGGATTTTGAACTTGGTTTTGTGTTTGCAGGCCTTTTTAAAAGAGTCGCCAAGTTCGATGAATGGAGGGGACTTGCGAGGAAAGGAGCTGAAGAAAAGTCGGTTGGAGTCGTACGTTGAATGGTTTCATCACTTGGGTCTTATCGTTGCCACGGATGTTTGCAAGGTAAGACCATAATTTTAAGACATTATAGATGCGATATAAGTTTCTGCTGGGGACTGCAATTAGCCCGGTTTTTCAGAGAGTTTTATTGGTTATTTTCAAGTAGTTAAATTGTGAAGTCAAGGGGAAAATTGACCCTAGATGCAAAGAGGTAAACAGTTCTCACGTTGATGTCGTTAATCGTTATGCACAGACTCGATTGGAAATAGGACTGATAGAATAGAGGATCGACATTTAAAAATCCCTAATTAGTTCGTATTATTGCTCAGTGGAACTACCAGTAGTTCTTATTGGAAGTAAGGAGTGCTGACTGGAAATGTGAGATGATTTCTGAAAGTTCTGAAGATGGAAAATATTCATAAGCGCAAATGGTTAAGAATTCAAAAGCTACAAACCCAGGATTGCTTGACAACCAATTTCTCCGGCGTCCCAGGAAAATATTTCCTCCATTTTGGAGGAAATTAATAAAGGAAAATGTTTTTAGAAAATAAATAAAAAGGTCATGGATAAAACTCTAAACAAGGTATGATGAAAATTGAATGCGGTTTGATCCGCCCTCGAATAATTTGGGCAATTGTTCACGCTCAACGAAAATATTATTAGAAAAAGTTTTCTACCTCGACCTGTTACTGTACTATATACATCATATGACCCTGACAAACTAGACATTATTGTCAAAAACAACAAGACTTGGTACATCAACAAGAGGAATTGGTACATCAACAACAAGACAGGTACAACAACAACAACAAGACTTGGTGGGGAGACCACTAAAAGTTGGGCAGGGTCCCACATGTTGTGCGGGCGTATAAGATCTGATTTATATTCCCCCCAGGCTCGGTACACTACCACTACCTACCTTGCATAGCTCGGTCCTCTAACCTAAAAGTACCTTACTAACCCAAATAAACTTTTTGTTTACATTTTGGCGCCTACCGACGGTGCAGCGACGGCTCAACGATATACAACCAAATATATGGGATATTACGAACAGAAAAGAGTTGGGTAATTTTTAGGCCCTGGTTCAATAGAAGAACAGCAAAAATGCTTTATTTGTATCTAGTTTTCGCAAGATATCTCAAGAACGGTTTAGAGATTTGAAAATATGGTTATAAATTTGCCCTCCTTAATAAATTTCAAACAAACATATGCATCACATTTTACACATTTATCAACGTGTAAAGCGAATAAAAAATAAAAACGCAAAAAATCCCGGTTTTTATCTGGTTTTTGGGGTTTCTCTCAAAAACCCTACTATGACTAGCGGGTTTTTATTGCAGATTCGGAATCGTTGCAGAATTTGTGACAAATATGTTGGAAGTTGGAATTAAAAACAATTGACTCGAATAAATATGTTATTTTAATAGGGGTATACTAATGATGCACTGATTACAAATCCATTACGAAAAAATAATAATAAGCAAGGTCACAATGCGTTCAGTTTCCCAGCATGCCAGCTGTCGTGTCATGTATATACCTCGGGTATATTTATCGTACTTGCTTTACAACCCTTGGGTCAAGACACTAGACGTCAAACAGTGTTGTTGCGTCTAAAAACAAAAATCTCAACATGGTACTGAACTGGAGCCCGGTGGAAGCCAGAATGGCCATACCGGTTGTAGTAACTTCCTTGTTGTTAAACAATCTCACTCTTGATGAATTTTCGACATACAGTCGGGTTCTAAGGAGAAGTGATCGTATACTAAGCATTGCTATTGGCGAAGGTGTGAAACAAGAAAAATACGATTATGTAATAATTGGGGCGGGTT
Organism: Desoria tigrina; assembly: GCA_906901685.1. Classification (NCBI taxonomy): domain Eukaryota; kingdom Metazoa; phylum Arthropoda; class Collembola; order Entomobryomorpha; family Isotomidae; genus Desoria; species Desoria tigrina. The sequence goes on from CAJQTU010000007.1 coordinate 2,599,721, forward strand.
CGGCGGGAGCAGTTGTGGCCAATAGGCTCTCTAAGTCTGGCAAAACGGTACTGTTGCTGGAGCGAGGTGGGGATCCAAATCCAGTCAGTGATGTTCCTTACGCAATCACTACAATTTCCGGAACTGATATGCTAGTTGTGTACCCAAGCGTTCCACAATCAAGCTCCTGTCTTGAAACTAAAGGAGTAAGCATACATTCAAAGTCCAATACAAATAATGAATTTGAACACTCTTAAATACGTCAAGAGTTTACAGCGTTTTTTTTAAGTTTCCTTATATTTATCAAAATGTAAAAAAGATGGCGTTTTTGCCTAGAGGCATCTAAAAACTGAACTAGAAAACCTTGTCTAAATAAATAATTAAAAGTATGTACTGTTGTTTTAATTCTCCTGTTACCCAGGATTGAGTTTTTAAGATATGGCAATTGCATTTCCTAATAGCGGTAGTATATTTTAATATTATAAAGATTTGCTATATCCCGCGCGGTATCGCTCTCGGAGGCAGTAGCTCTGTAAACGGAATGCTGTACAGCCGAGGCAATGCCAAGGATTACGACCGATGGGCAAATTTTACGAAGGATCCGATATGGAGCTCTGCAAGTGTTACAGTCGCGTTTAAGGCGATTGAAACTTATCACGGTTGGTGGGACAAAACCCCAGGTATTTAAAAATATACTGAGCAGCTTATTTTACTTGAACGTAAGTGTTAAACTTGATTTTTTATCTGGAGGTCCAACTCATGGAACGAAGGGGCAAGTGAACGTTGAAAAGATGCATTTTTTGCCAGGCGCGGATACATTTTATAGGGCCGCAGCTCAAAGTGGCTATTCTATTCGGGATGTCAACTCCCTTATGACGCAGAATGGATTTTCTAAAATGGATCATAATATGAAACATGGGATTCGATGGGGAACCTACCACGCATTTCTTGAGCCCATTTTGGGGAGGCGAAATAATCTGAACATTTATCGCTATTCTCGGGCGACGAAGGTTAGAAATACGTATTAGAAAATGCTGGTACATAATTATCATTCAATTTTGTGTATTTGTACACTTCTGAGCTCCGACAATAGGGAATTTCTCAGATCAGATTTACAAATTGCAATTTTTCCCTGAAGATCCATTTCGATGACAAAATTCGAGCTAAGGGAGTGACGTACAAACGACATGGGAAAACTCACTATGCAGCAGCTAACAAAGAGATCATCCTTTCGGCTGGTGCCTTCGAATCACCGAAACTGTTACTGTTGTCCGGAATTGGCGCACAGAAGCAGTTGGCGGAATTTGGGGTAAAGTGGATGATTTAGACAATTTGTTGTGTACCGAAGCGTTTTAAATTCCAGGTTATATAGGTTTTAGTAACCCCTGTTTTTTCAAGAATTAATATATGAACAGTTTTTAAACCTGTGCGTCTTTAAAATAGAAAAAAACAAGGTGTTTACAAAAGCCAACATATTAATTACAATTTTACCGTACATGCAGATTCGGAATGTGCTTAACCTGCCATCAGTTGGAAACTATCTTCAAGACCACTTAGGAGTAAGATTGCCTGGTTTTTTGGTAAATAATTCTAGTGGTAACACAACCTACAAAACCCCAGCGAATGTTCTAAAATTCATTAGGAAAGGTGCAGGTAAATTGAGCAACTTTGTTGAACGCATCTCTCTGTTTGAAAATCAACAGTGCATTTATTTTTTCGAACATCAAAGGGCCTTACCAGTGGACGGGTAGCATTGATAGAGAAGGTCCTATCCTGATTATGGGTTATATCTCAAGCAAAATCAACCAGGACAAATCCTGGCCAGATATCTTTACTCAAATCCACCAAAAAGTTATCGACGAAGAAGAAAATTTGCTTACGGTTAAAGTATTTTTGGGAAGGCCGGAGCAAAGAGGGACTATAAAATTAGCAAGTTCAAATCCAGAAGACAACCCCTTAATGGATCCACAAATTTTTGACACTCCTGAGGATCTCGATCGAATTGTGGATGGTAATTATATTTATTTTAATTAAACAGCAATAAACATGGCACTCGAAGTGTATATTAAAGGAATCAGCGTGTATGTTAAAGGAATCAGCGTATATGTAGTCAAAACCTGTAGCTCTTTCTTCCACTATATGAGTTGTACCTGTCTTTTTTTGCTCAAAGTCTTTAAAAGTTCTCGTAACTTTTAAATCGATTGTTTAGAATAGCAATTGTCCAAAACCTTTGAGAAAGCTCAACCAACCCAGCCCGGTGTCATCTCTAGATTCGAATTTTGAGCCACGAATTGCTGTGCAGTTGTACAGTTATTGTAATCGACAAGACGAAAAGATGGAGTTTGATCTATGATTGGAGCAACTTGAGATTTCTGTTAACACGCCAACGTGAACGGTTCCAGTAGAGACAGACAACATTGTCTTTTGACTTGTTGGGACTTTGACACGCCCTGATTTTCCACATTATGCATTAGTAGCACGGTAACATGATTTCGACGATGAACTTAAATTCATTATTGACAGGGATCGTGGAAATGACTAACTTGATGCTAAACTCCCGGGTTTACAAAGCGCTGGGGATACGATGGAACGACAAAGAGGAAACATTGTCAGAGTGTGATGACTTTGAATTTGCTACAAGAGATTATTGGGGATGTTATGTTAAAATTAAATCCTACTCGGATTATCATCCCACATCTACATGTCGGATGGGGCGTAGTCGTTCCAACGCTGTTGTTGATTCAAGATTAAGGTAACGAATGAGGAGGAATTTGACATAAATTTGTAAAATCTCAAACTTGGGGCATCAGCGTATTTGTTTCAAATCTTAAAGTGGTCGCTGCCTTTACCAAATATGACTGTCAATAGATAAATGGACTGTAATCTTACTATGGACACTATTTGGGTGTCAAACGAGTTAAGGGCTGTAATCTTGCAAATAGACTAATTCGACTATGCTGATTACGAAAATCATAATTTTAGCTCTGCCAATTGAGGTCTAGTGGGTCAAAAGTAGGTGGGAAGGTCAGAGACCGCGCAGTTTCAGCTAAAAGTTAGCAGTGGCGAGAAGGGGGGAAGGAGGAGAAAGTCGAGTTTTCCACTTTTTCTCGCGAAACCGATCAGAAGATAGGGCGCTAACATTGGAGCACCAGGAAAATAACATTGCCCTGGTATTAGGATTTTCACGAAAAGTGAACGGGGGAATACTATAGGAAAGTCAAAACTCACGCCCGTTTTTTGACCTTCCCACCTACCTTTGACCCACTAGACCTCAATTGGCAGAGCTAAAATTATGATTTTCGTAATCAGCATAGTCGAATTAGTCTATTTGCAGGATTACAGCCCTTAACTTCTTTGACACCCAAATAGTGTCCATTGTTAGCGTTCGGCATTCGTTAGTGTGTGTTTATTAATACAAAATATTTTAATAGAGTTTTTGGAACCACGGGTCTTCGAGTCGTTGACGCTTCTGTGATGCCGTATGCACCGAATGGACAAACAAATTTCCCTTCTATCATGGTCGGAGAAATGGGATCCAAAATTATTCTAAATAAGATCTAAAAATATTTGTTATTGTTACTATCAGTCATATTATGTCATTTTGTATGTATTTAATACTTATTAATATTAATCTCCACCATATACGCATGAAACGTCTCAACCACAATAAAATCATAACAGATAATATTATGAACAACTGTTCACCACAAACTTGTAACGAATAAAATCATTGACGATAAAAACAATTGCAATTAAATGAGTCATCGTTCAATATTCATAAATCCAAATATTTGTGTAATTACAAATAATTTGTATCACTTATGTGAGCGTTGTTATCTGAACGCAGTTAGACGTCGCGTAACCTTATTGATGTTAGTTTTATTGTTAATGAGATATATAAGTGAAAGGATCTGTTTCCTAAGATAATTTACGCATTTATTCTTGATAGAAGCAGGAACAATACAATTTGGATTATGACAGAATCATAGATGTGTGAAAATTAATGCTAATTGATCAATTAGTTTATGTGCTGGACAACATTTGCCATTTACGCTTTATCATTTACTGTTGATCAACTGGATCTTGCTCAATATTTGGTTAGGTCAGGTTTTGCTAAGGTGAAGGATAAAGGTCCCCTAATCCACCCTCTGTCGGTATGCCTGACAGTTTGCACTTCATCATTCCAGCCTTTGCTTCGAGGTTTTTGACAATGCTTGATAAATAAGACAATGATGTTTATGTGACAAAAACCCAATAAGTTGGCTCTCTCTGACCCCCAAATGTATTAAATTGCACATTGCTGACTGTACTAAAATTTGAAAAATTGAAGTTTTTGTCTTTCAATGAGTGATGGAATCCAGAATGCTAAAATACAATGCTTCGCGTCTGGTCTGGACTCGAACTTTCAAACTGTGAAATATTTTGAAGGTAATTATAAATGACCTTACGTGGAGGCAACATGCAATTGATAGTTGCGTAGGTTAAATGTCAAGGGATATCAGGTCAAAGATCGGCATTTTTCGTTTAGCATTATTAATTTTTTGTAATACATTGCTGAAAAGTTACGTTCAAGTGCGTTTCAACGATGTATTTGGCTTCACGCCATATGGTTGGGGAAATATGAAACTACCCTAACACTCTACAAGTTGGACGACATGACAAATGTAACATGACGTGATGTTTCATTTTCACAGTGTCTTGACGTTTGTTTAAAGCGGTTTATTTTATCCCATGCTTCATGCATGTGCATTGTAAGAGTTTGTATTTTTTAAAAGCTTCATACAGTGTATTAGTGGATGAGATCTAAACCTGTCCCTATTGGAAAATCTATGTATGGTATGCGGGGAAGCTCCATTCATTCATAAGTATTTCTCTTTAAAACATACTTTGACCATCCGAATTTAATAAACCTACTTGAAATGGCAATTTCCCGTGCTACCCTTAAAATCCCTGTCAAAGATCATTTGTACAATCCAACCGGCCAATCTTGAAATGCTTTTTCCCTCACTTTCCTAGCTGGGTTTTAGCCCGAAGCCGTATTGTTTTAAAATTAAGGGACGATGATGGCAAGGTGTTTCTTTGTGAAATAGTTGGTAGGTAGAACTTATAGACTTGGCTGTTGGTAGAGGGACTGATTGAGTGTTCGAAACCGAAAGTGCTTTCCCAGTAATTAAATTCCGCTTGAGTAAATGGGAGTACTTGGTGAGTGTTCCGTCTCCGGAGGCACTTTCTCTGTAACGAGGTCAGAGTTCTGCATAATTGAGAATCGATAGGGAACAAAGGCAGAGCAACACGTCCTCTCTTCACCTTAATGTCATCATTCCCTCAAATAACCTGGTTATTTTCATATGGCTTACTATAGGTTAATTTTTAGGTTCTCCTACACCTTACACTCTCTTTGAATGTTCTACACCGGAAATACTTGTCAAATTAAGTTCCTTAATTTAACATTCAAAATCGGAGAAACGAGCGTTGCTTAACTCAGTTGATACAGGAGAAAACCCTTAATGTGAATACTGTATCTGTCTGTCTGTCCTTTGGGTTTGATATAAGGTGCCAACTGTGAGGGTTGTGTTTTCAGTGTTTTTTTTAATCACAATTTATGGATTGTCTCCCACCGTCTGATAACGTTTGTATTTAATTCTTCGATTTTTAGAGAGTAAATTACATTCCATATTATGGACAACGACTTTCAACGTTTCTAGGTTCAATTCAAACGTTTTGCTTTGGTTGAACCCCTTGGTTTCATCCCATTTGCTAGTGTATTTAATATTCGAGATTAAGACGCCGGCATGCGGCAGGTTGTAACTAAAGGCTTTAAAGGGATAGCCTTCTCTTTAAATTTTTAGAGCTGAGGATTTCCTCAGCTACCTAGAAAATATGTTTATCCAAGTTAATGGTCCCTGTCCCTACAGCCGCTAGCCAGTAATAAAAAAATATTACACAGAATAAACATATCCGGCTGTATCGTTGCCAACTTCGGCTTCGTCAATGTTCTTGTGCCTTGAATCTTTAATTTCTGTTCCAGAATAGAGTGGATCAAAGCACAAAGGCTTGAAATTTCAGAGGATTTAATAATAAATTATGATTATAAAATATTCCAAAGAGCCGGAGGAGAATTCCAAAGACCTAAAGTTGGTTTTAATTATAAATTGACTTTCTTAGGGCTTGTCACAAGAAATATCTAATTAACGAATCGAAACTGATTTCAAAACATTCTAGACATTTACGTTTATCGATTCACCAAAGAAATCCAGAGAGGATATCAAATTCCAGTTGACTAGGTTGACCGGTTGTTAAAAAAAAGTGATTTTAAATCGTCAAGAAAACGATAAGGAGGAGAAACTATCATCTCTGACTTCCGAATAGAAACTGATAATATATTTGACATTATTTTTGGAGACAAGAAAGCGAAATGTAGCTTTTATCATCTGATTTTCAATATAAAACGATTTTTAAAAGGGAACGGAGTTTTATGCATCATAGGGCCTTATTGTTCCCAGTTATTGAATCCCCCCGATCCTTCTGATGATAAGAACATATAAAAAAGGGTTTATGAAATGGAAGTTTTATTTAATAATGTGTCGGCTTTTGCAATTGGTTTCTTTCTGATGTTACAGACTGGGAAGAAGAAGCTCCGAGCCCGTTGCCTTGAATTTTGGGTGGAGGTGGCCCGAGAGTGCTTTAATATTGGCAATTTCAACAGCCTAATGGCCATCGTTACGGGTCTCAACATCGCTCCTGTCGCGAGGCTCAAGAAAACCGTAAGCACACTTGTTCACACTTTATTACCAAATACTTGTTCCGATAGATAGTTCAATGATTCAATACTCTACGGTCATTTAAACCAGCAAAGAGGGCTTTGAAAACCAATACAAAATGCAACTATCTTCCGGTCCTAAAAGTCGTCCTGATTTTTACTGATTTCATTACAGAAAGCTATAGAACCGTAGTAAACTAGCTAATAAATAGGATATTCTTCGAAATTTTACAGAAATGTAGTAAAAAATCGCCGATTTAACAGCTTAAATTGTTGTTGAAGTTGGAGCCGTGGTATAAGATTAAGGTTAGATGATGTTATAACTTGTGGAGATGAACGGGTTAAAAACGCTATTAATACTACATCATGTAGACCCCTACTAACCCGAAGCAATTCAGCATCTTCTCATCTCTCAATACTTTCCCCGAAGACTTGAAGAGTTACGACTACGAGATCATAACCATTATTTCAGCCGTGTATTCAGGGGGTTGGTAAGTTGCGAAGGAAGCGGCGAAATAGGGCTCATTTAATTTGTTATTCCGTTAAGTTGTTATTGTTATTATGAGTTTTACGAGAAAAGTTCGGGATAGAGAAGGTGATTTAGGAAGCTCGGGGGATGTAATTTAGGAGAACATGTGTTCTGCTAGTTAACTTCTAGTCCCGAGTCTCCGAGCATAATCATGCGGTATATATAAGGAATAATGGAATAATAGTCGTCGACGATAGGGAGATAATTTAGGTCCCGACTAATGAGTTGGGAAGTGATTAACTGACTCTGGAATTATTATGATTATGAGATGATGACAGGGGCTGGTTGGGGGGTTTTATGTGCACGCGTCAGGCAGGGCCAGGGTGCTTGGGATTGACTAATTTATCGTGGTTTTTAATGAGATTTGAAATTGGTAATTCCAGTGGGGGAAGATGAGCTGTGACCTCCTCTCCTCTTTGGAGAACCATATGGATCCGTCCAACAACTTTGCCTCGTACCGGAGTCTTCTTCAGGTGATTTAACCGTTCCAAATCGCTATTAATCTCTTGCAACGCGTAGAGCCGTTTTTGGCTGATACAATCGGCATTTCGGCACAATCGCGTCATTTGGCCATGCAATGAGAACGTATCGCCGAGAAGGGAGTATTTCAGCTTAATTTATTCAAATGAGGATTTTAATTGCTGGAATTGTGAGGGAGTAATTGTAATCAATCAAGAATTAAGTAATCGATATTCTAATATCTAATATTTTTAAACTTTCGAAAGAAATTGCCCTATTTAAAAAAATGGGTTTCAGAGATGCTTATAATAAATAAAATAGCGGAATCTTATATTTAAATTTTAAAATAGTTCTATCAGAGGCTTGTATCGTTTCAAAGCCTCAAACTGATTTAGGAAAGGGGTTGTTGTGTTTCAGGGAGTTCAAAATCGAGAATAATGACACTTCAACCAAAATAGCAAAGGCTGCCGATGTTATTGAAAGGCAATTTTATAAAAACTGTCCGAATTACAATCAGCATCTCAGTAAACATCCCATGAAAGTTCAGTTTAATATTTCGGTTTAATTGACCCTTAAACCATGTCCTAGTTAATTTTTCTCCGGTATTGTTACCTCCATCCATCCATTAAAAGATATTGAAGACACAAAATCGAAGACTAGATCTTACGAATCCAATTTCCATTAAACTTTCTCCTTCCATCAGCTCGAATGGTATTAATAAACCCTTTCTACTAGCTGTTTCGATAGTATTCTAGGAGCGTCTTCCTTTGATTTCCCAGTTCCCTATTTCTTCAATGCTTGGTTATGGTTATATGGAAAGTTATGAGATTGTAAATGTGATACGAAGAGTAGACTGAGAGGCTGACGAATTCTATGGCCGAAATAGAGAGATTCGTTGTCTTCGAGAGTGGATTGGATGATGGATTGATTTCTGTTGGTTTTAGTCAGCAATTTGGCATTCCACAACTCCTCGAGATGGAAGGCAGAAAGTAGTGATCCCCTTCTTCTCTCTCCTCATAAAGGACCTCTACTTCCTCAAAGAAGACTGCATTTCTCCGTAAGGATCTCCGTCCTTGATTATGATTAACTAACGGCATTCAATACATTTATGATTTTCAAGCCTTTATTTACGACTTACGAGTCAATCACACTAATGACACCCTTTCATTTGCACAGCCTCCCGAACGGGCACCTTCAGTTTGAAAAATTCCGGAAGCTGGGCCGACAAGTTGGGGAGATCATATCCTGGCAACAAGTCACGTGTCCCTTTCCTAAAGTACCCAGCATCATCCAGGCGATACAAACCCTTCCGACTATGCAGGAGAATGGTAAGTTTGTTTTAGAGATTTTAGTGTAAGACGGTGTTAGATTTTTTCATACAATTTTTAAGTTTAAGCCAAATCTGTAAATAATAATACCATTTAACAAAATCGCTTTTTCGCTGATAAATTGACTCGTAAGTTTATTATTTTGCTACGAATTTGAAAAATCAAACCAACCGAATCCTCATAAGAAGTTCAAGGAGTATGCAGGTATCATCTCCGACTTCTGCCTTGTACATGTCATGCATACATGGTTTCTTTGGCCCTTTGTCTCGTATTTCGTGAAATTCCTGAAATATTAAAAAAATTGCCTCATTTCTTCATAAATAATTACCCAGAATCTTGAATTTTAAAAGAAAGCGTCTCAAAAAGCTCCCTGAAATAAGAATAATTTCTATTAACTTAATATTTCATGGTCCGTCACTGACTGAGACCAGTATAGGAGCCCAGGGAAGTTATTCTACTTAATTGTACGTGTTGAAATCTTGTTAATTTGCAGCCCTACTCCTGGCCTCATTTGAATGCGAGTCCCCAACCGGAAGCCCCGAGAAGGAGATGTTGAAATCCGCCGTCCAGACGAAACTGTTGGAAGCGACCGAGAGCCTCCAGAACCTCTCGTTGCCATCCCCCAGCTCAAGTTCGATGTGCCAACAGGGGAGTCCCTTTGAAAACACAATCCAGAATTTATGTCAATGTCTGCCGGAATTCAGTCTCCAACACGGGGATATCCACTTAGAACCTAATACGCTTAATGGCCATGCTAATCCCGAAGATAACCCAGAAGGAGGGCAACAAGGCCCCTCCTCGTCTTGACAAAAGGAACCGGGCCGGCTGGTGTAGTGGAACTGGCTGTTCCTTAAGTTTGTTTGGGCTGAAAGCAATTAATCCGCACGACTGGACTCTAATTCGTTAAAATACAATCGTTCAAGTGTTAAGTGCCTTTTCCTCACATATTTGAAGATTGCTCATGAAGAACGGTTTCCCGGAGGAGCCTCTCTCTCTCTCTCCCAACAATATAAACTCTCGGAAAGATCGAAATTCGGAGTATTTATTATCGATCGGTTCTTGGTGCGTTCGCAGTCTTAGTTACATAGGAAATCGTTTACATAATGGGCCTGATGGGTCCGTTTCATATTTTAATACTTGTTAAACTGTTACTACAATGGATTTGTATTGAGAAAATAAAAGTAAATGGTTTGAATGTTCTTCAATGCACTTTGTTCACTTATTTATTTATTCTTATTTCTCACGATATCTGGAGTATATAATGAAATTTTGCAGTTCTACCCAATAATGCACACACTATTCTCTGAATAAAATGAATGTCTGAATCAATGACTACGAGGAGTCAGGACCAGATTTTATGGATTATCATAAATTATAACCCTTCGAGCCCCGGAGACATTAAGGGATTGGAAATCGCAAATTTTATTCCAACAAAAAAAAGTACAGGATGAATTAGCCCCATAATTATTGTAACATATTCAAATTCAAAACGCATCAGGATAATAATAATAATTGTAACCATAATAAGACACGGGGGATAAATGGAACAACATATCATAGCAAAAAGGAATAAACCGTTGCAAACGCACGTAATCAAGATGTGAAACCTCTCTGAATATACGAAACGAACGTTAACTCTACATTTTCACGTAATATAAGTTCGAACCAACAAAGTAAAATCAAACGTTTACTTCGGGTAAACGTTGCACGGTAATGCATATGACATGAATGTATTGTATGTAACGTCTTAGTCATCCTGTAAACTGTAATGTGTAGAAGGTGTTCGTTTTTTTAACATTGGGGTAAATGGGCCAACCCCTGGGGATGAGGTCGATTTCGCCCACTTTCGAACTACCCCTGCGTCCGTCTACAAGAAACTTGCATTAAAAAAATTGAAAAAGTTCAAGAGTTTTTTATTGAACGTCGACCGGGACGGACGGACGGACAAGCGCTTTTGATAAAGAGGTTTCACATCCTAAAATTTGGCATTCATTAATACATAATACATTGCTCAGCATATTAATCAAGGTAACAAATTATCCAATTACTATGGTTCAAGGATTCAAGGACATTTCAAGGATTTTAGCAATGTATGTCAGCCTCAGCAGATAACATGGTTTAAAAAAGTATCGTTCAAACCTGCGACATTCGGTAGACCGTAAGTTTTTGCAGCCAAACTTCAAATGATCTCAATCTCACTTTCGATGAATTTTCGAGCTACGGCAGGGTTCTAACTTCTAAGGAAAAGTGCTCGTCTTCAAACCATTGCGACTCGAGAGCGAGTTAATTTACCTGATTTCAAAACCTAGAATTAGTAGTCAATGCTATGGGGTGCCGGAAAAAATGGTCAGGAAAAAATGGTCAGGGAAAAAATGGTCAGGGAAAAAATGGTCAGGGAAAAAATGGTAAGGAAAAAATGGTCGACGGAAGAAATGGTCAAGGAAAAAATGGTCACGGAAATAATGGTCAGGAAATAATGGTATTATGAAAATGGTCTAGGAAGAAATGGTCTGACTAATAGCTTAAATTACAATGTTATAAAATATGATTTATTTAACACAATTATGCTATGCATTACACAGCTAAAATAAACAAGGTCACAATTCACAATTTACCTTCAGTTTCCCAGCATGCTTGCAGTCTTGTCATGTATATACCACTGTTATACCTTGTATTTATCGTACTTGTTTTTCAACCCTTTGGTCTAACCACTTGCTAGACGTCAGTTTTGTTGTGCCTAAAAACCTCAACATGGTTCTTAACTGGACCCCGGTGGACGCCAGAATGGCCATACCGGTTGTGGTAACTTCCTTGTTGTTGAACAATCTCACTCTTGACCAATTCTCGACGTACCGTCGGATTCTAAAGAGAACTGATCGTTTACTGAGCAATGCGATGGGCGACGGAGTGCCAAATGAAGAATACGATTACGTGATAATTGGAGCGGGATCGGCGGGAGCAGTTGTGGCCAATAGGCTAACTCGATCCGGTGAATTTACCGTACTTTTGCTAGACAGAGGAGGCGATCCAAATCCTGTAATCGATGTGCCTTTTGCACAGAGCTCAGCGTACGGGACTGATATGTTTGCAGACTACAAAACAGTTCCGCAATCATATGCATGTCTTGAAACAAAAGGGGTTAGCAAGCGTTTACACTTTAAAACATTTAATATCGAAGGAATGCATGGTTTGGTCAAATCAATTGTGTTACGAACAGATTTGTCATATGCTGCGCGGTATTTCTCTGGGAGGAAGTAGCTCAGTAAATGGAATGCAGTATAACCGATGCAATGCTAAGGACTACGACCAATGGTCAAATTTTACAAAAGACCCAATCTGGAGCTCTAAAAGTGTTACAGTTGCATTTAAAGCGATTGAAAGTTATCACGGCTGGTGGGACGAAAACCCCGGTATTCCATAATATATTTCAACACCTAATTGTTTCTACTTAAATTATCTTAAATTAACGTCCATACGTTGTCTGAACTCCGGAGGTCCTACTCATGGAACGGAAGGGGAAATGTACGTTGAAAGGATGCATTTTTTGCCTGGAGCGGATACATTTTACAAAGCCGCTGCACAAAGCGGTTATCCAATTCAGGATATTAACTCACTTATTTCTCAGACGGGATTTTCTAAAATGGATTACAATATGAAACATGGAATTCGATGGGGAACTTACCATGCATTTCTTGAGCCAATTTTAGGGCGAAGAAATCTGAAAATTTATCGCTATTCTTGGGCAACTAATGTTGGTGTAACTTCATTTTTTTAAACTCTTGAGCTGCGAATATTGTATATTGAGATCGTAAATAGTTATAATTTGCTGAAGATTCATTTCGATGACAAAATCCGAGCAACGGGTGTGACGTATAAAAGACATGGGAAGACGTACTATGCAGCCGCTAACAAAGAGGTCATCCTTTCGGCCGGCGCTATTGATTCGCCGAAACTGTTACTATTGTCCGGAATTGGTTCCAAACGGCAATTGAAAGAACATGGGGTAAAATCTTAAATTAAAAGTAAATTTATTTAAATTAAATTATTCGTATATGAAAAATAAAAATTGGTCAACCAGGAAAAAATAAGCTATCAAACATATATTATCATGTAATCAGTTTTCGAACATTTTACAATTTTAATAAACGCAGATTCCAAAAATACTTACCCTTCCATCAGTTGGAGAGTATCTTCAAGACCACGTCGGTTTAGCCCTGCCTCATTTTGTATTAAATGCTTCATTTGGAAATTCAAACTACAAGACCCCAGCAAATATTATGAATTACATTAACAAAGCTTCAGGTAAATCCTGATTGTATTTTTTTTGACGGAAGCATTACTTTGGTCAATCAATAGTTTAGTATTATTTTGATATTCTCACAGGACCTTATCAATGGATATCGTACTTTAATCCATTCGCTCCAATCATGATAATGGGATATATCTCAAGCAAGAGCAATCGAGACAAATCCTGGCCGGATCTCCAAATCTTTATGGAACATCAAGTTATTGACAATGAAGAAACGGTGACGTTTGAAGTGATTTTAGTAAAAACGGAGCAAACTGGGACGGTTCGATTAAGAAGCTCAAATCCCGTAGACGACCCTTTGATTAATCCGCGAATTTTTGAGAATCGCAAAGATCTCGAACGTATTGTTGACGGTAAATTATATCATTGCTATACTTTTCGTAATCTAATCAACAGGATGTTATAGTAGGTATTTAGGTATTCTGAATCAAAACGAATAGCGAACCGAATAACCGAAAGAATGAAAATGAACGCAGAAACGGATTCCAAAAATATTACATCAAAATATTATTGACATTCCATAACGCAAAGCGCAAAGGGGTTTGCAGATATTGGTGTTGAAAATTCAAAAAATGTGTACGTAGGTAATACTAAAGACCGCTTTCGACCATTCAATTGAACTCTACAATAAAAGTTTGACCCAAAGGTAGATAGCCAGTTCATATTGGAAGGGTTTAATGTTAAAAAAATACTTGTTCAGATTTGATTGATAAGGAGAGGTTATCGAGTTATGCAAGGTATGAGGTACTGTTGATTTTACGCTAAGAATACTAATACAACATCCGTAAATTGGGACATCAATTTCGACAGCTCATTATGTGGATAAAATTAAATATATTAATATTAAAGTACTGAATGACAGGAATCGAGGAAATGGCCAACTTTTTTCTAAACTCTCCGGTTTATAAAGCGTTGGGAATACGATGGAATGACAAAGAAAAAAAACCAACAGAGTGTGACAGCTTTAAATTTGCAACCAGGGACTACTGGCGATGTTTTGTTCAAATTAAGAGCACAATGAATTTGCATCCGACATCGACATGTCGGATGGGGCCTCATCGATACAATGCTGTTGTTGATTCCAAATTGAGGTAACATTGTAATAACGTCTAGATTAAGAGTAAAATTTCAAATTTAAGAAATTGGGATATAAAAATTTACAAGAAAGGTTAGTAAAGTGGTTGTTTATTAAACTTTAATATTTTAACAGAGTTTTTGGAACCACTGGTCTTCGAGTTGTTGACGCTTCCGTGATCCCCTATGTGCCAAATGGAAATACTAATTTTCCTTCTATAATGGTTGGAGAAATGGGAGCTAAAATAATTCTAAATCAAATTTAAAAATATTTATTTTTGGAATTAATCATAGTGTTAGCGTGTAAAATTTTTTGAAGCTTGAATCTTTTATTAACGTACAGTATTTAAGAAACCTGTCCTAATAAATCAAGATATTTTTTAACCCTTACAATTGGATTATTATATTGCTACTTCCCGACTGTAATACATAATTAAATAAGAACAATCATATCATAAAATAATAAATTTCGATTATATACGACATGGTTTAGCCATGATTGTCCTTCAATAAATTTGGCCTTCCCATATTAATAATCATAATAATGCATTACGTAACCCATTAAAATGATAATCAAGGTAACAGTTCCTACAATTTCTATTTTACCAGTGTATTGCAAGTTATGAGCTATAAAAATACATTTAGTTCATTGGTGAGACATTGGCTAGACATTAGTTTTCACAGAAAAACGTTAAAATGGTACTGGATTGGACCCCTGTGGGGGCCAGAATGGTTATTCCGGTTGTAGTAACTTCATTGTTGTTAAACAATCTCACTCACGAACAATTTGCGATGTACAGC
Source organism: Desoria tigrina (assembly GCA_906901685.1). Taxonomy (NCBI): domain Eukaryota; kingdom Metazoa; phylum Arthropoda; class Collembola; order Entomobryomorpha; family Isotomidae; genus Desoria; species Desoria tigrina. The sequence continues at coordinate 2,614,960 of CAJQTU010000007.1, forward strand.
AGGGTTCTAAGGACAAGTGATCGTTTACTTAGCAATGCAGGTGGCGAAGGCGCAACAAATGAGGAATACGATTACGTGATAATTGGGGCGGGGTCGGCGGGAGCAGTTGTGGCCAATAGGCTAACTAAATCCGGTAAATTTAGAGTTCTTTTGCTGGACCGAGGAGGGGACCCGAATCCAGTTAGCGACGTACCTTTTGCACATACTGCAACTCGAGGGACCGATATGGTGGCTGAATACAAAAGCGTTCGACAAACAAATGCATGTCTTGAAGAGAAAGGGGTAAGCATACGTATAAAATAAAAAAATAAGCTGATTTATAAACAGTTCGGTGAGATTACAAAAACAACAAATAGTTATTGAAATTTTATGACAAACAGAGCAGTGTAACGGAATGTTAGATCACAAACGCATGGTTTAACAAAAATCTAATTGTACATTGTATGAGCGCTATTATGGTTGTAGCGGAAAAGTTAGATTTTGAATTTTAATTTAAAAATGAAATAAATATCACAGTCCATGATCAAATCACCCCTTGCCATTTCATGTCGAAATAACAGAACCTTAAGAATCATGTAAGATTGACCTGGCCTGGACTCGGAGTTCCTAGAGTTTGTCAAAGATTATGATTAATTTTTTTTGCGAATAGTATTTAAGGACGGTTGTATGATTTGTATTTGCAGTTAAGAAATGTCATTGCCTTAATTTTAAATGAATTGTACGATAAAGTCTCATTGACTATTTATGGTTTTCATTTTATGTTACACCTACGCCGTTACAACAGATCTGTCAATTCCCGCGGGGTATTGCGCTTGGAGGTAGTAGCTCTGTAAACGGAATGGAGTATAACCGATGCAATGCCAAGGACTATGACCGATGGGCAAATTTTACAAAAGACCCGATCTGGAGCTCCACAAATGTTACAGTCGCGTTCAAGGCGATTGAAAGTTATCACGGCTGGTGGGACGATAATCCGGGTATTTTAAATCATATTTCAAGATGCGATTTCTCGTATTTAATGTAATGCTTGCTCGCGTAATTGACAATTAAATTCTATGTGGAGGTCCAACTCATGGAACTGAGGGGGAAATATACGTTGAAAGAATGCATTTTCTACCCGGAGCGAATACATTTTACAAAGCCGCTGCTCAAAGCGGTTATCCAATTCAGGATATTAACTCCCTTGTTTCTCAGAATGGATTCTCTAAAATGGATTACAATATGAAAAATGGGATCCGATGGGGAACTTATCACGCATTTCTTGAGCCCATTTTGAGGAGACGAAATCTGAAAATTTACCGCTATTCTTGGGCAACTAAGGTTTATACGATTACTAATTTACTAACTAAAAAATCTGGAGCTTCATATTTCTACACTCGAAACTCCGAGTTCTTAGAATTGAGACTGGACTATGTAACCTGATGATCTCAGCCTATCATGATTGAAAATAGTAATTATTTTATATTTTCTAAGATCCATTTTGATGAAAAAGTTCGGGCTAAGGGAGTGACTTACAAAAGACATGGGAAAACTTACTATGCGACCGTTAACAAAGAGGTCATTCTTTCGGCCGGCGCGGTTGATTCTCCTAAACTATTACTGTTGTCCGGAATTGGTCCGCAGCGGCAACTGCAGGAATTCGGGGTAAATTGGAAGAGTTTACTGTTTGACTGATTTCTGATTTAATTTGACAACAGCATGCGATTTCTAAAGCGATAGTCAAAGTCATAAATAACTATGCTCATTATTAACCCAACGTTAAATATCTTTCAGAATTAATTTTCTAAATTTTTGAAACTATCTGCCTTAAAATCCTTGAAAAGAATGAAAATTTGCGATTCAGTTTGAAACATTTTACTATTTTACTGAACTCACTGTCAGATTCCAAAAATACGTAACCTGCCATCGGTTGGACAACATCTTCAAGACCATGTCGGAGTATTCCTCCCTCATTTTGTGCTAAATACTTCTTTCGGTAATTCCAACTACAAGACCCCAGCAAATGTTCTCAAATACATTAAAAATGGTTCAGGTAAATCCTGTTTAAGTTGTAATTCTTTTCAGACCTCAGTAAGCTTAATGTTTGTCAACAAAAAGTGGGATTTTATTTTTACTTCCACACAGGACCTTACCAATGGGCATCTTACGATGACCCGTTCGCTCCTATCCTGATCATGGGATATATCTCAAGCAAGAGCAATCAGGACAAGTCTTGGCCGGATCTCCAAATCTATATTCATGAGCAAGTTATTGACAACGAGGAAACAATAATGTTTGAAGTGGCTTTAGGAACACCGGAGCAAACTGGGACGGTTCGATTAAAAAGCTCGAATGCGGTTGACGACACTTTGATTAATCCCCGAATTTTTGAAAATCGTAATGATCTTGAACGAGTTCTGGATGGTAAATTTTAGCACTGTTGTAATTTTAAAAATTAGTCAGGGGATGGCAAGGATTGAATCCGGAATAAAAGTTAATCCCAAAACAATGTTAAAATTGAATGACAGGGATCGAGGAAATGACAAACTTTTTTCTAAACTCCCCGGTTTACAAAGCTATGGGAATACGGTGGTATGAGAAAGAAGAAAAACCAGCTAAGTGTGACCGCTTTAAATTTGCAACCAGAGATTACTGGCGATGTTATGTTCAAATTAAGGGAGTATTGCATTGGCATCCAACATCAACATGTCGGATGGGGTCTAATCGAGACAATGCTGTCGTCGATTCCAGATTAAGGTAAAAATATCATTGATAAAGAGTCTAAATTTAAAACTCGAGAAAAGCAGCTACAGATAAGTACTGCTTTTTGTTATTTCATCAATATAGTATATCAGACATAAGAGGACTTTTATTTATATTGTGAATGTGAATTTGTAAACAGAGTTTTTGGAACGACTGGTCTTCGAGTTATCGATTCTTCCGTGATGCCATTTGTGCCGAATGGAAACACTAATTTTCCCTCAATAATGGTTGGAGAAATGGGAGCAAAAATAGTCCTAAACGAAATTTAAAATAATAAATTATTTTTTTGTTGTTTATTGAAATCGTTATTGTAATTGAAACAGAATTAATTTAGTGCATTCGGACATGTTGCCAAAGTATGCTTTTAAATATTTTCACACGTTTGAGTTTGCGTTTACAAGATATACGCATGCTTTTTCAATAACATTACCCTTATTGTGATATCAATAACACAATAACCAATTGGTAAAAATGCAAAACAAGGTTACTGCGATGAGGCTCGTTTGCGTTCGGTAAGACTAATTTTGGGGGACCTATTTTCCTCAAATGAACGAACCACGTTAATTCTTTGATTGAAATATTGATGCCAGAATTCGAAAAGAAAAGCCAGCAAGCAAATACCACTCATGCTTAAATACACCACAAACACTGGAATGAGGTTCATAAACGTAATTTCATCATTTACTTTGTTCGGCCGGGCCAATCTATTCCTACTATAGCGTACCGCATTTTGATTATTTCTGATTTCTTGAAACATTTTCCAAACATTGAAGAATCCGAATTCTGAAAAGCTCGTCATAGTTCGAAGAAACTGTTCGGAAATGTGAGTAATAAATATCCAATACCTCATTTTTACATTAAAGCGTTCCTCAACTCTAAAACACTTCAAGGCAGGAAATATGGTTTGAAAGGTGTTTGTCATTGACATTGATTCATGGGCGTTTATTCCATTGTCAAAGTAGGCTTTCTTCTGACCGGACGTTGGCTCAAACTCTGTTTTTATATCTTTCCACGTGACTGTTTCCCTCGGCCATTTAATGACTGATTCATTGATTTTGTCCGACATATTGTGGCGTTTAAAATCCGCTTTAAAAGAATCTAATCCAATGTTTAATGTATCCGGATAAACCAATTTGTATCCTGCGTTCAACACTGCAGACAGATTATTAAGAGGTGCCAACCGGTCGGGGACAATCAGATTGCTTGTAAAATACACTTCATATGCCGACGTCAAGAGAATAACAATTAGCAATGAAAAGGCATAAAGTATCTTAACTTCTACTTTATGTGATTGTTTTAACAGAACTGCGACTGTGCAAAATAAGTTGCTTGATATTGCGCACAAAGAAACCGTCTTTTCAGTCATGCTTATAAACATCGCGATACATAATATCGTTAACATGATGCAAGTCCACACAATATGATCAAAACCCGATATCCACATTCCGAATTCAATTGACTTGGACTGCCACCTTCGGTCGCAGTAGATAATTCGAAAGCTACCTTCACCCAATGAAAACAACGAGTTTACAAATGACGAATCTTCTCCATCGAACATTGTGGTAGGTAATACCATTCCAAATTCAGCCTCAGATAAAACTTGTTGTCTGAAATCATAAATGGCTGTGACGTTGACTTTTTCTGCCAATGACTCCATTGTAGTGATTGTTCTGTGACAATATTGATAGCCTAAGTTAGCGCTTCCGTGAAACGGACATAACGAATCTGTATATCTTAGATCAAATGGAATTGGTAGGATGATGAGAGACTTCCAATGATTTATAAGCGATGTAGTTCGTATCGAACTGACTATTTCCTGGGATGAGATTAGGTATTTGTGTAACTGACAGAACGGACAAATGAAGTACCATTCTTGAAAGTCTGAATTGTAAGGTTGAACAAACCAGAATATTCTACAGGGCATCTTGAAGTAGTGTGTACTGATTTCGTGGGGCAAGGAGAAACTGATAACTATGAAAGTTGACCTTTCAATCGATAAATAGGTGAAGTTACTGTAATAAATAAAGCCTAGTAGCTGCATGTAGTCGTACTCTAGTAGTAGAACGATATTGACTGAACAGGTTTCGAAGAAAGCTATTTCCGGGGTTATCTCTCGGGATGCGAAAGCGTGTTGAATTGTCCAAGTCTGATGATTTGGACGATTAAAATGAATCAGATCGTCGATTGCGTCAGGCGAGTAGGCAACATTGAATATGGTCAAGTGTATTGTGCACTTACTAAAGGAGCTCAAGTCGGCTTGGGCGACTACAGTTGATATTAAAGAATTAATTGTTAAACTTATGAATCCAGTAACTGTTTTCATCTTCATCGTTGGTTATTTGTCTCTAATGATTAGGATATAACTAAGAGCAATCAAATGTGTAGCAACTATAGTGTTTTACTACGGATTCAATACACTGGAAGCATTCTCTTTGCTTCACAGAATCAAATTAAAGTGTCAGGAATTTTCTCAAATGAGTCAAACGATGGGTTTTCAGCGGTCGAATGAAAATGATATTTTTTTGTTAAAACGGACAAAAGGTCATGGTCTCAGCAAACCAAGGACAATGTCTATACCGTCTTACGAGTATTGGTCATTTTTAACAACTAAATATTTCGAATCAGAATTGCCACGATTCTGATATAAAATCAACTCCACAACCTTATAACTTACAACTTTTGTTGTGGTTGTTGTTTATCATTTATTCAGGTGTTATATCTTATTCAGTACGAATCTTAACTTTTCTTGCATATTTATAAGCCACACAATACTAAAAATTAGGATAGAAGTTACTAAAATGATATATTTATTTATCAGAACTCCGACAGATACAGATTACGCTTCGTATTTAGAGAATGATTTAGTTTGACATCAGAATGTATTTAGTATGGACACAAGGAAAAGTCAGCTAAAACATTGTTCTATATATCAACCATGCAATGTTCAAACCTTTTATAAAATAAAATCACCAAAGTTAGCGTTCACCAGAGTTCTTTATTCCATTGAATATTTTAAAGGTCAGAATCGATCAAGGAATCGATATTTCATTTTTATAGTAAAATTAATTATTAATTGAAAATTCGACCTCTAGCTCATAACTACAACTACACTTTTTTTGTTCGAGAAAACCTTCGCTCGATTCTGTTTTCATATTTTGATTCCAAATTAAAGGCATGTGTTTATTTGTTAAAAAAGCTACTTCCAACCCCAACCCCGAGTCATTAAACATTAAAGTGAACAGAATAAATGGAATGAGATTATGAGAAATCGAGTTATCCAATCGAAGAGTGGATACGGATGAAGTAACATAAAACCAATTAAAGTTCTTTAAAAAAAACTCCGATTCCCGACGATTCCTTTCATGGATTAGTTCTAATGAGGGGAATGAAATCACGGCGGAAATCTAATTTGTTTCCAAGCCACAAAACCCACGTAAAATAAGTTCCACCAAACTTGTTGACACTATAATATATACTTCAAACTACTTGAACTACCTTTACAAATATACTGACGGCATTCTGGTTCAAAAATTGAGAAAGTCCTCAAAGCAATCCTGTTTACAGCTACAGCAAGGGAACTGGAAATGATAAAAACATTGGCGACCAAATAATTTAATTTTTAATTTATTTCTAATTTGATTGCATAATGACTACGGGCTTCTGCAGAATAACGGAAAACCACAGTAAAAGTTTAACATAATATTTTTGCTCTTTTTCTGTGAATTTAGTTTTAGTTATTGTGAACCAAAATTAATTTGGATTTAATTCTACAAATTCCCATACATTGAAAATTGGGTAATAACATGTTAATTACGAACGCCCATTATTTAGCTATATACCTTTCTTCCTCAATTTAACAATAGTTCATACTATAAAGTTAGTGATGTTCGGGTGCAGAGAAGGTATCTTCAAAGCTTGTGCAGTTTTTGCTAATTTTTAATGCGAAAAATGCTTCATAATGCTTGGAATAAGATTTCGAGAGCCGATTTCTGTAGTTCTAAACCATCCTAAAATCCCATTAAATGTACTTTCTTCTGTATGATCTCATACGTGCTTAATATTAAATGAGTTGAGGTTTGAAAAAAATGTAAGAAGAAAATCGGATTGTTTTCGTAGGCAGAGTGACAGATCTCTTTCGCTACTGATCTGTTGACGCGAGAAAGATAATCTCAATTCTCATGAATTATTCATCGCAAAAATATTGGATTCGTCTCCCAATTTCGACATCTCACCTTCTGACAGATATTAAGGGGTTTTATACGACTCTGTGGGTACAAGGATTTATTCGAATCAGCTTTATTCCTTCAAGCACATTTTATAGAAGGGATCTGTAAATACGTTTCCAACGGTTGTAAAAAAATCTGATTCCTGCAGAAATATATGCCCCATATTACTGATTATTGGTGAGCACTTGAGGAGAATGTTTAAGTACTCAATCAGATAATTTTTTGCCGATCGCAGCAATTTTAATCTGAATCAGAAACTATATATAATTATTTATATAGTTCGTTGAAGCGCAACGATTCCAGCTTTTTAGAAACCACAGTGGACAGTGAAATACACAATGTAATTCCATGGTGTTGTCGAATTTGTCACTACCTAATATTTTTTGAACATGAAATATTTAAAAACGCATAAGAACGGTACCTATTAGGATTATACTTGATTCAACGCTTTGTCATTTAGATTAATGTAAAATCACCTCATTTGACGCTTAAAATTATTCATGTTTCATTTCTTTTCGAAACAAATTTTTAGTTTCATTTTTCACATGAAATTTCATCGACTAACCGTGCTTATAAGTTAAAGCTGATTCGTGTTTTCATCGCTCGACCATTTTAGGACCCCAAAATTTAAACCTTTTAAACTTGGAAATCGAGCCGGATCGAATATGGATAGGATTTTATTTGCTTTGTTTGTAACGAAACCAATCTAGATGCATTTCCTCTTGTTAGGTTCAGTAAGGCGTTGAAAGGTTCAGTATTGATTCATTTCAGGTAGTGAGTTTGACGTTACCTGTCTCTCTATTGTATATAGAGTACCATAATTTCAAGCTTATCTGGTTAGAGTAAACAATTTGGTATTCCTGTTATGTCGTGAATGGATCGGGATCGGCTCCACTGATTCCATTCCGCACTCTTCTAGTTTGACGCTGGGAGAGATTTCTTGGTGAGTGGGATTGACTTTGAGATTGAAGTAAATAATTCAGGATTGAAGGGAGAAGATCAGAAATCTCATTTCACCTCCATGTCACATTTCCCCAGAATGACATCTCCTATACCTCATCCTCTCCCCACCCTCGCCGGGTTTGTATTTTCTCCATTAGTGGAGAACCCGTAAAAACGCTAAGACCACTACCTACCTAATCCGATTTTATCTTTTTTATCTCATTTTCCTTATATCCAGTCTTTGAAGAGTTTTTAGACGCTTTATGATCGTATATGTCATATCGGACTCTTGTTGTGTTTGGTTCGTAAAAAAAATTCGTATGTTTTTACGTTCTGATTTGTGATAAGTGATAAGTGATAACTGACATTACATTTACATATGTTTTTAAAAAACTACGTTGTGACTCAATTTGGATTTTCATAATTAATGTACGTTAACTCTGATGTAGCAAATTGTGAACTAATCACGGTCAGTATCTATAATCTACCACTTCCAAGATGTTTTACGATCGCCTTTCCATTGTAAATTTTTTGCATCAAAATGAAAATCTAAATTAACTCTGAGCCTCTGAGGTGGATAAGTTTCTATCGATAGTAGTGACTGTGGTTGTGAAATATGGATGTTTTGAGAAACTTAGAGTTCTGAAATTTTTTGGACAAGTCATCACAAATATGATTAAGATTTAATATCATTTTAAATTATGATCTCCAAAACGGTGTTTTTTGATACTAGTTGCTAGTTTTCACCACACCGACCTATACCCTTAATTATGTATTTCTGAAATGTGTAATCATGTGTCATTTTACGATAAGTGTCAAAACTAAAAAGTAGTATATCGATCTCCTGTTTTCACAATAATCTACTGCCCTTGTCGATATACACTTACAGTGAGGCAAATGTATAACACGTCATATAACATTCTGTCGTACATAAACACAAACGTTTATAACCACACACCCCAGACATGCTAAATAAGCTATTAGCCCACATGCTGATCAATTTAATTGAACTAAAAGCCTCGAATGAGAGTGATTGGATGTATTTAGTAGGCCAACCTGGGAAGTTCGTCCGACATAACTTTTGTAGTGGCATTTTTGCTGTCGTTCTCTATCATGAGCGTCCAGGTTACATTCGCCGATCTAGTAAAAATCGGTCAAGTCGTTTTTACCCCTTGATAATTTATAGACCGTGAATTTCTAAATAGTAAGGGGGCTAAAAATAGGACTATTTCCTGCTTTGACAGGTCCATTCTACACCAGATCAACAATACCTTTTACAGACACACGTACACAGAGGCCAAATTTTTCTGTCCACAATTCTGATACGCGTTATTGAGTGTGGTAAAAAAGTCAACAGTCCCAGAGACTTTTACATTATTTGGTCTAAGTAATGGCAATTTTCCGCCGATATCGAAAAATAGTTAGAAAAAGAGATAATATTTTATTAAACGAGCTCTAGAGTCAGCCAGTAATACTCGAATAAACCTCCACTGGGGTGTTATTTCATTGCTTATCAAAACATGAGGGACAACAATAAAGAGTTATTTCGGGCGGATTTTATTTTGTCCATTGACTTTCAGACGACAAGTAAAAAAAATCAAACATCCTTTAAACGGAAATGCGAAAACTGACAACCAATGACTGAATTTGAGATGGTTTGTAATGAAGAGAAATTTCCTACATCACAATCTAAGCTGAAAAACAAAAACAACTGTATGCAACCAATAAATTGTGCTTAACTTTTAAAGTAATTTTTGGCCATCTACAGAAATGCGCAATTTTGGCGGGGTGGAGCTAATTATTTACGGGGGGGGGGGGTGTTATTTCGGGAATACTTATACATACTGATGCACATCTATATAATGAAATCGTTGTAAGTGAATGGATGACAAGGAGTGAATGAAAAAATCTGAAAAGGCGGAACGAGGAGATAAGATATTGAGAGATGTTCTTAGAAAGTGGACAGAAAGATCTTGTCTCTGCAACTGACATTCAAAAAGTCAAAATTCGGCAGCCTTCAAGCCAATACGGGGAGAGGCATCTTCATCCACTTTCCTAATATTTACAATCCAGAGGTTCTGTCTATAAACATCAATAACAGGAACCATCAAGAGTCAACAACAACATAGCGCTACTGCACATTCATCACATTTCAAAACCTCAAATAACTTCCACTTCGATATTTCTTTACATACAAAATATCAAAATAGGGGGATGCAATATCCCGTCCATTTATATTAGAGAAGCACCAAAACGACTTATGTTGCAGCACGTGTTCGAATTGAGATTTTGCATCCTGGCTAAACTAAAAATGCTATTTTGAATTTTTCATACAGTTTTCAAGAAAATTGAAAATTAAGTATGAAGAATTGGATTTTAATTTTGAAATCCCTTTTATTATTTTTAGAAATCTTACTTCCGTCCATTATGTTTTGCAGAGTCCTGATTTTGGTCAAAATCTGACTAGCTTGGTTGATTTTACAGTTTATCAGAGGCATCTTCATTGTACGCTGTTATTCATGCATTGGCCGCTATCGCTGAGGTACACAATCAGGAATTTTGAGAGAAATGTCAGATTATGTCGGACTTTAAAAATTGCAATAGGACGGTATAATCAAGGCGGATGAAGTTGAATCTGCAATGACAAAGAGGAACTTTTGAATATTTCAAAAAAAAAAAATTCGCGTTAAAATGCCTTTTTATGTCGCTATCTACTATTTTAAGTGTACCATGATGACCTTGGTACAATCTAAGGGATCGATAGGTAGGTTGAATGCGGTAACGACGGATTTTTTAAATTGATCGTAACACATGCATATTCTATCTATAGTGTGTCGCTTCCTGTGGTATGCCATATATTAGTGAAAGTTGTGGAAGTAATACATTCGCAAGACTGGGCATAAAATCCATAACCTATGAAATCGAATTTTTTTTCTCTACAAAGTCGACCTTTTATATATTACGCATCGGTGGTTAACTTTTGTGAGGGAGTACTGGTTCAAAGGCTTGATTGAAAACGGGTTCATTCATACAACTTTGAGGAATAGTTTAAAACACAATGAAGTTTCTACTGTTTTGTTTTACTTTTTCTTCGCCCTTTGGCCCTTTGGTAGTTGTGAAATTGAAAATCGAGAAGCTAGGGAAGATGAAGACAGTCACTTTAAACTTGATAACGAAAATTACACAAAAAGTTAAATTTAAGAGCAGTTGAGTTGGAAACTTTGGAGGATCAAAGTGAAGTTGAAAAACTCGTAATCGGATTTCGAACAATTCGTTCCAAGTTTATTGATTTGCAGCGGATCCATGAACGTTTGAATGTCAAGGATGTAACTGACCACGAACGAAAGTTTTGTTTAAAATTTCGGAAGCTCGAGCAAGTTATTTCAGTAGCTATTGGAAAAATGCTTATAAAATTCATGTAACGAGACAAGAAAGTTTGTTTTTGACACAATTAGGACCGTTAAACAGAGATCTATACTATAATAATTAAACTAATTATCATTAAAAATGCATATTAAATATGAAAATTTTGTGGAAAAATGCCCAATAAAACTGAAAAGAAGTCAATTTTTGACGATTTTCGAATTGTTTTATTAATCAAATACTTTCTTTACCAGTCCGAGGGAAATTCGCATTATCAACTTTAACTCTACAAGTTACTAGTATTAATGTCTCTCTTCAGGGACAGGATTTTTCCCAGGTTGGTACCCTTTCCCTTTAATTAGCATTGGAGGCAGGGAAAAAATCAGAAAATCTTGTCCTTGAAGAGAGTGATGTTTCTAATAGTAGCAAATAAATCTATCAATTTCAAAAAGCTAAACTTCGAACATCTCATTCTCCTTCTAAGCCCAACAGTTTTATACAATATTTCCAAGAGTTCGTCAGAACTAAGAAAAATGACTTCGAATAATTAATTGATTCCGTCACAGAGGCGAATAATTAAAATTCGTAAATTAGAAATTTGTCCATTTGTCTCGAGAGTTGTAGGTTGTAGATGAGTGAAAGGTCTGACTCTCTTGGAGTCAAAAGGGTGCCACTTTCTCTTTGACATACGGTCATAAATGAATCCGTCGCCTATTCTCTCTCTCTCCCTCTAGAAAGACTCGCTATTTCAGAATTCTAAACTCTTTCAACTTTAAAGTGAGTTTGTAGTTTTACAAAATGAAAAGCGAACGAGAGAGAGAGAGAGACGAATTGGAAGTAGGGACACGTGTAATGTAATTCCATGAAGAAAAATGGTTTCCTCCTTTGACTTTTATTCTTTGAATTCATTTTTCATGTTTCCAATCTGCTCTACGTGATCACAAGATATGAGGACATGAGAATGAGCAGATCTTCCAGAAATGTCCCAAATCTACTTTCCTCCTTCGCTTTTACTTTCTGCCGAAGAAAACTATAGTATCTACTCATATATGTATTGGAGTTATATCAAAGGGGGCAAAATAAATCGAAGGAATGTCCTTCAAACTGAGAAAGACAATTTCTCAGTTGGTTGACACAGAATTTGAGACTGATTTAGTTCTTGATTTTGAGATCCTTCCGTATGGAGTTATTATATTAGCTCCTCTCTTGTTTTCGAGAACTATAGCATCCCCTTAAAAGGTGTCAATAGTGAAAGGAATCCAAGAATAAAAATCTCAACCTCAATTTTAATATAAAAATTCAAATTTTGATCCAAAATCAAACTGGACTCGTATTTGGTGGGTTTATTACTCCGTATTTTGGTTTATTAATAATGCATGCTATAATAATATTTATTTGTTAAAAATCAATGCATTTTTTTACCGGAAATGCATTCCAGTTCCAGTCTGGTCTCTAATAAATAGGTGGTAACTAATGAAAATAACGAGATTATATTTTTTTCAATTAAAATATTGGGTCGGTAGTATATCATATTTGTCTGATCATGCTACGCAACCGCTTTTAATTTACATTTTCTTCCTAAAAGTTTCTTGAACTTTATCGAAGTTCTGCTTCTGAAGTCTGTCTCCTTAACTGATGGAACTAAAATAAAATTGCATCTGCACCTCCCATGTTACCCGATATGTGACGTAGGCTTACTCTTATGGCTTTCTTTGATTGTAAAATATAGCATTAGCAGGTGAAGCGACGATAAATTTGGTTTTTAAATCTCCAGTTTTAAGTATTTATTTATATCTACTGGTACCAGTTCATATCAAGCATTCAGTTAAAATTTTAGGGCATATGAAATAAAGGGCTAGCCTGTTTTTTTTTAATATTCAATCTTTTCACCAAAACTTCAAAAAACCCAAAACATTAAACCCTATTTTCGAACCCTGTTTCATCCTCTAAGAACCTACAGCTTGTGCAACACATTTACACAAACCACGTCCTCTCACACACGTCGACCGACTACTCTAATGTAGCACTTTCACCCAAATTCCTTGGCGATCCCAATCTCAAGTCTAAAATCGCATGATGTTCAACAGTGTTTCGTGAAAAGTTGTAATTAAACCGAGGTTCCTTCATCGTATTTGCATTGCCGGATGGCTGAACATCCTCCTTTCTCTCCTCAGTCCAAAGTTCTTCCTCTCATTTCCTCCTTTGTTACTACCAAAGGAATAAACTCATCTACTTACGACGCTCAAACGGTTCTCAGAGAAATGAGGATTTTTGAATCTTGAGAGGTTGGTTGAGGAGAGATATTATGATGGAATCCTGCATAACCATGAGGAATCTCTCCGCTATAAAATATGTAAGTACAAAAGTTGGCCTTGGTGCGCCCCGTACCCCATATGGTGGTTTAAGACGTCGAGGGAGAAATTTTATAAATAGCTTCGGTTTTCCCTGAAAAAATAATGGAAAAGTATTTGCAGGGATCCCGGAGGAGTAGTAAATCATTAGCAGGTGACAGGCAGAACTAGAGCCGAACCTCCAACCACTCTCCACCACTTGTATATAAAATATAAATACATAAATATATATCTTATAAGCGAGATGCAGTTATTACAGTGGAATAACAGCTATCTATCTACTCCTCCCTTCACTTTCACTCTCTCGCTCTCTATCTTCCAGGTTTCCATCGGGAGAGGTTTTTATAGGTCGAGATATCTATTCAGATAGGCGTAGATTCGTTTAAAAGAGATGACATTCCCTCAGGAGGACGAAGGCGTCCTAAGATTTCTCAAATGTCGAGTCCTCCGGTGACAATTGTCACCAAAAGTGACGAGTGACATCCATAGCTATTCATAGGGTTGAAGTGAAAATTACTTCAATCAAACGACATCTTTTTGTCTGAAGGTGTTTACTTTGATGCTTGGACCGAGTTGGTGGTTGGTAGGTGTTTTCAGGAAGGAATTAAACCGTGTTAATTATATGTATTGTAGATAAATTAGACAGATGACTTAATGTTCGTTATCACGATTGCAGAACATCGTCTCAAGAATTTTTTTTTTCTGAAACTAATATAGGAGTATACGACCTTCAGAAGGAGGTTGATTTAGTTCAAGGGTCATTAGCAAGGCAATTTTCAAGTGATATTTAACCGCAGGTGTGAATTGGCTATATGGCTGAGACAACTAAGAATTTTTTACATATTAGGTGTTAAAATAGTTTCAATGCATGCAAGATTCATGAAAACGATACATCTACGATATATGAATACATTTATTGGACGTTTTTTTTTATTATTAGAAGATTAAAATGTTTTCCGAATGTCAACGGTTTTAAGCTTTTTTTGTTTGTTGTTGGTGTAATTATTAGGCAATATTTTAGTTACTATACTCAACCATTTAAAACTTATTCTCTTTAAACCTTATTTTTTGATGACATTGGTCATCAAACTTCGAAGTTTTGAAAAGAAATGACATTGATATTTTATTATGATAGTACTCAATATAGTAATGTACTCCAGTAATATTGTTTTATTTCACCGTCTCTATTATTCTAGAAACATCAATAGATTACTGGGGTTTGGCTTTTCGAAAGAATTTCCATACAGCGGATAAATCTATCGGTATCATTGTTTCCAGTAATGCAACTCCCATAGCCTTTAAATTGGAGAAGTCTCTAGTGACAACTGCTCCAACAACTGTTTTTACCATACCCAACGCATCACCAGGAAACGGAATTGGTATTGGGGTCTTTATGCAAAATAAAAGCTTGACATTTTGTTTTGCAAGGTTTTTTTTAGTTTCCGTTTTGAATTCCTCAAGTTGAAGTTTAAGCTCTTTGACTTGTTCATTAAGTTCTTTAAGCTGCTCTTTTGTCGCTATGAGTTCTTCCTGTAGTCGCACTGCTCGCCGACCACTTATAAATATCTGATCTATGTTCATATTTTCCAAATTTTGATTCGCTCTCTCTTTTGCTGTTACTGTGGACTGAATTTTGCCCTCGTCAGACCCCTCTTCATCGGAGTGATGTTCCCTCCAGCTTACTGGATCAGAAATGTCGACAGGCCTGTAGAAGTATTTTTAAATTTATTAAATTGTAAAATTGGTCTACTCTTGGCTGAATGTTTTATACAAATATATGCTCTGTACACGAAGTGTCTTGGATTAGCGAATAGAAACAAAACTCATAAAATAAAAATTTAAAAAAATCGAATCCTGGATGATCGCTTACTACGCATATTAAAAGAATATAGAAGGGTATACGAATTTCTGAGGTATGATACCTTTAAACATATTCAAGTTTCAAAATCAGTTAGAGCAGTTTGAAGGGTTGGTACTGGCTGTTTGGAAAATTCGTAGAAATCAGCTAGTCTTAAAACGAGCACAAGCAAAACCTATAATAAACCGTTCGACGATTGTGCGAATGCTTCGCAGATTTGCAGTTTTATAACATTTTATAAAATCTAACAATATTTTAAAATAGTTTCGTAACATGTCCACCGTAAAAACTGTTTTCAAATATAATATCGAAAATAGATATATTGCTCAACCAATGAGCAAAATTACATACATCACTTTAAAGTATTTGAAATAGCTTTCGAATGACACAGAATATATTTTTGTATTTTGACCTTTTTGACCCCTTTCACCAGATCAGGTCGGGACTCTACCCCCAGATATCATGCACTGTTGAATATCCCTAGACAATTCCTTTCACTATATGTATCAGACTTAGGGCTTTCTATTTGATATAAGTGCTGATTTGGACATATTTGGTCTAGGAACGAACTCGACCTTGTGTTGAAGGTCCTTTGTCATTTGCTGAGAGGAAAACTTCAAAAAGCTGATCCGTTGGCCATCCAAGCTTTTTCCTGACCGACAAACTGACACCCTGTTATTTGCATAATCATTAAAAAACATGCGTCATTAGTCAAGTATGACTCGCCCTTTGTCGTCCAATTTTTACAAGAAATGTAATGGAAATTCTGGGTTGTTATAACGTAAAATAATTTTTGTCCTACGGGGATATGTCTCAGTTACTGAACACTTATTGATCAATGATTGATCAACAGCTTTTCAACTAAACTTGCCAAATCTCAAAACGTATAATTGTTAACTTTTCAATAAACTTTTAGTTCAAGTTAAATATAAAACTTTACGCATCAAGATGGCTTGCATCATCGGAGTTTGCAGATTCGGCATCTGAGTTGTCCCTCCAGTTGTAAATTTGATTATTATTGGATTCCTCCGACATTATTAAAATCGAACACTCTCAATAAGAAGCGAACACATATCCTTATTTAGTTTTATTTTCAACAATTTTTTTGTACTCCGCTATCACACACGACAGATTCGCGGACTATTCAGCGTCCAAATCAAACTAACTCGTCATTAGTTTAATTTGTATACAAAAATCATGGCAATGTTTCAAATCAAATGTGGAATAGATAAGGTGAGAGATTAGATAAAAATTCACACGAAAAATCATGTCATAAAAAGAGAAGCATAATAATGAACACCATTAAACATGTTAAACCTTGAAATGAATTTATTAAAGTATTGAAAGTTACAGAGCCGGAAAATTGGATACCAACACCATCCACATCCATACTCTATACATTATTGGCGAGTTGCTAAGATTAGAATGTTGGTGTTTATTTTTGAAAATTTTATGGGATGTTGTGAAAAACAGCGTTTGTATTGTATCACATATAATTTCCACGCGCAGCACAATATGATTATAAATCCCAACTATAATATTTTATTCGCAGAGCCGTTTCGAATTTTACGTGTTTTTAGGAGACTTAGAAACTTGAGAGATAATATCATAATCTTAAATAAAGCAACAATAAATTAGATTCGTGTTGGAATTTCAGGTTTTTATTATTGTTTCCAAGCTGTTAATTATTATTTAGATCAATTTTAGAAACAGTGCGCTTATCTGGTGAGAAAATATTTTCACCCCGATGTTGCAATTCGGAAACAACTTTGCCAACTTTGCCTTCCAAGGAAGCTGTAGCTTTATCGAACTGTTGTTTTTGCCCCTTTATGGTTGTCTTAACTGATCGAATTTCAGAATCGTACTTTTGAAATTGTTTAGACAATTTCGACTCTAGATCGGCAAATTGGCTCCTGGTTTTTTCTTCAAATTCGGCACGTTCTTTGTCCGTTGTTTTAAACTTTGCTTTGACGTCTTCAAAGTTGTTGTATACTTGTCCAAATTCCTCCACAATTCGTTTATGTATGTTGAATTGCGATCTTACAACGCTGTCATTTAGGCTCTGTTGATTGTTTTGGTATGCATTATCATATGCTACGAGCGTGTGATTGTCTTCCGCCTCTTCTACCTCGGGACCACCATCTTTTTCATCCTCAGCTACGGATGCGGATGTCCACGTAGAGCCCATCTGCACCCACTTCTTCGACATTCTGAAAGATAAATTTCGAATTAAAAAAATGTAGGGAAACATTGTAGAAAATATATACCAAGAGCCACTCACTTGATTTTCACCTGTTGAGATATTCAACAAGGATTCGGCTGATCATGTGTGAAGTAGCAATCTACTGAATAAAATAACCTATTTCCAATTTATATAGATTCTGAAAGTGTGAAGTTGTGAGGCAATCGAGGTCCATTCGTTGATTCTAATTTCGTTGATCAATCATTTTATACCTATGCGTGGATTGCATATTTTCATCTAAATTCATGAAGATATGAAATATTTAGTCACAAATAGTTATGATAAATTGATAAGTCCTGGACATTCATTATTTACTTACACATTTATTTTTGTCGAGGAATGTGGAACTTTCATCATACAGGATGTTTGATTTTGTAAATTAAAATGATTTGTCAATCAGTGAAATCAATACACTTCGTATCATAAGTAGTGTAAATCAAATTGGTGTTGAGTAATAAAATACAGTAGCTTAATCTGATTTGCCCTCAATTTCTGATCAATACATCTAAATGTGTCAAACATTTTGCATGAATATCTCATTTTGGTCTTTTTTTATCAAAGGAAGATAACCATTAATATTATTTCAACATCAAATGTAACCTAAATACCAGAAATAGCTTATGTACTTCCGTACTCATTAAACTTCATTTATTAATGTTATATAATAGTGAACTTTAATTATTCAAATCTTAAATGATTATGTATTAGAAATAAACATGGGCTCCAATTTCTGGCTGTCCATCTGTCATTCCCTAGTTCCTCGGAACCTGGGAGAATGGGAGTTTTAAAAGATTTTTTCGATGAAAATGCTTTATACTCGCTTTTTACATATTTGTGTTGTATTTTTTTTTAATTATTTGTATTATGTTTACACATAAGCCCGTTTTAATCCGTTTAATTTTGTATCCTTTAAATGGAGTGGAGTATTTCAGTTGCACGAAGAGCCCAATGTGATGACATCGAGAAATAAAACATGAATTAAGCAGTATTGTATTTAGAAATTCACTAAAATCCAAGAAGAGCTGCTTTCTCCTGACTTTCTCCTCTTCCCTCTTCTGCTCGTTTTCCTCAACTTTCCATGTTCCGCTTCCAGTAAATTTCGGGCCTCATCTCTCCAGATGGACCGTTAACCTCTCAAACGAAAGTTTACCGAATTCTTGAACTCCACAAATTTCCTGTGTACTGTCTCATTTTGCCTCACCTCTGAGAGTTGATCTAATGAGGATCAATAAGTTTCTCATTTGTTGTATGAAAGAAGTATAAAAGATATTCGGATTAGAGAAATGATCTTATTCAGCAAAGCTGTAATGGATCCGTGATAAGAGGCAGTTAATTATGAGGAGTCTAGTGAATGGCATGAAGGACAAAAGGTAACTGCTTAAGTGAATTGGGATTGAAACAATTCTTGAAATTCCAGAGGAAGTAAGAGATCCTGTTTTTTGCTCCAAAGGAAACGAGCTCTGAAATTAATTAATTCCTTTGGAATTGACTAGAAATTGCTTCTTCTGATCAGGTTCTCAATCGAGATAATAAAAACAAATAAATAAAGTCGATGAAAGTTTATATTTTAATCAAAATATATAATGAATAATAAGCCATGCAATAGAGAAGCTATTAAAACGAACTTATTGCAACTCTGCCATTTTGAAACTCGTAATTATAAATCAGATACCGATGAATATTAAAGTCTGCTGATTAATTGTTAGATAATAATTAATAAGTAGGATTTAATTTGCTTGAGTTATTATTATTATATCTGGCTAAATTCATATGGGATTTCTCAGATGTTCTGTTTTCATTATATTCCATTGAATAATTTTCTAAAAACTATTCTAATACAGAATATGGTTTAACAGGTAATTAAGTTCAAAACAAACCATGCACATTACAGCCAATATGGAAAAACCATTATGCAGAAAGCGAGATGCGATAATAACGGATCTATCTTCGACTTGTTCTGTCGTGGGCTATTTTATCGTGAAAATAGTAAACAAAACAAGTTTAAGGAATGAAATGAAGAAGAACATGAAATTAGTAAAACGCAATTCATAAGTAGGGTAGGGGAAATACTAAAGTTAGAATGATAAAGGAATTTCCACCAACTCGACCCATAATTTGTGAATTAAATAAACCGTTGCAAACGCACATACGAAAGAGGTGAAACCTCTCCGATACACGAAACATTTAAACGGAGTTTAACTTTAAGTGATACACGTTGTACAAGTACCCGTTGTACATGTTGTACAAGTACCCGTTGTACATGTTGTACATGTTGTACAAGTACCCGTTGTACATGTTGTACATGTTGTACAAGTACCCGTTGTACATGTTGTACAAGTACCCGTTGTACATGTTGTACAAGTACCCGTTGTACATGTTGTACAAGTACCCGTTGTACTTGTTGTACATGTTGTACAAGTACCCGTTGTACATGTTGTACAAGTACCCGTTGTACATGTTGTACACGTACCCGTTGTACATGTTGTACACGTACCCGTTGTACGTGTTGTACACGTACCCGTTGTACATGTTGTGCACGTACCCGTTGTACATGTTGTACAAGTACCCGTTGTACATGTTGTGCACGTACCCGTTGTACATTTTGTACAAGCACCCGTTGTACATGTTGTACAAGTACCCGTTGTACATGTTGTACAAGTACCCGTTGTACATGTTGTACAAGTACCAGTTGTACATGTTGTACAAGTACCAGTTGTACATGTTGTACACGTACCCGTTGTACATGTTGTACAAGTACCAGTTGTACATGTTGTACACGTACCCGTTGTACATGTTGTACATGTTGTACACTTACCCGTTGTACATGTTGTACATGCTACAATAAAGCGTTAAAATATCATTTTGCCCCAAATTGTCACGTGTGGCGTGCCTCGGGGCGAGTTGGGGTGATCCCGTATGTGTTTACACATTGCACGGTATGTGGCTACAATATAGCGTTGAAATCTCATTTTGCCCCAAAACAGCCCGTGGGGCGCGCCCCGGGGCGAGTTGGGGTGATCCCGTATGTGTTTACACATTGCACGGTATGTGGCTACAATATAGCGTTGAAATCTCTTTTTGCCCCAAAACAGCCCGTGGGGCGCGCCCCGGGGCGAGTTGGGGTGATCCCGTATGTGTTTACACATTGCACGGTATGTGGCTACAATATAGCGTTGAAATCTCATTTTGCCCCAAAACAGCCCGTGGGGCGCGCCCCGGGGCGAGTTGGGTGATCCCGTATGTGTTTACACATTGCACGGTATGTGGCTACAATATAGCGTTGAAATCTCATTTTGCCCCAAAACAGCCCGTGGGGCGCGCCCCGGGGCGAGTTGGGGTGATCCCGTATGTGTTTACACATTGCACGGTATGTGACTACAATATAGCGTTGAAATCTCATTTTGCCCCAAAACAGCCCGTGGGGCGCGCCCCGGGGCGAGTTGGGGTGATCCCGTATGTGTGTGCACTGTTACCCGTTTCATATATAGAAATATGTACGTTTGGCATGATGGTATTGTGTATAGGGGCATGTAATACTATTCTAGTATGTGATTGTGGTGGTTTTTCAACATTGGGGTAGATGGACAAACCCCAGGGGGTGTGGTCGTATTCGCCCATCTTCGAACTCCCCCTGTCTTAGGACACGAGGAACATGTATTCGAAAAAAAAATTTGAAAAATTACAACCGTTCACGAGTTATCGTCGACGAGGACAGACGGACGGACGGACGGACAAAGTCTTTTTAATAAGAGGTTTCACCTCTTAATAAATTCCTGCCTGCCTTAGAAATTTGCAGTCTGAAGAAACCACAATCTGGTAACCTGAATACCCCCGTGGTTTTCTGTAGAAGTTGAGTTTGCAGGAATGGTTTAATTATTTCATGTCCAATTTTAAAGCGGAACTTGTAATTACATATTGAATTTCTAAGATCATGTTAAACAAAAGGAAAATTCCGTGCTTACATTACATTCAAATGTGGTTTGAATTCAAGGACGTTTTAAACATCTCAATTATTTCATTAAATTCAATTAAAATAATAATCAAGTGCTGTTCTTCAAACTTAGGTGTACAAATAAAATAATACACCATTTTTAAATATTTTTCTGAATTTTTTCAATTGGCGAGTATAAAGCGACGCTTTTCTCCGCATTCCCCTCGAGAATCTCCTACGTTTTAAAAATCCCGATACAATAACAATGTTCATTTTACAAATGGATTCTCCCCTTTTAAACCTGTCTTGTTTAGAAGAGGGATTTTTCGGTTCGATGATTCCTCTGTAAGCAATTTATGGAGCTTAAAAATAAACGAGCGACCCGAATTTTACCAAATCTGAATATTTCAAGCATAAAATTCCCATAACGGTAGGCCTTGATATGGTTCTCAGTTTCATTTGCCGAATAACTATCGCAGATTTCCACCTAGATCCCGGAATTTAGGAGAAACTATGAACGGAAGCGGAGGTTCATTCCTCTCTCTTTGAAATTGAATAAGCCTTTTGTCACCATAAGAAACCTGATAAAGACCCGTACCTCCATCATCACGTAGTAGTATTATTCTTACGATTATTGCATCCCTCTATAACGGAGATAAGGATAGAAAGCTATTCAATCCAACTTGGGAAAATTATTATCTCCTTCCCCTAACTGTTATAATAATATTAGCCGAGTTCCAGTTCGTTGGTGGGTTCATAAATCATTCTAATTTTCAGTGTCTGACAAGGGCAATGCTTTAATGATAAGTGCAATACAAAATAAAATATCGAAATAAATTATCCGGAGAGAAATATCGTCTGAATACCTATGCAGGGCTGATAAGATTTATTGTGAGCTCCTCCTAAATAAGCACTTTCAAATAATATCTTAAAATAAGTTTTTATAGATTGTTGAAAAAATTGAATTATCAATATAATTTTGATGAAACAAAAATTATTGACATGTTTTAAAACGACACTCTATTATATTGCGGGCAAGATTTTGTAACTTCTCTAAAAGATTTCTCAAAGCAGGGAATTATGGTTGTGAAATCAAATGTGCATAGTTGATAGATTATAATATATACAAAATACTCCGAAATAACTCCCAATTTTCATGACAATTTAAATTGCCTCAATTTCATGTGATTTATTTCCATTTGTACGGTACTTTATTATCATTTTTTAATTGTCGCCGAGTAGCAAAAATATTTTATTCCGTCATATTTGTTATTCGATAATTCTTTTTTATTTAAATTAATCCGGGTCAGCACTCGTTAGACGTGGTAAAGATACTCGGAGGATGAGTTACAAGACACAAGTGGAACTGTCCCGTGATGCTGTTTTAATTTACTGAACTCTTCCTTCTCTTCCAAACTTTCAGGGTCTTCGCAATGATATGAGGCATCCATCAGTTCTGTAAAAAGATCAAACGGTTAGCCAGCGTATTAAAATAGTTCTGTATTACTTCAGGATCGAGTTAAACCGAGATGCTCTTATTTCTCGAGGCTAAACGATTTGATTAGAAATGGTAATGTAATATTTAAGGGCTAACCGGCATCACTAAAAATGGGGAGGGCTTGGACCGCATTGAATACAGACTGGATCTTCACAAATGGACAATCGATGGACTGCCATGAAACGATTTCCTTGACGAGTTTGGCCAGATGATGAAATTTTTCTATGTTTATGTCTCCATTAGAAAGCCTGGAAGGAAAAAGTTTTCGGGGTCAATTGCATCTATCCAGGAATCCAATAATATTAGTTTCTTATTAAAAGTCATGAAAATAGACTCCGGCTCATGGGCTATTCATAAGGTACATATTTGGGTACTGAATACAATGTAGATTTTGCATCAGATTTGAATTTTACTTTGCAAGTGAAGTTAGTTTTTGAAACTAATTTAAATTCGAAGGAAAGTTTGTGCAAATAACAAAGAAACACAAGGGATTCTAAAATTTGACGCTGGAAGCTGGAGGAGGAATTCCGAACTTCGTGTTGGATTTATTTTACTAGAATTGGGTTTATCGTCAAGGAAAGGACGTTTACGGTTTACTCCCGCTGTGTTTTCTAAAAACTTTCATTGATACGGTTTGAAATTTGACGACAATGATCTGTCCTATTGCAACGTATCAAAATATTTAACGTTTCTGGGGTAGTATTTGTTTAAGTTTGTTGCAAAAAACTGGCTTGAGACAAAAACAACAAAACCCAAAATCTCTAAAATTGGACTACAGTTACATATCCATCAATCTCAGAAACCAACAGATACCAACTCTAGCATCTTAAAATCTAACAAATAACCATGATAAATTTTGTGTTCGACGCAGTCTTAATTAAAATGCGATTATAAACTACATATTTCCAAGTCATCATTGTGCCACGTTGACGAAATTTATGAATAAATCGTAAATTATATGGGACTTACACGGTGGGATAGGCAGAGTTCATGTTAAAGACATCCCGTTGCAAAAGTGAAAAATATGGCACTATGATTCTGTAGTTGTGATTATGACTTTCCTCGAGGACCCTCAGAGATTCCCACACCGCCGTCTGAAAGTAATTTCCCATAATTAGTAACCAGAACAAGAGCTGCAAATAACGAGATCTGAGATTCAGAGTTTTTATTTTAAAACTTGAGTAACATTACTCAGCTCGTCTCTGTTACTTTCTCCGGTTATACCTTATACATAGTTCTATAGGCAGAAAAGTTATTGTCCGGGTCCATCGCCGTTTGGAGTTCAATTAATTCCGCACAGCATATCTTCCCCCACTGGAAACATTGTTTGCATTGAATTAATTATTAAAATCACTGATTAAATTTTGAATTAAATTTTAAAAATTACAGTCTTCTTCAATCGGGTCACAGGGGGTATGTTTAAGCCAGCCAGGATTGCCATTAGGGAATTAAAGTTACGAATTCTGAAGACTTCTCGTCCAACCTAGAACATGAATAGGGAGAAAGGAATGTTCCTTTGTTAAGTTTTGGAATCTTAAGATATTAATATTAATATTAAATCCTAATTCCCCCTCTGGCCTTATATTCATTGCAGACCTTTAAGTCTGAATGAAGGAAGGAAACGAGTTTTATGAACTTTAAACTGCTCTGATGTGGATCCCTTAGCTTTCACTCAGGTTTCAAAACACGATATGAACGAGTAAAACCCGATTTTGGCATTTTTTGTATTAAAAATTACAATACGATCATAAAGGTATATATGGTAAGATTGCCACGAATTGAGGATGAACTGAGTGGGCAAAGTGAAAACGCAGCTTCTCTCGCTGTACTATTTTTTTGTCCCTGCAATTTTAACTTGATGTCTATCTTTGTGTCAAAGGCAAAAATGCTCCAAACTGTAAAAAGTTCATAGTCGCTTGTTTTCCATTCCTTATGTCCCTGGTAATCCTTGATTTGTTGTCCATTTTTGAAGAAACTGAATATATCCTATAAAATATAACTACAAAATCTAATGTTTCAAAGGGTTTTAAATCGTAATTTTCTAATTTCTTTATTTTTCCAAGTTTTAAAACAAGATAACACCTATTGTTAGGCCAATAATCTTTAGTTTTTTATGTGTCATACAGGCAATCTGTATGTGACCTTTCAGGCAGCTCCTTTATTTTTATTTTTCATTTTTCAACGAATCTAACATTTGTAATTTCATTCAAATTTTTTTTTTTTCTTATAACAAAACCGTACGTATTTATTCATGTGTAATTGTTCATTTCATTCAAATAAATGTCCAACTTGACCCAACCACCGCATCCTCTAGTATTATTTTTCTTTCGGTACAACGATATTGAGGAAATTTCAAGAACGGGTCGGTTTATTTTTCACATGAAATATCCCAGACCGGATATTCGGGCCAAGAGAAGAGAATCCTTCGTAAATGTTTTAAAAGGTTTACAAAAGTATAAAGTATACTTTGAAAGGTTTTTCTCCGTCATCATTTCTCTTTGTAGATCATACAGAGGAAGTAAAATGTAATAAAAGTAAAAGAGGAAAGGGGCAAATGGATATTTAAATGCATAAGTAATAGCAAAGATCAAATTACCTGAATCCAATATTCGATCACACGACACCGAGACTTCTTCTTCGACATCTACACTCCGAGAACAAAGTTCCGGGTTCAAAAGATAGTTTTCCAGAAGGAAGGATCCAAGAAAGCGTGAAAAAGAATTGATCTATTTGACAACATATACATCAAACGTTTTATAAACCCATTCCCGTGGTTTTTTTAGAGGCTAAAGGAACATGAGAACTAAGACAGTTGTCGTTTTTCCTCTTTGCTAAATTATTATTTTGCTTTGCTCTTTGACCTTTTCAGCCGAATAACAGAATATTGTTGAAGCAATGTCGTAAATACGCATCAATTCAACCTGTTTTGTATTTTGGAAATTTAAACCCAAGTAATCTGTAGATGTTTCATCGGAAGCAGGAATAGAATATGTGTGGGTTTGAAAATCAATTTTTCGAGGATATTTGAAGAACGGGAAGTTCCAATTTCATATATTAAGGTGAATTGTTTTTAGTTTATGCATTGTGAGTGAATGTATTTGAATCTCTGTTTTTGCGAAATGTAATAGGGATGCAACGATATTATGCAAAGCGGAAAGGATTTATTTGGAGGGGTATTGTGACTTGAGCTTTTATTGGAAATATTATTTTAAAATTCAATGCGATATAAAAACGTCTCGGCATTGAGCTGCAGTGGCTTGCGTACAAGGAAACCTTTCTTGTGGTTAGAAAAAAATTAAATAGTAAAATGTTTTAGAACTGATTTGTGTATTTCGCCTGTAACGATCTGTTTTATAATATTTAACCTATGGGGTCAATAGGATGGACTGTATTTCCAAGAAAAGTCAACAAAAAACACATACACGGACAACCTTTTTTTTAGCTCAACACATATTATACAGAGTCAAAATGTCAACAAAATATGACTTATGACGGAAAATTATCGGTGATTCTGCTGAAACAAAAACATTCATGCTTGCTTCGACTAATTCTCCTTCGACATAAAAATGTAATTATAGTATCCCAGAAGAGCTTAAGCGCGGGGGAAAGTATAAGGAAAGGTATTTAGTATTTCATAAAGTAAGGTTGGATTTGAAAGATTTTTGCTGTAGCAGATGAAAAAATAAGTCTGCAAGAGATTAGGTTAGTGACAGGTGAGGTAATAGGACGACAAGGCCTGAATGACAATCCACCACCACCACCAGCCAAGAATAGTTGTATTGTATAGCTTGGGATATTATACCCATTTCACTATCATGTCCCCTTGTCACATGTCACCTTTTCCTGGACCATGATGTCCTTTTCTATTGCAAAAATAAATACCCTCTGCCCACCCAATGTAAGTGTGTACTATTTCATTGATATAAAAACCAACATGATCTCCTTCGTTCTTCTGTCCTGCCACTGCACTGACTTGGCATTTGGACAAGAGCCGAGGACAGGTGGATCAGGACAGAGGATAACCAGATGACAAGCTATAAATAATGTTTACTACTTACAAATGCCTTAAACCCTAACCTTCCTCTGGTTTCTGCATTAAATATCCTTTCCCCGGCTCAGTCATCTCATTTTAAGCTCTGTAGCCCTTTCAAATGAAGTAATAAAGTCGGGCAGAGAAATTACAGAAATAATTCGATGAAAGCGGTTTGAATTTTATGGTTTTAAGGACAGGGGGCTCTTTTACTTTGAGGTCATTGAGGTTTATTGTGGAATTTATTTGCCTTACAAGGGAGGTGTCACAAAGCCGAATCTCGAATCGACTTGAACATTTTTGTGACGAATCTACAACTCATACAATCGTTAATGACGAACAATGTAGAGGCCCAATTTTGTTTGGTAAGTTTAAAAAATTGTTGAAAAATGTGCACGCAAATAAACCGAGTGAAAATGAGAAATGATGTATACCAAAAAAGCAAGAACAAAATTTAAGAGCGAGAAAAGCAGTAATGCAAAATATGTCGGGTTTTCCCGCTATCTTAACCTCTCACCCACCGCTCCCATTTTCCCCCTCTTCCCACCCCGATATCACCCTAGCTATGACGAGATATTTAGATTTTCTTTGTTTTAATTTTTTTTGTCATTAACGTTCGTATGTCTTTTAGATTCATAAAAAAATGCAAGTCAATCAAAGCTGTGTCTTTGTGATACTTCCCTTGCTAGGTGGTGATGGAAAGGAGCGTGTGGATTTGAAATTGCATTGGCTGAGATATCGGTGCGGGTGGACAAAATAAAATCTGATTAAGAGAGAATGCTTTTTGCTATTGTTGAATTATTAAACCCTGGAGGGTGTCATCAATCCCGACTTCTGAGCTGTTAACAGTGAAAGCCACTTTCACTCCTTGAAGTTTACAAGATTATACGGCTTAGAGCTTTACTTTCAGAGTTTACTTGGAAGATTCTATTAGAAAATGATATTTCATTTACCGGATAATCCACCGTTAGTTGTTGATTTGATTAATAAAGAGACCTTGTACTTGACGTGATTCTTTTATATTCTAAGAAATTACAGTTTGCCAGCCTTAATAAATTTAAAGTAAAAAGTAAGACAATTTAAGACATTAAAATCCCTATTGCGAAGATCTATTTAAAAAATACACATTGATTTTGCTTCAGCTAATAAATGAGAATGGTTTGAATTCACTCCCGTTTGACTAGATTTATAGTTTTCAAAGCAGACACGTGTAAAATATATTGGAATCCTTTATTAAAATAGGCTAAATAAATTACTTTTGTCCTTTCCTAAGTCGTGATACGTCCGATTTTAAGCTCGAATTTTATACGATTATTTGGTGATTGAATTAAAATTTTCATGTTAGAAAATGAACGGATAAAGAAGGTGTTCTTAGTTTAGACCTCAGGATTTATCGCTTTTGAAAGAACTTATAAGAAAGACTACTTTGCTAATGTAGTTAAGTTAATTTAATTACATTTCTTAATCTACATTCTCTGCTGACTAGACTATTAGAGATCCTCAACTTTTAACCATTGTACACTGACCTTGCAAATTTCGGAGGCAACGAATATCGACAGTCTTTTGAACCAGGCAATGAAGGCATCCAAGTTTGTTGTTTCGCAGGTTTCTCCGCCACCAATCCGACTTCTTCCCTTTCTTAGTAACTAAAATAAAAAATATCAGAAAATCCAATAAAATTCTATTCTTTTATTTTACAGTATTTTAAAGAAATAAAATTAATTCAACTTCAAAGGTGAAAATATTCAAACTTTGGTTACAAAGTTTCCTGAAAATTTAACTATATTCGTGAAACTTATGAGAAAATACTACCAAAACGCTTTAAAATAATTTTCTCAGCTAATTAAAACATTCAATCCATCAAAGTGGAGTCTCATAATCAAGTACCTAAACGAAAATTTTGAAATGACAGAATGACAAGCTCTGTAAAATCGTCTAAAATCCAGCAAAATGTAAAGTTAACCTCTCACCTGTGCCACAAACTCCTGAGCTCCAATATGGGAGAACCGTTCCAACTCTACAAGCGTCAGTTGCTCCGCCATTGTTACCGGGTTTGGACAAATCGTTACCACCGACGGCTGTCAAAAATTCAAACTTACTTTCAACTTTCAAATGTCGGGTATTAATTGCGAAGAGAGTTGTCACACTTGTCATTTTCATCACTTAAGTTAGTCTACTCTAGTTTCCTTACGAGTCATTTCTTTCTGCAAAAGAGTCACTTAAAAATAATAAATTCCTGTCACCAGACGCCATGCCAAGTCCGACCATCTGTGCCTACACTTTCTCAAATATATAACCGTATTTTTGAAGCATGCATATTTCATTTTTTCATTTCCACTTCCAAGATATCTGGAATTACCATTGCCATTGCCAAACGAAATATCTAAAACTCATTGTAAAGTTGTAAACACAAAGAAAACGAAGAATTCTCGAGGGAGAAAGTTTCTTGAACGAAAAAATCGATATGCTTGGATCGAATTTGGTCAGATTTGTAGAAAACAAACTGAGGAAGTTTGTAAAGCTGGAGGCTAGTCATATTGCATATAAATGAGATGAGATTGGATTTTGGATTGGCAAATGGCAAGACTTTGGAGATGAAAAAAACGGTGAGTGAGTGTTGAATCGTTGAGACTTGAGTGGGACATGGGAATCCATAACATTTCTCATCTACTTCAAAACCGAGTTTGCTTTGGGGAGGTATGGCTACGTGACGATTACTTTGCAAAGAATCCGGGATCCTAAGGTGCTCAAATGAGCTAAATCAGCATAGACAGAAATACAAACAAATGAGTTTTTAGATTTTCGGATCTCCGCTTTTCAGATTTAGAAGCTCTAGGGACGAGGGGTCATGCACACGTTATTATCGCAATTTGCAAATGTTGTTTGCAAAAAAAATTATCTTCCGTTTGAAAATGATGATTGCCTTCATTTTTTAAACAAAATAATCATGTAAGAGCAACGCTAACGCTCAATGAATTAGCTAAATCGGTAAGACAAAAACAATTCCTTTCAATTTCAAGTTTTATTTGAGATCATAAAAACATTAAAAAGGAGTCAAGAAATGTGGAATTTTCACAATATTTCGAGGCTGAAAAATTAAAAATGATTCGGTGATATTTGTTTGTTTTTGTTTCTGGTAGTTTTCAAATTTTTAATAATCTAAATGTCTTTTACTAATAAAATGATCGAAAAATTTCATCAGAGTAACATCAGAATTTTGATTTTTTTTAAAAAAGACATCCGGCATGGATATCCCGAGCTATGATATAAGAATCTGATCCAGCGACACGGAGTTCCAGGGATTTCTAGTTAATCCGTTTGAATTACAGGCATTTCAGAGGATTTAAGGAAAACACCCCAGGATTCCCAACCCTTGTACTTTCTTTGTTGTTTTTAATAAATCCACAACCACCGCCCTGAGGGTTCGGATTGTTGAAATTCTTGAAATAATTGGCAAACGTATATAAAATATGATGACTCACAGCCGCTATAGGTTCGCCGATTGAAGCCTCCGTCCGAATTCTTCCCAAATTGCTCTCGTAGAGTTCGAGGACGGTGAGCTTTGAGAGGAGGTTGGCCAGGAGCTGAGAAACGTCTTCTCGTACCTAATTTATATGCTAATTTAAATACCGTGGATAACGTTGGAGGAATTTCGTTTGAGCATTTGGAGCAATTATAATGCATACAAATGGCTCTTTATATTATAAGAATCTCAAGAATTACTTCTGAATTGATGTTGATGCAAATGCGGGCAATGATTCGGACGAAGTGCATCATTCGATCATCGCGGAAGTCATGTGGAAGGAGTTCGGTCCACAGGCGGACAAACTTTATCAGCAGATGAACCCGATCTTCGTCCAAATTACCATCTTCATTATCCTCGTTTAGGACCTACAATCAATAGATTACAGTCCAAGTAATTACTTGAAAAGCTTCTGGTCATTAGCATTTAGCAGGAGAAGGTTATGCATTTAATTAACTTTTAACTTCTTGCTGGGAAATCTTCAGGGTTGGTTAGTATTCGTAGGGTTTAGACTCGTCAGAATTAGATTATATTATTATAGAAGAACCTTGGAAAGTATTTAAAACAACATTAAGGAGATCGGAGTTTAAAAGTTATGCGATGCAGTTCCTTTGATTTAGAGCGTAGCCTTGCCTAGCTCAGAGTTGTTCATTCTCCTCAAAATTATCACGAAACATTTAAAACATTTTTTTTAATTTTGTGTTTTAAACGACTCAGGGGAAGATATTTGAAAAGGCGTAAAAGGTAATATTTTCCGGATTTTAAGGAGCGTAAGGTATTTCAAGAATACTCCTGTTGTACTTTTAAATGACAGTTTTTTCTAGGCGGCCATGCTTTAACAATGCTTAAGAATTTCAAAACGCTTTGTTTTAAATATTTATTTAAACAACGTTAAAATTGTTTATTTGTCAATTACGACAACTAGAAATAACTGGTGTG
This sequence comes from Desoria tigrina, assembly GCA_906901685.1. NCBI lineage: Eukaryota > Metazoa > Arthropoda > Collembola > Entomobryomorpha > Isotomidae > Desoria > Desoria tigrina. The sequence continues at coordinate 2,646,605 of CAJQTU010000007.1, forward strand.
AAAGTTTTGACAGTATTTCAAAATTGATTACGAAAATTTCCAAGGGGAATATTTGATGCTTTAATTCGATTTCTGTGTCAAAATCAATTTTCAACACAAGACTACACATTACACATTAGTCAGAGGGATTGAAAGCCTTCAGCAACAAAATCTTGAACAACTTCTCCCTCCTTAGGAAATTTAGACATGGTATTAAAGTAAAAAGACGAATAGATGCATAATCCGATTGAAATAAATTGAAATTCGCAAAAGCTCAAATAAACAGATGTGTATGTTTCTCCAATTCCCAACCTTCCATCAGACTGATATGACAGATCTTGGAAATTATTTCTGGGGCTTATATTCCTATTTATAATGCAATAAAGGCTTAGGAAATAAGGATATTTATTTTATTTCCTGCTCTTTAAAAGTAGGAGAAAAGCATTATGTTATATATGCTATAGAATAGACGAGGAAATAAACTTGTTGAAAAAAATAGTCTACGGGATATTATTCTTATGAAAGTACATAGGCAGACTTGGACTTTCTAAGATGACGGCAACAAACTATTTCCATTTCCCATGTCTTCTTAACCGTGGAGCTGAAGATTCGTTTTTGAGGTAGCTGAGCCTGCCAAAGCTGTAATGAGCCATTACAAGAGACGAGTCCTAAATTCCTATAGATAAATTCCTCTGAAAGGGCCCACGGACCTCCGTTTATTTAGAGACTCTGATAATAGAATTAGTAGGAGGGAATAAAACCATAAAAAGTCAACCAAAGACCAGAAATAGAGGCAAACAGTAGAGAACAAGTCGAGCTTTATGCGAACGGACAAGGAGTGAACATTTAAAGGTCCTTCGCAAATTACGTTCCTTGAAATATTAGGTACTTTCGATTTAATGAGCACCGTTTAACAAGTCATCCGATGGCGAAAATTAACATGGGCAGGATGAAGACATTGCTTTAATTATCAACCACAATGGCCGGTTGTATAGTGACTATTCGAGTTAACTCTCGACTTGTCTCCGCCTGTTCGATGTCTGACCGTTTGAATACAATTAAATACACTGATTAATATACTGGCAAATTATTTCACGAAAAGTGAAAGATATTAAGAATTGTATTGCAATGCAAAAATTTGCAAAATGAATCTTGCAATTTCTTGAAACAGGACGCATGAGCGTTTTACTTTTCGAAGTGTCACATGTTTTGTTCATCCGACTTTCTCTTCGAACCGTCGTTAAAACGAGAAAAAACCTGATTTTGTCTTTGCTTGATTCGTAAAACAAAATATATGAACGGCCTCGGAGCCAGGAGGACATAAACGGAGTCGGGAATCATTTTTGGATAATGGAATCCCAATCTTTTGGTACTTGGCCAGAAGAGAATAGCCCTCTCAACTGTATGAAGCTACACGGACACACTCATCTTCGGACCCAGCAAAACTTATGAAAGTCTTTTGTCCAATATCTACATTAAAACTGTCAACGAGACTGGACTATTAATACTATGTATTACCACCTCGAGGTAAGGGGGGTGGGAGGGGCATGGGTCAAACCGAAGGATAAGACCGTTTATCAAAAATCCCTCCTCCTCGCCCTCGAGATTCTCAAGGAAGATAAGAGTTTATCAAATGAATCAAACGGGGACTGAAATAACCCGAGAGCCAGTTTCCCCGTTCCTGTTGAGAACATTCACGGGATTCTGGAGATTTCACTTGAAGTTGAAACAGGCTCTATATTGCGCTATATTCTAAGCTTTCTCCCTCTCAATGTTCTCCGTTTCACGGGAATTTTGGCATTAAATTCCCCGTCCTGCTGGGTGTTGTTCCGTTTCATTGTCCCGTGACATTTGACGAGAAATTGAGACTCAGCTGCCTTCCTCAGCTCCGAAGGCATTTTTTCTTTAAGATCGAATATGAAGACTCGGAGTCGAAATCCCTCTTAGAACAGCTCTCAATCACCCTTAGTCTTCAGTAACAGTCGGTACTGATACACCCACACCGTCCACACCCACACCCACACCACCACCTGAGCCGAAGGCAAGGCTACAAGTGCAGAAGGGGCGATCCATGTCGATAACAGTATTGGTTTTGGCGGATTAGAAAGAGATTAATAAGTCTGCCGTGAATGGTCAAAAATGAGATATTTTGTAAAAAAAAAAATTAAAAAAATCGCATTTTCCCCCCTACCACGGTGGGGCATTAAATGTCGGTAATGCATAATGGATCTTTGTGAATGGAGTAAGAAATAAAAGCTTTTATAGCGTCAGTTTAGCTCTTGGCGTTCCTTCAATTCCCGTTTCATCGACATTTCAGTTTCCTCTGACATTTCCAGTTCAGTTTGGCTTTCCCTCTCGACAACCGAATCCACTCCCTTTCATCAAGTTAGGAGGGTAGTTTTTTGGCATCTGACAAAGAAAGGTGGGTATCATTACACGTAGCTTTTAATATTATTAAAAACGGAGCTCCTGTTCCTGATTTATCGAACCAACTCTCTACAACACAGTCAAGTTAGGAGAAAGAAAATATATCAAGTAGAAAGTAAAAAAAAAAACTTGTGAAACTTTGATGGGATTAAAAACTGAATTGAAAAGGAACTCAATCAAATTATCTTCACAACAAGGGAAGAAGAGGTGCCTAATTCATAATTGAAAATGTAAAACAAGGATAATCTCCAACTGAGTCTGAATTCCAAATCATTTGAATAATCAGAGATGAAAGTCTTTCAGACTTCAGAGACTTCTGTCTCAAATTCCCGACGTGTCGGATTTTGGAGTCGTAGGTGGAACGAGAACTCATAGTTACGAACTTCAAGCTTATGATTGCAAAAGCGAAGGGACTCGTCCCAAGGACACATTGATTAATGAGCCTTTGCTGCTTCGATGGGCCCTTGCCGCTTATATCTAATCCATTTGTCCAGTCCGTTTCCCCTGGAGAGGGGACCTAAATCCAACTAACGGTCGCCGCACGGTTGGGCCATCATATGGCCCATGTTGCAGATTTATTATATATGTTCAACTGTCCCGAAAACCACGGGATGGGAGCCCACCACATGAACATCACACGTCCTGATATCCTCTCTTTGAGGCTTTGTAGTTTGCAATATCAGGAAGATCCAGTGATTCAGAGAGTCTTAGCACAATTTATCAAAATACTGGACACCCAGAGGACAATCCGACTTATTCCATATTTTGTTTGCTGGAGAAAGCAGAATTGGGGAAATTCGGCTTGCCGAAGCAACAATAGAAGGGCATAGACTGGGATTTGACAGTCGAAAACCGGGGTGGATTAATGAACCCGGGTTGACCTTCTTTGTTATGAGGTTTTGAACATGTTGGAAATTGAAAGTTCGAAAGGCCTTTCCGTTTTGTAAGTGGAGCACGTGGTGATAAGTAAACATAAATATCGTAGTTGGGGAGGATACCGTAAATACTGGGTAAGTAGTCTAGGAGTTATTGGATTGGCGCTTGGCCCCTTCTGAAGTGGGGAGTTATTACGGGGTGGAGAGTTATTCCGGTGGAGCTATTTCTCTCGGTGTTTTTAATACAATAATGGACTTTTCTATTGCAAAGACGATTTTAACCCCATAGTTCCTGATGTAGTTTTTTTCCTAAAACATTCGTTGATGAACTTTTTGATAAATTACATTTTTTTTAGCTTATTGAGTACTTTCTGATCCTTTAAAACGATCTACTTCCGATGGAGTTTGTTTTTAGAACCAATGATATTTCTTATAATAGGCCTAATGTAAGACGCAAGTTTTGAAATTTTTGCCGTCCCCAATGTTGTTTAAAGCGAGAATTAAAAGCCCGCCAAGTATTCCGTCATACTTACGTTATTATTTTTGGGAAACCTTACATCCTCGATACTTTTATTTGATTTTGGTACGGTATGGGTCGTCATTTCCAGTCCTAGTCAGAAAAATAGTGGAAAGGGAAATGTATGGGATGGAAGATTGGGAACGTTGCAATTTGGCCCTGATTCATGGGATGTTGAACGTGATGTGCTTTATAGCTTTATTAATCTATCAATTCCATATAACTCACATTTTGCACAGATGCTCTCGTTCCTTCCGTTTCCTCTTATGGAAGCTACTTCCCGACCCGATGTAGCCTGTACATTATGAAAGGGATCGAAAAGCCAAACGCTAAGGATCTATACTGGATAATATATATTACCTTCCTCGTCTGGTTCCAACTTTCCAAATCTAAAAAACTGGGATTTATGTATAAATACCTGGACTTGGCTGATAGTAGAGTTGTGAGTGTTGCGAAAAAAACTTGCAGACTTCTTTGCACTGCAGGAAATCTGACATATTTACGGAAACTTTTACGGAAAATTATTATGCAACTTCCCGACTCTAGACTTAGGGTGGTAAGGTGGGAGGGAGCCGTTCTAAATTTGAATCTTTAAATCACAGGGAACGGTAGGGTTTCCAGGATCTAAGTTTAATTTTTTTGCCCCCTCCAAGGCTAATCTTATCTTTCTACTTTCTCTTGGCTATATCTTGAAAAATTCAGAGGTTGGAACTCCGTGCTGTTTATTAAAAAATTTGGGATTCCACCAAAGTGCTTTTGAACGATCATTGGCAATGCAGTAAATTTCAATGTAAGGGACTGCAGATCTCAGAATCCTGACAGAATTTCTGTCTCTGGCATACATAAAATCTCTAAACTTTCATTTGGGGGAACAGTAACGCAAGAATTTTTCAGAAAATATTTACTCACATTTCGTTTTCAGGCATGCTGTGACAGTGACAGGTCGGGCTTTTGACGGGACTGCCTTAATATCAATATATAGCCAAATAGAACTAAATCGTGCGACGAGAATTCGTTGCCCGACGCCGAATACTAACTATGGAAAATTGAAATATATTATGGACCTTTCTTTCATTATGCTAGGTATCTATGATTGGTTGCTTTATTTGATACAATACAATAATCAACTAAAAAGCACATATTACATATTATATGTCATTTTAAGTTTATAGCACAATAGTTGGGTTATACCGCAGTAGGAATTAAAGCGACCAATGAAAGTTGTTGTAAAAACAGAGATTTTATGACCAGTGAATTTTTGATCGTAAGTAAGATGGATGTTAGAATTTCCTATTCGGGAACAATTCCATTTTGAAGCTTTTGATTTGCAAGCCATTTTACGATTGAAAATTATAGATATGAATATTGTGAACTCGTAAATATAATAAGTTTGGCAGTTCTACTAATAAGGCAACATAATCACAACCATTGCTATTCCAACGAACTTTAATTACCAGACCGGAAAGCTAAAACAAGAGTTTGGGTTTGCCCTGTAACAGTTGTAATAGATAAGTTGGGCAACAGGAAACATAACTTACGTTCAGATCCTGTCTCTGATTCTGGAGTGTGTTTTTCTGGAAGCGTCTGAAGATTTGCTGGAGGAGTTGATGAGGGGGTGTGGTTAGGCGAGCAGACAGTAGGAATGCAAATAAGAGCTGCGGGTCTGGGAAATGAGATTCCGTCGGCACAAGCACTTCCATCACATCCTCCATGCTTCCTCTCCGTAATTGACTCCGCTCTCCAAATACCTGTCATCATCATCACCCACCAACTCAATCTCAGAAACTACCCACATATTTATTTATATCTTCTCTCGAAGATGAGACCGGACATTCCTAGATATTAATACCACTGGCACTGCAACTGCCAAGACAAGTCCGACCGAGGTTCCTTTTAGCGGAAATATACCCAATATTTCCCCAGTGTAGTAGGTTTACAAAAGGAACGAGTTTATGAATACATTCCAAACCTTAAATGGACAATAAATATGTCTTGATTGAAAGCCAGAAGGCTGTACAAAATCTCTTAATTGGTTGATTTTTAGTTCTACTGGAGGGATTTAACAAATTGTATTCAAAATGTACTTTTATAGTTACTCAATGTGCGGAACGATTTCTTGAACTTATATTCTAAGCTTCACAGGGATAAATTAACAGGTGAAAGTGGATTAAAAATCAGCAACTTTTCTAGGTAAATAGGTTGTACTCGAAAAAAAAATTAGGAATTTTTTTATGAAAATTCCCGTTTATCCGAAATTTTATAATTACCCCATGTATAAGGTAAAATCAGAGTATCATCAATAAAAAGTTTTTTCAGCTCTGGTTCAATAAAGCACTACCCCTGTCTTAAGATTTATTGTGGCTATCACAATGAAAAGCTCCCTTGATCGTCTCCCACAAAAGTCAATATATTGGCAAAGCGGGGCCCATATTAAAATTACTGAAGAGCCGTCGGTACTTATAGACTTTGTAATAAAGTGGTTACCCGATTCTGACTCCGGTTCTCTTGACTGTCATCATCATCATCGTGACTAAAGTTGAGCCCTCCTCGGAGCAGTGGACTAGTATTGGTATGGATGTCGTGTAGATGATCCACATCCTCATCCGAATGATTAATTGATGTCGATGTAGTTGAGTTAGGTTGAGCTGGAAGTGTTGATCCCGTGATATGAATGACTTGATGAGGAAGTGGAAGCTGAAGTGGAAGGCTCTCGTATTTTGTGTGAGGACGTGTCAATGAGCAGCAAGGGAGATGCCGTACATTCTCCTTTGTTGTCCGTTGGGACTGTGACAAATTCTGTTTAGGAATTGTAAATAACTTTATTATGTATGGTTGATACTTTATGGGAAGGTATCGGTGTCTGTCCGTCTGTCCTACTTCCGTCTAACTATGGAACGATTTAAACTTTTTGAATCATATTGTTGACAATAAAGCAGATCGATGTAATTAATGTTTGTGGTGGTACTGTATACCAGACGCATTATTGAGAATGACAGGAAACACATAACCCCCTGGGATGCAACAGTTTTGTCGACGGCTTTTACACAGTATTTTCTCAATTATTGGGCAACACGAAATTTTCGATATTTAAGATTTTCATGTGCAAGTTTGAACGTTTTCGAAACGTTGTCAATTTTTAACCTTGGTTTCTGCGATACATCGATACATATATATTGAACGGCTTATATTATATATAAAACCCATCATTATGATGTAATACTCTGTCATACACTCCACGTATCTCTTCTCCCGGTGGAATTCTAGACAAACATTCATACCAACAAAGTTAACAACTGGATTTAACCCTTAACTTGTACATTATAGTCCGTAAGCAAATAGTGGAAATAACAAGATATATAATTAATCAAGTCATGCAAAGCAGGACTTTTAACCGGATCCTCCTCCTCTCCTATGTTAAATGGAAACAAGGGGACAAGGACGGAGCCCGAAATTGGTATCATTCAACTTTATTTTACTTAAAGCCATTCTGTAAAGAATAACTGCAGCCTCTGCAACAGATATCAATTTTAATAGGCAATTCCAGCCCGTTTGGAGTTTGAGGCGGTGGAACAAAGGGATTCCACAATTTATTCCCGTTCTGAAAAGGAATACTTAATTGGGCCACCAATTTCAAACATTTGGCCCAACAAAACGGGGTGGTAGGAAGAGAGGGAAAGAGTTCGGTCTCATAAACCAAGCGGGTTGTGACAATTATTGACCTAAACAAACCCTAATGCTGTGTATTTACATTACAGCACAGTTGGAGTTATGCTTGAAGTTAGAGACTGGACGGTTTTGGTGGTCACTATTTTCGATTCAGACTTTTAAATGCATTTCCGTAGTCCAAGAAATGTAAGAGTTGTGGTTCGTATTTATATCTCTATATATTCTTAGAACTTATTCTGGGGTGGGGACTTATTTAAGGCTGAAACAAATTCGTTTTAATCATACAACAACCAATCCATATACAATTTTTCTCAGATTTTTTAAAGCCATCTAACTCCACGTAATCCTAGTCATATATTATTAACAAAAGACTACTTATTCAGGAAGCAACTTAATCTAGAAATGTACGGTAAAACAACAAACGATTACTAGTCAAAATACATAGATAAATTAATCCAGTACTCAAAACTCCAATTTAGTAAACTGTACTTTCTCCACCAGTTCCTGTCCCAACCCAATTCCCCCTAACCAAAATATATTCCTATCATCTCCCAATCCCACCATTCCCAACTCAATTGATAACGTATTCGGATCTAACGATCTCGGAACCTCAAATTCCCAGGCCCTCAATGCAACTTACATGGTTAGTCCGTGGGATTGGCTATTCCAAATATATTTCCGAAGATAACTCCACATTAGATGTACTTATTGGCTGAAGGGATTCAGTTTCTGGGTCAAAAAATGGCCTGGTCGGATAGGAAAAGAGACGGGGAAAAGGCGGCTCTGTTTTGTTTTCCATTTCCCTGGAGAGAGAGTCGAATATTCGGGTTCATTAATGTCAACTGAACTGGAAGGGAAGAGATCCGTAGAGGAAGAGATGTAATGACACCGGGACGGGCTCACTTTCTCCTGTTTCCAGTTCTTCTATTTTTCTACCCTTACTTTCAGGTTTTATTCGGAGCTCTGCGGCTAGATTATCTCATCTCCTGGTGGGGGATAACACCGACTAAACCAAGGGATATGGGAATTTGGGTAAAAGTCAGATAGGGAAACGGGACCTACTACTAGAACAGGAGCTACCTCGGGTAGATATCTGGATTGAGGATAATAATACCCGGCTTTAAATGGAGTTTCCATGTCCCCAGGAACATTTCCAGTTTCAAATCGTCCTTTATACCGCAAATGAATGGAATAAATTCCTCCGAAATAAGCCCCCACCCACCCCAATATTAACCACTGAAATATACCTCCCATCGCCCACGATCCCACTTCCAAGAAAGTTAGACTTGTAATAAAGTTGTGGTATGATAATGTAAAACAATTAAAATGTAGATTTTTTTAATTTTACTACTTTTCTGCAGCAAATTTGAAGAATACGCCAAACCCATAAAATCTCATTAAATAAAATTAGATGCAATTTGTCCTGTTTTTTATTTCGATTTTGGAATATTTTATAAATACAAGCTCCCCTGAAATAAACCAAAGAAAAAACCCTCGGGGTTCTATTTCCTGCTTTTTATGATAACATCCACTGCATACCTTTCAAAACCGACACGAGACATGAGACACAGAACGAAAGGGGACTCCCTGCGACTCATTTTGTTAAGATAAATGGAGTATAGATGATGAGAAAGTAGGTTGGAAACGATATGTTCGGATTCGAATTCGGCTAGAATTTGAAACCTATATATAAGAATGTAGAGGAACTGAGGGAATTTTTCGACAGAGTCTTTGACTCTTGCTATCCATATTGTGTCCCATCCATAAATTTTAATTTCGTCCCATGAAAAGGCTTCCCAGGGATCAGAAATGATAAACTCTCTTCCTCGTCTTGATATATGGAAAATGGAAATTCCACCCGGACGAGTTAATAAAGTTAAAGAAGTTGGAGACGAAGGAAGTCCATAATAATGCGAAGAAATATCTTCTCTCCTCGACAAGACAAAGAGATACAGAATCCTGGATAAATAGACCCAGACTTCCAGACCAAGACACGAGGAAATGTTATGAAGATGGATATTTTTGCTATAATTTTGCAGCAAGAGGACAAGCTAACATTTCTGTACGGAGCGGAAGTGACAAAGTGAGGGACAATTTGGGAACTTTGTTCTTAAAGTGCAAAAAGACCTTGTTCCGATATTCTGGATCCTCGAGAGATTTCAGAGTCACTAATTGAAGTTGATTGATTCTACTAACAAAATGCTCTGCTCTTCATCGGACACTTAAATCAAATTACATTGACAATAAGATACGAGATAAGATAATTAATTTCGTCTCTACACGGTTCTAGGGAAATTATATGGTACTCTATTCATCGAAATAATTTCCTCTCCGGAATAACGCTTTGTTCGAAAATATAATAGATGGGAATCTACCCCCGTTTGGTGCTTTACCTGACGATTTAGGCAAATAAATAAATATTTTGCATTGCATTAGTGCTTTCAATGAATACTTAATAATTCCCTACGATCTTTGATAAGGGTAAAATAGCAGTGTATTGCTTTAGTATGGGTTCGACTGAAAAGAAAGAAACGAATTTTACCCGGGGAGTCAAAGAGAACAGCGACTTTGTCCAGTTTTTTATATTAATAATAAAATAACCCCCGGGGACTTATTTTCATAAATACAGTAATCATATTTTTAGACTTTTAGCTGTCAGAAACAGCCGTCTTGGCTTTCATGTACAGGAGCTAACCCTCTACATGATCAATTATAAGATTATATTATATTATATTATATATTATATTACAAGAAGACAAAAAACGGAGACACTGGCTCAGAACAAACCTTGTTAGCTTTTGGCTGAGATGAAGAATATAAAGATGATGAAGCTGAAGAAGAGGCACTTTTTTGAAGCTTCCGAGCATAATAGTACATTGCCATTTCACATCGAATTAAGCCACCACGCGAACAAGAATTGCGAAGAAAGCATCCACGGAATTAATGCACTCACTACCGCTACCACTACCACTAGCTATCCGCCATTAAGAAGTAGTACTTGGGGATAACAGGGGATATTATTAGCATGTAAATTAATCTAATTAAATTTAATTGACGAACACCTTTTATAATTGGACTTGGATAGCACGGCAATTGGCACTTAAAAGTCCGCCTCCTCAGTCCGTGAGAAAACTCCCGACTTAATTTAATGTTCTTCTTCCTCCGGCTATTTATCCCGTGTCAACCCGATTCCTCTCCAGCCTCCTCCAACTGTCGTGTTTTGAGTGAATTAGCGGAATCGAAAACGCTTGCCCCGATTCCAGATATCAAAGGATCATTCCATTTCCCATGATGATGATTTCACGAAGAAGTAGGAGACGGATCAAAGGAAATGTATGTATAATAATAATATTAGCAGTTATTGTTATAGTCCTATAACTGCTAGAGATGTACTACACCTACAATCTAAGATCTACAAGAGGAGGTCGGAAGTGCTACATCCACGAGCACTAGCAAAGAGCTACTGAAGCTCCTTCAACAGCATCTTCTCAAGAGGCAATCAGGAACATTATTAGATTCCCTCTGATTTCCAAGATGATAGTGGCAGATGGAATGGAGAAAGTCGGAGGGAAATTTCCCGTCAATATCTGAGCAGATAGTATTATTATTTGGAAATGTACCACTGTTCTCAGATCTCAAATTTTGGAGTGTCTATCTATAGGATATAGATTCTAGAACCGGTGGTGGTACAATAAAAATATATTTATTTTTTGGAAATTGAAGTAGTTGAGAGTGCAGTAGTGCTTCTCTGTTTTCCTTTGATTCCGTACTTTCTTCTGTCTATGTATTCCTTCTGAACGGATTTATTTACGAGCCGTTGCACGCACTCCACCAAGACCAACTCATTTTACTCTCGTCGAGAGGAATCATTGATGGGAGTATCGAGTAGGATGTGGAACGATACCGAAATCGGCTGACGATGATGATAAATGCAAGGGAGAAAGCAAAGCTCCGACCTTACTCCAAGGCTTCTTGAGTGAATTTGTCCGGTTTCGAGGGTCGAGACAGATGTACTTGTTTCCTTTACCAATCACTGGAGATTTCCAGATTCAATTTCAGGCACAGTAAACCCAAACCGACGATATGTCTTGAATAAAATGGCCTGGGACACATTAAGGTCACTGGTTTTAAACAAGAGGGAGAAACAAAGTCTGAGATTTTAGCTTGGCATAGTGTAACTAATCGTGACGGAGGTTATAATTTAACTAGACGTTTGTCCTGAAATTACGGGTTGGTTAAGAAGGTCTTCGGAGGGAAAGCTGAGATTTTTGCGACTGGAAATGTGGATAGAGAGCTGTTGAGGTTGAGGACTCGAGGAGGACCAGGACGACTGGCTTATCTTGTACTGAGTGAATAGTTAACCGGTTTTTTGGTCTCCAACCACTTCGACGCATGTTATTCCCAAATGTTTTGCCCCGTAATCCTACCAGCAGTCTAGCTTTCTCCTTCCTACTCAAATGCTCCTGAAATCTAAAGCCAAGAAACAGGGCAAGTAGAACCGAGAAGACCAACATTATCTCGGAAGGAAAGCTTAGACTTGGAGTAGGAAAAAAATCTCAACTTTCACACTTTCGGGACTTCTTTTCCATCCAATCTGAAGGAAAATCTGAAAGAATCTCATTCACTTGATATGCTAGAGGAGCTTTGAAGGAATTGAGACTGGGATTCTAATTCTAATCATAACCAGAACTGGATTGCATATCTCTTTCCGGAGTGCAGAGAGATGCAGTTACTTACCCGAGGGGACATTAAGTCAGGCTCAAGTTCCAGTTGTTCTGTAGAGGAACCGGGCTGTAGAATGGAGGTGTATTGGCTCTAAAGTTTGGAATTGTTTTCTCCAGACATTTATTGGTTGGGATTGTTTGGGATAAGTCCTGAAATAATACGTTTTATTCGAGATGACAACAACTTCGATATTTGAGAAAGTCGTTCAAAAGTTTGGGATTGAGGCTTGGGTATGTTTAGTTCTTGTGTGTTCCATGATTTGCACCTTATTTCTATTCAATACTATAGACGCTTCTGATACGGAAAACTTCCAAGATGAGGCTAGACTATGTTCCAAGCAAACATTGTGCTTAGCACTACGAAGACGATGTAATGCATAACTACGGTCATATTGTAAAGTATAATTAATTAGAGCTTATCTTCCTTCTGAAATTCTGACTCCTGAGTGTCACATTCAACGAAGATGCATTGTAGAGATTTACATAAAGATGCTAATTACCTCATTTTGGACAGGATGACTTGGAAACTTTGGGTTGAAAGTTTGTGCATATATAAATGGAAGTCTGAGTTCTATTTTTAGGTAACATTAATTACTGGGATTAGGTTACATCAAACCAGATTAATGAGCCTGAGAGGGAAGAGACATTATTGTAGAAATGGCCAAAATTAAGGATGAACGAGGATGGCTCGAGTGTTACAATGACAATAATGAATTCCATCTCACAACATTTGTTTCTATTAATGACAAAATTGCCATTAAAGCTGCTGGCCCGGAATTTGTCAGAGAAAGTGGAATATTACACTCTAAGGAGGGTCATTAAGCCTTAATAATTAATAATCGAACAGGAAAGTGGACTTGACAGCTGCCGTTAGAGATATGTTTGGGAAGGAAGCCATTCCGTCGAGTCTGAAGGGAATGGGCCGTGTCCGCATCCGATTTGTAACTTGCCGGAAGAAAGTTGTAACTTGGAGATTAGGCCAAACAAGTAACAACAAAGATTTTTTTTAGGTGACAACAGATAACTTCTTTGGATTGAATACTTATTGTTAGGTTCGCTTCGTCTCGTCTCGACCATCTAAGGACTTTCCTGCCGTCAGTTGGAATGGTAACAATATCAAAATGTATTTAAGTCGTAAGAAATTCCGTGAATTAGTTTTATTTTTAAAAACAACGAGCTTAGTTTTGAAACAAGACAGCAAAGTTAATTTAAAATAAAAACCGAGATTTACTGGAAATTGGGAAGCTAAACTTCGGAATTCAGACAGAGTGTTATTTAAAAAGCACTAGTGATTAGATAATTCAGCAATTCCTTGTTGGATGAGCATTTCAGACTGCTGGCGAGGTACTGAAAGAACGCTTCCCTTAGTCAAGGAGATTGCATCTCCATCGTCGACTTCCATCTCCCCATAATCTTGCAGTACGCGAATCTATCACGCAATTAAGATATGATTTAATAAAGAATTGAACAGCTACTAACTGCTTTTTTAAATAATTTATTTCATCAATGAAACTTGAATACGCTATAGACTAAACAAACCTCAGCCATAATCGACTTTGGGGGCTTCATATCTTGAGTAAGATCCAAACCATCACAGTCTCCATCCACTCCGATTGATCCCATATACGAGGCCAAGAGTTTGCTGTAAGAATTGAAATAATCCAGTTCTGTGTCCGTCATATTCAGACGATCGGATTCCGGCAGAACACTTCCTTTAGTCCACCGCAGTTCCCGCAGCCGTTCCAACCGATTCGACCTGTACATTTGATATTTATAATATAATTGTTAATTTATTAATTATATCGTCAAACAAACGATGGTTCTCGGTCAGTTCTCATGATTTTACTTACATGTAAGCAAGGACACACTGCTTGTTCCTTTCCAAAGCGGAGTGTCGGAAGTGAAGGCCCGGCACTGTGTTAGCAGTACCCGGTGGGTTGTCAGCACTGAATTAAGATTTGAAATTGTAAAATAAATTGTGTTTACATATTTGAAACTAACACCGTGAGTGCAGAATGAGGACTACACTACCAATTAAATACAGGGCCGCTAGTTAATAATTTTAATACTGACTTACACTTCCTGTTGGTTTTGCTCGTAAAGGACCTGCATCTCATCAAAAATCTGCCGGATACCATTTTCCTGAGAAACAATCAACATTTCACATTTAAACATCCGGATCAAAATATGACTACTTCAAACGGCAATAAACTTCAAAGAAACCCTCAGTCCAGACTCCAGAATCCAAATGCAGTGAAATAATTTTGAATTGGCTTTTTAACCTCAAACTTACATCAAACGTAGGAACTCCAGTTCCTTTGTTCTGTCTGGCAAGATCCTTAATGAGTTCGAATGACTTCTCTCCAAGCATATCTATTTAGAATTTTGAATCCGGCCTGCTGTGCTTTACAATCTTTGATCTTCAATCTTTAACTGCTGGCAATCAAAGAAACGAGTTTTACTTTTTGAGAATTTGCTAGAACTTGGAAGTTCAAAGTTCCGAATCGGATCAAGTTTGACGTTTTCAAAGTTTGAAGTTATTATCTAATACATAATATGTAATAATGTAATATGTAATAGTGAATAGGAATATGAATGTCAGGTCTGGGTTACTTACAGTAAGGTTGACGATGACGGTGCAGTATGCAGTCAGTACAAAAGGAATTATTTTAAAAGTTCAAACTTTCAAGTTTCAAGCTTCAGTTTTAAGTTTACGGTCCACGGTTTCGGGGGGTTTCCTTTCGCAATGAATGTGCAATGAACAGAAATAAATGTGAAATGTACACTGCTATAAAAACAAATCAATGAAATTATGTAATTTTTGCTCTGCTAACTAATTTAAAAAATATACTATACGTACTACATCATATATAAACATAAACAGTGAGTGGCATATGTCTTACCAGTAGTGTCTGAGACGTGAAGTGAGGTGAGACCAGAGCAGTGACTGACAATGATTCGATCCAATTCAATGGAATTAATACAATACAAACTTCAATACAATGCCCCGAAATTCGCAAATCCCGCCTAAACACTAACACAGTACGTACAAAACTGGCGTACTAAAGCCACCAGCTCAGTATCGGTTGGTTTTTTATTTCGCAATTTTTTAAACAAATCAGATGTAAAATTAGGCTGCTAATTCTTTTGTCATTAACGATTGTATGAGTTGTAGTCTCATCACAAAAAAAAAATAAAAGCAATCGGAGATTCAGCTCTGTCATATCTCCCTTGTTAGGAACGTTCTCGGGCTCCGATTTCAAAAAGTCTGAAACGAAACGGCTGTCCATCCGAAGCAGCTTCTACAAGAAAGAAACTAACCCAAAAATCAAGATTGTTTCTGAATAATACAAAAGATTTCAGGCCGTTTTCTGATAACTTGGCTATGCACTTAAACCAACAATTTATCTTAAGTATAAATGAATATTACTGAAAATCCTTTGCATGCTTTAAATAATCCCCTTCTAAAATGGGTATTGCATTGTTTCATTGCATAATATTTCTTTGCTGCGTCAGCCGGGAACGTTTCATCCGCCGTATCATTGCATCATGCACCTGTAGCCAACTTCAACTGAACTGGAGTCAGATGATTGAATAAGCAAAAAATAAGTTGCGGAACGATGGATATTGAATTCGGAACGACGAGTAAACATGTTACACACGTATGTATTAGTTGAAGAAAAAGCAAAAGCCTGCAAATAAATATAAACAAGTCATCTTAGTCAGCCGACAAGTAAATTTTGCTTGCCTGTCAGAAAATATCATTTTCTTCGTTTCATCCACTTGAGAGTTTATCACGGTCTATTTCCTTCTCCGTACCGAAATCCCTCGTCGGAAAAAAATAAATATGGAGACGTTTTTATAAAGTACATTTTCCGTACTTTCTGTATTTATATTTTATATATAACGGCAGACAGGTTTTTATTTCACCTTCTTCTTGTCAGACAGATTTTTGAAGCCTTGAAATCCAGGAATTCCAAGTGGAATACGGTATGATATTATACTGTATTTTTGTTTGATCATACAAGGTATGGATCCCGTAGTCCTAGGGCGAGAGAAATGGAAAAAGAATGATTTTAATGGACTTTATATTTCGTATTCGCATTTATTTTATAGTCTTGTAAGTTTCAGAGGTAGGCACTTGAGTACATGATGTGGACCAGGACAGGACCCCAAATATTGTTACTGGAGTCTACGTGTAATGTATTACATCTTGGGCGAGTACTGCAAAACCTCGTTATATTATGCGCAATTAGATATAAATTTTTATTTTTTAATTGATTTCACCTTTCAAGCAAAGGAATCACAATAGAAATCATGAAATTTGAAGCTTAGAATGCCAAACTCATGATATTGCAATGAACAAGATATATTACAAAGGTAAATGTCGTATGCCACATAAAGTTTTACTCTATGGTTGGGGAAATGTGACATTTTTAATTTTCTATGAGTTTTAATCGTCTGCAACCAAAGTTTCATCATATTATTATATTATTAGCATTAAAAAAAGAAAACAATTTCAATACATGCAAAATTGATAAAAACAGCACATCTACGATCCATTAGTGCATTCGTTGGACGGTTCATTTGAGCTGGATAAATCCTATATCGCAAAGGAAAGAGGTAATTTACCAAGAACTATTGTATTAGCTCCCTAGTTTCATACAATCCCAGTGTTATGAGAACAATAAGGAGCACGTTCTTCTTTTAGTGCTTTCAAGTTAAAGAATGTAGATGCTCTTCAAAGTAAGGATTCCGGCTGTTCTGGTCACTTGTACATGAAAATGAAAACCACCGACTCAGCGGTTTTGGAAACAGAACTTGCTCCTTTCCACAACCACTGGGTCTTTCGAAAGTTTTTCCAAGGAATTCACAAAGTCTCGAAAGTTGGCACATATAAAACGGTACACTTAGGGACATGCCAGATGACATACTTTTTGGGGCAGTTCAGATTAAAAGAATAAATTCACCTATAACTGCTAGGAAAGGTGAAATCTAATATAAATGTTTTAGACCAGGTTGTCATTTATTTTTCAAAACCAAAGAAATATTAGTTAGAAAATCATGAGAAATAATTAATTGACTTTAACAAGGTATGCACAGAGCGTAGACTCACAGACTCAAAGTCTCCAGATTGTCGAGATTGTCTCAAATCCACATGTATATTGCTTTTGTTCGGATTTTTTTGAGCTTCTGTTTCAGCTTGGGTGTTAAAATTGCCATAATTTAACTCAAAGTCCCCTTTAAGGGGAACCAGCTGTACTTTCTTTGAATGGAATGTCGGAGAAAGTCAGAAACAGAAGAGAGAAAGCAGGAGAGTGGATCCGCCACCACCACCGCTATTCTCAATATGATGATCATCAACATCATCCCATGCATTAAAGAAGTCTGCTCCTCTCTGAAACAAGAGATCTCGCATAAAGAAATAAATGGCGAAATGGAATTCCTACGGAAAGATTATTCTCCCACGTGTCCTCCTTTTTTAATCCAAAGGAATATATTTTTAGATGGGAGTTTCTTTATGGATAATGTCCCTCTCTCCCGGTTGGCTTCTCTAATTCAAAGGTTGGGAGGTAACAAAACCTAAGGATAAGCCAAGCCATAAAAATCTCTTCAGCATGATTTATCGAACGGAATTGTGCAACAAACTGTACTGCGAAATGTCAATGTTTTTAGATAGCTACCCTGCATATGTGAAATGTCGTTAGAAATGTATGACCTAGTGTTTTTAACGAATAAAATGGCTACTTGATGGTTGGGGCGTTATTGCATTTTTTGCTTTTAAAACCGCTTAAACGTGTTGCACAACGACGTTAATCAGGTATGTAATGCCCTGTTTCGTGAGGTTTCCTCCTTTTGAGGTGTGCGTATGCTACGATTTAGTAACATTGACAGTGTGAGGGTTACAATTTAATTAGGTAGTTAAAACAATGGTCATTTTTATGTCACATTGAGGTTCAGAACATAAGAGACGTTTGTTTGGCCAAAGGGTTTTAAGAATGCTACCTACGACTTTTAACTTCTGATGGAGTCTTCATCGGTGATATAATTCAATTGGAAGCCATCGATCAAATTCGTCAAAAACAGCCGTCGAATAGTATGATTAAACTTGAAGTTATTCCCGATGATTCAATACGGAATCGGCTCTAGTGGTACTTCAACAAAGATGTTTTTCCACTGGAGGTTTTAAATCTTGCACGACATCTTGGAGACAGTGGGATAATCACCGCGTTCGTTGGTTCGATGTCATTGTTCCTACTGGCATTTATTCTGGAGACATTCAGAAATGTATTTTATGCCGCTTGGAACTCCGATTAGTTAAACAAGATGGATATTTTGGAAATATTTATAAATGGTACTACTCTAAGCGTTAGAAGGGTCGTAGAAAAATCATTACAGCGGCTAACAAAAGTTAAAGTTTAACACTGGCTTTCTGACGCTTAACAGCTTTCTGACTCTTGTGAATTGTATTCTGGAAGTATAGTTGTCAGTAAAACCAAACACTGATGTAATCTGTAATTTTGAGGATTATAAAAAGCTTGTAAGACTTAATAAGTGTTGCTTTTAGAATTAAATGCTTTTCACTTGAACTATAACATATATAATATTGAATCTGTATGTTTTCACTTGTGTGTAACCCTCTTGTTAACTCAATACTTTGATATTTTAAAGTCTTATGCTTAACATATGATTCTTTCATTCTTTGTTTAAGTCCAAATATATAATGACCCCTCTTTAACAGTAAATTAAACCCGTTTAGAAGAATTTTAATAGTAAATTTTATTCTCGTGTCCACGTTCATTAGTTTTAATTCAAAAGACGATTTCTATAATACTATATATACGAGTGAATTAATATATTATATTTAACAGTAGCTTCAAATATATTCGTTAAAAAAAATCTGCAATGACGATAAATAAAAAGAATACGAAGCTAACTACAATTGAACAAAAAGTGTATATTCTTGATCTAAAATACGACATGGCTTGATTAAATTCTACTGACACTTAAAACGTTAAAATGACAAATATACTGTGTAAAATAACAATAATATTTCTTATTACATAGTAAGGAATTAGATAGAGATTTTTGGCATTTCGCAAACTACACTTACATAGGTATTTATAAAAATGTTATTTAGAGTCGCTTATTAGCAAAATCGTCGACCTGGATATAAAAGTTGACTAGAAAAACCTTTGTGATCGTTAAGCCCCAGTGGCTGTTAATTGCTAAAAACTTAAAACTACAAAAAACTATCTTCCTCCAATGCCATCAAATTGCCATTTAAAAATCTCTGGCCCCACAAACAAGCGTTTCGTACTTTATATAATATATGAAAATGATTTTGGAATACATTTGGAGGTCAAAGTGTGTTTTTAAAATGTGTTCTTCCTGAACTCTTCAAGCACAAAGGCACTCGGAGTGACTTGGATTCAAGCGGAGTCTGATTTCGCAATATTATTTCGATTTGCCGGATTTTTCAGACTTCCCTTTCCGATCTTTGTCCTTCTCTTTGGTATTTGTTGCGGAACCATTTGGAACATCTTGGCGGAGATATTTTAGACGATCTTTCTCCTGGGAATTTTCCGCTGGCTCACATTCGAATGACGACAAGTATAGTGCTGTGAACAATCAAATATTCATATAAATTCACAATTTTATTCGGAAGAAAGTCGAGTACACGTGTTTTAAGTGGTTGTGTGAACAAAGGAACAATTTCAAATTTTTACGTCTCTTAAAAGCTGACTTGGGTAACCCAAATCGTTACCGTTTCAAAACTATGAAATACCGGTTTTGAAATCTGGAAAAAATTTTAAGATAGGTGAAAGTGTTCCATTGTTCGATCGAATATTGATAACTCACACTCACCACTCTCTCCAAAAACGGGTGCAGTTTGTAAAGCCGTCAGAACGGCTTGCACTTTAGGAAATGGACAAGAAATCTGCTGCCAAGCCACGACTTCCGTCACTTGTTTTGCTAGCTGCCAGAATTTGTCAAAGTTTATATGTCCATTCGATAGCCTGGAGGGAAAACAATCAGATAATTAATTAACCTTCACTGCCAGACCTTTATCACATGGTCCAAGCAAACCATTTGGCTTTGACCACCATTGATTTTCTTTTTCATTGAAATTTGTAATATAGGATATCAAAATCAATGTGCACTCATCGGTATGATTCTTATCAAATCAACAAGTACGAATTTTAACGCTGGTGTCCAGAACCTTGAGAGTATGATTATGAACTTACTGCGAAGCACATCCTTCGTTCAGGAAGTACAAGTCTTTGACCAAAAGAGAGAAAAATGGAATGACAATCCGTTGCCTCTCATCCGTTGCTCCTACTGATCGCCAAACCGCCGCCTAAATAAGCAAATTAAATTGTTTAGAATGCTTTATTTGTCACCAAGTTTTTATTTTAGCTATGACAAGATATACCTTCAAAGTTGATCTATACGATGTAAAATTGGAGGAGGGATCCATCTGATGTTCTAAAATTGAGAGCTGGGATGTGTTAACTTTGGTCCACGTCTTTTTGAGTCGAGCCACGGGTGACATATTCAAACCTGCAATGATCGCCATCAAGCTGTTGAAGTTTCCTGTAAATTGGTAAACAAAATATATTTAGATATCTCTAAATGTTGGAAAATTTCTTAGGGCTCGTGGCTCATTGTGTTGGCATACATTTGCCGCAGTCGTATAATTTACGAAGAAAACTTGTTGTGGCTTCAAAAATTAACTCACCAATATTAAAGCACTCTCGAGCAGCTTCAATGAAATATTCGATGACACGAACACGCGTTTTCTTTTTCTGCATCTAAAAAATTACAAAATTTAAAGTTAAGTCGTTCGAAGCACAAACTTGGACATCCACCATAAAAAATGGTAAATTAAAGTAGTGCTAAAAATTCAAAGGTTTATTGATTACTAACTTTACTAACCTTGCAAACTTCAGTAGCCACATAGTAACTTAAGCGATTGAACCATTGAACATAGGACTCCAAGTTACGGGTTTTCTTCATGTCTTTGTACTTTGTTTCAGCTTGAACATTCTCTTTGGCAAAGGCCTGTTAAAACAAATTGAGTTAAAATTATTAGTGTTTGATTTAAAGTACATTTTGTAAGGGTAATTTTTTTCAAAATATGATGATCATGAGCTCATTAAATTCTTTTATTAAAAGTCTATGTAGCCGTAAAGTAGGGAATACAAAATGTCGGTCAAATTTATACCGACACCCACGGGATTAATTTATGCATCAATTACAACTAGGAAGTGACCAGAATGTGCACATGACTTCAATCAACCTTCCACATTTGCATATCGATTGGTCATTGCAAATTACCTGAACAAACTCCTCGGGGCCGATTTTACTCAACCGTTCCAACTCGATGTGCGTCAATTGCTGGGCAAGCATTGTGGGACTAGGACACATAACCAACACCGAAGCCTACAATTAAAAATAACAAGGGCTCATTGTAATTAAATTAACACTTTAATTAACCATTATTCATCTCAAAAAATCCCTTAATTAAGGAAATAAAACACAAGCCTACAGCTGTTGAAGGTTCCCCCAGGGCAGCTTCCGTGTTAATCCGATGAAGGAAATCTTCATATCTCTCCAAGGCAGTTAGTCTGGAAAGGAGGGACGTCAGGAGCTGAGACACTTCCTTTCGAATCTAAAAATAAGGAGAGAAATTGTTAATTTACAGAGTTTAATTAATAATTAACCCTCTTAATATGATTCTTCCGTCTGAATAATCGTAGCTGGCGGATAACAGGATCATAAAGGGATTATATATAAAAACATTAAAAACTTACGGAGGGGTCGACGGAGACGCATTTTTGTGTTATGGTTCGAACGTGTGCCATCATCCGCTCGTCTCGGAAGTCGTAGGGGAAAAGCTCCGTCCATTCTCCCAGAAGTTGTACTATATGGGACACGATCTTCACTTCTTTCAAGGATTGCTGTTAATGGAAATTAAGGCGTTTTTAATTAAAAAATTTCCTCTGAGTAGGCGACTCATTTAATTGTAAATTAGTATTCATCTGGAGAGACATACGTATTTGGGTGAATGGGTCGGGGTGGCCATCGCGAGGCGAAAGACTCTACCCAGGAGTTCATGAGGCCGGATGTAGAGTCTTGATGAAAGGAGGAAAGCGAAGACGTAGGCGCGATCGGGATAGTAGGACTGCGTTGGAACGAGGTGTTGGATTAGCGCGTCCAGTGTTCCCGAAACCAAGTTCGTGTCTTGGTAGACCAATGCCTGTTTTAAAGAGAAAAATATTAACGATTTTAGAGTAAAATTTAGTGTGGTTTAAAAAAATAATAATTCGAATCTATGCAAAGAATTGTAGCGCAAACATTTTTTAAATGTCGTTAACATCCCTGAGTTTTCATGATGGATAATTGGACCCGAACCACAAGAAATCATAATTTTTTTTATGTTTCTTGGAGTTTCGTCCGGTTCCTCTCATGTTTCCTATCTGCTAAATGTGCTTTTTTATATTGAAAACAGGGTCTCATTCAGCCATTGCTTTATCTGGTTTAATCACAAGGTATAGACAGGAAATTTTGGAAAATTGATTACTGGATGTCGAAAATCGAAGTAAAATATTTTTACACTAAAAAACAAGTTCGATAATAGCATTAATTTGAGTTGATGCTTTACGAACTTAAATTGCGATTATTCTGAAATATTTTAGCTATCAAGCAACAATCTATAGTAGCATCCATTTAAGTCTCTTTTAATGCGGAATATTTTTAAGATCATACTAGTATTAGAAGTTGACACTATATAGCCGTAAATTATTTGCATTGGACATTTTTTGTGAGCAAAAAATTGCACTTCATCATCCATAAACTTTGACTCAAAAAGTGAAAAGCACCAGAAGTAACTTAACTATTAAAGTAAAAAGGAGATATTTCTCAATCAAATCAAACTGGAAACATGAGCTATCCCAGTATCCTCTCCTCAACATAGCTTTTTGTCATCGTCATAACATAATAGATATAAGATCTTTTATCCACGTTTTTAATAAAAGCCTATAAAAGCCTTAAAAGGAGGATCAGACTAAAGCTTTCATGGTCTTGTGTGTGCATATTTACAAGTGCTTATTGGGTCCCTTTCATTCGAGTAAAATTGTGCACTTAAACTCCTTTCATTGACTGTCTGCCTTCATGTCTTCATCATTATCATCATCTCCCTCTGCTTCCATAAGGATATAATAAATATAATGTATAGATTGAAGAGCAAACATACAGAGTTTGGCCGAAGGAGCAAGAACTTAATGAGCAACCAAACCACGAAAACCATTAAACTCTCCCTCAAGCACTTTTACTTTATTTAAACTTCTCCATCAGCCCTTTTCCGGATTAAAAGAGACCCTAAATGGAATTCAGAAACTACAAAAGAACTTGAGGTTTTAAAAGCAGAGAGACTTGCTTTTATTTTCTGTTTACTGTCTGGAGTTACATTTCAAATAAAAGACGTTCGCATTATTACCCAGACCTTCATTAGAACTGTTTATATATGTCGAAACTTTATTAATAACTGGTTTTAACCTTTGGAAATTAAATTTAAAATCTCATATAATGTTAAGGACGGATCAACCCGTAAAACAGAGTATAATTTGCAATAATTGTATCATTTTCATGAACCTCTCAAAATTGAACTTTTTTAATCGCATAAAACTTAAATAAAAACGTGTTTGAAAGATTAGAACTTACATTATCCCAATCACAAGGAGTCTTCGTATGTCCATTTGAACTGTGAATGCTGTCTCCAACAACTCCGGTTTCTTCTGCAATTGGATTCATTTCCGCTTCGAGAGAGGAATGCGTCCCGTTTGAGATGATTGAACAATTGGGTGGAATGGAGGACCCATTAGCTGACAATGGGGTCTGAGGTAGCGTCTGCAAAAATAAATGGTACAAATACAATTTAGATTGATCGAATATGGTTATATTTAAAGTAAAATGTGCATTCTGGCGATTTGGCAAAATCTCTGATAAAGTTGTGTTTTTTTTGCTCCAAGAGATCAAATGTAAATCGGCCTATCGAACTTTGATAGTTTATAGGCAAAGCTTATAAACTCTTCAGAGTTTTTTAATGACTTTTCCACGTATGTAAATAAATAATACCTTCAGTTTCTTGGAAGTTTTCTGAATCTTCCTAGCATAGTAGTACAAGGCCATCCTGATATAGTAATTTAGTAGGATATGAAAACTAAGTATTCAAGCTACGGTAGAATCAATAATAATGCAGTTCAAACGTTCAAAGTTTGATTTAAACCGGCTCCGACGCCTTAAAAGTTGAAAGAGCCCCCCGTGTTGCGGTCTCGCGCTTATGGTGATTAACATAAGTGGCTACCCGGGTGGGAAATAATGGTCTACTGGCCGGGTGATTAACATTCTAACATGAGAAATAAGTCCCGTCCAGATTTACGAGGATTATTAATGTCCTGGTTTCGGGGCTCTGAAATATGGAGATTTTGAGAGTCGAAAATCGGAGTCTGGAAATGCAAAGCCGGTGCTGGCACTTTTGAGACTTATGACTTTGGAGTCAATGATAAGGACTAAAGGAGGGAGATCTATGCCACACTGATGTCATCACAACTTGTTCCGTTACTGATTTACGATGTAAGTGCATAGGACGGTTTAGTACTACTATTAACTGTCACTACCCCATTAGGAAATATCGAAGAGTTCAGATTTCCAGTCGGTTTTATAACTGATTTTTGAGTGGTTTTCGAATTAAAAACAATCCGACACTGGTCTTAATTTAAGGATCAAATTACAACTTGTAAGTAGCTTTCTCTGTTTGAAATAGTTGGGTTTAACTTTGTTTGGGGGGT
This sequence comes from Desoria tigrina, assembly GCA_906901685.1. NCBI lineage: Eukaryota > Metazoa > Arthropoda > Collembola > Entomobryomorpha > Isotomidae > Desoria > Desoria tigrina. The sequence continues at coordinate 2,671,647 of CAJQTU010000007.1, forward strand.
AGTGCTAAGAAATGACACCCACTAGGGTTGCATGTTTACTGAAATTTGAAATCGGAAGAAGGGTTTATTTCTAAATGAGTTGGAGATAGTTTTGACTCCTCAAACTTGTCTCCCTCCGGTTTTAGAAGCAAAGAAGTTGTTATTCTCCAAAGTTAGATCTTTACTCGGGCCTGTAGTCTCGGTCATCGGTATAGATATGGATCGGATTATTTGACGTATAGGTTTGAGGATTTAGTTTTGAATTTAGGAAACTTGTAACTTTCCTAAGAAGTGACTTGTTAGGACGTGGAATGGAGAAGATGTGTGAATATCTAAAACCGGCACAATCAGTTTTATTCACTCGAAAAGAGCAACGGTTTACTTTCTCCGTTTGTGCGTGTAGCGTCGACGCTTTCACTCAACTATTCTACAACAGCTTCTACTACCCTTCTCTATTTCCAGAGACTTTTCTATGGAATTCAAATGTTAGATGGTAAAATACCATGTAAACCAGATCAATCTAGCGATAGTGTTATGATAAGTTATATTATAATTTCGGATAGTGTACAAGTTTGACCTTCAACTTATGGAAGAATAACAACGCAACAACAACGCAACGGCTCATCAAGATCGAGTGACTAATGGATTTATTTCAAGAAGTTTAGCAAACTTTGACTTTTATGGCCAACAAGTACCGTTTGTATCCAATTAAATTGAAAAGTAGAGCTAGTTTAGAATTGCATTAAATCTGCTGTTATACTGAAATAGGGCGAAGATATCAATTACGCTCAACATCTATCTCCAAGTCCAAACCTTATTTTCTGTTTGACTATTTGTAATTTTTCAACGAATTTTATGACTAAATTGCAACCTGAATACTGATATTTATTTTTTTTATTTAAGAGCAATTACAAATCATTAATTTGAATTAAATCTCATCTACCATCACTTTCAGGACCTGAAAGATGACTTTGTATCGGAACTTACCCAGCGGTATCTGTAGCCTTTAAACCGTTTGAAGAACCTAAGTCTGGGTGCTGATAGCATGATATCAGATATGAACTGTGGGTAATGGTACTGATGAAGTGATGATGGAGAGTAATACCATGAAATCTTGAAGTAACGATGCCGAGTAGCAACAAATCGATATACTTACAAGGAAATAGACTGTAAAGTAACGAAGTTATAGACACTCAAGGAGTCAAATGGAACTCGTTATATTTTGTCATTTCCTTAAAAACTAAAACTAAAGTACAAGGGTCCTTGAACTGACTCCCTTCCGTCGTAATTTCGAAAATTACGGAAAAGTTTAGAGTCTTTTAAAATGTACTTGGAAGTGTGGCTCTTGAGTCTACACGTTTTTGAAGTGACTTCAAGTTCACTACCAACCTCTCTCAACAAGTCGTAAATGAACTGAAATAATATTCGGAGCAATGAGACGAGTCAAATGTCAAATCCATCACTTTGGAGATCCTATTGCAACTGACTTTCAAAGTTTGAACTAGAATCTATAGAATAGCACCTTCTCCACTAAAAGCAAGATCAATTAATAGACTACGAGTGCTTTCCCTCACTAAAACTAATGAATTAGTCAATTTCACTGGCCCAATCGGGAAATCCATCCGTGTCCCCCAGTCCCATATAATCATATAGTTTGGAACACCGAGTTTATAAACGTGCTCGTGTTATGATACCCGGAATTACATATAAAATTTGGGTTCATAGGGATTACAAAGGTGTTTGCGTTGGCTATTGATTCGGCTTATATTTTATAATTTAACCCTCTACATTTTTTAGACTCGAGGGTTGGGTTGGGTCTTAAGGGTTGCATCCATGACTCACCTTCTGATTTATATTTCCTCCGGGACTTATAAGTATATAAGGTAGCGTGAATGTGTGTACTTTGTCACGTAAAAAGTGTGTACACGCAATTTCCCGATCTTCGAAAGAGAGTTCAGAGTCTTAACAATGTCGAGTGATGTAAATTTTTATTTCAAATTCAAATCTAACCCTTTTTTCTTCTTTAGATGTGGGATAAAAGGTGACGCATTTCTAAACTTATCCGTTTTCCCAGACGGCTTATCATAAATTCCTTTGAAAATGCAATATTTACTTAGGCTACATTTGAAATCTGTAAAAATAGCCTTGAACTACAGGCTGAGATGCAATTGTAATTTAAATATAAATGACCCTAGATGCATTTTACATTTTATAGTTTGTAGCGTAGGTAGCTTAAATTTTTATACAATTCGGTTTTCAAATCCTTTCACTACAAAGTAGTTAATTTAATGTTTCTCTTGACCTGGACCGAGTATTAATCTTGAGGTGATCCTCAAGTAACAAGAACATATGTAATTTCGTCGTAAAAAGTGGACATGCCTTCGAGTAACTGATTGCATATACTGTTTTATATCTTGTCTGTAGGATGGGAGGATATGGAAACGTAGTCATAAAATTTTGAGGAAGTGTTATTAGCATTTGGGAAGTTTGGGCATGAAGTCTTTGAAAGACAGGAAATCATGAGAGGTGCAATATTGAGGAAATAACCTTAGAGGGCCGTACTACCTCGAGTTTTAAGGAAAATACCGCAATTTTGAAGATTTTTTATTCTTTTTTGTTAAAAACGAAACAGGAGAAATGTCTTTAAAATGACGAAATCTTTAAAAAGGCCTCCAGATGCATGTCATAAATCGTCATATTGGCATGCCTTTGCCTTAAAGCACTTTTTAAGTTTACATTGGATCTGCAACACTGCAATTATAACAAAAGCAGAGTGAGTCCGAATCTAACTGTAGTTTTAGAGTAAGATCGACTAAAAATCAGGAGAAAGTGAACATATTCTTGTGTCGGGACTTTTTTTGGCGAATTATTTCCGGTCCTATTTCTACGACCCTGAAGGTGAGAGGACAAATCCCAGTCCTGCTGTATGCCAAGACCAAGTCGAAGCCGAATTACCTTTGTAAAGTTCTGTACTCCTTTTCCTCCTCCGCCAAAGTCGTCGAAATTCCCTTCCCTGACGAAATCAGGGGGAACTTAATTTACGGAATCTCGGGAAAAGGACTCGGATATTAAATCCCCCCATTTACCTCAACAATTTCTTGTACCCAAAGAGCTTCTTCACACTTTCTTAATCCCCTCTGCTATGATCTACAGAATCTGAGAGAAGACTACACGATCAACTCTCTCCTCCCCAAACATATCGAATTGATGAACTTCCCTACCGTCCAAACTTTCCCTTCTCACTTTCAAAAACTAAACTTCTCTTTCTAGGAAACTTGAAAAAAACTTTCCGACTCTTCATCATTTCATTTTCCCAATATCCTCCACAATCTGAAGGAACTACAACAACCTGGAAATTTAATAACAATAATAGAGCTCTGATTTGTATAAAAAAGATCCGAAATCCAAATCCGAATATTAACTTTCCATCTCTCTCCCTATCCCGTTTTAATAAAATCCCGATATTCTTTTGATAAATATCTTGTCAGGTTCAGGAAGGAGTTTTGATGTCCGGAAACAATGCCGATGTTTATAGGATTGGGAATAAATAGCAGATCCTTGTCTCCCTAAACCATAACGAATGAAAAGGACTATAAAAGAGTCAAGAGCATTTATATTATTTTCCTATCATTTGTATTAAATGGGAACAGTTTAAAGATAATCCTACGAATCCGACTCTCTCTCTATACATCCTTCCTCTCCTTTGGTCAACTCTCTCGAAGACACTGACATTTCCAAATGGATCTGATAACCACAGGGGGTTTCCCTTTGTACTTTTCAATACAACTCCATTTGTTCCTGTCACATTTCCTAAAGAAAGTAGAAAAATCCGCGCTAAGACTCTCAAGAAAAAACGGGGGTTTTAAAACCCCTTATTCTTACAGATCCCAGCAGATATAAAATGTAAGAAGTCATATTTCAACAAACCAAACAAAGGCTGCAAACCGAAACCACAGTAATCCACGCGTTAGTTATTAGTAGTAGTAGTAGTTATTTATTAAATCGGCGAGAATTGTGTAGGATTTCCAAAGTTAATCTGCCAAAGGGCTGAACCACTTTGGAATGTCGGGACTTGAGAGTTTGAGAACTTTAAAATCTTCATCAAATCAAAGTAGATTTTGCAGCAAGTTTTTGAAAATGACAAATCGGAGTAATCAAGGTAGCCTAAGAGAGGAGTAGGACGGGATCTTTGCTCGATTACCAAAGGCATAAACGACACTTGAAGCTACAAAGGGGAGCTAGAGATGAGTTTTCAAGAGCAGTTGGTTGTATAGGTTCTAGTAATTTGGGTAAAAGGACTTGGGATTAGCTGGACTAGGGTTCTTGACACCGGGCTTTGAATTTTGAACGAATAACCGGTTTTTGAGGGCTTAATTCAATCAAACACACTGAATTTGGTTATATAGGAGTAGGTACTCCAGATTTGTTGTGTCATCCATCTATATTCCGCTGGATTGATATCGTAATTAAATCAAATTCCATGAAAATGTCAAAAATCGGTCAAAATTTTAAGCTTAAATTGCTGAACACAGCCATTTGGGGCGTTTAAAAAAATACATAACAGTATAGGCTGTTTTCAGTAACCCGTATATGAAATATCGTCAATGATTTCCCATTGGATTTCTAATCCATCCGATTTCTACATAATTACGTCCAATTAATGTTGCTTTCTCTGCAGATTTGAATGAATTCCGATCTGATTGTCTCAAGTTACCAAAAATAAATACAACGAACAACTCTGCTGGGAACCCTGGAGGAGGGATCTAGTTGAGAAGTAGTAAATTTGCATTTGTGTCCGGTTTCTAATCTTGGCGTCGACGGAAGGGCAGCTGGGCCAGGTGCCATTAATTCCCTTCACCTCCGAGAAGTCGGGAACGGAGAGGACTAATCTATTTCCGTCAACCATCTTTACATCCATTTCCCATCTCACCCCAAAATCCTCATCTCTCCACTTCTTAAAATGTGGAACAGGAGAAGTGATTCACAAAATGACTTGCCCTTTGCCACAACCAACAACAGCTTCTTTACTACTCACTGACTACCTTCGAAAAATTAGAGGAAAAACAGTTAAGCTTTCTGGAACTTAATGACCCTTTTGCCCGGATAAGTGAAGGGTTCCATTTCAACCTCTCCCGTATCCTATTCAACTCATTTCCTTATTGTATTTTTGGGAAGTTGGCCGACGGAGCAAAAAGCGGCTTTCGAACAGGCTCTAAACTTCTAATCATCGGACTGTCAGTCAAATTCTTCCTGCAAAGCTATTTTTACTATTGCGTTCATTTGCTGGTGTTTGGTGATTTACAATACGACATGACAGGCAAAAAAGCATTTACGGAGAGGTAGGTCCATAAGACTAACAAAAATATTCGTCAAGTAGCTCAGATAATGATAATATATCCCTGAAACAATCACGGATAGTTTGTATTTTGTGAAGACATTCGATACACGACATTTCCATTTTATTGCGAAAACACCAATAAAATCAGATTTCTTTCACATTTTTATATCCCAATTCAGTTGAAACACTGTATCTTAAGGCATAGAGGATAAATATTTGCACAAAGTCGCAAGTATTCAGTGTCGGGTTGCCTAATGAGCTGAGTGTATAATAACTGCATTTATGTACGGAATATTAAATTAGGCATATCGGAAAAGTCCATTAACCATTCTTCCTGACTTCCTCCTTACAAACTGTAGGATTTATTAGGCCAAAATCCTTCCCCTTTACAAATATTCCAAATAATTTTTACATTGGATCCTGAAAAGTGCTAAAAGCAAATCCATGTACTGGCACAGCTATTCCATTATGATTTTTGAAAGCCCGACTCAAAATCCATTATGATCGGATCAACAAGAGATTCATCTGAGATGATAGGATAACAATCTGGAGGAACATCTTCTGAGAAAAAACTTATAAACTGGAATAAACGGTTGGAGGCAAGAAATATTGGCACCTGAAAATTCAGTTTCAGAAACCACGGATTTTGATACACAACAACGTGGGAAAGTCAATATTTGATCCCCAGATGTGTTGGAAATGGTCATCCATCATGCCAAAAATATAACAACGGGAAATGCTGGCCCAAAAAAAACCTGTAATTCAAATCCGAATTTGAATAAGAATGGATGGACTGGTGACTGGATGGGGTTAGTATTTATTCATAACAGGAGGGATTTATTACGGGATGATAAAGGACTGCTGGAGGCGTTTGTCGCTTATAAATGGAGTCTAGGAATAGGTCAGGAAGGAAGATTTCATTGATCTTACTCACATTTCTTTTTGACAGCGGATGCCCGTTTTGTGACATCAAGATTTTCATATAAATTTTGCGAATAAATTGTGATAATGGGACGTTTTAAAAGTTTGGTTAGGTTAGAAACTATTTTCTTCCTAGTCGGAAGTGCGATTTGTGTATGAAAAATTTGATTCGACGTTACTACCCATATTTTTTATTATTGTTATCGTTTTAGATGTAATATATTTGAAAAAATTCAGAGTCTGTATTTCGGGTACAAACAAAAAATTAAATAGATGTCTCTAAAAATTTAGAAATAAAACTTAATTCGATTGACTGGTGGTAATTTGCACTCGTGTCGGTAACGCTAATGAGCCAATAGGCTATTCAGGAAATTGCATGAATATCAAAAAGGTATTAAATTGTCTTTATGCTTGGCAAATGAGTTATCGACCTAAAGTTTAAATCTCATCTCAACGTTGTAAAGAATTAAAATAAGCTAAATCGTAAAGTTTTGACACCCAAGATAGTCTCATTTTAATCAATTTTTGATTTTTTTTACTTGCATAAAGTGATTTTAAAAACACATTTTAAGCAGTAATCAGCTGAGAATTCCAAGCTAAGACCCTGATCCAGTTTACAGATTACAAACAAAAGAATCATACTAGATTCTAGTTTCATTCATTCGAGGGAGTGAAAAGTTTGTTGCCGGAAAAGTTGTAAATGAAAGGAAAAGTAAGCACAGATAGGCATAAACCTTTGATTAAATAGCCCCATATAACTTTATAATGTGATGTGTTTTCTGCTAAAAGTAGAGGTAGTCTGTGAGCGCATATTGCCCATTCATTGCCCAAAATGGGCTAATGATTAAGAAGATTCATTAGCTGGAGGGGGAGAAGCGTAAAACATGCATTTGGAATTTGGACTATTAAGGAAGTGTAGTAGTGCAATTAATGTGAGCATAAATGATTCCCACGGGAGGATCTTAATGAAGATCAATTAGGGACCATTACTCAATCTTGATTTACTTACTCTTTTTCCACTGCACAAATACCAAATGCATGCACTTCAACCTTTTATATCATCAAGGGCCATCCATATTCATACACGATCAAAAATAAAAAACGGTACAATTCGTTCAATTTTTTTTAATTTCAAAATTTTAATTTTGCGAATCTTAAAGCAAAAGCCATTTAAATGAGACGGGCAGATATAAAAACTATGTTTTTCTTTATCTTTGTTAAATGTGATAAACTGCCCTTGTTCATCACCCTCCTCGTTTTTTAATTCAATTTTGTCATCCGCTACTCCAATAATTCTCCATTTATTACACGATTATCTATTTAATTAACTGCAGAGTGGAACTGCATGATTTTATCCGGATAAGTAGTAGCTTGCCCATGTGTTTTAAATTCGAAAAAGCCGTAGAATAACGAGTTAGAAAATTTTACACACCCTTCTCTTCGAAATACTTTGTATTACTCTAGACTCATTCATATTAATAACGATGCATCATATCCCTACAGCTACAAGCAAACCATAGTATTCTGAAAACAAAAAATAATTTAAAGTAAGGGATACTGGCGATTGTTAAAATAATTGGAGCATGAAAATGCAAATGAGGGCCACACCCAAAGCCGAACTCAAGTGCGGCTTAGTTAATTAAGCAGAAATTTTAGGACTGCCGGCCTCAGCATTTCCGTCCCTCCGAACCTACACGCAAATCCTCTAATTCTGTAATATCTGCATAAATAGACAATAAAATAAAATATAATACTGTAAACACGGTATACATACTAAAAACAGCTATTTCTGGAGCATATGAGTACGGTTGTGCCCGGGTAATAGGGTATTATCAATACGAATAGGAGATTTGAGTCCTTGGGGAAGTGGAAAGTTTGGGAGTCGGATTTCTCTGGTAATTGATTCCGTGTTATCGTTATCATTTAGTGAGAGATGATATTGAGAAATGTCGGGTCTTAATTCTGGAGCACTTAATTATGAAATCCATTAGCATATCGGAGTAAAACATACAAATTCACTCCCAACTAATCCCTCCAATGACTTACGGGGCAAATAACTTTCTCAGCAAACCGCACCGACTTGGCATCCCCATTAGATAGCATTAACACAACTGCCAGGCCAAAGGGCCCGCTAACTAACTTTACAAGGGAATCTCACCGACTGATACTGTACTCTTATCCCTTTGCATTTTAAGGAATTTTTTGTTTAAAATTTTATGAAAAAATAGACAGTTACAAGGTTATCAAATAGAGTGGAGCTTAATAGTCTGTTAAACTTGTTTTTCTGAATGTTTTTTTTAAATGATCATTCTATTAAATCAAAGCTGAATTATGGGTCTCGTATGAACTTGAAATAACAGGCATACCAATTGACATCTTCACTTGTTTAGGGGTATATTTTTCATAATCTAATTTGATTAACGAAGAGCCGGTCGAGATCATTATAGTCTGTAGATAAGTTAGGATTTATTGGTCAGATGTGTTTACTAACCAATTTTTAGTTTGGGTTTGAACTTGCTGAATCTGCTAGAGAATTTTATATTCAAATCGTACGTAATTGATTGTGTTGTTTCAGGGACGGTTATTACGGAGATTTGCAATCATCAGAAAACGAATTAGCTTACATGGCAGTTATTTGTTTAAACCTGAATTCAAACAACAGCATGAATTACAACAAATCAAACACGCATACGGTTGATATAAATGTGAGATTCTCACTTGAAAGACTTCCCTTGTATAATCTAAATCGGAAAGCTATTTTGGCTTCTCCTCGAAGACAGAGAATAATAAATCTACTTGGTTTCAATTTCAATCCAATTTAGTCTCTAATCTGATTCCCCATTATTCATCACATAATATTATAATAATCCCCCGTCACAACTCACAAGTGGAGAGTAACTTAATCATTATAATATTCGTTAACTGTTATGAGTTTATGAGGAACGATTGTCATCTCTCTCTCTCTCTTAAGAAGAAACATGTTTTGTCATCCTTGTTAGTGAAGTTGTTGACACTTGTTTTCCATGTTTTGACAGAATTAGTTCCCCTCTGTCCAAATATTTTGGACTTGACTGTCAGACTCTGCCAAACCTCAATCCTGAATACGTAATGTGAATATTATCCGCTAACTACCTTACAGTCAGGGTTAGATGACCCCGGAGTTTTTCGTGTAAGCACTGATTCCTGAGTATTTGGGAATTATGATATGCTCTTGATTAGACATACGGATGATATAAGGACAACATTTGCTAGTGTCGAAAAATTTTTCACACGTTTGTAAGCCAAAAAACCCTATCCCTCGTCGAACCCTATCGATTTTTCAATAGAGTTGGTAGTCAGTAGTGGGATTGGAGAGCTGACGTTGATGTTAGATAGTTAATATTACGACTAACTGTAAGATGATAAATGCGTTCGAGCCGGTAAAAGAAATTGCTAAGCAAGAATTAAGAGACCTGAGTTTTGATGAAGCGATTGAACGTGCCCTTTTCCGTTTAATAAGTAAAGACAGAAAAGGGTTGCGTGGAAAAATAATGCTGATCTTTTCAGATTATTTATCCCATATTTGGGAACCGATAATTAAGTCCCTTATCTCAACCATTCGCAATCCCAAACATAATTTCTAACGCTTCATTATAAAAATATTTGGAATGAACATAATCATAAATTATTACAGAGAATATTAAATTCGGTTGGGAGGAAGGATAACTAATTATCGCCTACAGGAATTTAACTATTGGAATATTTAATATATCAATAACCAGAATAAATGCCAATTGGTCAATTTGTCGATATTTTTAATATTGTGGAGATTTATTTTGTCGTTTCACTAGTATATTGTATTGTGAAGATTTTAATTAAGTTCAAGGGTGTTAAACTGTAGAGTTTCAAGTAGCAGAATAGCTAACCGTTTGATAAAAAACAAATAAAATATTTCAGTTTTTTTGAAACAACATTTTTTAAGATACTTTTATCTCAATTTCCCAACCGTTTGTGTTCTGAACATGTTTTACCTCAACAAAATTTTAAAACAACAACGGACATTTCTAACCACGCTGTAAATACCAGCAGTATAAAACCATGTATTAAAGCAAAAAAAAAGTACAAACCTTTCTCTGGTGGTTGGCAGTATAAGAGAAATCAGGTGAAGGAGATGATGCAACCGTTCCGAAAATGCTGGGCTGTAAACAGAAAAAACGGGAATTTCATAAGTAAGGCTGGAATTTTGTCGGAGAAAGAGAGGTTTTGAAATAAACCGTAAATTATGTTGGGATTTGACACGGAGAATATAATAACCCGGTGTGTTTTGGATTTGAGCAATAAGCGTTTTAAAAGAGGCTGAGGAGTCGAGGACCAGAGGGAGAAATAAACTTTATTTACCAGACATTGTTGCTTTCCATGCATTTTTTTCTACCAAAGTCCCACTGCACTTCTCAACAAAATCCACACTTTACGACAACCACTTAACACTTTTCCAAGGATTCCGAACCAAAATCAGTTCTTGAAATTAAAAGCAAAGGCTGGTTTTAAGCAATTTTAGTTAAAACCCTTGAAATTTTAAGCTTTTAACAGGTAAGAAAATGTTGTATTTAACCGTAGTCGTAGTGTAAAATTGTTTGGTATATTTTTTTTTTAAATTCCAATGTGTTTATGCTTGAGACTCACTATCGCCAATTCGTGGTTTCTTCTACTACTTTCTCTCCCCATGAATTTATCCTCTGCTTAAAGAAGTGCCTTTTTTAAGGATGGAAATAAATAGGAAATAAGAACAAAGTTTTTCTGTTTTCTTGCACTATATTACATGTAGTGTGTTGAGGGCAAGTTTTTAAATTGTGTGGTTTGTTTTTTAGTGTTAGTATATTTGTTCCTTCTGTCGCAGTCTAATAGAAAGTTCCAGACAAAATAGCATAAAAATAAAAGATGTTTTGTGGGAAATTGCAGGTACATGTATTTTCGTACGTTTTGTACCCTTACCGGGACTTCTTTTATTATTTACTTATTTAGTTGAAACCCATATAGTAGGTGTACATTGTGGTTTTTAGAAGAGAACAAAACAAGCAGATAATTGTAATAATTTTTGGTAAACACTAAATAAATACTTGTTTTGTTCACAGTAAGTCTAATAAGTTAAAGTTACAAAATGAACACATGAATTCGTCTATTCTTAGATATAATCTGTGATATTCAGGAGTTGTGATAGCATTTTAGTGACTCAATATTTTAAATGAACACACATTTAAAAAATAATTGATTAGACTCAATTACACACCCCCGGCCCTTGTAAGCATTCTTCCTTTAAAATATTTAAATGTAAACAAACCAAATCGGATGTAGTACATAGTATAGTTCCTATTCAAATGCTATCACAAAATAATTAGTGGAGATTTGATAAGAGTCAAACAGATCATAGGACAGTAATCCCACTATCGTTCAAACCTACATCCTACAAAAACGGGTCGCTCAGAGCCAACAAAATCCGTCAGACTTTTCCAGATTTCTCTTTTGGATTTTGATATTCGATGATAATATCACAATCAGTTAAACAAGCTAACGAAATTATTTATGGAAGAGCCACATAAAAATAAATATGAATGAAAGGAAGTGTAGCAAGGGCTAAGATAGCCTCACCCTCAATTAAGCATTTAGGGGATCCCACACCCAGCAAGCAAAATGGTCAGAGATCCTCTGATGTAAGGACCACACGTTTTTAAGGATTCCTTGTGGGTGGCTTAGCACTTTCAGAAACAGGCACGGCATTGTTTATGTCTTCCAAGGATAATCATATGCAATGTAACACTTCCACGGAATTTTTTACTTTACAAGATTTAAATCATTAAAACGAATTCAATACATCGACGTGTCAATGAATCTCGGCTTTTGCCCTTTTGATCCATTATTTTATACCCCTTATGGAATACTGCGTTCAATCCGTCACAGTTTACACTTCCCATTCATTAGTGTAATCATTTTGAGGGATGTAACATTCCATATTCTATGCCCATGATTTTCGAGTTCGTGAGTAAGTTTTTGTGAATAGAAGTGTTCATGAAATCTTTATACTCAGATTTTGTTGTAAGATTTGCTTCAAACTTAAAGCAAAGGAAATTTTTACGAACAGTTGCTGCCCCTTATCAGAGGTTTTAGGAAATGAGGAAATGCCCGGGTATTTCAGTAAATCGGGTTGGAGTGAACAGAGGGAGTAGAAAGCAACCCGGGTATTTTACCCGGTTTTATTCTGGAATTTGCCGGTACGGTTAAATACTCGGTTTCGGTCTGTTAGAGGGAACTTGAGATGCCCGAAATTTTTCAGTTTAGAGACCAGTATTGCGTCTGTGGCTTTAAGGTTAAAGATTCATTCATTCAATTCTCTGGATTTCATTGAAAATTCATAGGAAGACCTTCTTATTTTTTTTGTAATTTTGCAACAAATCAAAATTTATTACAGTTCAGTAAAAAGACATGGTTGACCGTGATTTGCCCAAGATAAGATAAATCTTGACAGCCCATTTTCCTAACACGATATTCAACAATTGCATGTGGATGAGTAATAAAACTAGCCTTGCCATTAGCGATTTTATAAATACTTTAGATATGGAGTTTGATAGGATGGGTCCGTAAATGAGATTTAGAGATAAATTGCCTTCTATTTCAGCAGCTCCTTGCTTTTTTTAAATAAAATTAAATGGAAAACACGAAAGATATATAAACATATATTGGGCTAATTTCCGAACTATATTCACAGGCAGATTAGACGGAGAGCAATTTATTTAATCTTCTTAATCTCGACTTCCAATCACTGGATGTGATGGAATGTTGAAATAAATAAATAAAATCATAAAACGCCATAAAAGTACATAGGGGAAAGAAAACACTCTGAATATTTCAGATATTGATCAAACCCTCAACTCCAACAACACCGAGGTTTTTCGGATCAATTTCAATCCCTTTGAATCTGAAGCCCAATTTCTACTGACAGTATTTTTCCTCTCCTGGCTCTTTAACGACGAAAACAAGTATTGATGAATATTTTGAAGCCATTATCCGATGATGGATTTGTGACAAAGAGTCGTCAAATTATATGTTCGATACTGATACCCCTCTAGCTTACAAAAGATTCTATGCAAACCGTTACGAATGTCTGATATTCAATCTCTCGTTAATTTCAAAATCCACTTCAAAAGCCCCGAATAATGAATAAGTGCATAGATCTATGGCACAAAAGTACGGATAATCTCAGCTGCTGTGGAGTTCGTTGGCTCAAAACTCATTAATTCAATGATCTGCTGTCAACCCTGATTAATTTCCATGTCCAGCCAGGCAAAATCAGGAGCATAATTGGATCCGTAGTTCGTAATTAATGAGGAGGTGAATTCGGAACGGAATTCAATCGCCTGATGACAAATCGAGGCGGTAATTGAGAATGAGTTCTGGTGGACATCATGGGGCCATGCATACTATGCTCTTCTAAAACATCTGCATATCGTAATGCATACTAATGTATGATAAGTACAAGCCTACACACACACTTACAAATTCGAAATACCCAATAGGGTCACCTCTTATATGTATATCTTTCATCTGAAGTAATCAAAGGAGCCGGAGGAATTTGATCCAACGGATTTTTCCATTTGGGAAATCCCACCAACAGAGCTCAGAACCTCTTTCGTATACATATCTTGTTTCGGAGCTTTTTACTCCCAGGAATTTCATTGCAAATGGAATAGGTTGGATTAAATATAGTCTAGGAAATGTTGAGATTGCCTAAACTGCAGTTTCTGCATGTAGAAACAACATGTTCCTAATGCCCTCAGAGTATGCACTTCCATTTAGGAAAACATCCCTCTCGTCGAAATTCGAAAAATAATTCAAGTGTCGGGGTTCGGATGAATTGAAGGATGAAGTAAAGGAAGTTTGGCAGTTTTCTGAGTGGGGGACACGGAACCTGAAAAATAGGGATGTGGTGAGTTCACATTTTACCCTGTACACGGCCGAGTTACACCGTTTTGAAAACAAATTAACCGAGCTCAGGAACTAACCACATGTTTTTGGATATTTATTGCTGCCTAGTACATGCATAACATACTGAAAAACAGGATACTTGACACGATGTTTTAAATCCGTACACGGGACAACCCTACTGGAAACAAGGAAGGGTGGTTGTTGATCTGGATGAGAGGATCTCGAAGATCTCTGAGAATTTTGAGATGAGGGAAGGGTGACTGGCTTCTTGTCAAGATGGGATTTATGCCTTCGAAATCCCTTTTCGTGCCACATTATTACATCCATTTCCATCGATTTACTCTCCAATAGGAGAGGAATCAGAGATAGAGAAATGTCTAATGTTATTATATATTGTATTTGGAACTGAAAAGGAGTCAGATGAGATCCAGATAAAGAAATGGTAGTAGGAACTGTAATTTGAGGAAGAGAACACGAAATAGGAAGTTCCTAGGGTCGTGTTTTTCCCTTTATTACGAAATATCACACCTCATCTCTAAAGAAGCCTGGACTTATTACAGATTGCTTTCATTTCACCTTCGGATCAAAAGATTCCGGCCTAATCTCCTCGGATTTATGAAAGCCCGGAAACCTAGAAACCTCATAAGAGCAGAACCTCCGCATATCCTCCATCATTTCAACCCCGTCATCTCACCTTGAGCCGCTTATCTTTACGAGATGAAGTACGGCGGTTGGGGCTTAGCTTTGACAGAATCTCGACAACTCTGGTGGAGAGGAGCGTTAGGTAGACTTGGAGACTGAATTTCGGAATTATACCCGATGTTCTGTGCGTTTTCTTATCTTTGAGGTTTTTATTTAAGCAGGAGGTATGGTAGGTTTAGTTCTGGAGTAGTGTAGATAAGGTGATAAGAGTCTATTTCAATAATTTAGGAGGAATAATGTTCGTAAGAACCGTTTGGTTTTGTCGGTTGCTCGTAGAGTTGACTGCAACAAGAATTGAGAGATTTAGACCGCAAAATCTAGGCTGAGAAGTTAAATCAGAAAACGATTGAGTTTGGAATGAGTTCAATAAGAGAGGAATTTACAGTTTGTGGTCATGGACTTTCATGTATTTTCATGAAATCGCGGTTTTATCCTTGTCGCCTAAGGATTATATATTAAACCATCGGTATTTACCAAACCCTGGAATTATGCGTGTTGTGGCGAGGCGAGGGTGTTATAATCCACTAAACTGATTCTGTTATATAGTCAAATCGATATATTCTCAATTCCTCAAAATTGAGCGTTCATTTCAAACAATATACCTTTTCCATTTTCCTACAGGTTTCTAAATAATTAGAGTACGAACTTCTAGGAATGGATAGAATTTATCAGTGTTCCAAGCGTCCAACCGTTCTATTTACAAGATTTAACAACAGAGGATCGTAATAAAATACAAAGCATTTCCATTTGCCCAAGAGCTAAGTAATCAATCGCTTTTGTGTATAATCCTACAAGACTTGTTCATAAGCAACTAGTCCACGAAGTGCCTCAAAATGTTTTACTCTGGCACTGAATTGCCAGAAACAACCCCGTAGCTGCAGTTTTTCGGAAATTATGAACGGTCCCTAGTAAAAACGGAAATTTCTAACCCCGAAATTAACCACTTTCACTTCTCGAGATTGTAAAGGTGGGATGAGGAAAGACTTGAAGTCCCTTGTGTTGGAACTTGTGCTTTGTTTCATATCAGAGCTAGGTGTTTGATTTATAATAGGGGTTGCATGTTGGAGAGGAAAGTGGACATGAAAGTTTCCATCAAGAGAAAGTTGCCACTCCGGGATTTCTCCGTCGAAATATCGACAATCCCTCCAGACTTTACGAGAGAGAGCAACTAAAAATCGTGTGTACAAGTTTATGACATTCAATGTTGAATGTGCCGTGACTAACACATTCCACCGGATCACTTTCGTGAAATAAAGTCAAAAAGCAAGCACAACCATGTCGTTTTTTGCGTTAGTTGAAGCCGTATAAGAGTCTCTCACTCAACCACAATTACTTTCACAAACGATAGGATAGGATCTCAAGTGGTATGATAGCCCTGAAAAAACTTGGCCCCGCAGTTCATTAATATTAAATGTGCAAAAGCACTTAAGCTACCAATTCCTTTGAGAGCCAGGAAGTGATTATGATTACGAGGTGTTTTTACCCAATATCCCTCGGATTTTTAAATCCGGTTTTTCACTTAAAATATAAAACAGCTATGCATATTCATAAACCTATACTTGTGCTTTTGTATGAATAAGGGGAATACCGTACATTCAGGTATAGGTATCCCCCGGAATAAATATCTCACAGAGGTTATCTCAAGGGGTCATATAAAATAAGAAAAATCATAAACACTCCAGTTTTAATATAATTATGCCAATATTTTGTGTTATTTTAGTCAATACTCATAAAATTACACAACAATATCCAACTGATAAGATAAGATAAGAATACACAGCAACACTTAATATGCATAACAGCCCGCTTCATAAAGCTACAGTTTGTCTGAGAGTTTTAGATTTTAAAAATTAAACCCCCGGGGAATGTATACCTAAATTACCGGTAATATATATGTTGTTGGAATTTGGGGATTAGGATTACAGTCTCAGCTTTTAGGCAGGAATGTCAGTTCCGCAGAGATGTTTTTTGGTCTTTAAACTGGTAATTCATAATTCATCTAATATTCATGATATTCATATGACGGGGGAAAGAAAGAAGAGGAAGGTGGATTGTGAATTGGTGTGAAGTCTGAATAATAGATAAGAAGACAAGGATTGCCAACGCCCGTAAAAGAGCCGTCATAAAATAAAAGTTGAGGGAAACTGACATCTGAAAAAGGTGACATGTCGAACAAACTGGAGACATCCCTAAAGGTGTTTTTTCTGTCTTTTATCTCCCAAACCTTTTACGCAAATTCGCCTTTTCTATTATTTTTTTTCCATTTCAGTCTTGTTGTTTTATCCCTCTACAGCGGGTTAAAGTGACCTCATATCCCCAATTTCACAATGTTTTTCAAAGTGAAAAATATTTCTCCGCTTTTACGAGCTTCTTCCATTCTTGCGGAGCGTCTGATTGTTTTGATAGCAATAATGATAAGAATAGAATTTCGATCCTTGAAACATACATGATATTCGCTAGTTTACATTTTCAAACAAAGCCGACGAGCACGTAGGAATAAATCACTCTGAACTTCGGGAAGGACTGAGGATACGAGGAGACTCCTGATTAGCATACGAGGCCAATAGGCCAGACCAGGGAATTGAATTGTGGAGTTCTTTGAGGTTTTAAAGCGTATAAACTATAGATTGTGGTGTAAATATGGGTTAGAATAACTCCAATGATCAAAGGGATGATTAGGATCACCCATACGGTTTCAAAAAACACGGCACGAAGTCCATTAAAAGAATAATAAATGTTTTCAAAGCCGATACATTATTCTTCACGTATATGTTTGTACTGTAACAATGGAGAGAGTTATAAATTAAATTGGCATTTACGTGCAATCTATTAAATATCAATAATATATTCCTTGTCCCTATAAATCAACTGACTTTAGATATTTAAACTTTGACATTGAATTCCCTGAACACTGCTAAATATATAATTAAAATGGTAATGTTTTCATTCAGGAAAACGTATTCAACTTTGACGAATATCATCATTACTTTATGACACTACTTCATCTCCAAAAAGGCTAGACTAAATTTTGGCAAATCTCCCTTGAACCAGACAAATAAAAACTTACATTTTTAATCATACGACAATAAAATGCATGGCTGGACATGCAAATCCCAATTTAAGCACCTGTAAATTATATTCCAACATTTCCTTATAACTAAAATTCGCCCAAAATAACACAACAATTCAAGTTGTTTAAAATATTCGCGAGATAATAAGACGAATTAGAGAGATAAGCTATAAAAGTTTGCATAATAATATAATAATC
The DNA here is from genome assembly GCA_906901685.1 of Desoria tigrina. Taxonomy (NCBI): domain Eukaryota; kingdom Metazoa; phylum Arthropoda; class Collembola; order Entomobryomorpha; family Isotomidae; genus Desoria; species Desoria tigrina. The sequence continues at coordinate 2,689,811 of CAJQTU010000007.1, forward strand.
ATCCAATCCCAGCCCCTACACACACGATTAAATGTAGAAAGTCCTGATTTATTAGTAAATAGAGAAATGCGTGAATTTAAATTTTGACAGAAATGGCCCAATTAAATTGCCTCGAAGAGTCTTTGCGGAAATCAGTCTCTTTTCCACATGCCATTAGAAGTTACCTCTGGGTTCTTAACATAATACAGGAACTGGAGTTTGGTGAAAGGTTTGGAAACGTGGAATCTAAATCTTGTGAGACCTAGTTGAAAAAAGCATACGGTCTCGAGGACATAAATAAATTCAATCTCGGGGTGTAAGTAAATAAACATCGTTTTATGGCTTTCCTGCGTGTGTTCTATAACTTAACAGCAGCAGAAGCAGAAAGGACATCTAGATAACCTCCGATTCGAGATTTACGGTTTACGATGGACGATTTATAAGAACACTCTCCCAACAGCTAAATATAGTAAAGTAGCTGAAACCGTTACAAGCTACGTTCTGAGTTATTACAAGAATATAGATAAAAATCAGAAGACAATAACTCAATAACGCAATGTGAAAGATAGGAGAAGAGCCACGAACGAACAACATCAATTACTCCAGCCCCAGATTAAATAAATCAGAATCGTGCAGTCAAACAAATCCTAGGAAATTGAATCCACCAGAAAAAAATCATCATAATAAGATTGCGTAAGAAGTTTAGTCAAGAAGACGTAGCTCTGAGGCATGATTTTGATAGCCTTTTGATATTCTGATCGATTAATAATAATATATTATAGGAACCGTACAGACCAGCAGCTTCCGGGTTTGCCGGTTCCCAGCCTTTGTTTTTGTTCCATTCTCGTTGGAATTGAATAGAGAGAGTCGATATTGGATTGAGAGATGAGACAATCTATTTTCCATTAGAAGTAAGAATATTTCAGTCTCTGCACCGGGAATTGCGATAGTATTTCTAAATTCTAATGCCATTTCAGGCCGCAGTCCGACGGTAAGTAAGTACCGTCGGAGAGAAGTCCACAAATCGATGGGAAGGATGCAAAGGTGAGCTGAGGACTCGGTGTTTTCCAGCTTATTAGGCTGGGCTTCAGGGAGACCCTAGGCAACTTCTCTACTTTGCAGGTTCGGTAGAGGAGACACGGAGGAAAGATCGATTCCGCCTAATGTCGATGCACCGACCCTCAATTTGTCAAAATGTCACCAGCAGGATTGTGCCACAGAATCGGTGGTGGCAACTTACTGAGCCCTGCTGGTTCTTTCCGAATTGCATGATCAACTTTGTTGTGGAAATTGAAACCTTCTGGCTTTTCGGGACTAATTTCATGGAATTCGGTTTAGTGAATTGAATTTGGGGGTATTTTGTAAATATGTGGGACCAGCATGGGTATTGACGGACCTAGGTATCCAACTGAGCATTTTTACGATTTAAACTAAGTTTTTAATTACCGACTGCGGACAGCTCCGTAATCGTTCCAGCCGTGGAAGAGAATGAATGGTGTTTTTATTCATTAGCCATTTATATCAGATTTTGGCTCAGCCACAAATCCCGTACCCTTCTTCCAGTTGGGGTTCGGTTCCCCGGCACAAAGTATGAGACATTTTGTCGCATCTTCAGCTATTCATTTAGAAATACATGCCCTTGTCTGGAGGAAGAATAAATAAAGCAATTAACTCACACTAAATCGGGAGGAGAGGGAAGAAGCGGATGACTCAGAACGAGAAGATCCCTCCGAAATTCCCGAAGACGAAGACTGCGGTGAATGATGAGAATTCTGGGAATTCAAAGTCCCGTTTGATGAAGAGCAGGTTCCATTGGGTGGTCCTGGTGACGATGAAGCCGACGACGGCAAATTAAATAATAAGTTCGAGGAATTCGACGTCAAAAACGGGTAGCCATTCGAACCGGTGGTGGTGAGGCTGATTTTGGTTAAATTGTCATTAATTGCGGCGAGGGCCCGCTCCTTCAGCTCCTTCTTCCAAATCTCCCGACTCGTCGACTGGAATTGATTGTCCTCCTCTACTTCCTTCATTCGCTCGTCGACGAGTTGACCGTTCTTGTCCCTTAGGGTCATGACCTCTGTCGTCTTCGTCGTCGTCTTCACATTTACCGTTGCTTCTAGCTCGACGGGGTTTTTGAGGATTCCTGCTCGGATCAGGATCTCGTTGAGAAGGTCACCGGGGGGCACTTGACCCGACAAGAGGGCCTTTTTTATCCGAATCCCCTCTTCTCCGGCTAGGGGAACCGGAAATCCGTTCACTAATAGGACTTCTTCTGTTTCGAAGGAAGTGCTCTTTTCACAGTCAACTACTCGAGTCCCTTTGCCGACGAGGGACTCTACTTTTTCCTGGATTTCTAAGTCGTTCATTACTTCTAGTGGCTCCATTTTTAGGAGAGATTGTGCTTTTTTGGTTGAACTTTTGAAGCAGTTTTTAAACGAGGGACATGATTATATTCCTGGATTGAGATGTGTGATGAACTGGTGATGGAATTCGTTTAATTAACGTTTTAGGCTCGATTCCTGCTCAGGTTTAAACGGTTTCCAATTGCACTTTCTTTCAAAATCCTAGTTCTAGACCCGGAGAATGCTCATATACTGCTGGATTAGGTGAACTGATTAATGAATTCGTTTAATTAAGGTTCCAGGTTCGATTCCAGCTCAAGCTCGAAAAATTTCCAATTGAATTCTCTTAGAAATATTCCCAACGCTCTCTATTTCTCATAAAATTTAATCCCCGCCCGTGATTTCCTTATTAAATACTCTCGTATACCATAATTAAGACTTCAGGGGAAGGAAAAGGTCCAATTCTAGTACTTAATTAGGCAGGGGTGGGTGAATCAATTCAATATTTTAATTAGAAAACTTGTCTCTATTGAATGATTTGATTAAAGGAGATTATGGCAGAATGGCTCCATTCAATCCCGACTTGCTTTCTACAGATTCCAGATTTCTTTACAAGATTCCTTAAATTGTAGAAGTAAAGTTTCCCAAATCTGCTGGCACTTCCTCCTCCCTTTCTCCACGGCCGAAATTAAGGAAATCCAATTCCGTCCGAAATCCAATCTCGGTTTTTGGGAAACACACGTGGGCTTGATTTTTTTGTTCTTTTATTTCCGTTAGTCAATGAATGTTAAATTTCTGTCGACAAGTTGGAAGTTTAGTTGGCTCTCTGTCTATATATCTCTCTATTTCCAAAGTTTAAATAATCATTTGGACTTGGTTAAATAATTCTTAGAAGAAGGCGGGCCTGTTCCTAACAGGCCTGACAAAATCAGGGAATTCTCGGTAAAGTATTGAATATCGGTTGGGAGGAACGAACCCAAACACTCAAAACCTTGTAATAATAGTTCTTTCTAAATAGGAGAATGGGAAATGGAGTGAAAAACGGTTGAATTTGTTTTAAAAAGTTTGGGAAACGGGACGAGGGAGCCGAGATTCGAGATCGTCTTGTGTCTGTCAATTCACAGGAACTTGTGTATAAACTTGTATTGTATATTGTAGGTTTTAGCCTAGGAGGATCGTGTTTTCAAACTTTAAAATGCTCAAGAAACGGCAGGAGTTCTGAGCTCCTAAATGGACATCTTCCATTCCAAAGATCTTTAAGCCATTTCCATTCAAGGATGCCAAAGAGATCCAGTTTCAACTTTCCATCCTTTTACCAAAAATAGAGAATTTTATTATTTTCTCTGTCAAATCCGTTAAAATTCTATCAGCCTCACAGTTTCTTTAAGGTCTGTCTGGCTGCCTTAATGGAGTTGTGGTGGTGGTGGTGGTGTCTGTTAGTTTTCCTTAGCACTTGCCAAAAATATAAATATTCACAAATCGAGAAAGAAATCAACTTCCTCTAAAATCCACACGTGCCTCTAGTCCCACTTATGCCAATACTGAAGTCAATAGCAAATAAATAATTAAACTCTCCATATAAGAAATGGAGGTTACAGTAAAGGGCTTTGGAAGATTATTCAAAGTTTTTCAGCTCATCGTAAATTTTGCATGTTTTTGAGCTTGTTTAAGTCTGGAGGGGAAATGGCAAAACTTTTTGGATGAATTTATAATGTCTTCTGTTCGAGGGTTTCATGAAAATTCATTAAAACACTTCCTCGACACTCTTAAATTAGTTGGAGATTAGACAAGTTTCAGAGACAGTTCTTGTGTGCTGTGCCTCAGAATCTTAAAAGACCCCAATTGCCTCCTGCTGAGGCAAGTGTGGTCAAATCACTTTTAACCTCCGAGTGTGTGATAGTGATAATGATAGCCTGTTATTGATGGCAGAGGATGATGATGAAGACTCACTTTATTTTGATGAATGACTTTGAGATAATATTATTGAAGACGGAGGAAAACAGGCCCAAAATGTGCCAAGGTTTGCTCAGACACTCGATTTTAATTGTAGGTTCCTGCACTCGAGTTGAAATTAAATATTTGCACTTTGTCCTCTTGTATCCCTCTCCAATAACGTGGAAATAAATTGAATTCCTCGACTCTTTAAACAAACGTGTCTAATTTTGTTAGCATGTTCTGGAGGTCTCAGCAAAGAGAGTTCGGAAACGACATGGTTCAGAGAGGAGCACAGGCCATGAGACCATTAAATTTGGCAAATGGCAAACTTCCTGTATGCAAAACTGATTACTGTTTTTAAGAGCTCTCTTTGAATGGAATCTTCTAGCGTTTACTTTTGAAATGAGATGAAAGGCTAGCAAAATCTGTGGCACTCGTTCCCGTACGTTTTAACACTGACAGATATTAAAGATTTGCTCGTAGATTCTAGTATGATTTATTTAGACTTGTTGAGGTAGCATATACCATTACGCTAAAGGGTGGTAGGGACAGGACAGGGACTGTTGGGTTGCACACTTGTTTTATTAGGTTGTTAGATATGGATTATTTAACAGGCCTTGTTGCATATTATTGCATACTAGGCAGCCACACAGGCCCGAAATCGGGCCTTAACGTTGTAGATAAGCGATTAATAGTGACTAATTTTTAGCAAAAACTCTTATGATCTAGGACCCTTAAAACACCCGTTCCCCAATTAACCGCCCCTCACATATGAATACTATCATAGTCCCCTTACCAAACCTCCACATCCCCATTAACATAAGGCATTAATCCTCCCAATTCCCATTCGGTATATTAAAAGACAATGTCCAAAATTTGACCTCTTGATGATTTTAAGTTCAGGGGATCAAAATTTCAAAATTGCAATACGCCCAAAGAGTTTCTCTGTGGAAGTAAATATGAATCGGCATGTCAAACGATCATTTAAGAAATTCGACCGTTTTGACCGTTATTGAGGTCAGGAATCAAAATTACGAAATTCCAACATCGCCAAAGTATGTTTTGAAGCTCAGCGGTGCAAATAGATATGTCACACGACCATTAAGGGACAATATTACATTAGGTCAGGTTGGTCAAGGTCACAGGTCACGGAATTTTAAATTGGCATATAGCCTACACCAGTTCCGAATTTTTTTGTGAATTTTTGTCTATCTCAGTTTTTCAAAAAGTCAACACAGTAAGAAACGCATAGATGGAAGATCAGTGACATACAGACGGCCACTCTTATGTATATATAGATGATTTTGAAAATTCGACCCTTTTGACCGTTATTGAGGTCAGAAACCAAAATTTTGAAATTTCAACATTGCTAAAGTATTTCTTGAAGAACAGCAGTGTCAATCGGTATATCACACGACCATTTACGAACAGCATTAGGATAGGTCACGTTAGCCCAGGTCATAGGTCACAAAATTTTGAAACCCCATATAGCTATCCGGGACGCAAATTTTTTTAAAGAATTTTTGGCTATCTCAGTTTTTCGATAAGTCAATCCATTAAGAAACCTATAGATGGAACATCAGTTACTGACATTCAGACATAGCTTTTTTATTATAATAGATAAGCCAAATTACTTTTAGATTTAGATCTGGTCCGATATAATGTATATGCTCTCGCTGTAACTTTATATTTATGTAAGTGACAACAACTGTATAAATCAGAACGGGAGAAGGACCTTCAGCAGGATTCAAGATTCGACAAATCCGCGATTTGTAAAGTTCAGAGTTTCTCCATATGTTAACTCCTGTTTTTTAATGTAAAATACAGCGTTGGTGACTAATGTCAAATGTCAGTTTTTTCTCTCCTGTGTCGGAATATATGTTCCTTAATGGTTTTTTCGACGGGGAAAATAATTAGTTGTGACTTTGTGTAAGTTGGCCCAGTCCCAATCTGCAGTAAATCATTTTGAAGAAGGAGTCGGTGTCAGTCCTACACTATTATTTATATTATTATTATTATTGTAGTTCAAGTAAAAACAGTCTCGGATTTGCAATTTATTTCTTCGTTTCAAGTACGAATTTATCTACAAACTGTTGAGCCTTTGGTGTTATTATTCCTGTTCCTTCTGTTGTGTTTCCTTATCTCCTTGGGTGATCAGCATAGGATCATGTAATAATAAGTTACAATAGTTCCGACTAAATGATTTCGCAACACTCCCACTCAAAACTCAATCAACTACCTCCTTTACTTGCAAATAAAAAGCTAAAGCTCTCCGACAATTTATCGACTAGAGGCAGAGAGAAACAAACAATTGACAATGAAGTCGTTAAATCCTATTCAAAAGGGAATGGGATGTAAAATGTAAAATCAACAGAGTTTGTTACAGGATTATTGGGTAAATAGTGAGACTTTGAAATAGGAAATTGGGAAGGTTTCTTGTGAGATTCTAGAGAATCTCAGATATTTCTTCGAACACGTTGCAAGTGTCTGTAAAATATTTAGAAGGATTTATGTTCAATGTTGGACTCGAAAGTTTGGAACTCTCGTGAGTATGGATTCTAGATTCTAGCTTTTCGAGGCTTTGGGAGATGAGGAGTTTGAACAGTTTCAAAGACGTGATGTCCATATACAAATAAGCACGTTTTTGAATAATTTAAAAAGCCTCTTCTCTGATAAGGATTTTAATTCCTTGTATTGTTTTACTAGAGGCACACTGTAAGAGTATGAGTAAATAACCACCACTGCCACTTTGTCCTATATAATAATATTCTTTACAACAATTATATTTATAATACAGCCCTACCGGCTTGACAATCGACATCCGTATTTTGCCAACTCTAAAAAACCCATCTACTTCTTCTTATTGTCGATTGTTCTTGTTCGATTTGCAAATTAGGTATTCTAGTGTGTGGGGCCTATCCTTTCATATGTTAATGGAAATTGCGAACATAATGACGATGTATTTATTATAAATTGTAATGGATTTAAGATTTAATTTGGCCTAAGTCTCTATATGAGGAATTGTAGGTTTGAATGAACACTTTCCATTTATTCCATTTGCACCTTACTTATGTCATCCGCAGTAGTTTCTCTCATAGGGTATGACAATGGACAGTTTATTATACAGCCTCTGTTATTAAGCTCTTATTTTATAAATTAAATTACGCAGACAGGCATATCCTCCGACAAGTTTAAAAAAATAGTTTCTGCGTTGAAATTAATTGGAATATGGCATAAGGTATTGAAACTGAAAGGAGGGATTCGTTACAGTTGGTTTTGACAGCAAAAAAATGGTATTGACTATTCAGGCAGCCGATGATAGGTTTGTTTGTTATCCCCTTGTCGGTCTTGTATTTGTAATATTATTTCAAAGGAAAAGGTCCAGGTTTAAAGTTTGGACATTTGAATTAATCTCGGAACCTTTTCAGAAAAAGGTAAACAAAAAACAAGTAGGAAATGGATGTAATTCTCGATTTCTGAGGAATATTTACATTTCCGCTTCAGAGAGATCTGAATTAATGGCTTAATTTGGTTCCAAACTTCAAAGGAAATGGATGAGAAGTTTAACATAATGTATCCTATTTTTGGCAATTTATTGTAAGTTACGGTTCGGTTCTGTAACATCTATAATAGGAAATATAATGCCCTTAATGGGTAGAAAAATATATTTAAATGAATGAGATAATGGGGTAGCAGGCAGCAGGTGTATTGAGTATTTTATTAACTAAATAAGAACATAACGGGTTGAACACATTGCATGTGTAACTCATTATCTCTTCTAATCTACCTACATAATGTACTCGGCCGAGTTATAAATATAAAAACAACAAAGAGTCATTTCCTATTCGTTTATTATCTCTCTTGCGGCACATGTCCCTCTCTCTGTAATTGCAGATGACTCACCTTTGTTTTGGTTTCAATTCTTCTAGCTATTTTAATAGAAAAAAGTGCGTGAGATTGCTTTAATAACTATTTATAGAAAACTCATGACTAATGCAGAATGTCATCAATAATTAGAAGGACAATACCGTTGATTACACGCTAGAGTTTAAACCTTGCGCTAATAATCCGTATTCTTCAATCAGAATCACAACCCTAAATTATACAGACCCGATCCCCTTAATCATGATCTAAATGCTAAATAGTAGGAGTAGAGACGAAGGCATTCTTTTAACAACGGTGTAATTTGTAATTGGAAATCGTAAAATGAGCCCAGAGCAGGAACCGAACCTGTAGCTTACCAGAGCTTGTGTATATCCTTTAATTATAATTAGCACAACACACCCTTCCACGTGTTAACAACAAGAGTTAGAATACAAGAGCTCTGTTCCTGTTACATAGAACAGTACGGAACATTGATTGTAATAACAATAACAACCACTCAACTTTGAACTTTACAACTTCAAACTTTACAGTTTAAACCTTCTTCGGTATACAATGTCCAATGATAAATAAATCGCTGAACTTTGAACTTGCGATTTGCAGAGTAAATATGTTATGCAGGAATTATCGGGATTAGAACTGCGTTCTTTACATATCTGACGGAATCCCAGAATTTTGAAATTCGAATACCGGTCGTCTGAACCCTTCAACTCTCATAACCTCAACTCCATCATGATCATCGCGGCAATAATCATGAAAAATGTGTAGAATATTTTTTTGATATCAGATCCTATTCTTTAGTGGATTCAGCGGTCTGAAAAGAAGATGTTGTCGACTGAAACTCGAAACCCGAACTGAATTGGTTGAGTCTAGACCAAAACATACTTATTCCCCATCACCAACCAACGAACCATGCCAATCCTGACAAGGATTCAGACTTTCAGTCAGAGCTACATAAAATTTCTATACATTCCCCTGGCTAGGGCTATAGAGGCTCAAAACGCTACGAAGCAGTTCCTGTTATGTTATTGGATTTGGTGGTATATGGTTTTCAAGTTGAAGTTGTTACGTATTATTATTATTATGGACTCCTTCAACACTCACGTTTTAACCCTTCTTCTTCTGTTCATCATCAAGGTCCTTTGTTATTTCTCGACACACACTGTATTCCTTTAGGATCTGTTAAGTTCGAAGAGCTCTGCCCTTTCCTCTTCAGGAAGAGGACTCTTATTTTTCGGAAATGACAGATGAGCTAGGAATTTTTTCATGAAATGGGATAAACCCTTGGCCTTTTCATGAGGTGCAGAAATAAAAGCATGGAAGAGATGTCACCGGAAAAGGATCAAGAGAAACCTTAAAAGAATGGGCTTTTGGGTTGAAAATGTGGCGAGTTTGTGGCTCTTGCGTTGGGTCATAAAAATTCAATGACCGTGATGACACGACCCAACATCGACCAAACTTACTGACTTATTTTCTTCTGGAATTTTTCGACAATATTTTTACCCGAAGAAAAATAAGGGAAATATTGAGGGAATTACTGGAAGTTTTATGACTATGCATTGAGGTATTGCTGTTGAGATTTTAAAATCGATTTTAGGCACAGATCTAAAACCCAGAGACGTGAGATTTGGCTACCCGGACCGGTTCAATTACTTAGGCTGATCGAAGTGCAAGTCTAGCTGAGTAAATTGAGTTTGTGTCTTGGGGATAGGAGCAGATTCAAAAGCATTTCACTACGGGCAACGGGGTTTTAGTTTAGGAGAGATGCAAGTTGTTGCTGGGTTGTTGGTAATTCGATTGAATTGAGGAGCATTATAACGAATGACTTTGTCCACACTTGTCCTTAATCTTTCAAAGTCAACTGGAATGCCTTCGGTGTAAACTCTCCTTACTTGACTAGCAAGTAAGTAAGTGTGCTTGGTTTTATAGTTTTGGGAATGAATTGGTTGAATGGTTTATGGTGTTAAACTGCTAAACCTCTCCCAAAAATAGAGATGTCCAAGTTTTAGGGAGTGAGAAAAAACCTGAAAGATGAGATGATAACATTCACAACTTCTCCGATCTAATGCCTACTTACTTACAGCTACTCATCTCTTTTTTGGGAGACTAGAACGAAACTTGAAACCCAATCAATTTATATTTCAGATTTCAAAGAGAGAAAAAACTACTCGTAGTCTCGAAGTAGTTTTTAAGTATCAACAATTCCAAGTCACATATCCAAAAGTTCATGTTTTACTTGAGAAGACCAAAAAATCGAACGAGGAAATTCAGCTCAAGTTCAAGTTCACTTTTTTAATCTTGAAGCTTACAAATCGCTGGTTCTTTGAGCTATGAGTCTTTGATATTTTATGACACGAAGAGGATCTCTCTCTCAAAGGAGAATGTAGTTCAAAGTTTTAAGTCATTCAATGTACAAATTGATATGAGTTGACTGACACCAACATAACAGCAACAGCACCACGTCTTTAATAGAAAAAATATCTATCTGTCCCACTTTTATTTGGTAATGATCTCATTCATTGTCGTTTATAGAAGAATAGGAATAAATATAAATATAACTCCTTTCAAGGCTGTATAGGAATCTAATGACCATTCATGACCCTGGCTGTAAGTCTAGAATCGACCATTATCACTGGATTATTTATCGCACAATTCACCCAGTTAATTGTAATTGTAAGTCAGGAAAGTCGTTCGAGTCTTGAATTGAAATCGTAGCTTTTCGAGTGGGTTTGCAATTTATTATGTTATTAAAATAGTTGCCGGAATAAATATAGGCGATATAGGCCTGTTGGTAACATTGACATTTTGAACTAGAGTTTATACTGACTTTTTTACAACACATTTCTAGTGAAAACGACAAAAAATCGACATTTTAACCCCCATTCATGGGCTCAATTTTTGGAAATCTCAATCCATTTTTCAATCTTCAAATGCGTCTTTCGTGCAAGGTTTCCAAAAAACTATTCAGACACATTCAAAATCGGATAAGTAATGAAGCAGGGCAAATAATTGTAAATACATACAAACTACTTACTACTAAACATTTCAATTGATTTAAATATAAGGATATACAAGGGTTACACTAAATCGCATAATAAATTGCATTAGACTGTACATAATGGAGCTGGGAAATGGTCCTACTTGGCCGATGTCTTGGCCTACATTTGCAATTTCCTTCACCCAGAGAGACACGGAAAACTTGTCACAATTCTTTAAATCTTGCAGAGTTTCGAGTTTAATCGTCGGAGAGTTGTTGGTGAGGGAGAGAGAGTTTTTCATTGTCAATGTTTTAAAGAAGCAGTTTTGGCTTTGCAGATTGTTTGTCCTCGTAATCTGTAATCGTGGGGAAGTTTTTGTTGAATTCATGATCCACTAAATGGGATTTACAGTTAGTTAGGCAGTATTACTTATTAAGTATCGGAGATACTTTATGTTTTCGTTGATGGTGTCCGTCCGTCCGTCCGTCCGTCCGTCCGTCATCGCGATAACTCGAGAACGGTTTAACATTTTCAAATTTTTCTTTCGGATATCTATATAGGACATTCAAGCGGAGGTCAAGTTCGTTTGGGGGCCTTGCAGGATAAAGGTCAAGGGGGGAAAGGTCAAAGGTCAAAATTTTTTCAAATAGCAACCCCCCATGTGTGATCGATGGAAAGCTATTGTCAAGGGCTATTCAATAGTGTATATGATTTGGGGGTGGGGTCACTCCCTGACGGGTGGGGAGGGGTCAAAGAGGTCAAAAAACAAACATATATGTGTGATACGTCATTCGAAAGCTATGATCAAGGGCTTTCGAATTACGCATGTAATTTTACTCTATGACTGGGGTAATTTGAGATTTTCGATATTTTGTGTGTTTTAATCGTTTGATACGTCATTCGAAAGCTATGATCAAGGGCTTTTGAATGACGTATGTAATTTTGCTCTATGGTTGGGGCAAATTGAGATTAATCATTTGATACGTCATTCGAATATATCAAATATATATAATATGATTTGTTAATCATGTGATTACTCTCCGATACTTTGCTATATGCATTTGAATGGTTTATTACATTTCACATTACTGTATGATTTCACGACTCTATCTCCTTTCCCATTTCACTAACTGTTTGGTTTTGGCTCTGTGCAGGAATCTCTCACCCGTGGAGATAAACACATACATAAACAGTCGCAAGTATGCAATAATAATAATAATCTTGGCCAAATTTTCGCTAATATTTATTTTTTGCAGATTAGGAGCATTAGGAGTTTAAGGAGGACTCGAAACTCGAACTACAACAGGACAATCACTCAAAATGTAGGATTCTATCAACCGCTTTGTTCAGCCAAGCGGGACCCATTATTGCGAATTGTGATAGTCGGGATGACGCCATAATAATGGAAAATACACTTGGCTCATAATTTAAAATGAAATTACACTATTAACATTGTAATAAATTTCAATCATTTTGCCAACTAAACTTCCTTGAGTTAGTTGCACTCGATTTAAATAAATCCCTTAAATGATTAATCCACATGAGCAGCCACCCATGCTCTTTAATCTCTTGTGATTTTCAAGTCCTGCAGAAAGTTCGGCCGAATCTCTGCATAATTTAATAGCCTTGTGCCAATCTTCCAATAATGTGTTCGGGGATGAGTAATTTAATAGCCATTTAAAATTAATAAGTTTCTCCTACACTTTAGAGTTTTAATTATTTTTTATGTCAAAATTGGCTGTACAATATTGTGCTCTTCGTCGTAAATTGTAATCATGATTCAGATCTTTCTTGCAATCGATAATTTAATGTGAGATGATGAATCTATTCCTGAGCCTGAGTCAGAGTTTACAGTCGAAAAGCCATTAGTATTTGCCAATTATATATGAGTCGGTTTGAGATTTCGAAGCAAAAAATCGGATAATAATCACATCGGTTGTACTGGATTTGAGTACAAGACGCCTGAAGCTGTTTCAAGTGATATAATATTTGCATAAAAACAACCGTCCTTCAACTTATTCTTCAAACTTCATTTACGATCAGAGAGATTATTTTGCTCTGTGTGAGATATGCATGAAATAAGCTCCCATCATCAGAGATCGTAATTCATACCAGAGGGTTCTATTTTAATGCATGCACTTCTTTAAAGATAAAGTGTTTTGTATAGCATGCATAATATCCTATTCTACGGCTTTGAATGAATTAAAATGTTGTAATGCCTACATTTATATACGATACACACATGACATTAAATTTTCATATGTATAGTATGTAAAATCTAAGTGTTCATATCTGACAAGCAGAGATAAGCTCTGCTATAACAGGAGTAGTTGCAAGTCTAATGAGCCGTGGAATAGTAGGAGTAATAAACGCAGTCAGGGGCATCAAAATTCACTCGATTCGAAACTCCAAACTGAATATCCACATAACATGCGAATTTTAATTCGCGTATCTTCTGCTCGGCTAAAATTCGTATTGCAATATCTAAAATTATAACGGCCCTCCGTTTAATTTAAGGGAACGTTCGGGTTTTATTTTCAATTTCTGTACGGCCTTTGATTAGCTCGTTAAGAGAAGCCTCCTCCGCCGATGAATTTAATTTCCTATGTATCTGTAGACTACAAAGCGCTTGGAGGCCTTTGGAAACCTTTGACAGAGAGTCAGAGAGATAGCGAAATACACAGAAACGTAGGAAACAGAGCACACAAGATAAGAGAGTGGAATATTAGAGAAATACGAGGGCAATTTAGAATTTATTAGAAAAGTAGCCAATAATCCAGTCGAGTCCGCTCTCGTATTGCATAAAAGCTAATCACAATTTAGAGTCGGGAAGTGTTAAGAGTAGATATAGGGAACTGGGCCCTAATTGAAAATTACTACCCTTCAGGGCCTTCATTTTCGAATGCATCCGACAGGGCGATAAGATTCCTAGTTTCTAGTATAAATATATAAAGCACATTCATTCATGATGGGATTTGAACACGCACAATACGCACTAAAAGATATACTTCGAAAGACGAGGAGAGCGACAATCAAGTTCGAGTCCAACTTGGCATGTTTACTTTATTAGGAATTAGGAGACAAAGTCAGTGAGTCGGAGAGAGAGCACCTTCTGCTTTATATCTTAATCATGGCAACTGGCATATGCCACCGAATGATCATCATCGTCAGCACGATTCTGACTCGAATTCGGGTCGATTTGATATTTCCGGACACAGAGAGAGTTACGAAATGATACAAACTAGATCTAAATGGAAGGGAGAATATTCCGACCCGAATATTCCAGAAAACTTAGAAAAGTCCCCTTTCCTCCGACAGTTAAGTTAAGACCGATGGGGGATTTGAAGATATTATTATTATTACTCCAGAAGAACTATATATAATACCTAATATTGTTTCATTGCGACCGACCCCTCGGTTGGACATTTCCCTCGTCTTGAAGAGATAATCGAATCCTTACCAAGCAATTGTAATATTATCATTGGAATCAGGAGTTCCTATGTAATATAGAGTTACGAGGCAGACCAGTGGGACTTGTACATCCGGGAATGACTGTATGAAGTTTGGTCTTTGCTAAGGGTCATTCATAAGCACTGGGCTTGGGTCAAAATTTGACCCTTGGCCCTGGCAACTTGATGACGTCATCATCATTTTAAGGCGTTTGAAGTTACGGTGAGTTTTCCTATATCGTTATGAGCCGCAGAATAGTCAGTCAATGCTTTCCCCGTTGAAATTACTCGTATTTTTTGGATCTTTGGATCCCGGAGATGAACTCCTCAGGACAGAACGGTGAGGGGAAGAGACAGGGAAGAATGAGTCACCGATTCGGGTATTAGGGCTAAGAAAGATAATAATACCCGGGTAGGAAATGCAAGGGGAGTGAATGCTTCTAGCAAGAAGAATGAAGAACTGGAGGGTATTTTACTACTTAACTTGGATGGAGAGAGAAGGGAGATTTCCAGCCGAATTTCTTCCCCTTCGGAATGATCTTCAGATTCTGATCCGAAAACGGACGGAACTCCCTCAACTTAAATGGAAGAGTTTAGGGAAGGATCCATATGGGATTCACCACCGTTCTGTGTTTTTGATTCGGATGTGTCACCACTAGCTATACAACTGCAACATATAATTAAGAATGCACCCTCCCCGGATCGTCTGCAAAATATAATTAATCGAAGGCGAGACAATCGTGGATTGTTTCGAAGTAAAGCTGAGGAAAGGCAGTAATTCAAGATCAATGTCGGAGAGACATGGCAAGGGCATTGCGAATTTCGGTGCCAGTTGGGGTATCGTAATTGGGAGGTCAGGGCGAGGTTTAATTGGATGGTTGCAAGATGCAACAGATCTTCATAAAAATAATTTTAAAGTTCTTGGAGAAAGAAGCAATCTGCTGGGATGCTCTTGTTATGTTCTTTTAGTTGGATCTTGTATGTTTGGTTTTATGTAATCCCGTAATTCTAAACAAACATCACCGGCCCACGTTTTTACCAACCTTGAGCAAAGTTTTCCCTTGAAATTGTCGGATTGCCTGGTATTATTACGGGAGAGTAGGAGAGATGGTGAAATATCGGTGCTTAAATCCTGAAATAGTGGGATTTCGGGACTCGGTTGGTTTGCCCAGTTGGGTTTAAACAATGGAAATAGAGGAACAGAAGGGATTCTTTAAATACACAAATAAGGGAGGTGGATTTCCATTTATAAGGGGTGAAGAATGGTTTTATGGTCTTACTCTGTCTGTCTGTCCGTCCTGCCCTCGATTTTCGCTTTATCTTTAAAAGTCTCAGAAAAAAACATTTGAGTACAGCTCTGTCTCTGAGTCTGACTCATCGAGGGTTGACTTTAATACCCCCTGCTTAATACCCAGACGGTCACTACAACACTCGAAGATAACAATTTAAAAAAATGCTCTATGATTGGGGCGACCTCAGATTCGCAAAACTTAAAGTCGATGTTTTTCGATACTTTTTGTTGGTTTCACCCCTTGGATGCATCGGTTTGAGCAACGGTTCACTTTGTTTTATAAAATGTTTTTGTAGGCAGGAGATCAATTTCTGGTGAATATCTGTGCAATTTGGATCGGGACACGTAGACATGAACGGTAGGTAGTAGTAGGGCATCCGCATCTCATAATCTCATTGCCGGCTTTATGGGAATTCCCGGCGGATCAATTTTGCATGAACAAATCCCCACTACTTTCCTTGTTTTCCCCAGTTGTGCCAACTTATTATTTACTAGGCAGCCACAGGCCCGATATCGGGCCTTAAAATTGTAGATAAACGTTTAGTGACAGCCTACTATATTATCCAATTCTATGGTGGCAGCTAATTTCAAACAAAAAGTTTCAGGCGTGAGCCACAGCAATTTTTACGATTACACATTGCACCCTTAGGTGTAGATACGGACACCTCTGAACGTTGCTATACTCGTTATTGGTTATTTAAACCAACGCCGTTGTTGAAGGGTCCCGATCTAGAACCCTTAAAACATCCAGTCCCCAAGAATTCCCTCACTGTCCTATCTAAATAAGTACTATCATTGAACCCTGCCCCAAACACTCTCCATCCCTATTAACATACAACACTAAACCCTTCTAATCACTAATTCACATTCAAAAGGAGATACGTCCTCACTCCGTAAATTTGGCAATGACCAAAATTTGACCTTTAGGCCGTCTGAAGATCAGGGTGCCAAAATTTTGAAATTCCAACACAACAGAAAGATTTCTCGGTGAAAGAAGTTGTCAATCTTTATGTCACACGATAATTTCGAAATTTCGACGACTTTGACCGTTTCAAGGTCAAGAGGTCAAAATTTCAGAATTCCAACAAAGCTAAAGTATTTTCCGAAGCTCAGCGGTGTGAATTGATATGTCACACGACCACTTACATACAATATTACGCAAGGTCATGTAAGCCTAGGTCACAGGTCACAGAATTTCAAAAGGTCATATAGCCTACGCCAGTTCAAAATTTTTTTAAGAATTTTTGGCTATTTCAGTTTTTTGAAAAGTCAACACAGTAAAAAACGTATAGCTGGAACATCAGTTACAAACAAACAAACAAATGGCCACTCTTATGTATATAGATTCACAACTCCATCTCTACGGGAGAGACAACCTACTGCCTTCATATTTACCTCATATATTTCAAACTGCTGAATTATTCAGGAAATAATAACCCTTTGTCCTTTGTTAGCAAAGGTTAGGACTGCGGATTTTAGTTTGGAAAAGGGATGGAATTTAATGGTTTTAATATAATCCTTGAAATTCTTTGCCTTTTTCAATGATGCCCGTTTCGGTTCTGACTGGTATTACTTATTGCATTAATAACGGAACTTGATGTGCTGAATCTCTTATATAAAATACAATAGGTATTCCAGGTGGTATTTTGGAGGAGGATTCCATGAACAAAACGGGTTTAATTTGGGCTCATCGCAGAGAATTCAGGAAAATTCCAATTTCGTACTAACTGAGAACCATCTCCATTTTTAAAGCGTTTAATCAATTGCTTTGAAAGGTCGACAATGACAAAGATTTAATTAAATGTCAAACTGTCCCTCAAAAAGTGGATGCGTGGGTTTAAAAGAATTTGAATAATAAGTGTATTTGATTTTTTTTATTAATTAAATATCTTATTAATCGAATTTTGTTTGAAAATGGAAATATTGGCTGTTTGAATTGCATCAGCTTCAAAAAACGCCTGAAAAAATACAAAAAAACTAAAGGAAACCATCAATTCATACTACAGCCGTGTTTTTAAGGAAAGTGACATAATCAGAGCCAGCAAAGTTTCTAATAACTTTGTGCCATACATACCTAGAATTAAAAACGCGAATACCAAAAGGACCAATTAAAACAGGAAGCCTTATTTCCTTTCAGTCCATTGTCTTGACGCTTGCACTTCCTTCCCTTTTAACAGTTTTTTTGGGTGTAAATTTTTAAATATACTGCTTATGTGATTACGATCATTAGCCACCCAGTTGAATAATTGCATTGCTGTTAAACATTCTTAGTCGTGGGTCTTTGTGTCGTTAGATTGGATTTCGCGTTTTTTGCAACTAAAAATAATATTTGTTAAAAGTAAAAACAGATTAATTCAAAAGATAAATAGAAATCGTTATCAAAAAAATTCATTGGGATTGTAAAAACAGTTTCCCTAGATCATAAGAAAGAGATAGTCGGATGCCTTCCACAAGTTCCACAACAAAACGTGTACCTGTCAAGCCAAACCAAATCCAGAGACAAATTACAAGTCTAATTAGCTTATACAGTCCCTAAATTAAAACTTGATTTTCGTGGGATTATAAATCTACGGATCTAGCATTTACTGTGGATGTAAAAATGTGTAAATTAATCATTACAATTTGTCAAGACGTAAATGTCCGCTTTAAACACGAATCTGAGAAATAATAGCTACACGTTTAACTCTTGAATAATGTTGTTAATTACGGCGGCGTTATAATAAATTAAAAACACTCAGAATACCCAAATATGTACATGTTCAGATTTTGATAAAACCCCAGCAATCACAGCTGAACAAAAAAACAATAATATTATGATTTCCCGAAAATAAAAATAAAAAACTTGCACGAGCAGTTAATCATATACATTAAAACATCCATTGCATTTAGTTCCACCAGCGATATTCCTAATTAATTCATTTCAACCAAATTTTACCATGTCGAAACATTAATTTGCTTAAAACATAAATACATACAAATTGTGCCTGTTCCAATTTCCAGTGTTTACTCAAGATATTCGAAAATTTAATAAAGTTCTAATAAAACAAGTGCTGTTACCGTCTTTTGGTATGAACCCCTCTTATGAAACTCACGTTTTTAAACAAAAAAGTGAAGCAATATTTACAGTTTCACTAAAACGTGTAGATACATACCTAATTTTCGTTTTATTATAATTCACATCTTCAGGCTAAACATAAACCTGGGAAGTGCTTAAAGGAAGGTAGTTGCCTCTATAGCATTTAAAATCCATCGGTTTCAACTCTTATGCAATACAGAACAACGTTAGAGTAGACTGAAATGGAAAACATAATGTTTAAGGTAATTTATATTCATTTGAACTTTTCGAATGCTTTTTCTCCTCCTTGCATCTTCAGACATAAAAGTCATTATTCTCCACGTTTTCATTAGTGGAAGTGAATGCTAATTTAGAATATGAAGGTTTTTTTTACACAATTTATGTTCAAAGACTTTGTAATTCGCCTTTATACTTGGATTGGAATTGTGAATGTAGTCTAAGCACAAAGTAAAAGTGTTGCATAAAGTAGTTTAATTTAGATAAGCAAAAAACTCAAACATCTGCAGACTTTTATTAGCAAAAAATCCTCGTAGAAGTTAGCAATAATCGAAATGCTGAATTACTAACAGTTAAAACGCAAAATGAACACTTTGATCAGGAATTGATAGAAATTGGAATTGGTTGAGATGCAATTGGCCTAAATATAATTAGTTGTTTGCAAATGAATTTTGAGAAAAGATGTATTTATTATCGTTGCTTCATAAGAATTTGTGGAATGGGTCCCATCTTTCATCATCTACGATTTGTCATGTTAACAACAAAGGAGTTGTTTCATGTCGGGCAAAAATGCGTGAGATTTGGCTTCTGTTCCCGTTGAAGTTTCAGCTATAGAGGCTTGTGCCAGGGAGTCTACTAAATAATGTTGCCAAAATAAGGAAATGGTGAATGTGTTTTCGAGAATAATAATTCATTCATGGGAGACTGATTTGTATTTTGTGACCATTAGACCGTGAATATATCATGACACCCAAAACAACTCATCATTCATTTTATATTTGCTTGCAGGGCATTCAGGGACTGTGGAACTAATTTGGATCGGGTAATTTTCTGGAAAAATATAAAATGGAAGTTTTATCGGGTTTTGATTGATTTTTTGGAAAATGTTACGTTTTGATGCATTTATCTTAAAATTACAAGGCTAAAAAGGACCGATTTTGACACGGTTTCTTAAAGGGGATTTTAATGAAGGATATTAAACCACTTGATTTAATTGTCAAGGTTTTATTGATTCTTAAATTGCAATATATGCAAAGCCTCCTTTCAGTTAGAGATCCTGAGAATAATATATCACACTTAAATATTCCAAAAGCAATATTTTAGAACCATTCATTATCTGAATTTCCTACCCATAATCATTACGCACGCTTCTTCAACTGTTGGGCTTAACAAATGGTAGTTTAAGATCCATATTGACGCTACGTATTGTTTACCCTTTCCTTTGCAGTTTGAGCGAGAATACATCTTGAGTTTATAAGGATGAAGGATGAAGCTGAAGCATTTTAATGGGTTTGGGTTATTCGGATGGGGAGATCTTTACAGCTCCGGGTATTATTTCGGAAACTGTACAGTGAAATATGAATATCCATTGCCTTAATAACAATCAATGTTAATTCTCTAGCTGAATAGCTCATTTAAAATTGAAATATTTGGTAATTTTAATCAAAAATTCTTTGTAACTTTTTGAAGCTACAAACTTCTTGCTGAAAATCTTTCTTTTGGAATTCAAAGTCCATTCTTCCAAAACTATATAGACTTTTAGATTTGTGATAATAATGGCAAATATAATGTGCAAATACAGTGCTATATTTTAGACATTTTGACGAATGTTTGTAATAACTGTGCTACAAACTTCACTTCTTTTGAAATAAAAGCCAGTAAAAATGCAACCAAGTTAGTCACAAATATGTGACATTTACCTATAAAAACCGCCCTGACTTCATTTTCACAACAAAGTTCAGTAAAGTAAGCCAACATGAGTTTCAGTTTCAGCTAAATTGTTCCTGTTAAACAATGAGAACTGACACTGACAGTGAGAGAACTGTGACATCCCACAGGGAACTCAGGATCCCGAAATTCTCACATTTGGCTCGTCAAGTGGTCAAGTCCAGAACTGCAGATAAAATAGCGTAGAGAAACTCTCCTAAAGGACACCGAACTAGATAGACAATAATGCTGTCATCTCCATCGTAGAAATGACATTGAGTGTCACTTTACAAACGTGAATAAAAGCGTCGGAAGTGTGTTAATTACTCCTATATCCTCCAACTCTAAAAACTACACGCCTCCGACAAACACAAGCTCTACAAGGATAATATCCCACAGAGTTCAGAACTGCTCTTTTGGCTAATGGACTTTGGACAGAATGTCAAAGTTATAAGCACCGAAAGTGAGAAATCTGATAAATGGTCATTCTTTGCACAAAATTCCTGAAAATTAGAGTCATTTCCTCCTATTTCTCAGGCTCAGAGATTCTATCCTCCCAATCTCACTAAAGCCATCTCCGCAGAGAACAAATCCGATTAATTTCCATTCATTTTGGGGCGATAGGGTCTTATGCAATGTCCATGGGGTCTACCCTCTGGGGTTTGCGATTGTGTCTTAAGCACAGAAAGAACTACCAATTGTTTGGCTTGATATTTGTATAAGGAGCCTTGCTTAAGGAATCGGAGTAACTTTTCTAATTTCCCCGAAGAAAGAAGATGCAAGTATTTTTTTCTATAAGGGAACAGTAATGAAATGGAAGAGAGGGCTGGAAATGAGTAGATTTGTCTTTGTGTCCTTTGGGTCATAAAATGAATCTTTTGTCACAACTTCGTGCTCCTTTGTTTGGACAAATGGCATCAAGTTTTACTTCTTGTGCTAAACTCTCTTAACTTCTTATCCGAAGAGTACAGCTTCTTCTTCGTTGAGGAGACAACCAGTCTGGGCTGGAGAGATGCTACAATATACTAATCTAATATTATGAGATGACTCGGAGGGATGATAAGCCGGAACTACCACTTGCTATCAAAACATTCATTTCTTTTACAGCAGTTCCTTATCAACTAAAAGTTAAATGTTGCCATCGCTGAAATAGCGCAAATGGAGGGAATGGGCATTCTTTTGGGACTTTGCTTACTTGACAAATTCTTGGTTGTATTTGGTGGGTTTTTATGCCAAAACACGGAGTTAAATGTGTTTATTGGATAAAAACCGGATGTTTAAAGGGAATTGAAGAATTGGAAATTTATGGATTCTTTAAAATTTGGCTAACTGTATGCGAAAAAGATCCGGATGTTTCACTGCTGGGAATTGAAAACAAGATGATTCTTGAAAAATCGGGATAAGGAATATAAATTCGTTAGATTTTAAATTTCAGAAGCACCTTAAAATTCACTAAATTCAGACAAACTAAGATTTCTTAACGTTTTCAGATCCAAGCACAGTAAATCTATGAAAAGTACACTGACTGATTGAATACTAAATCCGTATCTATTTATTTATTTTTGAGTTTTCGAAGAACATGATACTGTTTTTAATTAACAGTTTTAAAATCATATTCATTGATGATTTTTTAATTTTACGAGTACATCACATGTGATTTCATGGACAAATATTCCTGAAAATTCCTTATGTCTCAAAAGACCCAAGTTTCATTTATAGTTCCCTGTAGCTTTTAAGATGTTTATCTGATTTAAATATTTAAACTTCACCAGAACATCTCCCAGGAATGCAATTGCCACCCAGACAAGTGTCATCGTCTTAATCGGATGAAACCCTATCTTCGCCCATTTCCTTATCTCGTTGGTTTGTTAACCGAGAAGAGATTAGTCCATTTGATGGATTGCTAGGTAAGTGCTAGTCTACTGTGGTTGGTTACGCCTTTTCCATTTAGCAATGTCATTCTCCACACAATAATATTATTATCTCCCCAAGTTCCACAATGGGAACTTACAACCGATAGCAACAATGGATTTTTCATGAATGACATGGACATTCATTTTTGGGGCTTTTGGACACTCCGTCTCACTTTAACGCTATTTAGGTTTCCTCAAAAAATCTCAAGTCATTCCGGATCTCGGATCGTCCCATCTGCTTTGCCTCAAGTTCAGCTGATATCCTTAATCATAGCACAAAGTAAACGAGAACAATGTGTTGGGCCATTCACAATCTTTGCATATCGGATCTGAAACTTCAGACAGAAATCTCCATACCAAAATTAATTTTTGAACCGCGCATTACACTACAGAGCAGTAATAACCGTTTCAAAGTAATGATTTTGATGGAGTATTCCCAAGTGAAATCTTCGTATCTGAATTTTCGAATCTGAAGGAATCTGCCGTCGTCTCGAATGCAATTTCCTAGAGTACCTCAATCTGAAATAAAATATTTTAAAGTGCTTCCCCACCATAAGTGTCGGAGGCATTAAAAATTACGACCCTATTCATATAAACTCCTACTTCAGTTCCATCAAGATTAAACCCAAAGCCTATTTCAGTCATTTCAGTGTCATTGTCGTCGTAGGAAAGATTGACATGCTAACATAACCATATCCCAACCCGGCGGAGGAGGGAGACTTTCCAAGTCTTTGTGTCGTATTTTAAGCAAATGATCAGGTCTATACGGAATTAGAGATAATATTTATTTTAAGCCCAGTCCTACAATCTCATCATCATCTGTTATTCCTCTAGCAAAATAAATTAGAGTCAGTCTTTAAAGCCCTCGACAGTTTCATTTATTATCAATGAATTACAACTCTACAATTCCTCAGGGCTGGTTTTATTATGAATGAGCCTGGCTTCGTTAATGAAGATTAGATCGTTGTCCAATCTACCAATTTACGGATCTACCGTCTATTGTCCCGATTCATTACTACAAAAAGTTCTCAAGTGCCTCTTCAATCTTGAACGGGATTAGGAGCCAGAAATTTATCTACGGAAATAAACTGTAAATGACGGTCCTTTGTTGTCCTTAGAATCTGAATCGGATTTCAGAATGGGCTCAAAAAAGTTTGGATTATTTGAGTACTTTTCTGACATATCCTCGTCAGTAAAAACATGTATTTATTTTACGGAGTCAATTGTTGATTCTTCCCATTAAAGTTGTGCACACACTTTGCACGGATATCATCTCTCCGACAGTTGGTCCCTACTACACGAACCTTTGGAAAATGATTATTTATTGCTTGCTTTTATACTTCGAGTTGTCCGTTATGTTTTATAACAATTACAAGTTTAATGCCTCCTCCTTCCTCTATAGAAGATGACACTCGGGAATCGGATGGTATCAAGAACATGATTTTGGGATTGGGCCTATCATTACAATTGATTGTAGAGGAGAGGAATTTGGGGAGTTGGCACTAGGCAGTAGTAGTGTGGACATATTATTGTGCCCCGAAAATGCTGATTGTCAGGCCTGGAAATTACTTGTCATTTCAGTGTCGGAATATATTTCTAAATATCTATTAACGGCCCTAAAAGTTAAGGACTGTAATGGGCGGTGGTAATGGTTGTTGGCAGATGCGGAGGACAATGTGTTTCTCCCGTTTTGACTGTTGCATTTCCCCTGCTTGTCAGTTACTGTTCCTTAATTTAATTATTACTGCCACTCATCCTCAATGTTCCCTAAAACTCCCGAATCGTGTCATAAAAACAGTTTAATGGTATAGTAAAATATGGGATATGAATTAGGGCCCCTTCTTCCCAATCCCAATATAGATACTGTGGATAATCGTATGAAACACAATGCCGTTTTATGCCACTCACAACTCTCATTAAAGTCAGGCAGACAATCAAGACCGTTTCCTCCCGAAAAGTAAAGGAAAAATGTATTTGGAGAGGAAACCAAAAATATTGGGAAGGAATACAAATTCTAAGGGTCTTATATTTCCCCGGTTATCTTTTTTTTTGTTTTTTTGTAACATTTGGAAATTGCAAGTTTAGAATTTGTAAGAAAAGAGAGAGAGGAGGTGGTATTTAGGTTTTATAGGGTCTTTGCCTCTTTTTACAGTTGCAGGGAATTCGGACAGATCAGCAGAAATCCCAATAAAAAGTGTCGGATCGGATCGTAAATTTTGATTTGGAATAAAAATAAAAAGCAATAAAGGCTCAAAAAGCTGGGAAAGGCGTTCGGGTTCTGTCCAGGGGCGTCAGAACGGGTTGGCTTTATTGGCTATTACTTGATTGTCCAAGGAGTGGAGGTTCTCCCCTTCGGAGTAGATCATAATTTACGCGAAAACCACGGGGTTTTAACGGACTCTATAAAAAACCACTGGCCGATGAGATATGGAAACGATTTTTGGAATTTCGAATATGTCCGAGCCAGCTCAATAAAATTCTTTGGGGACTGGGGACGACACTGAAAAAATGCTCAGACTTATAGATAGTATGGACATATAAGGGCCCAACCGTCAGACGTCTCAGTCGCTTTCACATCTTTGTTGTCATTCTGCTGAAAACATATTTAGAAAGGAAGTCCGGATTCCCACTTCCATTTTATTATCATCTTTTCAGAATTTTTCCACAAAAAAGAACGGAGGAAATGCTTTGACAGGGGAAAGTGTCAGGGAATTTCAGGGAGAAATCTGGAGCCAATTTCCAGAAACGATGACTTCTTTATTCAAAGGCCCGAAAAATAATCTAGACTTCTAGACGCTGTTAGAGTCTACAGTGCAATTTAGATGGTAAAGAAGCGAAGATCCTCCAAAAATGCGGAATAAGTCAAGTGTGTCGAATATCCTCAAAAATTATGCATTTTCATCTCAGCTATTCTTTAGCAACAAAGGGATCCGAAAATGATGACATGACAGTTGCAGTTTGGAGCGTTTGAAGGGAGAGTTTTGCAGCGTGAAGGTATCTTTTGTGAAGCATGTTGCAGGCTGAGATAGACACACTGTCTGGCCAGGAATGACAATGAATTTGAAAGATCGGAGAGGTTATGCTGAAGGATCTAAGATAGTTTTTGTAACTTCAAATTCTGAAGGGTAAGTTGTAGGTAGAAGGATATTAGCTCGAAGTGATAAATTATATTAAAGAAATGGATTTCACTTTGAAAGGCTGTTCAATTCATTTCTAAATTTAGATTCTCTGTAATCTCTTTAAGATTAGGGTGTACGGGGAGAAACAAAATCAATATTTATGAACGTTTGAGCATGCATTGCCCCTTCTGTGCTTTCTTTCTCGGACGAAGGGTTTCTAAATATTAAGATAGCATGGAGTCGGAAAAATAGTATCTGTAGAATGTAGCCTGTTTGTGCATTGTTAAAAGAGAGTGCAGAATGTAGAGTAATAACTCAAACAATAAATCAAAGTGTGTATTGGAATCCATAATTCAAATACTTACTTCAAAATGTAAGTAGCTGGAAAGAATAATATTTAGAAGATATTTGAGGGCAAGGGGACTTTCCCCTAAGCTTACTTTCTCCCTCGTAGAGGAATGCATTAGTGTTGAGGGCTATAAGGGATCTTTCTCAGTTGTTAAGTTCAAACTTGTGAAGTTTGGAATTTGTTATCAATGCTCTATTCTAGGAGTTTTTGTTAACATTTTTATGCTTGCATTGACTTAATAAGTCTTTCACAATATTAGTGCAGTTTTTAAATCCGTTGAAATCGAGGCATCATTGCTTTAAAATAAAACAAAGAAAATGAATACTAATTAAAAATCTTCTATGCAATTTTGACAATAAAAAATTTGCTACAGTTGTAAACTGGAGTCTGGAGAGGCTCCCTTGTAATCGACGTCGACATATTCGAGATTCGTCTCCTTCAACGGGAAAAAACCCGACCTTCTAACTCATGAATACAAACCCATGATCAAATACAGGAAATAATATGTTCTAGGGAAGCGTTGTTTTGTTATACTATTCATTCCACTTTGTCACAAAGCCTTTGTGACATAATACCCAAAACAACCCTCTTCCAATTTTTCTTCAAAAGAAAGAAACACTATCCTACAGTCATAAATAAAATAAATTTCCCCATTACGATAACATACGACTTATCGTAATATTATTTGCATCATCTATTTTTTTAAATAAATTGAAAACGAATTCAAGAGCTTTTTTTGTTTAATCGACAATACCCGTTGATTACACGGTTAAATGATGAATTTATTTACAGAAAGCCCCTCATCCTGTAGTAAATATTGCTGAGGTGAACAAAGCTTTCCAGCTACAAAACTACAAACTCAAGAAGTAGTAATTCAGTTACTTTGTACAGCAAAAACACGATCGCAGAGTCACCCTTTCGTGAGAACCTCAACTAAAATTTAATTCCCAACAAGTCTAACAAGTTGACTTTGTTGGCAATCGTTGGCAGTTGGCATCAAAAGCTGCTTGTTATCACAATCACAACTGTACAAACGTTACAGGAAAACCAAGAATTTTATGTATTTTTTAATGCTTTAGCTCCGTGGGTTTTAAGCATTTTGAACCACATTTTGAATCCATTTCCATACAGGAATTAATGAAACCTTGATCAGTCTCGTTCTTTAGATTAAGTAAGAAGAAATCCCTTAAAGAGCATGATCTGAGGACGATCAGACGTGTAAATTACACCCGTGGGTGGAAAAGTGTAAATTCTTTCAACTTGATGCTAAATGCACCCATGTCACTGTTAAACTTTTAACGATGGTGTAATTGTGATAATTACGGCACAGCCACAACGTCAACCTCGAACGAGACAGGACTGATAACTTTTAACTGTGAATAACTGCATTAAATCGTACGTGAAACCTTAGCTAAATTCTGACGTTATAAGGAATGACGAAGGTTAACATTGTCCTATTAAGCAATTGATGGAGGAGTCACGAAAATTACCTAAAACTAGCATACAATTTAGATAAGAGCCTACAATTACTCTCCTCGTCTGCTAAATACTACGTACGTTCTGTTAGATGGATGTGGCATAATATACGAAGGAGGGTGTCACATGTCACATAATTTATTGCATTACTAACTGCATCAATTACGAATTAAACGCACGTTTTAGCTTCTTCTTAAGGAATGTCAATTACAATTAGGAATTATTGCCGTTGCCACTTATTGGAAATTACAATTGGCCATGGTTGTTTTTAATCGTGGCGACTGTCAATAATTACTGGTGACATTTAAGGATTTAGTAAATTTATTACTCGAGATTTTACTGTTATTATTATAGTACAACTATATTTTTATGATTTCTGTTGTTATTATTATCCATTTCTTTGATAACTATTATTGTAGCATGGGATCTAGGATCTTGAGAATCTTGACACATTCTCGAATTTTGATGTTCTTAAATGCTCACCAAAGAAGGTTGAAAACAAGTAATAATTATTTACTAAGCATTCTTTAGTCACCATAATAAACTATTTCTGTGACATCCCACATATTAAACCATTAGACAATTAAACCCTTAAACAATGCTTATTATTACGAAGGGGATCTCTCCAAACTTGAAGTGTTGATCTCAACACATTCAGCGTTTCTCAATCCTTGCTGGTAATCAAATATTTACGACGATACGAAATTTAGATGGGCTTTTGCTGTTGATTTTGGATTTTTATTTTGCTAATAAAATATTCCCAATGATTTGGTTATAGATTAGTAGGACGGTGGGGGGCCTGCTAAATAGAATAATTTAATAATTTATGATTGAATGGAAATCGTCGTAAAATCCCAAATTAGCGTTGTCTTAATTTTAAAGGTTTCGCGTGGGATCTAATATACCGTTCCCATTTGAATTTAATATTTTCCCTTTGCTTAGGAGTAAAACATTCAAATCTCAACATTTTTTTATTTGTTTTTCAAAGAAGAGCATATTTTTTTAATGTCAAACGATTAAAAGGAAATGGGAGGACGTTTTCTTGCAATAAAAACCTCGAATCATCAATATTTCAAGATGAGGACATAAAACAACCACAAACCCAGATCAATCAACGCTCTTATCGATCATTTATCAACCAGAGATTGAGAGAAAGTGTGTCATATTTTTCTTAAGCTCCATTATAAATTGTGAATTTGCAAGTCACCGAGGAGCTTAGCCAGCTTCTTCAGAATATAGTAAAAAGCGACTATATTTTATAACCAAGAATTTTTTGCAATGAAAGGAAATCTGCACTTAAATTTCAAGATGTTTAGTGACTCGTGGTGTCTCATCTTCTTAAAGGACGGGTGGTCAATAAAGCATTGATGATGAGATTGGCCTTGAGTCGTTAAAATCCAAACCAATAAATGTTTGTTTTGTTAATTGGACTGTAAACTGAGGAAACGAGGATGAAGAAGGTTTTGTCGTGACCTATTGATTGACTATCAACCAAAGGCCATGGGCAGGCACGAACTAGAACAATCAACTATTCACATTCTTCGTAGTAAACCAACAATGGTTGGGGAAATGACAACTTTTATAAGAAGACTAAAGGTATACTGAAAATCGTGTAAACCTCAGGATCAGAAGAGGAAAAAATCAATAGAAAATGCTTCACGGAAATACCTGTATTTTTAATTGTTGCGGCTTGTGGACGTTGATTGGGATTCGAGTATTTAAACTTGAAATCATCTCATTATCAATGAATTACAGTTTAGTTTGTGCTGTTAATGATGATGAAGCGATAAGCTGATGCGAAAAGGAATTTAATTAAATGAAAAGTTGGTATTCTTACCCTGAACTTTGGAAGATATTTTAGGCCGATGGCTGGTTGACTTCGATTGCTCTGAAAAATGTTTAAAGTAAATGTTCAATTAATTTGCATTTATTTATCGTTTTATACATTTTACAATCCAGATTGATTTTAAGTTGGAAATATGACGCTACCAACGTTTTAGGACGCATCGGATATTCATAATTAAGGTTATACTAGCGACTTCAGTTTTCCAGTTGATTTAATTGTCATGATTTGATTTGATTTGATTTGCATCGAATATACATTCATAAAAAATGATATTGCAATATCTACTGAATTTAAAAAATATATTTTTTAAATCCTACAACCAAATCCCCATATTTCTTCATTTCTAAAAATTTTGGCAACTCCCAAAAATCTGGCAATTCAGATACATTCTCCATCCGGAAAATAGCACAAATCATCATCCCAGTCCTGTCCAATCCAATTGCAACTTTTAAATAAGTCCAACATAATTACACAACGAAAGGAAACAGTTCAACCCAAGATTAATGTCTCCTCACGATTCCCTAAACAAATCTTGTATAATTTAAGCAAATATCCCAGGAAAAGCTTATCTCCTCAAACCTATAATTCATTAAATTGGACACTTAATCCCAATTAAGAAAAACAACTTGTTTAAACTCAAAGAGTCAGTTTCATACACTAACTAATGATTCTTCACGAGAACTGGGAAGTTCCTTGAAATAGTTTCGTTGTTCTCAAAATATCCCGTCCCATTATACTAACATCGCTTTGATGGAGTCGTGATTTCCCTTCTCGTGATCCATTTTAAATCGCTTTAAGCCACCTTTTCCTATTAATTTAACTCTTCTAATATAATATTACATTACTTTTCTTTATTACTTCACTATACCAATAAAAGGGACTTATATGACCATATTAGTTGCCTTTAGTTTCATTGTCCAAAAGTACAACTGCGTCTACATTGTCCTCCATAGCTTATGCGTATAAAAGGTGCAGTAATAATAGATTTATTCTTCAATCTTTTAATCTTGAAAGGATTTGAATATTCAGAATATCGAAGAAAATGAAAGTGGAATATGCAAATCATAAATCAAGAAGGGACAAGTCTAACAAGCTACTGGGCTTGACAATCCACAGTCAGTACAACAACTGCCAAAAACTGCATCTCTTGGATTCATTCTACGGTGATTGAAAGAATCTTCTCAATCTCTCTAGTTGCCCCTTCCTTGACCAAAAATATCGTCAATCCATCAACATCTGACACGTCAACCAGCCCTTTGTGTTTTGTTAAAAAACATAGTCCCTATATGACATATGAAGATTATCAGTCAGCAAGAACCCCACTGGGCCAATCTGCCTTACAGATGTCTCAAGGAAGACTAATAAGCACGAACGTAGGACATTCACAAGTCGTCAACGTATGCTAAGTTGGATGTGGAATTTGACACATTTGCATTCAGCATTGGGATTGTTATTAATGCAGTAAAAGTGAAATTAAATAATTCCCATTTCGATCTAATCTTCGCTAGTAAAGAATGTTTCTTTTTTTGCGAATTCATTGAATTAAAATGTTTTCAATTTTTTCTAAGAGAAGAAAAATATTATGTGATTTTTGTTACCTTTCCGGATCCTCGTAAAGGGACGGATTTGAGGGCTCCGATGGCATGGACTTTGTATTCTCGGTCCAGTTGCTCAGCTTGGGCTTGAATCCGCCTGTTTTTTTAAATAATTGATGATGTTTTGATTTTATCGATTTAATTAGTTAATTTTTAAGATTGACTTTTTTAGAAAGCTTTATGGCTAGGGTTATTAAACAAAGGAGTCAATAACAAGCAGTTGATAATTACAAGTTTGTTGGTAGATACCGTATATCATGATTTAGGAGTCTCAGAGAGTTAATGCTTTAAACCGGAGAATTTGGAACATTTAACTTAGAGAGCGAGAGGAGAGGGGGATTTATTTCACGATTTACGGTATTTATGAATGATCCGAAATAATCGCATTACGATGTCATGTTAGTCATCTCTCATAAATTGATTACACCGGCCTTCGCATTCAAATTTCAAACATGAATTGTTCAATTATTCAAGGGTTTTTGTTTTTAAAGGCTTGAGGTCTACACGCCGGCAATCAAAGCTGCAGAAAGGCTAATGAATGATTTTTATTATCGCTGATATTTTATTTGTGATTTTTTGAAGGATATTCTGCAGTCATGATTTAACTGAGAGGCATTACATTGCGGTGGATATCATATAATAACTTTCTCAAATAATTACTGCATATTAAAGGATTACAAGGTTTTTCCCTGAGAAATTATTAACAGAGTTTAGAGCCCAAAACTAACAAGAAGTTGGTTTGTTTAGATCCCCTCACTTTACAAATTGTTAAGCCTGTTTAGAAAACAATTAGTATCCAATAAAATAACATAATCAAGGAGGTAGTTGATATGCAGAAACTTTTTTTTGAGAATTTTGTAAAGAAATATGACTTCATTGTTGGTATTGTCGTATAGCTACTATAATTTTTTACAACCTTCAGTTTAGAAAATGAATTTGCTTTTATAAGCGAACGATAATTTCTGGTTAAATATGTAATTGTGGATGCTTTAGCAAGTTCTGATTGTTTTCAAGAGATATGCTACTTTGCATTTTAGTAGTTTAAATTTTTTGCATTTTAATAGGCGTGTCAGCGAGAGCATAAAAAAATAACACTTACGATATGGCAAGGATAAGTTCGAATTGTTGCTCTTCTTGTTCATCCCTCCGTTCATTGTCCTTTTCAATAATAATGCTCTGGCTTGTCTCAAACTCGGACTGCAGGATTGCAAGTTTTCGAAGTTCAGCTTCCAAAAGGAGACTTGTCACCTGAAAAAGCAAACAATTAAATGTTAATGTCTTTCGAAACAACTCAAAAACTCTGGGTAAAAGTGGAATAATTGCCGATAAATGTGTGTCAGGACTGGGGATATGAAATCTCGAATCTCAGTTTCATTTTTGACAGGCTAGGGCTGAGGATTTCGAATATTTAAATACTTTAATTACATTTTATGATCTTGTAACATAAAGTAGCGTATTAAATACGTGTTATGTTTGTCGTTATCTTAAAATCGAAGCTGAATTTCTATTGCTAAGATGCTTCCTGAGTTTTATGTATTTGTAGACCATCCGTTTATGAAGTGGTGTTTTGCAAATTTTATTTTTAAATGGAAGTTTTAAAGGATTGTTCATAATTTCGCCTCGACAAGCTAAAAATGCGTTTCAAATTCATTAAATTGTCGATAGAATTTAAAATCTGTAATGTTAAATATGAGCTTTAAACTGACAAAATTATTATGCGCTTTTCATTTTAATTAACGCAGTTTTAAATTAACATCCTAATTAACTCCCGTACTGAAATGGATAGTTTATTTTTACAGCTTACAACTTACAAGAGAAGCTATCATTACTACTGCTACGAGCCTATAACCTAGAACTACAGCAAGTCTCATATACTTCACTAAATTGCATTTCTGTCTCACACATTTCCAAATCTCACAGAGCCCTTTAACTGGTACTTAAAACACAAACAGATTTAGCATGCCCATTAACATACTACCGTATATTAACGTACACAAAGGGAGTGAAAAAAATTAATTTACAAATTCAAAAGTTAATTAGTCCAAGGAATAATTAGACATTAAGGTCCCTTTCAAATTTAAAACTTGAGACCTTTCAACACTGGATTGGAACCGTTTAAAGGTTTACGATCTGACTAACCTCATTAGGGCCATTTACGATAGAACAGAGAACTGTCATAAAATTGGAGAACACAAGGCTTGGTGTAAGTAAATAGGCCTCGTATCCATGTCTCTTTTGTCCAAATTGGCAAGTGACAATTAACCAAGTGTCATGTCATCCCAGAGAGGCAAAAGAAATGACGAATGTGGGACTGAGGACGAGATATCCATTGTCTTACAAGAGGTTTCGAGAACCTCCTTTAATAGTTTTATTAATGACTGTAATAATCAACTATTACAGATTAGAGATTAGGCTAGAGATATACAGAAACTGATGCATGTGTATAAATATATGATAATAATAACTATATCTCATTGTTAATGATTCGTTTTCTGAAGCTCTGCTTTGTTTTTCGTTCCTCTGTTGTTATTTTCAAGAGCCTCGTGTAATAACTCAACTTTAGACTTGAAATTTTAAGATTTTTAAGTTTTTAAATCTTCTAAGACCCCAGCATTTCAGGGGACTGTTCATCTTCCATCCTCAACCTGAACAATGACAATGGAGAATGAATTAGTGTAAGATTTTGAACTTAGGATTTTTGAGGATTCGAATATCGTAAAAGCTCTTGTTTGTTTGCGTGCCTGTCTTTCTTGATGGTTTAACAAACTGTAATTACCTAGTATTATTTCTACTCTACCTTATGTTAGAATTGTAAAAGTATTAGACGGGGGGACGGGAAAGTTATTATGTTATGCATTTAGTTAAATTATTTTACCGACGACTGAGAATTAGCCTTAATTATCACTATTTGTTCCCTAATTCCTAAAACTACTTTACTATTTGGTTTTGGAAAGTGATGGATTGGAGGGGGAATTTATAGGACAGGTTGTAGCTTTTAATTTGGGTTTTGGGATTAGTTTCAGCTATCTGTTCCCAAGCTTTTAGGGTTTGATTTTATTTAAATATTTGCTTGAAAACCGTTGTTTGTTTGTTCCCACTGTGTTTGGGAGTTTGAAAAGGGTAATAAATCAAAATGTGCGTAGAATCTGATAGGAATAAAAAAAATGAGATTCAAAATTCAACAATTCAAGTAAAACCATACCTAAAAAGAGTAAAGACCAACACTGCTTTTGGGTTTTAAAATTATAAGGTACAACGAATTTCTTTGATTTTGCAAGATTCAAAATTGAATATAAACTTGTATATTATTTAAATTAGCTATAAAGCATTGTTATTCAGTTATTTAAATGCTCTAATTTGAGTTTTAAGATAGATGCTAACGTAAAAGTCGTTTGATTTATATTGATATACTTGTTTTTAACTCATCGTTTAGGACATATTGAAGAAATACGGTAAGGAATATGTATTATTGTGAATGGATCTGTTTTTAAATTGGATTGAATTGCTTATGGATTTGTTCTTATGGGATAAGTACAAAAAAATGAATTATTTTTTTTAGAGCTGGTATTAAGAGCTTGGCAATACATAAAATACCACAACCTAGAAAATTAATCAGAGCAAAGTCCACAATCGGAACGGTTCCTTAAAATTTGAACATTTAACATGATATCCTCAAACACGTTTTTGGTAATTGGAAGTGAATCATGAACTACTCACAAATTCACAATTAGATTATTAAAAGTTGACCATTCATTTTTTATCTGGGTGTCAATAATATAGAATAGAACTTCATGGGAAAATTGTAAAAGTGACCGATATGCTTTGCCAACTGTCTCGAATCAGAGTTATGATGATTGCCTGCTAACATGCAGATGACATGCATGACTAATAATATATTTTACATTTCAATGCCATTTCATTTCACGCTTGGAAAAAACTGGGCTTCCACTCCATAGCATCCCGACTGCAAGTTGATTTAAATGCAAATCCCCATTAAGCATCGAGAACCAAAAATGCAGTGTGGTCAATGATTGAGTTCCCTTTAGTAAATTATGAGTTAATTTTTTAAAGATCTTCACTGATGCAGTTCTTTCTACAGTCATTGTCGGCAATTATCTAAAGCTGTCCCGTATTTAAATATAAATACAGTTAGTTTTCACAATCACTAATTTTATTGGTATTATCTAAATGACCTGCTAATTAGTGTTTAGTTGAGGACATACCGTGTAGATTTTTGTAAAAATTGGTTTAATCCAGAAATGTCAATAAAAGCATTAGTTTTTTTTCGAGCTTATTTATTGAAGTAAAGAATTTTTAAACTTGATTTTGCACGCAGTCAAAAATATTCGGAGAAATTTATCAATTTTGAAATGATGCTCCCATTTGCCAACATATTTCCCCATTCTTCACAAATCAGTTCTTAACTTTCCGTTTTAAGGTTGTAATTTCTCAAAAAAAGTTGCGTATAAAAGAGATCAACTGTAACTATATTATTCGACAATAAAATTCGTAACATGCAATGGAAAATGAAGTTAATGCCTCCTTGATATTTAAATCTTTCTCTTCTAGATGTCTTAATTTTTTACATTCACATTTCTTGGATTTTGACGTATTACTTTGAATTATCTCTGATTTCAAAATTTGAGTATCTCACTCTACTTTAGCTACCTGCCTGACGAGTACTTAACTACCTTATAAAGCCGATGTGTAAGGTATTTAAAAAACATCAATTCGCAACAGTCAAAACATAAAATGACGTTCGGCCTTGATTCTCTATCCATCTTCAATAGAGAATTAGGATGACCCTCTAACTTTAATGGGAAGCGGACATGATGATAATTATCCGTCTTTTAAAAAACCATATTTCAATTTCATGTTTTTGATGTATGCGATGTATATGGGGTTTGGCGTAACGAATTTCAAGGTTCGGGATTATAAATTATGCAGGCTTTTTTAGAATTGGACCACCGGAGTGAGTGGAGGATATTTATTTGTTTTGTTGAGTGTCTGATTTACAGGAGTATTTTAGTAATTTAATGTTCATATACATCTTAAATTAAATTTTTTCGAAATGGTTTTAGCCTTTGTTGCATCAATTAAACATTAAAATTTAAAATCGTCTAAAAATGTGTTTGAAACTTAATTAAATTCGAAATTTGTCTTTTCTTAAAAAAACTGATTTCAAGCTTCATTTTCATGTTTTTTCATACCTAAAACACTTATTGATACTCAATAAGCTAACTTACACCCGGGCCTTAAATCCATTTTTACGGTAGACCAATACTTAAATTTAAATTTTGTAAAAGTTACAATACACCTCTCATTTACAAACTATTCGTTGTCACTAATTATTAAGAAAATTGGAAAATTTTATAACCATAGAATACAATCAAATTTTGCCCTTTTGCCAAATCTATTATTACAACGATATCGTAACAGCTTTAATCAAACACGAAGTGGCAGTAGCCACTAGTTTGAGTCTAGACAGGTCGTATCTCAGTGTGTAAAACACGAAACAAAAAGCAATAGAAAAACTTTCAAATTTTAAAAAGGAGTAAAATGTAAAGATCTTCAAAAATTATAAAATCTCAACATTGTTGCAGATTAGTTAGTTGGGATGTGCCAAATGTTTAGCACCCAAATCTTGATAAGGTCTGCTGTTACTTTTAGTTTCTAAATTCCCTTTCGATGCCTAACTTAATTATATAAAAATCTTCAATCCCAACAAACACTTGCTCATTATATTATAGAGAGGAATTAAATTTGTTCTGCTACTTACTAATTTTTTACAACTAATTAAGTTCAAAACAAGTTTAGAGGCTTAAACCAAGTTCAAAGATATGATTTTTGATCTTGAATTTTCCTATGTATTTTTATTAGACGGAAAAGAGGAATAAAAACAAGGATTTTTTGAACCAGAAACTTTAACTCACCTCAAGTTGAACTCCAAATAAATCCCGAGGCTTATAGGAGCCTTTGTTGCTGGCATTATTGTTATTATTATTATTGTTATTATTGATGCTATCAATACTATTGTTACTGCTGCTATTACTAGTCGCAATGCTGTCCGCAGTGTCACTCATCTTAGATCCTTCAATTCCAACGGGGTTTTCGGATATTAGATTTAAAACTAAAAAACAATGGCTTACTCGATAATTTGACAAAAGCACTTGCCAATAAACTTCAGTTACAGTTACGGAAAGTACGTTTACAGCAGTTCGAATAAATGGTTGGGTTTTGTTTGTTACATCAGTAAAAACAAACAGTAGATATTATGTAGTAGTAAGTATCTATTAGGCTATGAAAAAACTCAATTGTGGAACTGTCACCAAACAAACCAAAACCGTCTCAATTTCCCAACTACGAATGAGGAAAAAGCCATAAAATTAACTCTGTTTAACATTAAATATAAACAAACGATGACAATTCGTAAATATCGTGATGATCCTTGCTCCACTTTTTTATATCCAAAAACCTCCAACCTTTTGATTTCGAAAATATGGAATCAATTATTGGCAGCGTTAATAAATTCGGAATAAAATAACAATCTATTATTATATCACCATCACTCTGTTATTAACAATGGCTGATGAAGTTATTATGTTGCTCAATAATTTTCCAAGTTCAATTACCATTCAATCTGAACCATGAGTTATTGTAAGGCTTGAATAGGATAACAAGTTTATAACAATTTTCCAGAGGATGGAGGGGAGTGTTTCCAATTTGCTGATTCCGATTTCAACTAATTTCCACAATTTTTTATTCTTAAATTCTGTTGCTAGCGTCGAATTTGCAAGATTCAGGGCCGCTTCTTGTTTTGCCAAAGTCACCTTTGCAAATTGCTTTATCCCGATCCAGGTCTTGATAATAGTTCGTTCCTGTAGTTTATATTAAAGATTGGCAAAAAAAGTTAGCTATAAATTTGTCTATGGAATTGAATTCGCAGACTAAAAACTCGTTAAATATAGTTTATCAATTCCAGCAATCCATTTTCCTCCTTTCGAGGTTTTTAGCTTAAAAATGATGCATAGTTTCCCACGAAACTTGTTGGCCTTCCAATTAAATTCATTATGGTTGTGCAGAACGAAGGCAATTTATCATAAGACACAATCAACACTTCAACAGGATAACAAAAACAGAACCACAATTCATTCGAAGAATGACGCTTCTGGAAGTGCTGGAATTTCCAAGAAGTAGATTCGTAACCGGAATTACAGCCACTTAATTGCGATTATCTAAGTAATTGCTCCATTGTTTAATTATAATCTGGGTTAGTTGGAGATTATGTCACGGCGAAAGCCTAATTCGATTTTTAAGGACTTGTAGTAAAGGTTTACCGGAAGGAACTGAGCTCTGTTAAAACTTTGAAACAGTTTTCCAGTTGAAGCTCTAAACAAAACGGTAACAGCTTCTGTTTCAGAGTCCTACGTATTGTTGATGTAACTCCTGTTCTAGTCCTTTGAAGTAGTAAATCGGTTCTAAATTGTTATAAACAAAAAGGCCTGGCTTCAGTTAAATACTGATCCTCCTCGTTAAACTCGTTGAATTATCTCTCTTTTGTGAGAAGAGTCGCACATGTTCCTCGTTCTGTTTGGCTCTGAATGGGAGACTGTAACTGAATGAGAAGCGATTGTTAATTGTTTCATACATTCAGTGTATATAGCGTAGGTTTTTTGTGGAGTTTGATACGAGGGGATTCCAGTCCACCGTTTGTTCCATCAACAATGTATTAAACAATAGAGACGAAACCAGACCAGGAGAAGTATACTACATAATATAGGGACCTTCGCCACCGGTCTCACGGATAATGAAATCCAAACAATCCAATTTTGCGTATGGGGGAATATAAACAATATTATTAGGATGCACTTTTTTACGATCCTGATTAGAAGTTCACATAATATATTATTAATGCAAGAGACAGACTGACTCCTGAACAGAAGCTGGACGTGCTCCGGCATAGAAATGTACCGTTTAAGGAATCATAACTTCGAAACTTTTACATTTCGAGTTGGGAATCGGATGCATAGGAATTTCCCTGCAGTCGAGTCCTGATAGAACCGTTTGATAATGATTTCAGATCTGTATTTCAATAGAAACGGGCTGATGAAACTGCAGGAGGCTGGATTTACGACTGTTTTTCAACGGTGAGACAGAATCGGTATGAGACGAGCTTCGTTTTATGTTATTAGAAACGAGACAACTGCACTTTTAGAAAGACATGTGCTCTGTTTCGGAAATGTGATAACACTATTTTAATAGGGTTCGACCAGTACCGATTTCCGTTGAGAGGGTTGCAGTTCGTGGTCATGAATTAAATTGATTAGGTCCTGGGTTCTCTATAGTCAGTCCATACTGTCAGAGGCTTGTCACATACAGGAGGTCGGGGATCACACGCACATTTAACATTCACATTTCCTACACCATTGTGTGTATATCGGTCCGATTGTTACATGGGGATGATGATGAACGGGTTCGGAATTACAATCTCAATGCACAAAATCACAATAAAATCCGGCTAACGGATTCCAGAATACAAGGGATTACGGAACACCGGTGGGGTTTACCCTACTGGCCCAATTCTACAAATTCTACCCGGATTCGGGGTCCAGACTAACCGTTTCCGACAGGAAGCCAGGTGGAAGTGTGTGCAAGTAAAGAGAGCATTTGGCGAATGTGTTTTCGGAACTTGATATTATTGT
This sequence comes from Desoria tigrina, assembly GCA_906901685.1. Classification (NCBI taxonomy): domain Eukaryota; kingdom Metazoa; phylum Arthropoda; class Collembola; order Entomobryomorpha; family Isotomidae; genus Desoria; species Desoria tigrina. The sequence continues at coordinate 2,729,666 of CAJQTU010000007.1, forward strand.
TGACGAGGGTCGTGTCTAACTATCGTAGATGAGAGGACATGAGGACCACTTTCGAGAACCACGAAGAGTGGAATGAAAGTGTTTGCTTCACAACAATTCAGGCGATGATCCCTCAATCTGGCAGACGAGAAGAGGCTCTTTCACTTACGGAATAGCTAAGGATATAACATAGAGATATAGTTGGATTGTTGGATCATTGTTGTCAGTGGTGGTGGTGGTAGTAGTTCTAAACGAAGAACCCTACCTGCCAAGCAACTTACAGCTACACGGCTAATAAGCATCCCTAATAGTCAAACTAGAATCTACAATTCAGAATCTTGGATCTATAAAAATCTATGAAATATTTCATCCACAATAGATACTTCATTCAATTTCATTGCCTCGCATTCTAAATTCCTCTCTGTTAAAAGATGCATAATTCATTCATAGGAACTCGCTGTAGAAATCGTTAAAAAGGAGAAGAGCTCCTATCTCCTATCATTTATCATTCGGCATTGATAAATCAAGCTAAGGGCTAATGGATATCTCACCGTCGAATATTTCTTAGGATATGTTAATACTACCTAAGTCCTCTAATTCATGGAACATTTACAATTTTAATAGCACACATTCTCATCCAGCCTGTAACCCGTCCCGATTTTCGGCAAGGGACTCCTTAAGAGCTTTAAAAATAAAGGTCCTTTATTCCCTTAAGTACGATTAGATATGGTCTGACTGTCCCTAATAGTTAATAACCCTTTCTTAGATTAGGATAACGAGTTTGAAGGCTTTCAAAGCCTTTCCAGTTCTGGAGATTGGGAAATCGAAAGGCCCACACCGGACCAAACCAAACCAACCGTAATACCATATATGACGAAGTTGATCATGACACGATGGGTTTAGGGTTTATAGGGACCCTTTCGGGTCCTTATAAAGCCTTATGAAGAATCTGGTTTTTATTTTTATTCAGGAACATGCGAGGCTTAAGAAGACTGTAAACTCTAGACACGATATGGATGGACGTACAATTAGCTTATAAGTTTATAGGGTAAAACCCTTAGCTCTGGTTGCTTATAGGGCCAAAATCGTATAAGTTGGAGCTACCCGGATGCTCATGCAATAATAAAAATGTCCATTATTATTATGCAATCGTAAAGAAGAAACCTACACGAGGGATTGAAAGGCATTTATTATTACATTTTTAAACTTTAAAAATTTCCATTGTCAGTGAAAGGGGAAACTTTTCATCAGTCACCGTCAGGAAGGGTACTCTGAGTCTTCTAAGGCCCAAGAGCATAGGATATACCTTTAGTATGAATGTGCGTGCAATAAAAAGTTACTTTTCAGAAATTCGACTTCCCTAATGTCGTAAAAATAGGGATGAGAATAGGTCGATGAAATAGAATGAAATAAGACTTGGCTCAACCAGACTAGAGCCTCTGGCCAAACTACAGGAGGAAAGTAAAAGTTTTTGGAAGTTTAGAAATATTATTACGAGTTCTTTTTGAAACTTATTAGAGGAGAGGAAGAAAAGAGAAGTGAGTCCATTATTGGCCAAACCGGTTGTTGTCTGCTATTTTTATTATTTTTATGGACGAAATCCATACTTTGTTCATGTAATCTGTACAGATGGATGGATGTAGAATAACTTGTAACGGAGGAAGCATTGCGTTTAAGAAATGCACCTTAAATAAATGGGATTGAATGCGTCTCTGGGATGATGTGATTCTATAGATCCCAACATGTTACAAAGAAGGCTTTGTCTGAATATGGAAATAAAAAAGTTGAGACTCATGGCAAGACCGCATAATAAGAGAAATAATAGGAACGCAGTCTGCCTGAAAGGTAACTTGTTCTTGTGGAGTTTAAGGCAAAACTGTTTCAAATTTTTCGAAAATCACTTTTGGTCATCCTGCCACCACCACCACCATCATCATCATCATCAGACTTGGAAAACCTTAACTGACAAATCCAGAACAACATTCTCATTTCCTGTGACATAACATAAAAATATTGGTTCCTACGCTAAGATAATGTACCGGTCTACAGGCATTTTTAAATTTTACTGTTTAATTTCAAGGTAGAACTGAATAAGATAAAGGATTTCTTGGGGGATAAAAATAGGCTTTTGTACACGCTATTTTATTGTGGATACGAAACCACCCTTGCTTGTAGGCCGTAATTTCTCATGGTTTTAAGGGTTTTGTAAAAACTAATTATGATTTACCTCTCTTGTACTAAACGCACTTCTAAGGTGGTAAAGGCTTATAATGGCAGATTTGACGTAGTTGGCAGTTGAATTCGACGGCTGACAGTGGTCGGGCCAAATGTAACTTTAAATACAATAAAAAAAATGAATGAAAAGAGCCATGACTTTGACTACGAGGATTAAGATTTAAGACCAACTCGAACTGACAATGTCAACGGTTGGATGAGCAGTTCCCACCACCACAAGCTAAATCCGCGTTAAGAGGACTTTAAGGATTTTCGATAAAAATTGAGGAGAGACGATGAGTTGGCTGATAAGTTTGTTATTAAATGCATACAAGCCTTTATCGTCCATTATCAAATTCTATTATTATACCTGAGTCCTGTCTACAGTCGACATTGAACGGATTTGAAGTTTTTTGTGGAATAAAGGAAGCCTTAATTCTGTTTTAGTAACAGATTAATTCCTTAATTCATTTTGGGTGATCTCGACTTGGTTTTTTGATGAGGGTGGATTTCTTAATCGGATGATCAGGAGAATATACTTCAAAAGTCAAAAGTGTGTGATTATTGAGACGGGAGGGTTTAGAATAACGAGGCTTATCTGTGCCATCGCGGTGGTGGCAATTTTTTAAGATCGTTTCGAATAACTTTTGGTCGAGTTGGTGGGAAGTCTGAGAAGTGAGTCAGAGAAGGATGTTGTATTATATGGACCATCAATTCCACTTAATCAAAAGCCATTACGATTTTTTAATCCACCTCTTGCAGTTGCCACTGACAAATTGAATAGACTACCTGGCTTTTATGGAGTATCTCCTATTTCACAAAAGGGTTCAACTCAGTTTCCAATGAAAGTTTTTAGGAGATGAAATATTATAAAAGTCTTTTATTTAGAGGAAAAATGAAAAGGAGGTTTGCTCTTGATTATTTGGACAAAAGTGGAAAAATATTGTGAAGAAAAGGAAGAGACGGACGTATGCATCTTTTTCTATTATTCTGATTTGATTAAAGATGACGTTCTAATTGTAGGTATTATTTATTTTCCAGATTTTGGTATAAATCATCAATGCTTCAGTTTCTTCACTTGCAGTTTCTAAAAAATCGATCAATCTTTTTAACATCATGGTTCAGAGGTGCTAAAATAATTAGGATCAATAGCCGTGTAATAAATTTGCTCTGAATTGAGGGAAAACATTTCATTTCAAGCCCTGTTTTCTAATATCAACGAGCTGAGACTCTGTCGAATTTTGTCAATTTATGAGCTATGAAATCGGGCAAAGCTCCAAGATAATCCTGTAACAAAATTAAATTGAACATTCCATGCCTATGATTTTTTTAGAAATCGGTGTAATATGATGGATCGCTTCTTAAATATGGTTGTCGGCAGGTCTTGGTTACGAGAATGTATTTAAACCGGCATTACATTCTGTTATCCTAAAACTGCGTAACTGTTTCGTTTTTATTCTTCGGTGGATTCAGAAGTCCTCTCCTCTAGTACAACAATAACAATTTCGAATCCAACAATAGGAAAAATAAATGAAACAAAATAATAATAGAAACTGTGAATCGAGACGCTTTTTTTCGTGAGACAGGATGTAATCTGCAGTCCCCTGGTGACTCGCACTTCCTGCCACCTGAAATTTGTACAAGTACTCATTTAGCCCTTTTAGGGCCAAGTATTACCAACACAATTGTATACACGTAGGGCCAAAAAGAGGACAAAAAACGGTTTGGGTTTTAAGGGATTTCTATCAAATGTGGTACATAGCAGTGTATGATTATAATTGCTTAGAATGGTATTATATCGGGTACAAATTACGAGTTTTTGACGAGTTGAGATAATATTATTTCAGAGCTTTTAAACGGTTCCCGTCATTTTTTCCAGAAATTTGGGGTTTACAACTTCAGCAGTATTATTTCTTGTTAAAATACCGCATAATACCTTTAAGATTGAGCAAATGTAACGATTGCAGTAATAATGCTACCGTGAATAGCTCTAGATAAAGCGGTGGCAGTCATTTATATCAAAAGCATTGAATCAAATTATTTGATTCAAATACAGAGTTTCACAATCCGCCACAATAATGTTTCTTTATGTACGACATTAAATGAAAAAAAAAAGATCTTTGTTGAAATAACGGAGTCTGAAAGTTATTGCAGTTGTAAGTTGTAATAGCGATTATATTTGTGGGTGTAGTTAAATGATGAAATGGCTTTGACTTTTTTACTTGGAAGACCCAACCTGGGTGACTTTTTACTGGGATTTTTTGCTACGAAATGTTGAGGTATATATTATTGGTGACAATACAGATCGATAAAAAGTTCGAAATCTGTCCTTTGATTACAATAAAATCCCGTATGGTTAATGGAGTTCTGAATGGTTTTTTGTGACCATTTTCCATCATTTAAAAAATCCGGAAATTGAGACCCACTCTTATTCCCAAATCCAGATATCGAATAACCAGAATTTCAAGGAAGAAGGATCAGAAACCGTAATAATATTGTTGATATCACACACGTTGAGTGTGTTTTATAACCGGGGGCATTTGGGGGCAATAAAAAACACCATTTCCATAACCTCGTCTGACAGCAGAGTATATTGAATCGGCTCAACAAGAGTTTAACAAATTGCTCTCATGTTCTGCAGGAAAATCGGAATGCGATTAAAACATAGTTTGATCTCTGACCAAACAGGATTGACAGTTATTTGAAAGAGCATGCACATTTCAGAATGTTTAGAATTTATAATCTAGAATCTAGATGTTCTATCAAAGGTTTTTTCGTCATAAGAATGTCTTTAATATTGTATATTTCATGATCGTACTTGAGAGAAGAGGAGAATCTGAACGATGTTGTCACGGACTAATACAAATTGGTAGGTCCTGATTTTATTGCCAAGCTAAATACCAATAAAAACAATGGGAAAATGCTGTACTCAAGTGGTTAACGATTTCGGTTTCGACAAAATAGAAACAGGAATCGAGGTACATGGTTTTAAATGCCACTGTAGATAAGGAAAGGGTATAATTTGGAATTATGTGCTCCGAAAAGTACGAATTATAGACGAGAATTCATGACATTTTGCAGAAACTTAAAGACTTCTAATCTGCCTTCCTTGTAGTTTAGAAAACCGGCTTGAGGCTTCACAAAGTTTAAGATTTTGACGCTACAAGATCTGCATTTTATTTATGTGCAAGTGGCAAAAATATATGTATCATACTCTTTCTATACGCGTTAAAAGACCATGCTAACAAATGCAAACTTAGGAAGGTAGAGAAGAGTTCACTGTTATTATTATTTTATTATCCAATGGACAGGGTTCGATGTACTGGGTTTTTGTACCCAACTTCAATTTTGGCTGTTGTATATTTCGAGCGAAAAATGTAAAATTCAGAGTCAAAATCTTTTAACTTAACCTATTTTAATTGCAATAAGTTTTATGCACATCAATATTGACAAAATGACATTGACAATCATGAACAAAGCCTTTGAGATTACGAAAAAATAACCCCCAAAATACAATTATTTGGGTACCTGCTGGTTTTAATGAAAAACCCCAAAACAGTCAATTCTGGATCTTTTAAACCCCAGTTTCTGAACCCTGTGCATATCACATCATGTAATAATGCTGAATTGTTTATACGTTGAATAAATGTAGTGGATGGGCAAGGTTGCTCTGATGTCCGTATCATTATTTCTTGGTGATCAATTGGTTAGGTGAGTTCATTAAAAACACTTTCGCCTTGATCACGTTTCCTTTGCCGATATGTTGTTATATGGAAGACAATCAGGTTCAAAGTACTCTTATTTCGCCTTGCATTATGATTATATCGAATTCTCTGCAATTTTTTGAGATCGTAAATTGCAGAGCTAAACTAATCCATACCCCATTGAGCATTAAAGTATCAATAAATATAGTTAAAGACTGTTGAACTCTTTCATCTGTTTGTGCGTTTGTCTCATTTGCGTTGCGTGTTTTGTTGCAGCTCGTATGCCGTTGTTACAACAGGGCAAGAACCATGTTGATCCCAATTTTTTATAACAGATTTTTTATTTTTCGATGTGTCAAACTCATTTTTGATTTAACGGATTCGTAATTAAGAATCCAATGTTAGAAATGATTAAAAGTCGGCCCTCTTGACCCCTGTTTTTGTCAGATGATTTTTTATTTTCGTGTTCTTTTCGATCGAATGAAATGTTTATTGCATCTAAAGAAATTGTAGATTTTTCACGATGAAAATGATTAAGAGTTTTTTGGCCCTTTAATTCCGGCATGGGAATTGTGAATATATAATGACTCTGTTGTCCGTCTCTGATGCAATCTCATTAGCTCATAGGCACAGCACAACACTAGATGCTCATTAAGTCATTAGCCACGATGCAAGCCTTTACAAAGCAAGAAGCAAGTCTCATTCAATTCAACAGACTTAAAGGGAAACTCTACATTTTTAACCTCCATTTGAGGTTTGAATGCGAGAATTTCACTCTTTTTCGTAGGGAGTTTTATTGAGTTTACGAAATTACACAATTAAAGGTAATTAATTGCGGCTTTTACGGCGTCCAAATGTGCAAAAAATCCTGCTGTGTGCAAATTCCGAGATGTAAATTCAATCCACATAAATAATCGAGACGGACGGACAGATCGAAGACAAATCGACAAGCGTGATTCAGGAGGTGTTCGTAAATCATGTCTTTTAAGCTTCTAAGCTAAAAACGAGAAAAACATGGATTTTTACAGTAAAAAAAATAACAAGACCCAGATTTACAGTCCAAATCCGGAGCATTAAAAAAGCGATTCATGAACAAGCCAAACTGAAGCTCAGAGTAAAAGAATAATTGTGATTGTAATCCTAAATAGTGTTGATACGGAGCCGCTCGAGCGGCTTCGAATTTAAGAGACATTTAAATATTCAAATGCTCAAACTGATAACTAATGTCCTGTACGTGTGGAATGGGGGAAATTCATGAGATTTGCAAATTTAATTTAAATCTACAGAATAAATCCGTGTCCTATCTCAAAGATTTCATTCTCAAATCTCACGACGATCCACACCGACTTCCACCAACTAATTTGCAATTTTGTAAGAAGGCTTTGATGTCTTCTAAAGAAGCCTTTGCTGCATTCAGCATCATATCCCCCATTATTACCTGAATATCCACAAATCCTTTAGATCCGTATTCCACACTGCCAATCTATGAGGAGGAATGCTTTCAAGTCGAAAATTCCAAACCACGATCTTCCATTATAATTTTTTTTGCCAAGTAATTATAATTCTGAACACGAGGCTACTTGTTTGCATCTTGTAAAGGGTTCTAGACACTGTTATTTTACAAGGTATACTTAAAAACGAGATAAGACTCCCAGCTTTTGCACAATTCCTTTTTGGATTAGTTGAGGAGGTTGCCCATTGCCGATTACATAGATGGTTATATGTTATGTAGCTTTGGGAAGTTGATGGGTTGCGTAACATTATTGTCAGATTCCTGAGAGAGAAAATAATGCTACGATTATGTACGAGTTGACAAGAAATGGGATTCATTCATCAGAGGAGACGAGAGACAGGCTTCTGATTGTGGAGGCAGGTGCTCTGATTTCGAGTCAATCACTTTCTTTTAGAATCTTAACTAACTTCCTCCTCTTGATGATCAGGCTCTTGAATGAGCCTTTTATTTAATCGCGTTATGTAATCAACAATCAAGTGGAGGACAAACATAATGCATAATGGGCCCTCGGACAATTAACTACTCCATGCCTGTGTCTGAGAGTGTCTTTAAGCATTTATTTGCCACTTTGAATTTTGGCCAAATTGCCAATTACAGTTGCTTTAAGGCTGAAGGGGCTTGATCACAGCTTGCATATAAAGTATATCGAATTTGAGCAATTACTAATAACTGCTAAGGAAATTGCACGGACAGTTTGTGCGTATGGCTGTAAGGGATCGTTAGAATTATCTGCACTTAAGGCTTTTTATCTGCTATCACATATGAAGGAATTGAAAAGTTGTAAAAATTTGCATATCCGGTCACCGGTGGTGGAATAGCGTGTAGACGACAGACATCAAATTAGAAGAAATTGTCGAGAGCATTTTTTATTCCGTTTGAAAGAGGACAGACGATGGAACCGTTTTTTGTTTAATGTCTTAATGCTCAACGGTAGACATTAGATTCCTGACCAATACCTACCCATGAGTAACTGCGGTTTTTGAGGTCATAACCTCCGCCAAAAGGTCAATTAGGCGAGTAGTTGTACACGTTGAATGTGGTCAGTAATTTCGTAATTGTTTAAACGATTCCGGAATTATCAAATCGAGCGTCGAGCGAGGAATGAGGGTTGGAGAAACGGGGAGCATTAATTTTTATAGTTCTTTGACCACATTAGCGAGTAAGTGGCCATAAAATATTTTCATATTATAGTGTTGTTGGCTTGCGTTTTTTAAGTTCCTTCAATCCCCTGTGGGGATTACTTTTCAATTTCAGTTTCAATGTATGCGTGCCAGGCTTTGTGAATATGACTTATAAGATCACGAGAAGTTGAGGGTCTGAGAGAATAGGAAAACATGGACTTGAGATGAGAGATTTTATTCAGCTTTGAAGGAAGGAGTATTACATGTAAGATTCTTTTCATCTTTTGATAAGGATTTGATGAAGTGGTTTTATCATGATTATATTTTGTTTTTATTACTGACTTAAAACGGAAAGCCGTGAGAATGGTCAGTCGCCGTCTCTCTATGCAGTCAATGAAAGTTAATGAGTTGGTAAACCGATTTTTAGAGGCTTGTCTGATTTGTAAATAGTAGAGTCCAAGAGCCCTTGAAGGTTTAAATCCATGCCTAATCCCTGTCAGTTGACGTTTAATAAATTTCGTCATATTTTCAGCAACACTTTGATAGTTGTCACACAGAGAGGAATGGATCAGATTTATAAAAAAAATAGTTTACAATATATGTATGACAATGCATGGTGCATGGGGAGTCGAATTCATCCTTGGGGTCGGGTTAAAAATCTGTTAGTATATGAAAAATATATGACAATATAATAATAATTATTATATTGTCATATATTTTTACATATATTATATATTACACGATAAACAATAATTGTTCATTTTTAGACGTTTAACGTTACACGTAACGTTAAACGTCTAAAAATGAACACCAGAAGAAAGATAAACCCAAAATATGTTTTTTTTAATTTATAATCAATTACATTTATTTACTGTTTTTATAGTACATTATATGTATAGAAATTCGGGTTTTTATAGTTTTAGCTGTATGTGGCAAAATTTAAAAAAATAGCGAATTCGCCCCAAAAGAAGACATTTATCAATCGTTTTTTTGTCAATTTTAATGATATCTTGTAAGAAGTGTATTGAGAATTGAGAAACATTTGATAGTGTCGACTTTAGCTTAATAAAACCATCAATTTCAAGATGTTCATGATTTTTAATTTTACATGCAACTTGCAACTGCAACGATTTTTATTTTTTTATTTAAAGGAAGGTGGGGCTAGGGGGTTGGGTTTCCTAAGCCCTCTACAAACCAGGGAGAATTATTACCTGACAAGGAATGACAGTTTTTAATTAAAAAACTTGGAACTATCGAATAGCAAAAAATGATATGAAAAATATGTAACTGCTGGCAGGACGCTGAGAAATTGGAGAGATACGAATCGGCTAAGCTGCAATTCCAGAAGCCATTTTAGGAGGCAAAAGAAGGAGTTTGAATTGCAGTGGAAGTTTTCTATGTCGCTTCTGTCTGAATGTTTGGGAGGTGTGATTGTTGCGTCTGATGCAACATGCCCCTCTCGTTGCATTCACTTCACAAATTAGCAGAGAAAAACCGGATTATTGACACGTTATCCCAGCTCTCCCGTTCAAAATATTTGACCATTCCATATTGTTCCTGTGCCGAGGATCTGTGACCTTCCTGTGACAGTGAAAGGCATCGATAAGACTCGTCGATAAATCGGCAAGTTGGATAGCCACCGACCGACTTTCCATAGGCATAGTGAGCAGTCTTTAGCACTTCCTTGGGGGATTTAAAATAAATGTAAGTTCATTTTTTTAAAACTATTTGCAATTATTAAAAAAATGCATGCTTGGGAAGTTAGATTAACGTGCGTTGTATGTTGCATGTGCATATAGAAGCGTCATGACTCTGGACATTGACCTCTTCCGGTCGGACAAAGGGGGCGATCCCGATAAGATGCGTCAAAACCAAAAGAGTCGGTTCAAGGACGTTGCCCTTGTCGAAACTGTGATTGCGGAAGACACAAAGTGGCGACAACTGAGATTTCAAGCCGATGCCTTCAATCGAGTGAAAAATGTCCTGTCCAAGGGGATCGGAGAGCGAATGAAGAAGAAAGAGGAGGTTGGGGAAACTGAACTTCCAAAGGACACTGTCCCCCTCGACCAACTTCTGCCGGAGCATATGTCTACATTTACTTTGGGACAGTTGAAGACCCTTCGCTCGGACTTGGACAAGGCGATGGAGGCTAACTTGAAGGGACTGACTGAGACCGAACGCGCTCGAAATGAGTCGCTGAGGGAAGTTGGGAATATCCTTCATCCCTCTGTTCCTGTCGACGATAATGAAGACAACAATCGAGTGGAGAGGACTTGGGGGGACACTGCTGCCAAGAAAAAATACTCTCATGTTGATCTAATTGTTGTAAGTTACCTTGAACTATCATAACAATCTAAAAATTTAAGCATTTTACAGTTCAACTGTTGACTAACTACAGATAATTTGATTTATTAGATGATCGGAGGAGCGGAATTAGAGAAAGGAGCAGTAACTGCTGGAGGAAGAGGGTATTACCTTACCGGTCCAGCCGTTTTCCTTCAACAGGCTCTTATTCAATTATCGCTGCGAATGTTAGGAGATAAAGGCTACAGTCCACTTTACACCCCGTTCTTCATGAGGAAGGAAGTAATGCAGGAAGTAGCGCAGTTGTCACAATTCGACGAAGAACTTTATAAGGTAAGTAGATCTATTTACAAAAAAATAAAATCGATTTTGAGGATTTGGTTATAGATTGGCATTCAATTTTTAAAATTTCTTTAAATATTCAGGTTGTTGGGAAAGGGGCAGACGATAAGGTAACGGATGATAAGTACTTAATTGCTACATCTGAACAGCCAATCGCTGCGTTCCATCGAGATGAGTGGATATCTGAAAGCACGCTTCCACTTAAGTATGCTGGGATCTCATCGTGTTTCCGACAAGAGGCTGGATCTCATGGTAGGGATACACGTGGAATTTTCAGAGTACATCAATTCGAAAAGGTAGTTTATTAATTTAAGCTTTAATTTTTGAAAAGGACAATAACTGTCAATTAACGCGAACTCATTAATTGTGAATACTAACACAACACATAATAACATATTATTATGTGCAGGGGTCTAATATTTTTTCTTTAAAAATCGTTATTAGGTCGAACAGTTTGTTATAACTAGTCCACATGATAACGAATCGTGGAAAATGTTAGACGAAATGATCGGGAATGCTGAAGCCTTTACTCAAGCCTTGGAATTACCATACCAAGTCATTTGTATTGTTTCCGGAGCGTTGAATAACGCTGCAGCAAAGAAATGGGATTTAGAGGCTTGGTTTCCATCCTCCGGAGCCTTCAGAGAACTCGTCTCAGCTTCCAACTGTTTAGATTATCAGGTTGGGCAGAGAATATAATAATATACGGATTTATATCCAAATAATGGTACATTGTATAAATATCAGACATAGACATAACACTGATTAATTTATGCAGAGTCGTCGACTGAGGATTCGCTATGGGCAAACCAAGTCTTCAACTTCAACACCATATGTACACATGTTGAACGCTACACATTGTGCCGTAACTCGTGTGATTTGTTGCATTCTCGAGGTAACTTTAGTAATTTTCAACTACCAAACAATGCATGAAGCTTTCATATGCTAGTATGCTACCAAAAGTCACGGTATTGATTGAATATTTATAATGAATTGGCAGAATCATCAAACCGAGGACGGAATTAAAATTCCAGCAGCCTTGGCTAGTTACATGCCAGAAAAATATAAGGAGTTCATTCCTTTTATAAAACCAGCTCCAATCGATCAAGAACAAAACAAGAAGCAGAAGAAGCAAAAGGATGGTCAAAAACCTGCTGCCGGTGATGAAGGGACTGGGAAACCTGGAGAAGAATAACTCAATAAAACCATTAAAATAATTTCTGCCTGTGTTAAACCATGTTGCTAAACTTTATCCTGTAATCTAATAATATCATAATGTAAGTTATTCACAGCTTCTGTGAGCTTGAAAGGAGACTCCAAAAAGTTTGGTTATGCGATTTGGCTTCCTGTTTCAAAACTCCGTTATGAATAAACTCTGTTCCGTGTTTTTTCAAACCTTTATATTATACAGGCTTTCTTCAAGCTTTAATTCATATATTGCTATTTTTTAAGTGAGAACAGTAACAAAGTAATAGAAATAAATTGTCATATGTAGAAGCGTCAATTAAACAACTAATAGATAGGCTTAGTTGGAGGTGCGATAAGCGTGACTCCGTCTCCCCGGACGTACAACATTGGAATGTTCCTCCGAGTCGTCTTGTAGATCTCTTCATAAGTCTCGTCGTCAATTTCAATAACCGTCACCGTCTCTTCGACATCCCCAAGCACTAAGTTCAGATGTTGATCAAATGCCTGCAACAAATAATAAGATCATGCTATACTACGTGAATATATTAAAACTGTAAGGCAAAAGAAATATTTTATGTTAAATTTTACATGAAGTTTTCCTCGAAGTTCTCGTTCATTCTTCATCTTGACGATAATTCTTTCGTCAACGCTAAGAAGTAACAAATCGAGTGGCTCTTTAAGCTGGATATCTCCTTCCTTTCCGGAGTCCTATTTTACGAAATTAATAAACAGTTCAAATTATGAAATTTTTCAATTTGAATTCAATTTATGAATGACAAATGATTTTGGATTTTAATGATGATTCATCATTCATTCATTGATTGCACATTTACTATATTTTATATTCCGCATACATCCTTTCATCGTTTCAAAATCGGAATTTATTTGTTATTGGAAAATGGGATTTTGAATTGGTTTCAATTTAAAATTTAAATACACGTACTTAAGTAAAAAAAAAAATTTCAAAAACCGTCGTACCTGTTCCATAGCATCCGCCATCGTGTGTCGTGTCTCGTCTCGTCTAAATCGAGCTTCCGAACACTTTAAAGAAATAGCCCTTTGTCGCTGACCCTATTCAGCGACTTAATTCAGCGTTAAGCGTTCTTTGTTCTTGAATGTGGAATGCCGTCTTGCTTCTTTTTTTATTGTGTTTGTGTTTGAAGCGTTTGGCAGGTAATGTAAGTTGACTTTAGCGGAAGCTAGGAAAGAAAGTGAATCCCAGTGCCCCAAATGAGAGACAAGAACGGAAATGAGTCGAAGGGAATGGCATAGAGTAGGAGGATGTTTGGCAGTCGGGCCTCAGTTGAGCACATGTATTCGTCGGGGATGGATGTACGCTCTCCTTCTCGAAATTCTATTTTATTTCACATTTTTAGGACAGCAGACCAAAATAAAATCAAGATTACCCTTAACTTTGAACTGGTAACCCGAGATTCGTGATACTGGTTGCAAATTCCTGAGAAAAATGCAACAGCAGCAGGGTGAACGGTTCCAGAGGATTTTTTATTCCTCGACAATCGATATCAAAGATGAGCTGGAAGAGGTACATATTTATTTACAATGTCAAATGTACAAGATGACTACAAAGCCAAACTATGGATTTTAAAATAATTAAATTTTTTCAGAAATTGGACAAATCCCGAGCGGTTCTGTTACGCGTAATTGGAAATGGGTCGGAACGAGAATCACACGACGCCCTTCAAACTGCGGCCTGCAGGGACAAGGGCACCCATGATGACATTTGTTTGGGACTTGTTGCGAATATTCTTACAGACCCAAGCTCGGGAGCTAAGGTAAACCTATTGATTGCCTATGCAAGGATGGACAATTTGCGTTTGCAATCATAGTTGCATTTGTATATATCATTTCACATTTGAAATATGTGAATCAGCTCTTATGCATTATGATTTGATTGTTGACCACTTGTGATTATGTTTCTTTTCCTTATGGTACAGTGTTATCGAGATCTGATATTGGTGACGAGGGACACTGCAGCCGTAGCTGTAGACTTTTTGACACACTTGGTATTGGAAAAGTATCAGAAACTCACGGATATTTGTCGTAATCAGCTGATCTGGATCGCCAGGTTGGATTTAATGATTTTAGTAGTCGAAAGTTTTTAAAGGTTACCCATGTTTATGTTTTATTTGGTTTGATGCATATAGAGAATTAGTCAAAGCTGGTATAAATGGAGCTGATATTCTGTGCTGGAATCTGATACGACAAGTTGCTGGAGGCGACATATCGAATAGGAATTTGTGGCTCTCCGAGCAACTTTTAGAAATCTTTATCGATAATCGACTATGGTTGGAAAAACATCCAGTTCTAGTTGGAGCTGTAATCTTCACCTTCCTTAGACTTCTGGAAGACCATTTTACTCCAAATCTTGTCTCGCTTAAGCAAAAGGAAGTTAATTTTGTTGTTAGTTTAATCCGAGAAAACTTCGCTACGGTTTGTATGAATCCTAATTTAGGAATGGGTCGAGATTTCGTTCGACTTTTACAAGGGGTTTCCCGCATTCCAGAGATACAGAGTCTTTGGACTGACATTTACTTAAACCCCAAATCCTTGTCCCCCCATTTTTCTGGACTTATTCAACTCCTCAATGTCAGAACTTCCAGGAAATTCCTTGTTTCAAGGCTCACCCCTGAAATGGAACGAAAACTTGGATTTCTCACTAATTCAGTTAGGTTTGGGATGCATAAAAGATATCAGGAGTGGTTTCAGCGTCAGGTCAGTTTCAGTGTTTCATTAATCATTATACTTTTCGGGATTCAAACCACTTCACCACTATATTGTCGTACAGCTAAATCAATCGTTTTTATTGTTGTAATCTAGTTTTTGGCTACCCCTGAGTCTCAGACATTGCGGGCAGATATTATTCGATACATTGTTGGAGTTATTCATCCTCCTAATGAAATCCTCTGTTCAGATATTCTTCCACGTTGGGCTGTAATTGGCTGGCTCCTTACCACTTGTACAAATCCAGTTGCTTCTGCCAACGCAAAATTAGCACTTTTCTTTGACTGGCTTGTTTTTGATGCTGTCAAGGACAATATAATGAATATTGGTAAGTTCGAAATTACTAACTATATTGAGGAACGTTTATTAATCATAACTTGATAACTTGAATTATTTTTTCGGGATTTATTGTAGAACCTGGAATTCTGGTGATGTATCACAGCATAAAACCGCATCTTGCTATAACAGCAACTTTGCTAGACTTCCTTATCAGAGTAAGGGTTTTATTTTATTTCACTGTGCTAACATCATTTGACCAAGCAATGAAAGTAAATCCTAACTTCGTAAAATTCGTGTTTTAATTTTTAGCTGATCAATGAATTCTGGCCACAAGGATCAGATAAAGTAAAAGATGGTTTAGGGGCAGCCTTCCGAACAATTGTAGATAAAAAAGTATTACAATCCTTGGGACCTGTTTTAGAGAACCCTAAACTGGAACCTGAATTACGAATCTCAATCCAGGAAAACCTTCTACCGCTTATGGAACGAAATCGAGAGAACTCTGACCCAATGTTTCCAGGAAATAACGGGCATGGGCTACTTACACTTTCTGAAAGCCCCGAGCAATTGAGTATGACCTACAGCTTAACCCCAAGTGCTAGTGTACCGATTTCTATACCCCCTGTATCCAGCAGTGCCATACCAACTATAAATATTGAACATAGTATTGTTAAGCCAGAACCTGATTTCAGTGATGATGAAGAAGAGGACGATGAAATTGATGACGAGGAAGCGCCTACAAGTAAAATCATACTGCATAAATAAAATAACCCAGAAAAAATATTTAAAATAATAAGTGGTATATTGATTTGTTGTAGTGTTAACTAATTTGGTCGCCTCAAGAAGCAGTCCTACTTTGTCAAATAATTTGGAAGAAGAAGAGAGATCACAGATTTTTGAAGTGGTACAAGTTCTTCCGACAACTATCAGAATGGCATTAGAACGAATGCTTAACGATTCATTCTGTGACAAGTATGCGATTTGCTAAAATTTAGTCGCTCAATAACCTTCAAAATAAGTTACATTTTTAAACTTTGAATTTCCAAATTGTCAAGGAATGAGAATTTAGAAGAAATAATTGAGGAATGCGGCTTTCAAACCTGGGAGAAGGATCAAAGGGAAGTTTTGTCCAAATCCGTTATTTATGTATTTAAATCGGAACTCAATGAACCATGTGTGAATCCGAAATCGAATATTGTCGAGTAAGTCAATAATCCAGAGTTCGGGACTAATTTTGATAACACTTCTGTATGATTATGAGATGGTTGATAATTCCAAATTTTATTGAATATTAATAATAAGTATTAAATTTTATGTTTAAGTGGGACTCTGTCTAGATCACCGGTAGCATCAATTTTGGATGCACTTCTGCAGCTAAAACCATCCGATAAAGGACAAAAGTCGAAGAACCTATTTCGACTTCTTACTGATATTATCACAGCTGTGCCAACAACGTCCTTCAAAATTTTGCTTATACTTGGGCAGTTGTAAGTTTTTCTGTCTTGCAATTAAAAGTTGCTATATGTTTAACAAATTAAAATGTTTATAATTTTGAAAATCTCAACAGCTCTGAAAGCCCCGATGGTCCAGCAAGCAAAGACGATTACTATCCTACATTATACAAAAACCTTTGCATAAATTACCGCAATTTGAAACTAGAACAGGCATTGCACCAAGATACAAAAGCTTGCTGGGAACTTGAGCCTCTAGCCGTCGGATTCCTTTGTCCAATCCTGTACGAATGGTACCCACAGGAAACGGTGGGATCTTTAGAAATTCTACGACTAATCGTATCGACTATCGACGCTTCTCAGCTCCAAGACATCGTTTGGAGGATTGCTCAAGGAGACTTCAATATGGTGGACAATACTGACCTTGTTTCTACTATTGGTAATTTGAGAACTATAGTTTTGGAAACTTACTTACTGAAATGACTGAATTACATATTCAATTGTATATTTATTTTGAATTTTAATGAGTAGGAAAAACTTTAGACTGGGAAACGTGGGAGCAGCATTGTGTCTGGACCATATTAGCTACTCATCAATTTGACATCGACGATTACCTTGCAATCATTCCAACACTAGACTATAGAAACAATGCAGAAGCGCTAACATCTCTTTTTCTTATTCTTAAGAACGAAAAGTGAGTTACCTATTTTATTGGATGATGTTGTTTTTAGATCCTAATGACGTTATGTTTATTATTTTTAACAGACCTTCCGATAAAGTTCTTGGGCCTTGTTTATGCCGTAAGCCTATACCACATGACCGGTTTGTCATATCCTTGTTAATGAGCTGGTCAGAGAATCACGAGGAAGTTCTGGCAGATGTTTTAACTGCCCTTCTAGTCCGGTATTGAATATTATTTACGTTTCGTGTCAAAGATTCGACAAAAAGAAATTTAGCAAAATGGATATTGGTACAGTTTTACTCATTGTCTAATTTATATACATTTGATAATGCCAGAGCATATGGATCCCCTGTGAAGAGAAAGCGCGGAGGTACCAGTGGAGGAAGGGGTACTGCA
This sequence comes from Desoria tigrina, assembly GCA_906901685.1. NCBI lineage: Eukaryota > Metazoa > Arthropoda > Collembola > Entomobryomorpha > Isotomidae > Desoria > Desoria tigrina. Next base: position 2,747,581 of record CAJQTU010000007.1, read on the forward strand.
AGCCCAGCAGGACCAGCAACTCCTAACGTAGACAACGTACTTGCGCATCTTGACTTGTTACGATGTCGTATTCAATTATCTGGGGACTTGGGGATTTTTTCTACAGATTCAATACAAGCAGCCTTACTTCAGGTTCAAAGTTGGGTAACTGAAACACAAAAGAACAAGTACAAGGATTTATTGGCTCTGGCAGCGATCGAGGAAGCGACTGATACCAAGGAGCAGCGCTCTAAAAGGACTGCAACTGGAAGAAAGTTACCGTCATCCCCAACTAGTGGAGGGGGTGGTGGTGGGGGTTCAGGAAATAGTTTATCACGGACAAGAAGTGGTAGGACTCGACAGTTAATTAAAGACGGTAGTGAAACGAGTAGTGACGAAGAGGATGAAGTCATACCTCGATCGCGTACTCCTAAAAAACGTAGAAAAACCACTGCATTTTCGGACAGCGACTAGTTCTAATAATCAATACAGTTTTAATCGTTGGAGGCTGTTCCAATTAAACCTACTATATTTCGTACATCTGCATACTGCATAGTCTGTATAAAGCGAATGGTATTATTCCGTCTTAATTAAATAATGTTATGTTACGTTGTCTAAAAGTTATTCTTTATCTATACCTACAAGTAAATAATTATTATGTTTAAAGCTACTCGTGAGTTAAATTTAACCAATTTAAACTATGTTTGATTTGATGTTGAATTGAGAGTTATTCAGGTGTATATATGCCATTACGTTTAACTTTTTTAATTGTGAATAAACTCGTTGACATTTATCCATTAACTATGAACGCCAATGTGTAGCTATTCAATAGAGTAAATTCTAAGGGTTAATATTTAGTATGTATTTACCGAACTTATCGACGTCCTTTACTGAAAAGCAAAGTTGTATGATAAGTATATGAGTGGTAACATCGTAAGGTGTATACATGCTAACTTTGATATTGGTCATACATGGGGAATACGAGAAAATATCGAGTATTTTGGTACAAAACAGCCGCTTGCGTGTTAGATTTAGATATTTGAAGGATTAATTTTGAAGTTTGAAATCTGATCCGATTATTCCAAGACCTGACGGAGCCCGGAGCCTCGATTTGGGTTAAACTTACTTTGCACTTATCAGTACGCAAAAATAGCCTAGCGAGTACGATATAATGCAAAGGATTGGATCTTCGGTCTTCGGACTTTTGAGGTATTTCATATTTGCAATTGCAAAGTTTGTTTTTGTTTTTTTTTACTCTATTCACTATTTCATATTTAAGACATTAACAAATCAATGAAAAATGAATTCATTATAATTGTCGCATGTGGGTAACGGTAAACGGTAATATTATATACAAGAAATAAGAATACAAGTACAAAGTACAAAGTATGCAGTTTGTACAAAGTGAATCAAAAATGAAAACGCTGATCGCATCTAAAAATCGAATCCATATAGTTTGAAATTTTGCAATATGTATATGTATCTAAACATATACACACGTTACGTTTGCAGTTTATACTTGTAACAGTTGTAAAGTTGTGACGGGGTCATTACACATTAAGCCAAGGTTGTGACCATTTTAAAAGTTTGAGTTATTAAGTTAATATTAATTTGTAATTGATGACTTGCAGAGGCGGCTTATCGGGGATTTCTAATGGAGGTGGTGGAAGTCTGATGGAGCGGTGTCGAAACTTGAGTACCCTGTGCAGCAGTGCCCCTTCGCTAGGGCTCCTCGCTCCAACCAATCCACTAGCCCTCACGTTCGTCCGAACAATTATCCGAAATCACTTCCCTCGACCTAAGGAAACGAAACGGATTCGAAGCCATGGCTGGAACACGCGAATGAAGACTAAGGGTGGACGGGCCATCATCATGAGACGAATTCTTAAAGGCCGATTTTGCCTCACTCATTAAAAATCTACTAATTAACGATGATACGTTGTAATTTATAATTGCCAGAGTCAATGTAGTAGATTTAAGTAGCTCCGTTTGTATGAATATTGACGCCAAAGAGGAATAAAGTCAAAATAAGTCATGAACATTGATTGGATTTTTATATAGTTTTATTTCAAGTGCGAATGCACAATTTAGACAGTTTTTATTGATTTATTTGCTTAGGGTTTAATTTTTTCACAGTGTATCAATAATACAGTTACTTAAATATAGTTTCAAATATTTTTGAGATCCACTGCACTACTGGAATAGCTTGAAAAGTGATAAGGGTTTTAATTAACTTTTAATTATAGGCTTTGTCGTCCAGCGTTATGTCCATCATTCATGCACCTTTTTGTCAGTGATTTAATTCTTAATTTGATTATTTTAGTTATAAGCATTCACGCTGTTAATAATCGGTGATTTTCGTAGTAATTAATATACGGGTCATTTTGAGTTAATTGGACATGAATAATATTTCTACATTGTAGTAATTAGTTAGATTTAGATGTAATGTAATTGGTATTTCATATCTACAATTAAGTTAAGTACGTTTACCTCACAATTAGTTTAGCTAATATAGGTAGGCTTTGGTATGTATGGAAATACGTATTAAGTGTATCAATATAGGGTTCCAGGGTTTTTGACACATATGACTTAACATTAGTTTGCTGATATTTGTCATTACTTTCAGTAAGTAATATTAGTTTTTGCTAAAAAGTGTCTAGTAATGTCTGAGAGTTCTTTTATCGCGTCTATGGCGCTATGTATATATTTTAATGGTACAGGGACGCTTTTTTGAAAGCAACATTTTAGGATGTGGAACTGAAGACAACAAAAACAATCATAATGTACAGAAGAACTAACAGCCAGGGATAGTTTAATACATCAACATATGCCTCATCGCATGGCTCAAAATCAGGCCATTTAATCTACGATATTTAACTTGTTAAAACGACATATCCGCTTAAGTTCTTAATTACAATAGAATATCGAAATGTGATAGATTAAAATACTTGTATTGACAGACCTCGACATAGTTTAGGTAGGTCCTAATTACAATTTTAATTAGTCTTTGGGGAACTGAAGACCGTTCTTTGATATATGTTTTACTAACCGTAGTAAGTACATCAATTTTTAATCATATTAATATTCCTAATTTACAGATATACAACCGTTAATAGTTTCTAACGTATCCCTACCCTAAGTTCCTACGCCAAAACAAATTATGTTTTATAAGGAACGGTTTAGTATCTCTACCTTTGACACCCCAACACTACGGTGTTTCGTTTGGGTTAAAAATACCGTTCAAAAAATCGTTCAGTACAAAATCAAAGGAATAGTTTACAAATACATTGGGCAGGTATTGGCAATTCCAGTCAAGTGCCACATCATCAAAGTTTACGATTTTAAGATAGAGATAAGTCCTTATATTTAGTATACATATTTATTTAATATTTTTTTGGTAATGAAATGTAGTTATATTTTGAGGTAGACAAATTGATGTCAGGATTTTTTAGAAAGAAGTTTGGTCTTATTTTGCATTCTATCCCCGGCATTGGTAATAAGTTAGTTAGTATCATAATTTTAATTCTAAACTTTAAGCCAATTGTTCTGAAAGGAACGTGATTACCATCGTACGTATTCAAATTTTCAATTACCATCATCCATTGCTGGAGATCTAATAAGTAATTTTAGGACTGAATGCTCTATTGGTGTTTTTATTACAATATGTTTTACAATATTTTGTTTGAACCTGTCCTTGTCTGAGCATCGCATATTTATTGCATGTAGATATTGTAGATGTAGACATGTAGGCTTTGGTTATTGACATTTTTCAATAATTGATTTTGCAATTACAAATCTTCAAAATATCTTTAAATATTTAGTTGACCATCAAATTTTGAAACTTAAATACCTACCGCATTCTTTATGTCGTACCTTCTATCTACTAATTGTCCAAATTATGCAAATTCAAACTGGTTAAAATCCAACAATGATTACAATACGACTAACAGATAAGGTCAATAAGAAGTAAAACGCGTGTAAAAAAATCAACATACATACTATTTCTAGAGCTGATTTTATAACAATATCATATTGAAAAGTTTATTTTCTCAAAACAACATGTGCCTTTAATAATTTTTGCCAATAACATGCAAGTGCCCTTAAAGAACAGAAATCCCGCTTTTGCTTTGTTCCCTTCAAAAAAAATGACGAAGGGTCCTACTGTTGACTGTAAATCATTCGAAAATGAAGCAACAAAGCCTTGTAAAGTTATCTAAAGTCAAGATGGTCACTCCTCATAGTCATTATCATAAAGATTCCAGAGGTCATTGGTAATTGAACTGAGGGTCTGATTGACCCTGAAACCAGATTGGGCCAAAGTCGCTGTCTTGGGTTTGTAGGCTGGACAGGGCGGCCCACGGCAACGCTTCTTGACGACGGGGCGAGGGAGGGAATGGCAGGCAAGTCCGGCGGGTTGACCACTGCCAAACCAAACACATTTCAGCATCCTCGTCCTAAACCCCACTGATCCACATCTGGCCTTGCACTAAATCCAAAGGAAATTAAAAATGCATTCAATTCAATCAGCGTCATTTCGGTAATCCTTGTACCGTGTACATCTCGATTTAGAAGCCCACTGAATAAGTAACCCGAGTGGTTTAGGAAAAATACAAGGGGTCATTACTTTAAGGAAAATCTTGACGAAAGCAACAATAAATTCGAAGTTAATACCCGTAATAAATTATTTAAAACGTTAATTTATAAATACGTTCGTTACAACAGAACTTAGCCTTTTAGTTCTTAAAAAACCCAAGCCCTCCCTCCCGCTCCACCCTTCTAGTTAAAGTCACACCCTTAAATAAAACCCCACCGGCTTCTAATTCCAAACATACAGTAAAATCAAAGTTGCATACATAGCTCCAAGGGTGCAACTGCCAGATGCCGATGCATTGAGGATTATAGCACTCGAGGGCTAAGGACCTGGAATGAGGCGATGATGAATGTGGTGATGATGGTAGCGGTGGTGGGGGCTGGCCACATTTCTGTTCAAGTGTTTTTGTCCGATTGGGAAATTCACAGGAGAGCTGTCGCCTTTTCAGAGCTGGAAGTGAAAGTATAGAGAAAGTGAGAGATGAATAGGGAAAGCCGAGACTTTTTCCACCAACTTTCTCCAGGAAACTTTCACCAGATTTCCAGCTTCTTCCTCCTACAACTCCCTAAATGAACCTATAAATGGGAAACTAAAAACTGGAAATCAATGGAATCATGGACGACATACCACCTACCAGTCGAAGTCTACGTGCCTTTCTATCTATGTCAACTCTGGCCAATATTATTAGTGGCTAAAGTCAGTCGGTTGCCGAGGGTCCAGGACCTGAATTTCGGCTACTTTTTGGGAAACTTATAACGGGGAAGTACATGCGGATATATGGCAGGGGAGTCCCAAACAAGGGGAAAAAATATCCCTCAGTTAATTAAAAAACTTTCCTACTTTCCTAGTCAAGATTAAAGTGCCATATAACTGTCCAATAATATTAACATTTCTTCTCAACATTTATAAAAGCATTAAACCGACTTCTCGTCCAGAGGCTTCGGGGGCTGGAGGAGAGTGAACGGAAATCCAGGAGTTTCCTCTGAATTACAGTTCCAGAACAAGATCAAGACGAGGAAATAAAAAAGTGAGAGGGTCTGCTGGAGAAGTTTGACGGGAAAGTATTATAGTCACAACTCCGCCGGCTAAGGAGTCAGTCTGGCTTTTGTGGGAGTTAGGATGAGTAGCAGTTGCATATTTTCATTTGATAAGGATCTTCATAATAATAATAATATGCTTAGGAGAAGTTATTCCTTGAGGCTAGGTAAGTAATCGTTAGAATTGCATGAATGTACCTTGGTTCAGTCGTATTTATAACTGGATTGTGCACAAAAGTAGTAAAGTATTTATTTTTGTGTCGTGGAATCGTAGTATTTTACTTCAAGTTATGCTCTGAGAAACAGAAATTGTAGTTCATGACTTGTCTAAAGAAATCTTTATATTTTTTTTGCAGAAATTAAAGTAAGAAAGCTGTTTAATTGATCTGATCCTGATAATTTTATGCTCTGTTATTGAGTAATATTCATTAAATCCGTCGGATTTGCGAAAATTTGCCTGAATCTATCCCAATACCCGATCATAACATAAACAGACTGTTTTATCTTCTCAATGATATGTAATTCCGAATAGGGCCTGTTTATGGATTTACTATTTCCCTGGAACTCCTTAAAACTGATGTTTTTAACAATGAACGTTAGGAGAATTAACCGATTTTGACCAATTATGTTCCAAAAATTGAAATCCCTGAAAAATCTTATTCTGGATTCTTCCGATTTGTTTTTGATTTGAAATATGAAAAATCCATACAATATTTTGCACACAAAATGTCCAACAACTTAAAATTTACGACATGAGTTCTCAAAATAAACGGTGATGTATATGAATGATCCATGGATCTCACCCGTGTTCCAGTTGAAACAGTCCTTGGGATCACAGTCTGACCATTTTCCGAATTTCCAAGTGACCTGGTCCGCACTTCCGCAGCCGTCGCCGTCGTTGGAACCAACTTTTGTGCCACATTTCTTTTCGACAATAACGTTGTCCCTCTCCTCATTAGCGGAATTAGATGGGGAGGGCCTCGAGGGCTTCTTCTTCTGATCTTCCTTCAGAACTTTATGCAAGTTTGACACTTCATCTTCCCCCTCCTCCACTTTAATTGAAGCAAGTCGGGAGTTAGCCCTTGAGAAATCTTTTAATGACTTCCGTCCCGAAGAAGAAGAAGATGGATCAAGTGTGTCCCGTAGATACCACACAACCTTCATAAACAGTGGATCACAAATTATACGCTTCTATTATCATTGTCATTTTGCTACTATGCTACCATTCCCCTTTGATCAGGGTTGTAAATTTATAATGATCCGCTATATACATACCAAGCTACGGGAGAAATTATAATAAATTAAAATTATTCCATTCGCTTCGTGCCAACTTTTATGGTCTAGCATATGATCATTGTGCAGAATTGGCATGCAAATCCAGGCTACTTTCCGAGTTACAGTTCTAATTTAAATTAGGTGACATAAATTTTAAAGAACATGCTCTCAATCCCTGCCAATTTAAAGTGCAGTATGAATTTGGCTCGTCCTTGCAACTTTTCCATGCATTATTTAATTACTAACGTTCAGAAGGGGAATGTAACAATAGTGGAGAATCTTCGGGTGTTGAAATTTTGATTTTAATACAAGCTTGTTCGTGTAAATGACACTCTTATTGTAGGTTTGGTGAATAAAGAGTTCTCCGGAATAAAACTAAACCACATTCACAAAATAGTAACCCAAAATTACAAGACTCACTGAGTTGTATTTTGTGTTGTTCGTAACCGGAGGAAAAACTCAACAAATAAGAACGTTTGTTTGTTATGTTGCAATTTTATATTTAAGTCCCCTCCCTGCAATAACTTACTCGTTCAAAAGATGCACCAAAATACAAACTTTTTGGCCGTAAATAAAGTACACATACCCATGTAAATTAAAAATTCACAGATACAGAAAGCGGATTTTAAGAATGAGAAGACGCCACGTGCCGACAGTCTAAGAAAAATGGGAATAAACTTTACTGTAGGTGTAAGTAGGAAATAAATTCCGAAAATCGCACCTTATCGCGATCCAAACATTTCAACGTACATTTTAAGATGAGGTCCGGACATTTTAGAGTTGCAAATACAACTCACAATGAGACGACAACAGTCAAATTATTGTTCATACGCATGTAATTTTAATTTTACAGAAAGATACACATCCATGCAAAAACAAGGAAATGAAAGAGAGGGTGTGTCTATTCGGGCTTATTTTTTACATTTGTACACATAAATTGATAGATAAGACAGAGGCGAAGACAGAGCCTTACCAGAGCTAAAAAGTTAGTAAATTCTAAGGAATGGAGGAAGAAAGAAGGATGTGAAGAAGAAGCGGAAGAAGAAACGGCCATTCCAATCTCAGAATTCGGAGTGTTCACCTGACCATCTGACATTGGCACTGACACTCCTACTCGCTAAATAACCATCAATCACCAGTATCAATTAATCTGCCATTTCTCCAGAGTAATTTATCTATGATATGCATATTCGAGGATGAGGTTAAAGATTTCATTTTTATGAAAGCAGAGATATATTGTATGAAAATCCAGATTTAAATACTACGAGGATTTTTTAAACTCTCTGAAACGTGGAGTTTCTTCGATATTAAGTATTTTGTTTGGAAATATTACGAGATTCCGATTTGTAGTAATAATCTCCTATTAACTAGCGAGGCAAAAAATTGATTCTTGCATTTGTTTAGCTTGAGAAACATAAAATGCTCGTGAGGTGCGGGCATTTATTTCGGAGAGACTAAAATTGTTATTTAAGATACATCATTTCTCATATATCATTCCTATATATTTTTATTTTAGCCCTTCTAAGGTAGCCACCCAATCCAATCTCCATTTGCATTGGTTTTTAGGAAACCCATTAACCGGTCTCAACATCAAAGATCACGATGAATGATTGCTTTTACTTTTACCCCAAAGAAAATGCTACTGAATCTCAATAAAAAAATTTCTCTCTGAAATTTGACGAAAAAAAAATGGATTTGGTTTTGTATAGATATGGAAATTGTGATTTTTATGGAATGACTTTAAGATTTCTATAAGAAATAATTAAAATAATTTTCAATTGCCTAAATTCTATGTATATTATTGAATACGGATTTAAACCATTATTATGGTCTTAGTTCTAAAAGTTAGCTAGTTAGTATTCAAATGAGTAAGAAATGTGATCCTTACCTGTTGGTCAGCAAATAAAGTACTTTCGTACAGAGAACTTCGTCCTCGAGGTCTTTTACCTGAGTCAGCCTTTGTATCACCTTAAGAAATAAGATAATCCAAATGAGATTGATATGCAATGACAAATATGTAAATTATGTTTAAACACAAATTAGGTGTATAAACATTTATTTTAAAGTCATTGCCTTGAAAAAAGGTTGTAAACTGGAGTTTTTCTTTATTTAGCTCAGTGAACAGTAGTTACATTTTTGGTTGATGCTTCATTCAAAAATCATGTGCTTCAATTTTAAACAAGAAATATTCTAACAATTCTTAAAGTATAAATGAATTTTTAAGTAACCACTAAACATAAGCTAAAGAAATGAACGTTTCACTAGTTTCCTGTTTGTGATCTGTAGCCTGCCGGAGTTCAGAAAATAAATACTGGAACTTAGAATTTCAGCCGATTTTCTTATTCCAGAAAGTTTTATACGAATTCAAGCGTTTCCCTAACTTTTGGTAAGCGTTTTTTCAACGTCTTTACGCAATTTCGTTAATGGTTCTTCTTGTGACCCAATAATTTTATAATTTTCAGTCATAAAATGGAGAAACAGAGTAGAGCCCGAAAAAATCGAAATAATTCCAATATCCGCTATGGCCGGTATTTGCGAGGAATTTTGAGGCAAGAAGGATTCAAAGAAATGCGTTTATCTCATGAATTCATTGAAATCATGGATTCGTTTATTAAGGACATTTTCGATCGAATTTTGGATCAGTCTTCCCAACTCGTCAAATCGAGTCGTAAGAAAACACTGACGGCTCGGGATGTCCAGTTCGCGACAAGACTCGTCCTTCGTGGAGATTTGGCACGGTGTGCTGACATTTTTGCCCAGAGAGCTATTATACGTTTGAATTCACCTCATTCACCTGATACCTCCGTGTAAGTTCTATTATGTCTAAGCTTTAGGACAGGAATCGTAGTCTATAACGGTTGTTCATCGATACGTCATTTCTATTAATTATGATAATGGTTAAAAGCAGACAATATTTTTTGTTTGGGCGAACAATCAGTTATACTGACAATGAGTTTTGTCGTTTTGTTCTGTATTTTTCGGGATTTTCACATTGTTATAGGGGATTCTTATAAAAAAAATATCCATAAACATGCATTTGTGAAGATTGTGAATTTTGAAGTGTTAAATTATTAATTTGTTTATTTTCTAGTGAATCGCCAGACCTCATGTACCAAAGCTGGAGAAGCAATATTTTGCATCATTCGTCCCCGATTAACGGTTCGCTGGAGGAATCACAGAACTCCGAAGTTTCAAATATTTCTTCGCTGCCAACTGGGAGCAATTTCCCAAATAGGAATTACCCTAAGGTACCCTGAATATCCTCAGTATCATTAAATTTAACAAGGTAAATGGATTGGGTTCGGAAGTTCTGATTCAAACGATTTGCGACTCTGCAATCTCAGCTAGTCTAAAGTGTATTTACTATACTGCGAAATATTTATATATATATATATATATATATATATATATATATATTTCAATGTTTACTAATTGTCAGAATATAGGTTTTTGGGCCGACGAATCCTTACAATATTTAAACAGCTTAGGGCTTAAACTGCCTTCCAGCCAGAATATATATTTCCTTACACGTGTTGGTTTAGTCCACATTTTGTGGGTTTTAGAATATAGAAATTAGAATAAAGTACCCGGATTGTATACAAATACGAATTATACTTTAGATTTTCTAATGTTACAGTTTACGAAGATAAGACCAGTCTAACTAATGCTTTTTTCTGGTTAGTTTGTAAACAATATTTGTGACATTAGAAGCAAGTAGTAGATAAGAGTGTATTAAAATTAGGAATTACCAGTGTATGGCTTGACCATTAGGGTGATATTTGATATTGGTCGCTCGTTATCTATAGAAAAACAGAACAAATCGAAATAGTTAGTTCCATTTAGTTTAACTTGTAGTTAGTAGATTTTGTGCTCTAATTTATTGAAATAAAACCCTGAAACTTACAAACACACGTGTAGAGACCACTGTCACTGAAAGTAACGTTCTTAATCTTGAGCACCCCCGATTTATGAATGAGCTGGATCCGCTGGGGCTGAACATTGAGGTACTCGTGCCCCTTCATCCAAATCAGGGAGCCCGGGTCATGATCCTTACTGAGGGGGCATCGCAATTTCAGGGCCACTCCTGCATAAACCGTCCCTCGACCCTTGACTGTCAGGGAGACTTTGTCCCGGTATTCTTCTGGGGCTGAAACCCCCTTTGACCCCTATTTAAACAAATACGAGTTTAGACTCCGAGAGAACGATTCAGAGTATGTTTTTGATTAATTTTGTAACAAAAATGAACTAAAACTACTATTTTTTGCCTATTCAAGTTAGTATATAGTTTGTAACAATTGCATTGAGAAACCAGAAATGTCCATTATTTCATTGTCTTCGTCAATTGCCAAAATATTTTCGAGCAAGGGCCGAAATAGTCACTTATATTGGCGAATTTTTTTGAAGATGGGGGTAGGAGTTCTTGAATTTGCAGCAGTCATATTTGATGCACCAGTCTTAAGTGCAAGGCATATATTATCTATGATATTTCCTGGGGATAAATATAATGGAAATGCATCCGGCGTCCGGAGGATGAGGAAGCTGAGAGATGGTAAGAGATTCGAAACCGTCAGTTCAGTGGTGGTTTCGGTAGTAGTTGCGGCTGTGGTGGGAAATTATAGTCCGTCTCTAGAAGTACCCAAGTACCTAAGTTTTGCTAGATAAGGATCATTGGGAGGCCATTAGATTTGTGGAAATGAATGTGTCCCCACACATTCGGCTAAGGGGAGACGAGGGTTTTCCAGGTCACGTGGACGGAGAATAGAGACCGACGGTGAGTATTTCATAAGAGTAATTTGTCTCCAGTCTAACTTTCCTCATCAACTGAATATCTTTCCCCCCGATCTTCTTCCACATCTCTTGCTTTTTTAGGCCTCTTATTTCTTGAGATCTTTCCCTAAAAGCTATCCACGTTTTGATACAGAGAGGCATCAAACGAGGACGACAAAACCACTGTTATTTTTGTGGTAGTTGTTGGGGCAGTTAGATATTTTACTAAGATCGACGAAAGGAAGCTCGGAGAGAAAGTTAAGCAAAAGCCGGCAGACATTATGTGTATGTTACAGACAAAACTACCGTAAATCTCGTAATAGAGTCCAGTGAGATAATATTTTTTCCGATCATGTAAAGCAAATATCTGGATTGACCCTATAACTACAACTGTCAATTATCCAGATTAAGGCATAACAGTAAGATTTTTGGTAAATTCAGATGTTAAAAAGCGTTTTAATCGTATTTTTTTAATCGGGAAGTTTCAATGTTTCATTGATGACTCGTCCCGCCCGTGATTTTGACATTTAATTGATGATCTTAAAATCTGCATGAAAGCCTCAAAAAGTATCTCCCACCCTTAAAAATCGGCGAATTTATCCAAATATTTTCGAACTCAACACAGATCCTGTCATCGCAAGTCCCAAACGACTGCAACATTTGAGAGGACGAGAATGACGAGTCCCGTGACCAGGACCACCACGAGCAGACGAGACGAGGACAGCGAAGGATTGTTGCTTAGTTAGTTGGCCAGTACCACATCACACTATGGATACCACACCACAGGACCAGATCGATCTCAACTTTCCTCCTAACTATTTTTTGTCCACTTTTCTCCAGCCGAACTAACAACAACAATTCACTGAGCCACTTGGCCGTCCTCCAGCATATTCCACCATTTGCATCAATCCATCTCAATTCATATCTCTTCTTCAATTCCATTCCCTTATTTCTTCGTGCTCCAGACGCAGTGCTACAGTTTCGAAACCGTTCTCATCCCTCTTGAGCATGAACGGATGTGGAGGGTAGGTAGTAAAAGGTTAGTTTTAGCACAAACTACAAAGTACCGTTTCCGGTCCCTTGGAAGTAGGAACTCAAAACGGGGTTTGAGGAGATGGCCAAAACTACGGAGAGGGTTGATTTGACACACGAGATGAGGAAGTCATGAAATAAGGAAATAAATACCTTTGGATGGGGACAGGCCTTCTTGTTGCAGGATTTCGTGTGGATGGGCTTGAGTGACTGGGCGCAGTGGTGGTTCCCGTTCCCCAGTTCAACGACTTGTCCGAGAGCGCTCACTTGCTTGCAGTGGAGGGGACGACTCCGAATCCCCCCGCCGCAGGGTTTCGAACACTGTCAAAAAATAAGATCAGAGAATTTGTCGAATAAAAAACACAAAAACGCACGTATGCTAAGGAGCTGATTAGTAGTAGTACTCTGTATTTTGATTTTTGGGGTCATTTTCTCACTCGATTATCGGTATTTTCGACAATGGGTTTGGAAAGAGTGTGAAATTAAGCTCAGGGAGCGAAATCTAATCAATTCATAGACCAGATATTCCTCATTCAAGATCGTACAAAAATGACACAAAGAAATATCAAGGTGGTAAATGGCTTTTTGCAGTTGTACCTTCAATCAAACTTATTGTGTTGAAGAACACAAAGAAAAAAATCATTAAGAAAGTGCTTTGTTTTACTAACCCGGTTCCAGTCCCCTGCTTCCCAGTAAGGAGGACAGTTGACAGCATTACATAACATCTCCGTCCTTGGCACCGGAGAGGGACAAATGCTTGTGGGAACGATGACCGTGTTTCCCCGTGTCACTTCATGAATACAGCTCACCTGCAAATAAGAACGGGACAAGGCGTATTTCTCTGTCCTTCAAAGAGTAAAACCAACATAACATGGGGTAAACAAAAGCAAAACACGAAGTATACAGATGACAGAATGACAAAACATTTCCCCAGAAAATCCTCAAGACAGAGAACGCTATTCTTAAATAAGCGCCTAACGACATTAAATAACTCCCCATCCTTGGAATCCTATCCAAAAGTACTTAATAACTCCCCAGGGGCGTTTATTCACTATTTCTGTATTTCCGGTAATACTTTTATAATGAAGAGTGAATGGAACAACTTTCCCTCAATCCGTCATGTTCCGATCTATAGACAAAGTGGAGATGGCATCCTTAGAAACTTGTCGTTCCTAACACAATGCATTCATATTAAAACAAAGTCGGGCGGGACCTTGGAACTGTTACGAGTCAGAACCCCCAAGGGATTTCCTACTACTTCATTCCACTCAAAATCATCACCTCTAGTTGTGGGGGAGTCATTTGTTTCCTCTGCGGGGTAACACTAGCTCATAATTTCAGTTCCATCATTGACGACTTTCACCTCGATTCTGCCACGGCCTTGCATTGCCCCATAAAGCCATAAACTTTGCGTAGAAAAAACTCCAACGTCATAAACCCATTATGCTTTTGGACAAAGCGAAGATTATACGGATAAAATACAGGATCTGCATTGTTGAGCTGAACTATAGTTTGTAGTTCTGGAAAGGAATTATATTGACTACTTGTTATTTTACTTTTGTTGAGTGAGAGAACAGAGATATCAATTTGGGATCTTATTTGAGCTTTTGGGTAAATATCTTTCAATTGCTTTTCTATACAACAGCACAGACTTCTGTCCAAGAATAATAATAATTGATGATTTCGTTGATAAATGAAGAGGGGAAGGAAATGGGAGAAAAGTAGGAAGTCGGACGAAATAGCTTTGGCTCGTTTGTAGTCAATCGTCCCAATCTCGATGCATAATCTCCAGTCAATAATACAAAAGTGAGGCTGACTTTCCGGGGCTCAATCCAAGGTTCGGCGGCGGAAGAAATGTGGTAGAAAAATATATTCATTCCTAACTTAAACCTATATATAGGTTGAGCTTTGGGATATAAATTTATAAGGAAAGAAGTAAAGAACCACGTTTCGGGGGAAAGGGGAAATAGGAAACCACAAAGATTTTTTTTTATTCTACTGGATTTTTTTCCGTATTTCGTGAAGATGGAAAGGAAGAGAGATGAGGAAATTGAATATCTTCTTTTGCTACGGATCCATGAACAAGAGATTCCCTGTCAGATGAAATGGAATACGTCATCCATCCATCCATCGAAAATCCAAAATCGGAGGAATAGATCAATTTTCAAGTGGCAATAACGGACCTTTTATTCACCACACACACACAAGACCTACTCCGCCGAACATTCACAATATTATCCTTTGAGATGTAGGAGCGGATTCGGATTCAGTGCTTCACAAAAGTTACCTATTGTACCGGGTTGTACATTACATGATATTGAATCCGCAACCTACTTCTGCATGCAAAAATGTAAAGGGATATATGGGATGGCAATCCACGTTTTCGTGGATAAAGTAATGGTACAGATACAACAGAGAATGTCGCACATTCTGTTCAAAGATTCACATTCAGTCTAGTAGGATCATCAGAATAGTGTTGTTGTATTTTCAATAAGTCCCTCCCCGCGTTGTATCCTGGACTGAGGATTATTTTAAACACTTGTATTTGAATTAAGAGTTATGCTGCAAACTCAACGTGCGTTTGATGGAAAAAACGGCCTAAAACTTCAAGTCGTTATATGCTCTTGTAATGAAAACACCGCAGAAAATACGCTTTGACTCGGCCGATAAAACTCGTTTCTTCCTCTATAGCCAGTGCAGTCCCGTGTTAAAGCAAAGAACTACATATGCAGCTATACATATTGACGAAACGAGTTTTATTGGTCGAGTCAAAGAGCACATAAGCAAGGGACTTTAATGTACTTCATATTGATTACCTCACGAGTCATAACGCCACCACCACAAGGTTTGGAACAGACGCCAAATTCTGAAACGTTCCACCTCGGAGGACAGGGGTGGTCATTACATGTCCTCGTGGTCGCAATATCGGGTCGCGGGATATCCATGCAAAGAAGAGGTGTCGCTATCCTCTGGTCGTAGTCCCGAACACATTGCATCATCGCTTCTTGAATTCCCCCGAGACAGGAAGTGGAACAGGGACTGTAGCCGAGGACCTTCCAAGAGAACGTCATGTCTTGATTTGACATCCCTGGCGGCAGACCCACGGAAAGTGTTTTCCGCATGTTTGACCCGGCCGTGTCAGAATCTGCTAGCGCCGCATGATGGATGTCAGACAGAGGTATCCCGACCTCCCTGTTCGAATTAATGAGAGTAATGTACCCGAAGTTTTATAGTTTTTATTTTAAATTAGGGCATTGTGATACTAAGAATCCCTATGATAAAATTAATAAATTATAGTCATTAGTCATTAGGGACAACATAATTTTTAAAAATGCAAATATTCCTGCTGAAACAACATCCATGAGAACTTGAAGGGGAATATTGGAACTATTACGATCATTTTTAAACCATTTATTTTTTTGCATATTTTAAGATTTAGCTGCATATTTTGTTGTCCCTACTAATGATATTTGAACAATGGCCTAAATAATATTGCAAGAAAAACATTTTTGCATGTAATTTCTGAAACGTTTTCGATACTCCATTGTTCCAGGTTTTTTATTTATAAATCTATGGATCCTTTTAAATCTTTAAAAAACTTTGAGTGCTATTTCTATAAGCTTCTCGGGTATTTATAGGAGTTTTATTGATACCAGGAGAGTGTATGTTTGTACTTACATGGGACAAGGAGACGCAAAACAGGCCTCGCTATCTGAAGGCTTTGGACCAGGGCATTCCTTGTCTGGAAGATTGGCTATTGTTCTTGAGAACTCCAGAAATATTTTACAGTTAACTTCCCGTTTCCGGATCCCTTGACCGCAAGACGCGCTGCAGCTTCCCCATTCCTCGGCCACAAAACTAAATCATATTACGTGTCAGCTTCATATGTTATCATTAAAGACGTGTACTGTTGATTCAACTAAAATTTACCTAAGTTTCTAGAAAGTTTATATTTAATCCAGCTACAACAAATCTTTAAAGCTATTTTTAGTGAGTCAATTTAAAATACAGCAGTGTTTTTGTTGTGAGCATCGTAATTACTAGAAGTGACGAAAAATACTCAAAATTCTATGCTAATCTACGCATATTATTCAAGTCGCTAAGTTTGTTAATGAATTATTTTCAGTACAAACTATAATATAGCTGTGATATCAGTGATTGGTGAATTGATTGAGGTGCATATATAGTGCAGTAATGCATTCTTCAAAATGTGCACGTACGAATTGCTAAGTACACTAGAAGTACACTATAGATATCGATACTAAAATGTTTGTTGTTTTTTAAGTAAGTGAAGCTTGCAGTTTTCCACTGTTGGGAAATTAAAGCTTGGTTTAGCAAAATTAACCAAGGACTTCAAAATTGTTACGACGAAAGCTCATTAACAGAATCAAAAAGATCAATTAATTTTTCCAATTGGTTTTAAATCGCTTTTATGAGTTTTGCTGGGCTCTGGGGCATCCTGATATGCTTTAGTCTCAAATTTTGAAACGATTCGTTTGATTTAGACAAGAAACGTTAGTCTCAACGTTAGCTACTGACAAAAAAATCGGGAAGCTAGCAAAACTGAAATTGGCACAATGGCGGAATTAGCAAAGATAAAAGGGACCTAATCCCTATTAATAGGAACAACTTGGCTCTGTTGTGAAGCCCTGAACCAAGTTAATACTCCAGCAGCCTCAGTAGTTCTTTAGAAATGTTCTAGAAAAATGGTAATGAAGGGGAATAAATGTAACATTTAAGGGCGGATGATTCATTCCTGTGCGGAAAAGAAGCAGAGGGTGTCATTTCATCGTCGGATCAACTTTTCAAAAATAATATCAAGTGCAGACAATAACTACGGCAGAGAAAGCAGCGAATCTGCAGAAATGCGTCCATTGAGAAGCCACAAAATAAAAAATAATAGTTCCTATAGACTACGTCGCTCCATTATACATTACATACGTCTTATAAATGCGATACTAACGCTAGCCTACATATTATCAGAAATACATATTAAAGTATGTAGTAGGATAATTTTATTATATTTATATTGTATCTCCCTCTGTATAGAATTATATATGTTTTTTAGTTCCTATATGAGTTGTGGATTGTGGGATTGCTGAACAGAAGCACTTTATTTCCTGAATATACGGATTTGGGAAACGGGGAAATGGATACGATTCTAACGTTTCCAACCGACAGTCCTATTTCCCATTTTATATTCCAAGGAAAGGACATTTACACAGGAGTAAAAAACTGTCTGCACCGATCCAGCAGAAACGAATGAATATAGGTACAGGCCTAGCAGAACTGGAGCAGTCCTCACATTCTGGTATTAAAGTTAAAAAGTATTAAATGGAGGTGAATTTAGAATATAAAGGACTTGAAATCCAGTAAATAGTAGAGCATTGCAGGAATACTGAGATTCTTGGGTTTTAGAGACCGTGAGAACAAAGCGGGGAAGGGTGATTAAACCCATACGGGTTTTTTCTCCGAGAATAATTTACATTTTAGAATAGGAGGATGCGGATTTAACCGATTTAAACATTTAAGGGATAAAAGTTAAAATTCATGAAAAGTCTGGAATCGTTTAGCCATGCAGTTTGATTATCATATTTTCCAGGGTGTTCCACAAGAACAGCTACGTTTTCATTTGATTTGTTTCCTCAAAAGTTTTTAAAAATATTTGTGATGTGACGTAAAAATGGCCGACAAAATCAAGCAAAATGGAAATGATTGGGTCGATTAGACGACCTAAAATCTTGTCAAAAAAGGCTATGTAAAATATTTAAATGCCGAAATTCGTCACAGTTTCAAGTTACATGTGCATGTCTGTCAGAAGCTTTAAAAACAAATAGATCCGTTGCGTTTCTCACGAAGCACCCTGTATTAATAATACAAGGTTCTGAATATATAGTATAAGTGCTTTAGACAGTGATAGTGAAATGGTAGGTAATATAGTTATCTGGTGAGTAAGTGTGATGATATTACATATAGGTACTTGGACTGATGATAGTGGTTGGTATGTCGCATGGCGTGGTAAATGCATGTGCTGCGTGCGGATGGGTGAATGAGGAGATCTGTTTCTTTGATTGCATTTTTTTTTTACTTTGTCTTACGTATGATTTTTATTGAACAAGAAATCCTACCTCAGAAATAACCATCCGCAGGCAAAGTACACCCGCACTTTACTGAAAAAAACAACAAACATCAAAATGTATAGATAGATTCAGGTCTCAATCTAATCTTAAGAATAATGTCATAATATAACCTCCTTGTACAGTTACACTTTATCCTTGGAAAGTAAGAGCGAAGAATACGGCTCGGGGATCCAGCTATCCGACCTTCTCATAATTGGCAATAATCAATGATTGACAACGATAGTTTGACATGAAGCCAAGTTAGAGGAAATATCTTCTAGAATTTTGTCACAAAATCTGGGACAAAACAGGAAGAAAGGACTTCCGACTTCTACCTAGTTCGACCTTGCTTTTCATTTCAGAATAAATAATAATTTTATGAATACGTCTATATCAATGCAAGGTTTTAGAGCTAAAGGAAGGACCTTGCCAACCGGATTTTTAAGGGATGCTGTAAAAATTACACATGCAAGAATATAATCTTGGTCAGTGCATCGTTTTAAATATTTTTAAACAGCTCGCAATTTCAATCGCATCAGATTCAAAACTTTCCCGATATTCAGATTTTTTTTAAAGACTTGGAAATACTTTAATTGGTTAGAAATTTACCTAATTTTATGATTTTGAAGCAAAATATACCTAGAAGAAGCTTTAATAGTCGAATTTCAAAATGCTACCTCGGGTCGGAAACCCCTAAACTTGCAGAATTCGCTAACCCTGCACTTTCTCCGAAACAAAACACAAGCTGACTTGACTATATCAACATTTCTCGTGTCACATTGCTTAGATGACAGTATTGCTGATGTAGATGATGACTAGAGTGACATAACGGGATAACAATGGACAACAATAACGGGTCTAATTTTGGGCCAAATTCCGTCCAGAAAAGCAGACAGAGACGGGGTCGTTCGAGAAGAGAGGCCAAGGGGGTCGAGATGAACTCGGGGAGTTGGTAATTGACTTGAGGAAGGGTTTAGTCAGAGGATTACATCGTTTTACTTATTCTCTTTTGTCGAAATATAAAATTCATGAACTTCGTCTCTTTGTTCCTTGCGGACATCCCGACTTCCTCAAAACACTTTCCCCAGCCCAGCCTTCAGAATCTAGACACTTTCTCAACTTCCCAAACATTCTTTTAAGAACTGAATTGGGGAATTTTAGAATCCGGCGGATATTCTAGACGAAGGACCGAAGAAAACAGAGTACGGATCAATAGGATATCCCTCCCTGTCTCTCTCTCTCTAATATTCATCTCTCATCTCCAGTTCTCACCCAAAAACCCTTTCCTAAGGCTATCCCTTGGCTCAAATGCTAGGAAATTCAATGATGATGATCTCTTCTATAAACTTTATTAGATATTCAATATAAATATATAGAGTTAGAGATGAAATAGAAGGATGTTAAAAAGTGAGGGACTTACGTGGGCTCTGAAGGGATAGCGTTCTGGTCGAACAGCACCGCGTTGTCCATAGGTGGATAGGGTTGAATTAGGGGCAGCGTGTGTTCCCTTGGCAGTTCTTCTTCTACAAGAGAATGTGGAAATGATTAGAGCGGAAATGCAGGCATTGTTCGGAAATGTATTCTAGACATATTTACTAGAACTAAATAAACTGCCGTTTATCCTTAAATAATATTTACCGAAATAAAAGCCCCCTTCCAAATATCTAATATTTATACTTTTGAAATCTTTGAAACAATCAGCACTTTTTACTAGTATTTTTAACCAGAAATCATAGAATGTTGAACAATTTTAACTTTTTTAGCTATATTTTTCATATTTCTTTTAAACGGTTGGATTTTGAAAGACATCTCCTCTGAGATTCCTCCTTTTGCGGGGCTAAAAATTAATGCAGTATGATAAATATAGTAAAATTTATTAGTTGAATACCTTCGACATAAAGGTCATCAGTGGGGTCAACTGAGGGGTCAAAGGGGGGAAAGTCTTCAATGATATAGGGTGTGGGGCTCTCGGTTTTGACCCTCCGTTTCTTGGTGGGGCTCCGACTAGTTGGGAAGGTGAGGGGCGTGGGGGTGATTGTGGTGGAGGGGGTGGGGCAGGCCTCCTCTTCACATTCCTTCCTTTCGCTCGGCTGGAGACGGCTTTCACAAGCCCCACTTGGCAGATTCAGGGCATCCCGACACACCACGTTCCGGGTTTTGAAGCCCGTTCCGCAGGTTTGAGAACACTGAAGAAGTACATGAAGTTTGGATTAATGAATTAGTGGTATCATATATTATGCAGTTTTATGGAGTGACGATGAACACGTGCGGACTTAAGTCTCAAAACTGCCCTAAATAATAGTTGTTCATTAGTACTACTAGCAATGATGATACTAATTCAAAGTGTACTTAAAGAAAACTTTTCATGTCAATAGTTTCTCAATAAAATCTCTAAAATATCTCCTAAATATCCGTCGAAAATTTTCAAAAAATCTAGACGGTTCGACCTGGTATGTATACTGGAACGATTACAACCTATTTTTCCAGAGTGTTTTCAATGTTACTGTTTTTCAGTATGAGAAATGAACCTACTTTCACTTATCCTTACATTCTTGTATATAATACTAAACATTCGGATGGCTGCCCGGCTGGTTGGTAAGTAAATACGGATATGTGGGGTGACGGAGAACTGGAAAGAGAAAGTGGTAATAAAGGGTTGACTTTCTCTGCAGTTTCCTTGTCTATCTATTTCTCCCTCGAGATTTCACCTCCAAATAATAATCCACCACTGCTTTTTTATCATTCTCCATTTCCGTGGAAAAACAAGGTGTGTGGAATTGCCGAACAGACAGGCAGGACCATGTGATGACACTTACAGACAAGATGACAAAGTGACCTTTGGACTTACCATGGACCAAGGGCTTGCATGCCAGTGGGGGCATGGATCTCCATTACATGCTTCTTGGTTACTTGGCCTTCGGATGTGGTTGCAAAGTTTGTCTGCTACCTGCAAAACAGATATTGTATTTTTATTAATTAAACCGGTGATTGCTGTTGCTGTTGTGCTTTCACTTTATTTCAATTTTTTGCTACAAACCTTTGAAGATTATATATTAAGAATTTAAGAGAGGAGTAGCAATTTAACATAAAAAACAACCCAAATACAAACTTCTACAGTGCCTTTTACAAATGTTTCGGCCAGGTCGACTCTAACAAGAACCCTTTCTTGGTGCCAGTGACATGACTCGTATTTAAACTCCGGTACACGAGCTACAAAAGTGCATGCCTGTGCGGTCTACTTTTAAAGGAACTTCCATAAAAGTGTCAGTCTCCCCGTTCTTGAAAAGGGAAAGAAGGTTTGGTTTGAAAACTGCGTTGGGATTTCGTTATTAAGGAGTGAAACCAGTTTATGATTGTGCTCAGTCCGTGTGTCCGCTTTGCATTCTCGAACAAATCAACGGTTAAAATTCTAATTTTCGATATGAAAAAGTGTGAAGATCGATTAAATCGACGAAACACGTTTGACCTGGGGTCAAAACTTATCAATTATTCATGACGTTGTAAAACTACATTTAAGAGTTGTGTCTATGTTAGTTCGCTTAATGATTGGGGCACTTTAAGACTTTTTGTAATGCAATGGTTTTCGGTTAGCAGTAAAATACATTGTTGACGTTATCAAATCTACTACTGTTACTAATATAATCTTCGGTGCTTCATTGGGGTTTCACCCCTTCGTTACACTTGTATTTCAAGGGTTTATTTCACAAGTTCCTTTCCCCTCCATTTCATTTCCCGTCAGCGTGGAAGAGACAGGAGTAAATTTACAAGATGATTTACAAAAAAGGCTTGTCCCCCGTGTATTGTTTCCATTCGGACGTGTCGATCAGGATGCGGTGGATGTTTTATTTGTGTGGCAGACAGGGGACTGACTTCCCAGAATATTAAGAATAATAAAGACGGAGATCCGGGAGTCTCGGCACGTGAACTCTGAGATTATCTTCCGCACATTCCCCCAAGACTATTAAGTCATCATCATAATAGTAATGGAGGAAGGCCCGGAGTCCTGAGCTAACCTGCTCATATCATCTCATAAAATGTCGGGTTCCTCAGACTGGAAAAGTCAGAGATTTCGGGCCTATAAGCTGTGCAATAAAATGCCCGGAGTGAGATTATGATGTACGATCCTTATTAAATTAAATACAACTGAGGGAATCCCTTTAAATCTCCTCTTAAGCACGTCCACCTCTCCTCAATCATCATCACTCCGACTCCCTACTCTCATTTTTGCACCAATTAACCACCAACACCGATGTTTTCCACTTACTATCTCAAAGCAAACAGAGAAATAGCTGCAGCCGGAAGTACAGCCTCAAAACAGAGAGACAAGGCAGCCGTGTTGATCGTCATCATCATCAAAATTTCTAGCTTCAAACGAGGAGATTAAGATATTATTTACTCCTCCGTGTGGATAAACATTTATGACTGTGAGAGATAGGCCGATTATTTTATGTCTTGGAGTATTCATGGAAATGTTGGATGGATTTGCCGAGGGAGAGGTATAGGGTTCAGGCTTCCCCCGATTTCTTTAGAAATGGATGGGTTTTATGCAAATTTGGAAACTGTAGGATTTTTCTGATACAGGATTTCGGTTTTAGACTTCCGCCGTGATTGTTATTCTTTTGTTTTAAAAGTCGATTTTTTTAAAAGAACGGAGCATAAAATTAAATAAAGATTTTGGAATAAGATGTTCAGGGTGTTTATCATAAAACTCTTCTTTTGTTGTATTTACTTGTATTGGGTACGACAAACAAAATTATCTTATTTAAAAAACGATTATCAAAGTCCGTAGTATGGTGTGATTACCACGGTTAAAAATGTTCTGCTGCTTTCTAACCAAAACGGCAAGTTGAAATAAACAAGTGCAATTCAAGAAATAAACGCAAGGATACTATATAATTAAAAGAGTAAGCAAATATGTTCATTTCTTCCGACAATAAAAATGAACCCTATCCGTACAAGCAACACCCCGAACAAATAAAAATTCAAATTTGCATGTCCAAAGGCTCATTTCCAGAGAACGGAAGTATCGCCGTCGTCGAACAAAGCCCGGGTCGGTTGTTCTACCCTGGGAATGAATGACCCCCTCTGGTTGTCAGAATCAGATGACATGGCACATTCCTCTAGCTCTACTTATTAGTCAAAGGAGATCAACTTTCTCCATCCCTTTGTTTACTCATATTTACATTTCTCATTAGAAGTCCATCACAAAGGACGGGACCTCCCTCCTCCTTATCTCTAGATTCAAAAATACAGTAGTAGACACGAACTATGCTTATGAATAGCCCGAGAGCCTAAAACCTCGGAAGTGAAAGTCCTCGTAAATCTTCCCCTTTTTGACAAGAGGGAAATAAGAGGGAAGAAGAAGAAGAAGTTTGACTAAATATGGTCACAAACACTCTCAAGTCCGTTTCTTGAGCAAAATGTATAACAGGACAGAAGGATTAGAAAATTCAATTGGATGACAAGCCTCGTCTCAACTTCTAACTGTCTTGTACAGGAGAGAGAGAGATCTCTTAACTCCGCCAGAAACAATACACCCGCATTCATCTTATTATTTAGTTTACAGCTCGACAGAGTATACATGCTCTAGACTCTGTAAATACAGTTTACACTCAGGAATCTCAGGAATATAAATCCCGACAGTTGAATTTACCCTATCGTCATTCCTCTTGCTCTTAGATTTTGAAGTTGTGCACGGGACACTGTTAGATTGCATACAGGACTAAGAGGGTGACGAAGTTCAGCAATTAGCTTAGGTATCATAGTGTAAATGAATTCAACTCCAAGAAGTCTCAGGAGCAACTCAAACAATACGAATTTATGAATTCAGGATTGATCGGGTCCTTACTGTAAATGTAGGGGAAGTTTGCTTTAAAACTTTAAAAGTTCGGGCATTATTAATGCTACTACTCCCATGGTTTTGTAGAGTAGGGTATATGGTGTAAAATATTACAGGGTGTGGAGGTTTGACTTTTTTAGAGGTTTTCCGATTGAAATTTTACTAACGATAATACTATCATCCGATTTCATAAATCATTCGTATTTTTCATGGCATGTCATTGTATTGTAGCATTGTTGAAAATGATTGCCATTTCCAGGTTATTGTAAAATTATGCTGTGAATTAGATCTTACAGCGTAGTATTCCCAACACTGAATTAAGGGATGGGGCAGTATTTGGGAATGGGAATTTATTGTGAGGGGGGTTCAAATTTCAAATTTTCAGTAGCCTAGTCAAAAATAGTGCATTATTCGCGAAACACCCGGTAAAGAAATACTAAGAAATCCTCACTTGAACCATTCAGTTATTCCTGGCCTGACTTGGAAGTGTAGTCTGGCTTGAAAAGCAACTAATAATTATGAAGGTTGTAAGAAGTTACGGTTATCGTTTCGATCATCATAATATTATTATTATGTCTCCATTGCACGGGCAGCAGCAGCCGGTGCTGTTAATCTATTTCAAAGAGCCTAACTTGTTACGTATTAATTGTGCATATCCACGACTCCTTATGAACCAAAGGGCTCGCTCTTCCGTACTCTTTGGTAGTAAACACTAAACAGCATAACATTTAATTATAGAGCAGGCACGGCCAAAGGTATTAATTATCCTTATCCGGTACGGATTGCATTGGATATGGAGATTGAGCGATTTTTCAAAGCTCCGTTATTAATCGGTTATAAAAAGCAGGAGGGAGTTGATAATTATAGTTGAATGGCCTTGGGAAATGTGAAGTTAATCCAATAAATCTCACCTTTATTTTTGTTGCATTCTTTTCTTGAGCACAATATACTTTCCTTACTTTGAGACCACCACCTAAATTGTACAACAGGTTTTAAAATTAGATTTTTAGCTGGAATTGGTTATTGCTCGACGAAAAGAATGAGCAGAAAAGAAATCACGGCATTCTTTGCTAAGGATAAATATAGTTTAATGGCATACCGCATGTGGTGGAACAAACGCTCCAACCCTCGGTCTCCCACCTGTAATTATTCATATTCATTCGGGTATTTTAGGCTTGATTAAATCTAGAGTCCTGTCTACACGTTCAAGGTATAATGTATGCCAACATGATGAATAAAATTGAGTATTTGTTTGGGTTCAACTAGCTTATATACAGTTTTTTACTAGTTCTGTTAATTCGATTTGATTATCTGAATACTTTAAATTAATCTATCCCAAGCAATTGAATATAATGTAAGCCGTAAACATATTCCTTAAGCGAATTTAGTTAATTTCTTTTATCAGTTGACCATCGTAATTTATTGACTGCAAAAATTAAGTTTCCCAATGTTACATGCTTTATATTTTTTAATCAAACGTCACTTGGCTGCAATGATACGACGTACAGTTACTAAACTTTTGCAGTAAGTTCAATTCATTTCTGATCTCAATAATTTTTCCCGAGTCATATTTATTTTATATTTAAAACCGAGCAAGAAATAATTTAAAAAACTCACTCAGGTTCACAAGGATGAATATTGCAAGTGCGGAAACTCTGATGAGGTTTCGTCGCGGAGCTACAAAGCATTTCCTCGACCTTCTCTCCCGTCAGCCCGTTTTTGCACAGTACTCTCACATTTTCCGTACCTTTTGCAATCAAATCCCCTCATTAAAACACATCATTAAAACATTCATTTGTTCGTTAGCTAACAGTTCTAGCTAAACTAACTAAATTATAAATGTTAGTAAGGAAGTGGAAATGCAATTAACCTCCACCACATTGTCGGGTGCAGGGTGACTTGGCTTTGAGTTCCCAACCATACAGGGGAGAAGTGCAACTCTTGGAGTCCCCTCCACAAATCCCACATGCGTCGATCTTCTTCGGAGATCCCAACTTCAGGTCACAACCAACTGTCTACAAAATCAAACACTTGATTCATCAAATACCAATCACTTCCTCAAACCAAACCCAAACTAATGTCAGGGATATCCCTTTGTAATCAGTATTGCCAGAACTGACTATAATGGAACTATTATGGGGTTGATCATCCGAAGGACCCTAACCGGATATTCCGAAACCTCCACAATATTATTGAGAGGATTTCAGAATGCTTGGTTGTACAAAGTACATAAGGGTGTAACGGTAAAGCAAGCAACTCTTGTTTACATGCAAATCCACTTGAATTACACTAATTGATCAGAAAGAGATAGGCTAATATCCAAACAAATGATGTTGATGCTGAACATTGGGCTGATTAAAGGAGGATAACCGTATTATTGAGTTCCGACTGTTGTTTTTCCAAAATTGGGAAAAACATCATTAGGGGTATTTTGAGATTAATTGGATTCGGATCTCGGGATTTTGAGAAGTTGGTGGAGTGTTTGTCAGGTTACCTCACATCGTCCATCAACACAGACGTGGAGTGCCCCAGATCGGCATCTCGTTCCGTCCCGAAGTTTCGGTGACAATCTGGCCACAATATTGGAACCTTGTGCTCGACATATCAAAGCACATGGATTGTCGGGGTCTTCGATCGGTTCCCAGTTTCTCCTTTCTCCTTTAAAATAGTTGCCATTAAATGCTCGGCATTGGTCCCCTCGGTAGTCCTTGCTTTCTGTTCCACCGCATCCCTATTTATAAAACATGACATTAATTCAAGAAAAAAATGCGTTTAAACTGTTATTTTCAGTGTGACCTAATTTAAAAAAAATATCGTCTCTAGAGGTCTGTGTACTAAATTAACAAACGGCAACAATCAGGCGACAAGTTAGTGATACCGCGGATATGCCTACGATAAGCCAGATATTTCAGACTTAATCGTATCGAATTGAAACTGAATGAAAATCACGGTGGGTTAAAAGTCTCGTTACTATCCAGTCACATGCCCGTTGTACAAAAATCACATGTTAAAATATTCAGTTTGTGCCACATGAATTTACAAAAAAACGCATCCCTGCTACAGCTTACTATAAAATTACTACTGTTTTCAGGAAACTGACGGCTGATAAAAATCGCCGTCTTAAAATCGTGAACGCTACATAAATTGTTAGCTGTGACGTATTGATTTCCTAATCACAATAAGTCTTGTTGTTTAAGGGATGATCATATCTGCAAGAAAGGGAATGTTGTAAACCGGGATAAAAGTGGCTCATGTTGTGAATGTTACGCTGATCCCGAAGTGGTATTTTGGTGTGTTTTGATGTGTTTTGATCATGTACTTTGATGTGTGACTCTGTTGTATGTGTGTGTCTGTATGAGAGGGTTGGTAGTTGGTGGTTGTCGGTGAGAGACGTAAAGCGGAGAGCAGTCGACTTTTCCTCACACATCGTCCATCATTTTCGGGACAGTTTTCCATTAGTCACTCAACCCACTCAACTCCATCATCTTGAAGAAGTGAGCCCTTTCCCACAAAACTACAACCTCTTTATCCTTATCTCTGATACTTTTATTTAAGATTAGATGGATCGGAATTTACGGAAATACTCAACCAATGTCGACTTCATCTCCATTACCACAACAAAAAATAAGAATAGAAACAGGGTTAACTGACGTTAAAAAATATAACGGGAAATTGTATGTCATTTCGCAAAATTGCAAATATCGTAATTTTTTTTAATGAATTGTGAGTATTGAAATATGCAGAATTACATTATGCGTGTACACTTCGTTGTTTTAAACTTGTTTTAAATTTTCGTATTTCGTATTGCGGTTAATAGTTGAAAAGGCTCCCTTGTAAGTGACACGATAGTGTCAATACTGAAATGAACTTGAAATACGCAAGTTCCCCTGATATTTATTGTTACAAATCGAAAAGGTTTTCAGGTAAACATTTAAAGGATAAGGGGTGTTGGGTTTATTCCCGTGTTTAATCTTTCGAAACGTACATACCTGCATATTGCACATCTTCCTCCGAATCGACACCCCGTGACATCCATTGGGTGACTTACATCTACGAAACTGTTGAGTAACTCCACCGTCACAAGTCCGTGAACAGGGCGTCCAGTCGGACCACTCTGACCACTCGTCCCCGTCATATATTGACGATCGGATCCCTCCAATCTGCAAAAAATCCAGATATTTATAGAAAATCAGACACATACCAAAACCACATACAATCAACCCAGCTCAGCATCAATATTTTTTCCTATTCTACTTTCTCCGGTTCTTTTATCAACGTGTCATCAATTCCTCAAGTCTGGAACTCAATATATCAGTATCAATATCTGAATGAATTAGAATGGATCTATTTTTAGACATTGAGATCTCGTAACTGGAGTTCGACGAGGCGGACGAGTGGATAGTTCTTCTTGGGTAGGGAAATGATATGTATGATGTTGGGATATGAGAAATGGAACTTCTCCCGTACCAGTTTTTTTTACCCCCGCTTCTGTGACTTGAATGTGAAAGTACATTCGGGTTTTTCAGAGAAATTGGTGAAAGTGATTTGCCAAAAACCTAATGGTCCATTCACTCCATCCTCCATTTCCCTTTTCCCTCTCTTCATCCACATCCCGACAATACTAAACCTCCCAGTTCAGCATTACAAAGTTACAAACTTATAAACTAATAGAATCTGGTTATAATACCGAGTATAACATCGGTTCGGGACCCGCTCCACTTACAATCCTGTTCCACTCTGGGAATCCGTGTTACTGCCATCCATTCGCTTAGAGGGTAACGGGTAATTTAAAATTCGCAAGGCCTGTAAATACCAGTCATTTTAAATGAGCTACCAGATTAACTAACTTTCAACCCCTAAAAATGGCTTAAAAAGTTGTAATTTCCAATTTTTCTCGATTTTTCTGCAAAGTTACTAATTTCTAAACTGAACAATTGCTCCGACACATGGACTGTAACACGGACATAATATTAGGATTACGATCAGTAGTTGAAATCTTGTTACTATTCCCCTCCCAGCTTTCTCCTCGTCCTTATTAGGCTCTTGTGAGGAGAAAGTTCTAAGTAAACCAGAAGCACCCCCAATCACCCTAATATAACCATTAACAAATTTAGCCTCGTTGGAGTTCCATAACGGTGGTAATATAGGGGTAATATTGCTATGAAAAAATCCCAACCAGAAGACTACAAGTACATGCTACGGATGAATAGTCCGGAATGTAGAACCGAGATTTCGGTTTCGGATTCATTGAAAAAGTTAAGATTCTTCGTCCTACTTACCCGTTTCTCTCTGTATGTAATAATATAGTGGATATTAGGAGATTAAGATTATTTCGGATTTGGGATGGTAGTGTGATTACTGTTAATACTGAAATAAGTACCCCCCCCCCCTAAATAATCGCCCCACGCTTATCGTTCTTTTCATGAATTTAAGTGTTTTTGAGGTTGGAATCACTTATTAACTTCCCCATGGGCGTTTAATCAATGGTTACGGTAATCCCAGAATCCATCACTATTGAAAGTAGGGAATTGGATGGGAAGTGCAAGGTTGATCTGTCTCAATCCCCTTACGCAATAATACATCTCAACCACCTCAATAAATTCTGATATTGTTGGGGAATTGACTACAGAGAGGTTAGGCGTGTCTTTAATGCTGATTTACTAGAAAGGAAAAGTATTGAGGCTAATCAGGGGATATCTTGTACCGTTTTGTATACGGGGATTTTTTATTTATTTTACAGATGGAGGGATCACTTAAGACTTCCGGGGAAAATCCCGGCCATGAATCTTATTCATGCTTTATACTTTCTGTTGTTTTTATTTACTGCTTCCAGGTTATTTAGACATAGACGGTTGTGTAATTTGATACAAGATTTGGAATTAGGTCAATCAAAAAATCTTTGTTTTAGTTGCCCTTAAATGGAGCTTTATTATTCGTAGCTCATATATGGGGTTTGAGTTTGGTGATGACCTCCACAAACTAGATAGGAATAAACCTTGATTAACAGGTTTTGTATTTAAAAAGGTTAAATACCTCACAATATATGCACTTTAACGACTTATGAAGAATTACCCGGTATATCGGCAATTACTCCAGTTTCTTTCATTTCAAGGTGCCCTAACTGATTAGTAGATCTTATTTGCCGTCACTATTCCATTTCATAAATTGTGGGAGTAAATAGCTTTCCCTATGCGGCCATTCAGGTATACAGAATTTTAATCCTGCACAAATGGAACAACTATAAGACCAAGGTTAAATACTTCATGTCCAATTTCCAGCTCCAGGTTTCAATGTTTATCTACTTTCAACAAAGAAGTTAGGCGGCGTTTGGGAGATAAGACCTTATTATTTTTTAAGGTTTGATAAAAGTCTACTCACTTCTCCGTAGCGGAGAGAAGCACATAAAAATAGCGGAAAAAAGTGTATCGTGTTATCGTGTGTGTCGGGTGTAAACCATGATGGATGGTCATCCGTGGGCAAGGGCAATTTAACTCTGGAACCCAAGTCCGTCGACGTCAGACTTGCCCAATATTGTAAATGTACGGGGAAGGAGGGATAAGTTTCGCTAAACTGTTTCGCTAGCCCAACTTCATATCTCATGATTATATCCACCACGGAATGTGGAGACACTCTCTGTCACGAATCAGGAGTCATGGGACTTAAAACGGTAGAACTGCACTTTACAATTGCGTCTTTCCAAGCGGATTGTATTGCTTTTGTTGTGCGGGTAATTTAGCAAAGCCTTCTTTTTAAGAAATTAAAGCGGATTTTAAAAGGGTCTAAATGTGTTAGATCGGGTTACAATTCTTTCCGGTTTTTGTAAACAAGGTTTTTCATTACTATTTTTCTTTGACTTTGAAAACAATGCTCGGAAAATTTATTGGGATGACTTTAACTGGACCAATTATAACCTCATTAATTGTACTCGACGCGTGGTATCATTATCCGAAGTGTTGTTAACGTTAAATGTAAATCAAGACTTTTCAATTTTTCAAAGAGATAAAACGGGTGTTAATACAAGTAAAAAAGCAAAGCTCCTTCGCTCTTTATAAGATCAGTAGCAGACGGGTTTTTGGGGGTTTTTCGTCTCTTTAAAAAGCACCGATAAGGTGTTGAAACTACAGACAAAACTACAGAATGCGAAACATCCAGACAACACCCAGAATTTTAATGATCATTAAAGATGAGTGTAAACCCAATCCAATGGTTTCAAATTACCTACGGTCGTAGAGATCGTATCCGATTCGTTGAATTAGGCAAACATGTTGTGACAGTTAAGAGGTTTGAGATTTAACTAAAGTTTTCCTAATAAAAGTAATATCTTTATGCACCCTAACTCTTTAACGTCCTCATCCCGCCTGGTTTTCGTATTCCTTGATCTCCGATTCCAGATTGAACATTATTCTGGAAACTAATTGAGCGGAGGATGTGGTTAGGCTAATAATTGGTTTATATAGCTTTAATATCCTCTGTTCCGTATGAGAGAGAGGGTGTTTTTACCGTTTTACTGTTCCTGGGGGCTAGGGTGATGAGAGGGGAGGATGGGGTTCCATGTCTCTACATCTTCTTACATCTACAATTTGAAATGTTCAAATCTTTGTACTACTATTCCTTCAACTACTGCTACGACAAGCAATAGAACAACTTAGGAGGAGTAATAGTTTATATAAGTTTGGGATTAAGGATTTTAGGGAGTTTTAGGAGTTATAGGGAAGATGCAGAACAGCTAGCAAAGAGAAATGGGATAAAATCCTCGCGATCTTATAGAAAAACATAGGAGACCTCTGGATATGCAAAAAATCGGCCGTTCATAAGTTATTCTCTTTCGAATAAAATCATTCCAACTTTGGATAATTGTACAATTTTTAGAATGGAAGGTGTGGAATGGAGGTGTGGATCAATTAAGATTAAGGGAGAAATGACAGTCTCAACTTTCTCTACAAGCAACGTTCAGAGTATTAAACTCTTAAATGAACTTGAATCTTTAAGGGTACGTAAAATACTTGTTCTTTACAGTTCCTATACTAGAATTTACTGAAACAACTGCCCGGGGTATATCCGTTTAAATACATAAAGGGACGAATTATTCCGGTGAAAGCCATTAAGATAGGACTATTAATTTCTCTTTGTTGATAAGCATCAAATTTTTCTAATTGTTTCAGAAACACTTAATCCAGAGTTCGTTTAATACTACTTAACCCCTGTGAAGAAAGGCAAGGGGATGGGGATGTTATTGAGAGGCGACTTGTTTCACCAATTTTTTCCAGTCTTTAATCACTAACAAAGGGTTTAAATACCTAATGTCAGGTAGGGTTATCTGCTCTGCTCTCTCGAACCTTATTGTTTTGGGGATTATGAACGGTCCGAAAGACGGAGAGGGAGACAGAGAAAGCTAGACGAAGGAGAGAGAGAGGAGATAGATAATGTGATTGAAGATGGCAAGTTGCCAGAGAAATGGAGTCCTTGTTTTGATGCATCCATCAGGGTTTATGTTCTCATCCTTTGTACTATTCAAGCATTCAAGGAATAAAGTTTACTACACAAATCCACCACCGACCCAAACTACTATGTATTACAACCTACAACCAGAACTCCCTCCCTCCATTTACTTTCTTTCGGGAAAAACTTGCCCCACCAACTTCTACTACTCACTATCAACAGTATCATTGTATTAACGTATCAACGTTTCAAACGTTCCGATATCCCTCTCCTCCACATTTCAGCAGCTCTATTCTATTCCGTAAAATGAGCTAACTACATAACTACATCTCTTCGACGATCAACTATTTCTGTTCGAGATGAACTGCACAACAACTTAGGACAAAACTAGAGCAAAGTAGAGAACAGAAACAGTACAAGTTTACAATTTAGCTATCTTCTGTCGAAAGCATGTCTTTTCCAGCCTAACGTCTCAAAAATGATGTTCTTATAGTGTCTATGCCCCTTACCAAGAACGTCTCCAAATTATGTCTAAAAGGAGTTGAAGGGGAAATACTTTCTTTTTCAAAGGCAGACAAACTTCTCATATCCAAAAACCTTAAATCTGAGGCTTAGGAATAAAAATAATATTTCACAAATTTACTTGAGCCAACCAGATTATGCTATTTACAACTTAGAACTTGGGAGAGACAACTCTGGATTTGGGCTCAGGATTCCAGAACTCTTTTTACGCGAGTTACAGTTGTTGGAATTACTTAGGTTTTGGAAGTTCCAGAGGCCAGATAACCTTGTAACTATGCATCTATGCTAGAACTGTAGATATATGCATTGTCAGGACTAGGTTCTTTAGGAATCGGGTTCGAATTGTTACTTGTTAGTGGAGTTGGTCCTGGAAACCAAGTTCGCGGAGTTTCCATTAGCTCTAACAATGGACAATGGATAGGATAATACGAATGTCTATCAAAGTCAGTATATGGGGTTCGTATAGGGAAGTAGGGACATGGAAATAATACATAATGATAATGATAAATTGTTAACTGAGGCATTACTTCATCTCAATCAGAGAATTTGCTGAGTCCCCCGAGGGAAACTTATCCGATTCAATACCAAGCTTTTGGTTTTATATTCCTCGATATGGACTTGCTCTAAATTCGTGCTAATAAATCCAAAAAACACCAGCACCAGACCGTCATGCCTCTTGACTTGACCCTATCGGGTTCGGGTGAAAGTCTCGTGTGCTTATTAAAACCCGGGTTGGTATGTTGGCCTTTAAAAGCTGGCTCCGAGGTGGATGTGGATGTCGATAACCCTATCCCCTGTATCTTCAAGAGGGCCCTACAGTTTATAAAAATTGTATTTTGTTCTCGAGTAAAACGGAGAAATGTCACACAGAGAGAGGAATTTACGACGTACTTGATAGTTGATGTCGATAGGAAATGTAGATAAGAATTTCGTACAGTTATTCTTTTGCTGATAGGGTGGAGGAAGGGATATATTTTTATTAAGACTCTTTATAAGCATAGGGGATTTTAAGAGCTGTGATAAGCCTTAGATAAGGGCCATGTAGTTGTGGCAGTAGAGGAGCTTTTGCATCTTTGAATCTTTAACTTTGTGGAATCTTTGAATATTCCATGAATAAGAGTCTGTCGGGGCTGTTGTAGTGCTCCTTGTTCGACATCCAGGAGGTTGGCTTGAACACGTAGGGAAGTATATATGGGGAACGTAGTCGACATTTCGACATGGTTCTTGTCGTACTAGAGATATTAGAGATGATGCAAAATAGTGTAGGGGAAAGTGTAGAGCGGAATCGGGGCAGTGTGGGACTCTATAAAATAAGTGAGGAGATCTCATTGCAGATTCAATGCAGTGCCCCTCAACTTTCTCCATTTGTCTCTCCCTTCCTCCTTGATTGCCTACACACCAAACACCCACTACGATTTTAATAACAATCAAATCATCCTCAACTAACATCCCTCTTATGTCCCTATCACGGAATACAGTAGATCCTCTTTTTTCGCAGGTTTTGAGCTCCGAATTTGGGCAAATTCGCGTATTTTTAAGGAATTTTAAAGAAGGTCTTGTAACCGAGTTTGGCACCGACAAGTTACGGTCTTGATAGATCCAAGTTACGGGACGATGTAATAATCCAGTGTGATTGAAAACTATCCGTTTTGTGATGACTTTTTTTAATTTGACTGCACGGTTCATTTTAAATTCGGCTATTTTTATCCGTGAAACTAGTAGAATTCCTGAATTTTAAAGCGATTTTTGAAACTGAAGTGGAATTTTAACACTTAAAACTACTTAAAAGTAGCTTAATACAACATTGGAATCCTGTTTTAGCATGAGATAATTAATAATAAAGTAATTTTTACCGTAAATTCTTCATGTATTCCTATCATAATAAATGCCCAAACACCTATTATCATGCTTCATATTTTTATATATTAAAGCGCACTTCATTGAAAAACCGGTAATATTAATTTTGGTGTAAACCGGTAACCGGTTTGTCATATTAACCTGTCTAACGATTACCAAAGTGGATGCTTAACATAATTAAACCTAATCCCACTTTGAAATAAAGTTGACTAATAATGTACTCTTTTTGATTTCATCGATGTATTGTTAAACTCAACAGTCTCCGAAAAGGCAGCCTCCTGTATTTAGACGTACTTGCAACTTACAACATAAAAATATTCAGCCGTTTAATAGCCTCAAAGTTCAACAAACGCTGAGTCTGCAAAATTCCAGACTCTTGTACCAGATCTTGATTCAAATAAAGTTCCTTATCTGGATTTCCCCTCATTTTAAGATTTTAAGTTGTGGAAGCGTCCACATTTTGCAAGGGCATTTCCCCAAATACAAAAATTACAGTTTTTTTTAACAGTTCTAGAGTTTACATCATTGGCCACTATAAAGCCTTAGGGACTGGCAAATTTGCTGAAAGGGAGCTAGGATTCCTCGGAATATAAACGAGGAGAGGATTGGAAGCTATAAATCGTAATAAGTATTCAATCCTCAATAGTTGAATGCAAAGTAAATGCAAAACCGAAAACCCAAAATAGTTTTGTTCGGAATGAGCCAAGTATAACGTTTTGCCAAAAACAGTTTTTCTCGTCCTCTCTCAAAGAAAAATCAATATCCTGGAATTCTTTGGACCGTTTTGAATTATTATCTCTTTTGTCGGAAAACATTGGGAAGTTGGAGTATTAAAGTTTTTGGATTTTTTACGGGCGCTTTTTATAGGCTGTAAGCATAGGAAAGTATTCGGGATTTGAGGTTTATTGATTGATTGGTTTTAGTAGTCCGTTTATAGTTGTGTTTTCAACTCGACGCCAGATTTGAATTGGCAAATTCTCATGGAAATTGTTGGGATAGTCTCAAAAAATGAAATATTACCTTTCTTTTGGTTCGGTTGTCCTAATAAGACTTGATGTCATTTTTGCATTAGGTAGTGAAGATGTTGAATAAAATCCCTGTGGATTTAAGCTAAGCAAATGTAATTGTTCAGGATTTTAACTTTAATTAAGTTGGAAAAATTAACTTGTGATCTGTAAAAAATCACCGACTTCCTATATACAATTTCTACATTTATAAACAATTAGAAGAAACAGAACTTAAGAATTTCCTGGTTCTTTGCTAAATAAAATGCATATTTATAATGAATAACTGCTTAAAAATATCTGCAAAATATGAGCATGTTTAAACCGATTTTCAAAATTGATAGTACCTTTTGCTTCAAATAACTGTAAAAAAAGTAGATATGTGGAATACTTGGGTTTAATACTCGACCAAAATTAAAAATCGTTACAAAGAACTCATAACTGCATTGAATAGGAAAGCCATTGACCATCGGCTCGTTTGTCGGAGAAATAAGAATTCAATTTCTGAAAACCGAAGGATTACTGATCATTAATTTTATTGGATTACATTGGAGAGGAAGCACATTTCAATAAGACTTATGGCCTTTGTAGACATTCGCATGCATTTGTATGGTCCATAAAACGGCAATAATTCGGACAGTTTTGGAATGCCTTATCCCATATACTTCGATTGTTGTAAAAAAAAAACATCTGATTTTTGGCGAGTCAGTTCATTTTGATATAAATGTGAATTATGAAACAAAAAAGAATTGATACAATCATATCCATTTACAAAAAATAACCATTAGGGATATTGACTCTTGAAAGAACATTTCTTTGTAGCGTTTTAACCAGATCGGCAATTTTACAAGACTCAATGTCAACCTGCCTGCACTCAAACATGAACTTTAGTAATCTGTAAGGTACATACTTTTTGCTATAATATGTTAAGGTTGAATTGTGCAAACCGAAATTATTAACGTTAAGCAGTAAGTCACTGATTTGGTTTCCAGCATAAATTATATACGTTTCAATCTGTTTATCTATAACAATAGAGGCATGACAATGGTACAGTCTCTTTTCTTTTTTCGCGAATAAAAAACTCTCAGAGTTCAAATGTGACTATTTATCAGATATGGTTTCATGGAATTGACATAATGCATTATTTTATTGTATTCTATGATTTATTCTGAAGACGATATTTTACGCGGATGCGGATGCAGCATTTATTCATAGTCCCTCTATATAGTTGCTTCTTAGAACCGATATTAAAAATAGACATATTCAATATATTATTCATAGGGCTGTAAACACCTTAGAATAAAATAGTTAACAGTTTTGCCAATTTACCAAACTTATTTACATAATCCTAGATATTGCAATTTTCTTTACAAGGAAAAGTTTCACATTTATTAAATAGTTCATTCTAAATCCTACCAATTTAAGTTTTACTTACCGTCTTCTGTTGCCACTTGCCATTGATAAAATTTATATAGTTAAATGAAATTTGATTTGCCTATCCCATTAATCTGGCATACAGGGTTCTTAGAACCCAGGGTTTTTCAGAACTTTTGCCTCGTTAGTTTCTGGTTGTTTTATAAGAGTTTTTTAAGATTTTGCGGCCCGAAAGGCCCAAAAGCAAACATGATTTTCATACTCTGAAGCCGACTTTTCGTTTAACCTCTTGAAACTCAATTTACGAACGGTCCCCTCCTCAGGTCTACGAGGGATTGAAAAAATTGAAAAGGCCTGTTAACTAGAGTCTGGATTTTTGGGGAAAGGATTTGAATGTGATGAGTGATGGATGGGATTTGAAAGGAAGAGATACGTGCAAATCATAATTCATATTTCTCATAAAAATTCATGGATGAGTTTGGAAAAGTTAGGCTTTCCTGAGTTTCTTTTCCACATACTTTCGGGGTGATGTATGGAAATCATGGGATAGTACGAGAGCTTCTATAGGTAAAACAGGATCCTGTAAACGAGAAGTAGTTTCACAATTCAGAGACTTGGGTCGTATAAAAAGTGGTGGTGGTGGTGGTTTTCTGGTGTTTTGGTGCTGGATGAAACTTATGCCAGCTTTCCCGTCCTCTATTATTGAGCACGTCACACGAGGCTAATAACTTATTGGTTTCTTCCAAAGCCGCCTTTAAAGTCGATTTTTTATGCCAGGATTTATTGCCCTTCATTTCTTAATTAACCGTCCCCTTTGTTCAAGGACAGGTCTCTTTTCCAGCCCGAAAAAAGTTAATTGACTTCCCTAATTATACACCTTTCCACCATTCCAGGCACACTTCTTCATAAAAACTTCCTTCTCCTTGCTGCTTCCTTTTATTCGAGTAATAATTAAGGATTGGGGTCCATAATTCTAAATATCTGGGTTTTTTACGAAAGGGCAAGGCTAATTACATTATTAATGTGATTGTAGTGACGATGAATCGGAAAAGATGGTTCGAAGACATGTGGATTACTGATTAAGTCGGATGTAGTAGGGATATGAGGAATATATAGAGAGGGTGTGTCGGGGTTGTCAAAAATCTATTAATTTTTTTGACCCGCGAGGGCTCTCATAATTCTTTTGTTGAGGTTTAAATATTCAATTTCCGGTTTCAAGAAACATGTTTAAAATGAAAAAAGCTTGTGATGTTGGCTTTGTTAGGTATTTGGAGGTTCATCTACGTGTATTAAATACGTATTTAGATTTAGAGATTACTGTAAAAAATTTAAACCCCCGGATGTTTTTAGTCTAAAACAGTTAAAATGGTAATATTACTTCGAATTGATTCAAAAAGTTATTTGATAGCGGCGCAGCTCATTTTTTTAAATTTTAAATTTCAATAAAATGTGATCATAACTATTCGCATGTGTGCTAATTTCGGGGTGTTTTATTGAAAAGTCCTAAACTTAGGGCCAATTATTTAAGAAGATTTATTACGTAAAATATAAATTCTGATTAACGGTTCATAATTTCTTCAATTAAACTCTCACTCGAAACATTTATTTTTTTTGCAGAGATTTCCATAAATTGTGCTTGGTAAGTGACGTTTATAATTAGAAACCGGGGTAATGTAGAATGACACCTTAGTAATAATTAACCTCCGTTAAACGACGGGTGGAGCTGGTTTAAAAAATAGTTGAATAATTCAGGAGGAAATCAATTCCTGCTTACATCCATAAGTCATATTGGAATTCATAGACCACCCTTCCACTTCACTTACAACCAACTTCAAACCCGCTTTCAGATTTATTTCTTGAAGGAAGTTGAAACTTGAAACTTGAACTGCTTTTACTTGAGATCTAGAACACGATTCAGGTCATTCACAAAATCCTACTACAATAGATGGATTTTGAGATCTTGACAGACAGATCAGGTTTACTTCTTCAGGGGGTTAGGATTTAGGAAATCAAAAAATCTGCGGAATTTGCATTCCAGCAGAGATCGGCTCCGAAACCCCGTTTCCTTGTTGTCGGAAAAAGTTTTGAATTTGCGGATTCAGATCGCAAAAACAGCATCCAGAGAGCCACTTCTTGGTTTCTTTTAAGTATTTTCAACCCCGAATTTCAAGTTTTATCCCGAAGCTCTAAAATATAAATTCTGGGATCGCAATCGTTAGAAGTTTGAAGACTGTTAGGTGTGGGCAGTTTCCATATTTATGGGGATTGTGGTTGCGAGATCGTGACCTGTTCTATTTTTGAGATTTTTTTGTACTTGTGATTCGTATTTGTAACGTTGTTGAGGCGAGTTTATCAACAAAACATAAATTACCAATTTCTTGCGTACATTTTGAACAGTTTATTATCCACATGCAGATGTCTTGAAACAAATGTTATGGTAGGGTTGAATATATTCAAGGTTTATAGAAATCCCTATCCCAGTAAATATAAATATTTGGATACTTCGAATCAATAATTACAATTTAAAAATCATATAAAAAACATCGTTTCCGAGATCCCAGCAATGCTACAAATGTATTTGCTTTACAACAAAATCAAATAAAAAATCACAATAAAATATTCTCCACTTTAATCGCCTCCTGAATACTATTCCTTATTTACAGAAAGGCTACGAGGACAGCACTAAACTGTAACCTGATAAAAATATGACATGATGAGTATTTTTTAATTGTAAACGGAGAGTGGGAATTATTCATTCAGTAGATAAACATATAGAGGTATGTAGGAAATGCATTAGACTAATGTAAATAGATAAGGACTTAATGTAGAGAGCTCAAGTTAAGTAGGGCTTAAGCACTTAATTCTTCACCTTATCAAGTACCTCTCCTTTCAACTAATCCGATTATTCCGAAAGTCGAGATCCGAGGAACTAGAGAAAGGTCTTCTCATCTCAATATGCCCCAGATTACCCGAATTATAAAACATATTCTACGAAGATTACAAATTACAACTCTCCCTACAGCTTATATCGTACCAAAACGTCTCCCTTATCAATGCTCTTTTTATCCTTCCTATTGATATTTAATATCACTTTTTAATAACTCCACAAGGCCTGTTCACAAACGATACTTGCATTTCTTAATTAGGCGTTTTTATGCATATTTACAAGCGTTTTCGTACTGTTTTGGAAGAAATGAATCCTTGGGGCTAAATGAGGCAAATTTTAATAATTTTAATAAGCTTCTATTGATTTGAAACGCTTCTTTCTTAGGGATCAAACACCGATTCGATTGTTATGAATTGTAAACACCCTAACATCTTTTAATCTTCCTCTAAGCCATTGATTACAACTTTCAAATGACAAGGTTTTTTATTTTCAATTTAGAAATTCAGAGTCCCAAACGCCGTGAAAGTTGTAGAATGTCAATCTTCCAACCTGTTCATTGAAGATGTAAACAAGACTGAGTCAATACAGGAATTAAGAATGGACTCGCATCTAAAAAGAAGCCTGTATTTATAAACCTTGTAATGGACATATCGAATTGGTAAAATAAGGGGTTGGGGTTCGGGGGCAAATAATTATCTTGTTTGTTGAGCCCCACAGCCTCTCCACACTTCCACACCATTAACAAACAAAAACAGTCTCATAAAAGTAAACTTCCTCCGTCCGTCCTCTTGTCATCGTAAATATCAACACGTAGAAATGAACCTGGCGAGCAGATCGTCTGGCCAACAAACCAATAATAGCCATAGCGAAACCAATCCCATAAAATATATAACCTCTTAAACCTTTCAGGATTCAAACAAAGTTTTTTTTCCTAAGACTCACTGACTGAGAGAAACACTTAAAAAAATACAAACACCTTAACACCTTGACTAATTTCAAAAGAGTCACATCATCTCCTCAGTCCGGATATCGCACATCCACATCAATACTCCTAATCTCAACATATTAAAATCTTTTCCTGCAACATAGTCAGTTTCGAACACCCTGCCCTTAGCATTCATATTCATGATTAGGAAACCCTTGGGGGTCTTCGCAGGCAGTTATTATTATGACGCGATGGAATTTGTAAAGTAATTGAGAAAATAGCTTCAAAAACCAGCCGACACGGAGTGGAATTAGCCATTTCGGTCTTGAGACTCGTCTTTCGCTCCAAGGGATTTCTTCAGTCATTTATTAGTTGTATTAATTTACGACAAATATGACATTTTAAAATTTTAGTAGTCTAACCTGAATAAGGATGAGGATGCAGGATAAAAGCCTTAAGGATGCGAGTCCCGGTGGTCTGGGAATTAAGTAACTCGGATATATACTGAACACACGCTTCATTTTGATTCACCGAAGGGCCTGACTGATTACTATGATTACAGAAGGATGATGATGATGATTATGTTGTTTGGTTCGTGTTGGGTGCCTTAGCTAATGGGTTTGATTAGTCAACTTGTTTGTTTAAGAGGCTGTAAATGTGACGATGACGGGATTAAATGCGGTTTTGAAGAGTTCCAAACTCAAGACATCCTCATGATAATCTTCCCGTCAGAGAGCTTTCGTTCGTGTGACACATTCTCACTTCCCGTTTTTCGCTCACATTTTTTTATTAGTCCGACAACCCTTTTGTCTCTAAAATATGCCTTGACATTTATAAGTAAATGTCGGGAGAAAGTGAACAAGGAGTCATTTTATTTATTGATATTGATCGCCTTATCGTAATCAGTTATTTATACACGTCCGACAAGGGGTCTTTAATGAATTGACATGAAGAGTACATGCTTTTGTTCTGCTTGTTTGATATTATAGGAATAGTGATGAATTATGAGATGATGAAGTGGAATGATATATAATGTGTACTAGATTGAGGAGAGAGGTTGATGATCGTGTATTTGGGACACTGTCACTTTTTCAACTGAGTCTTCGGACTTGGTCTACTCTCCCTTTTACTCGAAACGGCTTTTACCGAAATGCAAAACTCTCTCCATTTACTTTCACTTACTTACTCCTACTACGAGGACTACGTTGAGGGGACTAGATTTGGGTCTTTCAGAAATGACGTGGATTTTCGAGATGTTTGTACTGTTTAATAAGAAATACTAGAGCAGAAGAACTGCCTGATAAATTCCGTGGAAATATTTTATCGGGGACGGAATAAGCCTGGCGTTGATTTCTTTATAATAATCTGTTGAAAAACAACTTATGTGATTTACCCTGAAAACCCTCATGACTATATACGATTTACCCTGAAAATACCCATGATCATAGGATTTACCCTGGAAAACAACATGACCATCCCTTAAAATCCAAATCACACGTTTTTGCTAGTTTCTAGACATTTTCTAATTAGGGGTAAAGTGATACCCAAGGGTTTCTAACAATTCACAAAGTAAATCGTCCCAAAATCATAATACCTTCGCTATAATTGTTACACAATTATATTTTCTATTTCACACTGTATATGCATGCCCCGTACAGCTTAAAATTAACAAATGATCAAGGGTTGTTAGGGTTGTTTTGGAAATCGCAAAAATACACCCTTTGCTTGTTTCTGCACATCCTAATTTAAAATCAAATCAGACAGAACTCACACTGCCTTTTAATAAATCCATTCATTATCCATACGTACAACAAAACAATATAAAATTTTAATTATTCCCAGTAAGTACTAACTGACCTGCCTTGTTCTGGCTATTAAAATGCTTAACAATAAAAAATCAGAACGCAAAGACGTTGGAATTAATATTCAGAAAGTACGTTTACTAATTAAAGTAATTGTACTCGTTAAACATGCAAAAAAGGAGTCGTCTCTGTCTTTTTCGCACATTAGACTTGTAGAATTCGCAATCAATACAAGAAGTATTATTTATGAACAGGCCGAACCTATTTATCAACTTCGTGTATCAAGGATCAAGTACATGTAAAAATACTAATCCCCTTTCACAGTTCAACCTTTCTCAACTTTCCCCTCCTTTGGAATTAAAAAAGCACAGTATCCTCCTATTATTTCCTTCTCACCTAACAACTTAACAAGCCTTTTTATACAACACCGTTCCCTTTGTAAAACATACAAGTACTTGTCCGAAATGGAGTAAAATTTGCAGTTCGGCAAGAATAAGAATAGGCCATTAAAAAAGTGACCTGTCCGATGGAATAAGATATGCTCATTCCCTTAGCCTATATATTTTTCTACGGATTTAGGACACCGACACACGCAACAACCTTTCCGGCTTAACTGCCCAAGCCAACTGGCAACCGATAACATTTTATTCTGTCTAGTCAACATTGGCCAGCCACCATTGACGATTTATGGCTTTTAAATAGCGAAAAAAAACAATAGAATCGTTTGAGCTTTAAATATTTTTTATGATTCGAGACGATTTGTTTTATCGACTTTCTCCGGAAAATAAATGATTGATTTAGAATGACGGAATGGATAATAAACTATGTAACTTATTGTTTTATTATTGATTTACGAAAATGCAATATGCTTGTAAGTTGTATTGACTTATTCGGCTTTTTATATGAAAGCCAATAATATTATTATCAATTTTATCTATGCAA
The DNA here is from genome assembly GCA_906901685.1 of Desoria tigrina. Classification (NCBI taxonomy): domain Eukaryota; kingdom Metazoa; phylum Arthropoda; class Collembola; order Entomobryomorpha; family Isotomidae; genus Desoria; species Desoria tigrina. Next base: position 2,791,972 of record CAJQTU010000007.1, read on the forward strand.
TTGATATAATAAATGACTTTTTTCAATTGTGGTACTTTTGGAAACACAAAGTTAATGAAACAGTTGATCCTAATATAATACTGAATTACGAATAATTTATGGGATTTTTATTTAAAAAAACGGGACTTTTGAATTATGAGATATATACATAGCGTAGGTGAAGGCGGAGAATAAAGCAAATTCCGTCAATTTGGTTTGCGGTTCGGTTTTATTAAAAATTTAATCTAGCTAAAATAATTACAGTTTGGTAATTTTAAAATCTTTGGTTCTTATATAAATGTTGCATTTGCAGGTTGCTGCATTCGTATATTATATGCGACATGTCTTGTTGTTGCGGGACGTTAGTATATGCATATTTCAGTAACAAAGGCCTCGGAAAAAGGTAGGAAACAATAAATGTTTACGAGGTTAGGAATCTTTAAAATAATAAGTTTCTTGTACTTCGGCAAGTGGAAACGAGAATAAAAAGACAAAAAATTTAAAACCTAAGCTTCTCAAAATATCTGGTTATCAAAGGAGGATAAAAATGTAATTAAAAAGTACTATTAAAAGGTTTAAATAATTAAAAACCGTATAAAATGGAAACATTCCTTCTAGTTTCTTGCAAACTACCACACGACAGGGCAAGTAACTTTCCTTTACTTTTTTCATAAAATCAGTACTACACACATCTTGACAAATAATACACAATAACGATACAAACACAAATACTCTTGTAAGGACATATACAAAATACAATAAAACATACATGCGGTCGTCTGCGAGATTCAACAATGACGCGTGTCGCGTACATATAGATTACTTGTCGTTGGATGCATGCCGTAAAAACAGTTCATTCTAAAAGGCGAATACTCAACTTCATGCTCATGCCCATTTGTAATATCAATCCTACTTTACAACCATTTGTATCTAAAATCAAAATCCCAGAAGAATATAAAAACCTCGACTACTATAATCCAATTTACAAGACTTCATTGTACTTGATACTAACATGTATACATGAATTTGCGTACAGAATTTGTATAAATATATTACGTGATACACCAAGAGTAATTCACAATTACAACTTAACAACACATATTACACAGACATTATTATTAATAAATAACCCCGAATCAAAATGAGTATGACTAAGAAATATGCATATTATTATAATAATGCATTCAATACTATATCTTGGATGATACGCTCAATCGCGTAGCTGCATCAAACTAAAACCGTCGACAGGACAGAATAAAGATCTAGCAATATTAACTCAAAATCGTGTACACAATGTTACGGTTTAACGCTGAAATTGTGCAATTCTGGCAAATATTACATGAGTTTCAAATCTAAATTTTCGAAGACGTTGATTTTAAGCAGAGCTGAATCATTAGTGCCACAAGCCGATATAATTTCCACATAGAGTGATCGGAAGTGGCCCTCCAGCAGCAAATATTCTCGTTCCACTCATGTCGATACAATGTGTATAAATTGCAGGCGTATATTTTTGCCTATAAACGTCCATAATGATTTCTTCGTCAGGATACGTCCATCCTGAGCTTGGCTTGAGGGTTGCGGACCTGGCTGAGTTTACATTCGATTCTAAATACTTTCCGGCTCTCAGGTCATAGAACATTACGGTTCCTTGGCCGGTTCCTATCGACAGCAACGATGAGTAAAATTTCGTGGAACGAATTCCATAACCTGAGTATTTCGATGGAATCTTCTTAACACATTGAATCGTTCGAGCGTCCATCAATGTTGTGTGAGATTTGCTACCAACTGCATATAATCCATAGTCCTCGTGAGCTGCTAGACATACGTTTTCTAGACAGAATGGTAGTTTCCTTGAGAATTTCTAAAATTATACGGTTTAAAGTTTAGCAGGCATCATTGATTATAGGTTGGTTAATTTAATTTGGTACGTAACAAAGTAGATAACTACTACTTACTTGAACAAATCGGTCTGCTGACCAAATGTGAATGTATCCGTTTAAAGACACGCAAGCGAGCTCTTGTAGTCGGCGATTGAAGACAATATCCCTCACTTTCTGAGCACTTCGACACTCCTTGGAAGAAACTGCATTGATATAAGAGTAGGAGGGTACAGGCATTGATAAGTCCACTCCTGATACTCCAGATCCAGATCCTCCAGTGGAGGTTGATGAACGGCTCTGATGAATAGACGAATTGCTTGATTCTACAACGGGTGGGATATCAGTCGAGTCTGGGACTCGCCAAAGGGCAAGAGTTGTGTCCCGCGATCCTGACACGAGAAACTCATCGTCTAGCCAAGCTAAAGCAAATACCCAGTCTTGGTGAGCCAGCTATGAATACAAATAATATATTAAAGATCGAACATAGATATTATCACCCGAGGCGAGCTGTAACAAAGACAAAAACGAAAGACTCGAAGACATTTAATACCTCTCCTATACATAGAGGATCAAGGGTTGGCAGTTGGTAAATTGCAACATCATTTGGATTTCGTCCACCAGTAGCCAGTAAGGTCCTTGAAGGGTTGATTTCAATAGCATGTATTCCACACTGAGAATCCGGGGGCAGGCTACGGGCCGACGGAGCTAGCGACGGTATTTGGGTCATATGCTTTGTCTGCACGTCCAATACCATTAGCTAAATAGACAGGAACCGAACATTAGTAATTGAATGAGTATATTGTGGCAAAAAGTACACGTTTTTGACATTTTTAAACAGACCCTAAATATTCTTATATGCTTTAATTAGTCAAAATAAAAACAGATTTACTTTATTGCATTTCGTTCCAAAGATGACTTGTCGATCCGAGAGCCACTGAGAACAGAAAACCTTATTAAGATTTTCGACTTTCATCGGCTTTTCCTGAAGAATTTGGTTGGTCAATAGATGTTTAATAGGTAGATCAGACTGACAATGAAAGGTCTCTCCCATAACCCTTGGCTGTAAGTTCATAGGAACTCTCACATTTCCCATTTGTCGTTCTATCACGAAATCGGCAAGATTGATCGAAACGTCTTGGAAAAGGTTGGCACCTGAAGACAATTAAAAATGTTGGACATATGTTAACTTGAGGCTGTATAGCTATATAAGTTTGTCATTGCACAACAGCATCGGTAGGCAGGTCAATTATTAAATTTAAAAAATAAAAGGGGCAAATAAGGTAATTCTTCTCGTTGTGGAGAATTGAAATGGGTGAAACTCTTACTGGCAAATAAATATCACAAGAAATTCAACACTACCTTCTGGCTCTTCGTCCTCATCTTTATCGGCGTCGTCTTCATGTTCATTGTAACAGAAAAATTCTTCATATTTATTAGATCCTTCTTGGAACTGCCTGGAAGTGTAGAGACGCTGGTCAGCGTAACCAAGAGTGGATTTCAGGCGCTTTAATAGAGCTCGACGGTGAGCAGGGCCACTTGTAGCCGTTCTGGATCCACGAATGCAACGTTTCTTTATCCCCGTCATAAGGAAATCTCCAGATCTCCCACCCCCATTATTGCCACTTCTTCGATTCCCTTCCATTATAAACCGGAAGTGGATTAACGTTATTTATGGCTATATAATGTATTTTAAAGATGCAAAGTTTAAAATTCGTTCGGTGATTCAGTCTACCAAATCTCGAATTATAAATAAGGTCGGCTCCAAAGGCTTAAACAATTAGGTAGGGTGAAGACGTTGAAGCTAAATAGTAGTCGACAACCATCAGTATATAGTACTTGACTGTGGACTGCCCCTTTGTCAGTCAGAGTGACTAATTTTGGTATTATTGTGCCTTCAGTCTTCCAGTGTTCTGTAAGGTTCTTCGAAGTTTGTACTTCGTTTTATATCAATTCCAAACGTTTCCTATGTGGGGCGGTTGTTTCTCTTCGGTGCTTCCCGATAATCCCGATTAGTATTCGTTATGAAGATTATGATGAATCGCTGAATCGCCACCAATCAATCGTCTGACCTGGTCACAGGACAGGGTCAGGGGCAGGGACTACCTTTCTCTCCACTTCGATCAATTTAAAATCCAAATGTTTGTATCTCAGGAATCAGAGGACTAAAATTAGAAAAATAAAAGGATTATGGGTTATGAGATGACTGTATACTGCATTGATTGAGTACAAATAACTTTGGGTCTGTGGTTGGTTACCTACGACGGCATACGATGTCGGGTGTACCGTTATGATATGCTAGATTCTGGATTCACAGATCGCAGGTCCCACAGACGTCTGTAGGTCAGTCAAGTTAGTCAAGTACAAGGCGTGTTGTGGAGTGATATTTGAGGTTTGGGATTATTGGTTGGACTAGTTTAACCAGTGTCACAGGTCTTGTGACCTAACACCTCCTAAAAACCGATGACCGAACCGCGATGATCTACAATCCACGATCTATCTGCTGTGATCTGGCTGGAAATCAAAGTCAAATTGAAGATCAAAGATTTCCAAATTCTGAAATTCAAGAAAAAATGAATTTCAACTTTACTATTAGGTAGGTTCGTTCGATAGGTTATTGCATATTCAATATTCAATATTGTACTTACTTTTTGAAACTCAAACGGATGATCTTTCGATTTTTGATTTTGTAATTTTTACAAATTAATTCATAACACATAATTTAATCGTAATTTCAAATGTTATGTTATAGATCATAGATCCATAGAAAACGTGAACGTTTTGCGTTTGATGATTGACGTCTGCTCTGCCTGCACTGCACACTGCAGCCTCAAAATTTATCGAAAACTTTGTGCTTTGAATTTGATTGAACTTATTTTGTATTTTTATGATGCAATGAGAATGAGGGGACTGATGTCTGAGGTATAGTATTGTAGATTGTAGTATGTAGTAGTTGCAGAGAGCAGAGCGCAGAGCTGGACGACGACGACCGTCCACAGATCGTCAGAACAGAGAACACAAAAAGTGAATCGTTTTGTTGTTGTTTTGCATTGAATAATATGAATGGTGAATAGAAGAAAGAAAGAAGGTGAAGGGTTGAGTAATTGAGGATTTGGCAGGCCCAGTGTGAAAAGTGTGTACAGATAGATAGAAGCATAGAATTGAGATAGGACTTGAGGAAGTCACCTGACGCAAAACCCACCAACTCGCCATTACTTCAAAATTAACACGACAACATTGTCAATTTTATTCATTCATTGCCGCATCCGAACTCCGAAGCCGAATGTATGTGGATTGGATAAATTGGATGACGTCGCTTCGTTTGTCGTTCGTTGGTGGTAGCTCTTATTTTGCCTTTTCTGTTATTCCTTGTCATTTGTTAAGTATCGGAGATACTTTATGTTTTCGTTGATGGTGTCTGTCCGTCCGTCTGTCCGTCCGTCTGTCCGTCCGTCATCGCGATAACTCGAGAACGGTTTAACTTTTTCAAATTTTTCTTTCGGATATCTATATAGGACATCCAAGCGGAGGTCAAGTTCGTTTGGGGGCCCTGCAGGTCAAAGGTCAAGGGGGGAAAGGTCAAAGGTCAACATTTTTTCAAATAGCAACCCCCCATGTGTGATACATCGATGGAAAGCTACGGTCAAGGGCTATTTAATGGTGTATATGATTTAGGGGTGGGGTCATCCCCTGACGGGTGGGGAGGGGTCAAAGAGGTCAAAAAACAAACATATATGTGTGATACGTCATTCGAAAGCTATGATCAAGGGCTTTCGAATGACGCATGTAATTTTACTCTATGACTGGGGCAATTTGAGATTTTCGATATTTTGTGTGTTTAGGGTTAGGGAACGACAGTAAACACATGGGACCACCCCCACGATCGCCAGGGGGTGTGACCGCGCAAGTATTTTCTATTTTCTGATTCAAAAGTATTTTCTATTTTCTGGTTCGAAAATAGTTTCTAATTGCTGTTTCCCAAATATATTATATAACATGTTGAATATATTTATATAAATATGTGTATTATATAATATATTTATATAAATATGTATATTATATAATATATTTATATAAATATGTATATTATATAATATATTTATATAAATATGTATATTATATAATATATTTATATAAATATGTATATTATATAATATATTTATATAAATATGTGTATTATATAATATATTTATATAAATATGTATATTATATAATATATTTATATAAATATGTGTATTATATAATATATTTATATAAATATGTATATTATATAATATATTTATATAAATATGTGTATTATATAATATATTTATATAAATATGTATATTATATAATATATTTATATAAATATGTGTATTATATAATATATTTATATAAATATGTATATTATATAATATATTTATATAAATATGTATATTATATAATATATTTATATAAATATGTATATTATATAATATATTTATATAAATATGTATATTATATAATATATTTATATAAATATGTGTATTATATAATATATTTATATAAATATGTATATTATATAATATATTTATATAAATATGTGTATTATATAATATATTTATATAAATATGTATATTATATAATATATTTATATAAATATGTGTATTATATAATATATTTATATAAATATGTGTATTATATAATATATTTATATAAATATGTATATTATATAATATATTTATATAAATATGTGTATTATATAATATATTTATATAAATATGTATATTATATAATATATTTATATAAATATGTGTATTATATAATATATTTATATAAATATGTATATTATATAATATATTTATATAAATATGTATATTATATAATATGATTTGCTAATTCGATGATTGCTCTCCGATACTTTGCTATATGCATTTGAATGGTTTATTATCAATATCATTGTCAAAACCGAGTCTGCCGAAGGTAAAGTAAATAACAAAGGGTGAAGGGTGCCGGGACAGTAATATTCGTGAATCTGGTCTGTGGTCTGGGATCGTGTCGAATAAAATTTGAAATTCAAAATTTGGTAAACTACTATCAACTATCAACTATAATACTATATGAACTAAACAAGCATTAATATTATTTGTTATTAATCTTTATTTCATTTGTTTATTTCATATTTTTTATTTGTCATTCATTCATTATTTTGTATTTATTGCATATCATGTATTAATATACATCTAACTATACATGTGATATGTAATATATGTATAATTTAATTCATTCCACATTCCACATTCAATATTTGATATTGTGTATTTTTGATGCATGTGACATGATATCAATCATTACACATTAGAATCCAAAATCATTCAATACACCCGTTCACCGTTTCCGATCATCAGACATAGACATCAGACGATCAGACTGGATATGGACTATGGAAATGGAGTATCAGACTAATGAAATGGAAGAATGTGTAATCGAATGTAAAATGTCAATTGGTCAATCAATCCTTAAATCTAAATCCAAAATCATAAATGCGATTTTTAATCTTATCTTTTGTCTTTGATCTTTCATTTTTAGAGCACTGCACACTCACGACTACTCACGAGTGACGACGTCCTTGGTTCCACAATCAACAATCAATCAACAATCTAAAATGCCGATCATTGCACACTGAGGTAGTCACATACAGTTCAACACACAATACAATGCCCTGCTTCATATACCCTGTGCCCTGTCACCAGGCATGCGAATTCTTGATTTTTTCCTCCCTATACCCCCGCGATCTAAACCGATTTTTTTCCTCCCTTAACATTAGCCTAGGTTACTGGGGTTGGGGTTAAAATTCCCTCCGATCTAAAATCTCTCGATCGCGAAAAATTCGTATGCCTGCCTGTCACCTGTCACCTGTGCCCTGCTGACAGAAGAAAATACCTATCACATTGAACATTGCGCATAATATATCTTGCTGGGCTCTGGGCCACAAGGATCTCAAGCTCAAGCAATTCACAATATCACAATGAATGCAAATTTCCAATTAATACGAATCATAATGCGGATGCAATTTCAAAACAGTCATTGCACATTTGATCAAAGATCCAAGTTTTATATTATTTGGCATTGGCGTATTTATTACTACTCTGCCCCTTTACAATCGAATATATTTCTTTTAATATTTCTTGTAAAAAATGTGAGATCCGTTCCAAAGCATGATATGAGAATAGACTTATAGTATATGCAATTTCAAATGGTAAATTATTAAATTAAACTAAATCGGAAATTAAACAGAGGCAGGTGGCAGAGTAGAATTGGATGCGATGTATTTGTAGTTGTTTAATTGAAAATGTATTTGAACAATTTATTTCATTGGTGTCGTTAATTGTTATTGTTCCGTTGTTTCAAAATTGCAGAATTTCACATCTATAGATATATCTGTTATACATTTCTGAACAAAAAGGAGGGCTGTCTATTTTTTCTGATTATTCTTGATCCATCTATTATATAAGTATTGTACAAATATTAATAGTTTGTTGCTGTTCTTCCACAGCCCATCAGGAAAAGCAAAGGCAGGGCTGACAGTGACGAACCAGCAAGGTGCCAAACCGTTCAAAGTGAAAACTGTGGAGTGTCAACTGATATTAACATGCGAGTACTTGGGCATTGCAAGAAATTTAATAAGTAATTCAGCACACATCAGAAGTGGGACGGAACAAGTGGTGGACTGCGATTAAACTGGTGTAAACAAGAGGAAAGAAAAGCACTCAATTCTTTTAAAATGTCAAACGTCGATGCTAGCGGACTTCGGAGCGATAGACGCTACGAAAAAATTGAATTTTTAGGCGAAGGACAGGTTATAATCTTGTATTAACTTTCAATATTTGAAGGATTGTAAACTAGCTTATGTAGACAATGTGTGGTAATTTAAAGTGTTAATGTTTTTTATTTTAGTTTGCTACCGTGTTTAAGGCGAAGGATCTAGTAGAAGACAGAATTGTTGCAGTTAAAAAAGTACGACCACAGTAGTACCAACAAATTATGTCATCTAATTATTTGCTGTCTATACCCTACTCTATAATTAGTGTTCACACCGCTGGAATAAAATGGGGCAAACGTGTAAATTAAGTAATGTTTTGAAACTTCAGATAAAAGTTGGTTCGAAGGCGGACTTTAGCGACGGAGTGAACCGTACTGCACTCCGTGAGATAAAATTGCAACAGGAACTGCACCATCCGAACATTCTAGCTCTTTGGGATGTGTTCGGTTATAAATCCAACATCTCTTTAGTCTTTGACTTTATGGATACAGACTTGGAAATGGTGATCAAGGAGAATAAAATCGTACTCACTCCAGCCAACATCAAAGCCTATTCTTTGATGACCCTCCAAGGTCTTCAGTATCTTCATGCTCACTTCATACTCCATCGGGTAATTTATTTAGCACTAAATTCACTATCTTCATCCCAACCATCGCCTGCCACCACTACTATCTCCGCCAACGACTTTCCTGCCTCCCGCATTTCACTTTTTTCCAGCCTCTTACTTCCACGGATAAAATATATTATGTCGGCGGAACTCTACGTTGTCTAGCTATAAAGTCTGAGCTAACTTTCATCTGATACACAGCCCGGCAGCCCTACCGTTTTGCAAGGCCATTTCGAATCTCTGAACTTTTTTAATGTCTCCTCTTACTACTAACAGTTACGGGCTTTTATTATAATAATGAAGTTATTTATGGATTTATTTTCATTAATATTGCAGCTCAATATATAATATGCAATCGTCGATAAAACTATCATGGCCTTGGGTCGTTCATAAATCATATCCATGCTTGCTTCTCCAAAAAACAAACTGGTCGAATCGAACCCGGTTATTCTTGTGTGTCAATTTCCTGGTAGCAGATAGCATATGGGCAAATGCAGAAGCTTCAAGTATCGCCAAACTTTCTCATCAAATTTCTCTGTCCCTTTCATACGTTTATTACTCTGTTTACGAGGATGGACGAGTTTGGATTTAATTGTTTGATTTAATTGTCTTCCCCTCAGGATTTGAAGCCGAACAACTTGCTGATAGACTCTAAGGGTGTTTTAAAGATAGGCGATTTTGGTCTGGCCCGATACTTTGGATCTCCGAATAGGCTGTACACACATCAAGTCGTTACTCGGTGGTATCGGTGAGTTCTCTAGATTCCCTGTTCACTTTCGCTCCTGGCTTTTTAAATGAAAATGTTGGGTTATGGATGTTGATGTTGTGGATGAGAGGAAGTGGAAGAAGAAGAGGAGGATATCTGACAAGGGAAGTTTTTCGGGGTGTAATAAGGGAATTGCTTGAAACTTTTACGGTGAAATCTACAAGTCTTATGGACAATAAAAATCGAAAAATTAGGTGCTTAATTTGACGTTGACCATGTTTTAAAAATTACCTAATACAAAAAATCATTTAAATTGACTTTTTAAAATGCTCATAAAACAGTTAATATTGGTCCAATTTTCAAAATTTTTCGAGTTTTGGAATGCCAAAGAGTTGTTTCTCAAGGAAATATAAAGATTTGAATTTTCAAAAAAAATTGAAAAAAACAAAAAAAAATTATTCAGTATCCACAAGCTTAAAAAATTTGAAAATTCCAAGAAAATATAGATTTTTTCTAAAAATTCAAATCGTATCATTTTCTGCAAATTCAGCTCTTTTGCATTCAAAAACTCGCAAAATTTTGAAAATCGGACCAATATTCGCTGTTTTATGAGCATTTTAAAAAGTCAATTTAAGTGATTTTTTGTATTAGGTAATTTTTAAAACATGGTCAACGTCAAATTAAGCACCTAATTTTTCGATTTTTATTGTCCATAAGACTTGTAGATTTCACCGTAAAAGTTTCAAGCAATTCCCTTATTACACCCCGAAAAACTTCCCTTGTGAGTTATATTTAATGGAAGGATATAAATAAAATAGGAATTGAGTTATGTGTGCTGTTGTATTACCTTAAGTGACTATTTATGTTGACGTCCGCCCTTTCCATTTACTTTCTCCTCTAAACGCTTGCTTAATCAAGTCACATCTTTCTTTCTCTCTCATAGCTTTCTTCTTCTGTCTCCTCCGTCCCTCATCTATACGGATATCCTACCTTCTTCTCAGAAGAGTACAGATATATATCCTTCATATAGGTTTGCCCCCACTGCCCTCCCTGCCAACAAAAATGCCAACCGAGTCAGTACACTCTGCCCTTCCGAATGGAGAAAGTCCTAGAGAGAAAGAGTCCTTCCTTCCTTCCATTACATTATCAACAAACATCTCTCTCTCTCTCTCCAAGTAATGTATGGATATAGACAGAAAACACAACACTCAAAATCAACTCCCATTTTCCCTATCTTTTTCTGTAGCTCGGCGGAGAGAGTCTCAAATCTGAAGTATAGGAAAGGGGATGTGAGACGACGGGCAGGAACCCTAGTTCCTTTTGATCAGAAAGGATTGGAGTGATGGAATCTGAAATAGGAAAGAATCTTCGAGATTCGGTTCTCTCTCTGGCTGTAATAGTAATCGGGAACTGTTATACTATGTTATGGGCTGGCCGGTTGTTATATTGATGATGTTGAATAGGATTGAGGATCGTAGAGAGGGTTTGTCCGGAGCCGGATATAATGTGTTTGAAGGATAATAGATGTTGGCTATGGAGGGAAAGTGAGAAGAGAAAGGCAAGGGGCTAGTTTTTATTTATTTCTGGTTCAGTAACTCTGATTGATAGATACCCGATGTGTTACTTAGGAGAAGAATCAGGATTTACTTGGCCAATCCCACGTCAACATTCCTCACCAGCTCAATCCATTCCAACTCACACTTTTTTATATTATCATCACTATTTATTTATCCATTTCACCCCTTTTTCCTTTGACCTCTTCATTCATCCCTTCCTTCCTGATGAGGATGAGGAGCCCAATGCTCAAGAAATGAAACTCTGCTTTCTCCGGTGATTTCAATCTCAACAGAGTTCGAGCCTCTCTCTTTTGGAATGTTACTGAGGATCCAGAGATCGAGACTTGACTTTCTCTTGTAGGATCTCGAGATCCGAAAGAACCAAAGTACACAGAGAGAAAGAGAGACTGATCCTTTTGATGGGAGGTTTTATTTTCGGTGTCTGATCTCCTGTGGCAGGGCCTGAGATGAATCTCAATGTGGGGAACACAAGGTCAGGGAGTCAGTGTAGGAGGCCAGCCTGATTTACTGACTAAAAGGGTCATCGAGGGAGAAGTAATGTGGAAATCAAATTCTCCTGCAAAGGAAGCCACAGGAGGAAGAATCTCTTCTGTTGTATTTCTCTGAATGAGGAGAAGATGTGAATTTCGGTGGAAATTTTGCGGTGAGGGAGAGTGGAGATGCCCTTGAGCCCTTTGAAATGATCTCAGGTGGAGATTGAAGGTAGAAGAGGGAAAGGACTGATGCTCTTTTATTTCTTCAATCTTTTCAGTTTTATGGCCCACATCCCCAGCCCATAAATCCCGTTCCTAATGACGAGGGAAATCATTAAATTAATTATATATACTACCGACTCCTTGTTTTCCATTCTTTAAAATTTATGGCCCTCAGCTCAAGATGCTGTGAGAGATAGGACCCTCCACCAAGTATTTATAGCGTTGAGATTTCTCTGTTGTTCTTTATAGGGGTTGTCGGGAACATGTAGATGTTGTAAGCTATATACTCTTACGGGTCGGGATGTTTTATTGGGAGAAAGTAAGAAAGAATATGCTAAGTAAGAGCCGGAGGTAGGGGAACGGGAAAGTAGAAGAGTTTTATTTATTTTTATGTATATGGTATTATATGTATTTAAATTATAATATTTCAGGTGCCCCGAGTTGCTTTTCGGAGCTAGGAATTACGGAGAAGGAGTTGATATCTTTGCCGTCGGATGTATTGTTGCGGAACTCCTGCTCCGAGTCCCGATCTTCCCTGGGGATTCGGACTTGGGTCAATTGTCGAAAATATTCGAAGTTTTGGGGACGCCGAATGAAACGAATTGGAAGGATCACAAGTCCCTGCCGGATTACTGCGAATTCAAGGAAAGTCAACCCATCCCTCTGCCCACCATATTTACAGCCGCACCTGACGATTTAATTTCACTCATTGAAAATCTACTCCGTTTGAACCCAAATGACCGATTGTCAGCCAAGACGGCACTCCAACATCCATATTTCAGGTTTGAAATCATTCACTTTCCCCATTTACATCCTTATATTGCTATAGCCATACTGTTCTTCTTTTACGTAGTATTCCTAGTGTCTAGCTTTCTTTTCTGCCCATTTCTATCCGTACAGCTCTCGGGCCGTGGAACGTGGAACTCTTCCACTTGACAGACCAACTGTTCTTTTATTTTTTCCTCCTCCTCCGAGTCAGAAAAAAGGCTTTTCTCTATTACTTAAACCAAATCTCGGAGGTCTGTGAACAAAACAGAGGGTTTTGCTTTTGGCCCGAAATCCTTTCCTTTCTCCCGTTTTTGCTCACTTTTCATTGAGAGCGGAGAAAAAAGGAGCACTGTGCTTCAGAATGACATAATTTGATCCGAGGTTGTTATTTTCTAAATTAAATCCATTCTTCATCTCCAGAAACCCGTGTTCAATTTAATAAATGAGATGATGGAGTTGGAGGCTGAGCGGAGAGAGATATAGAAAGAGAGAGTTAGAAGGCAATAAGAACATGTACCATGGCTATATATATTTGGATTGACTCGTGTTGTTTAAGAGATGAACAATCGGGAGTTGTTCCTAGCTGTCCCTCTTGGGTTAGGAACATCTCCTGGGAGTACTAACTCTCCGGATGTGATGGACATGGCCAATCATGACAAACAAATCCGTCTTTTTCATCCTCCGTTACTACCTACCAAACGGATTGATCTCTTCTTGTAGAGTTAGATATGGATACTGTTCTTCTAAATATCATCACATCTTTCTCATAGATATATGTTTTTCGAATGCTATATAGTCTAATATCGAATCTCATCGAGAAGATTGGTTTCGTCTGTGTTTAATTTGGCTTGTGCAAGGCTAGGAAGATCTGTTGTAACTAAAGAGGAGTTTTGTTTTTGTTTTTAAACCTTGTAGTAACAAGCCGGGACCCACGCCTGGACACCTCCTTCCACTTCCTTCAAATGTGATTCGAGTCGAGGAGGAAAGGCCGAGTTTGAAACGGAAGTTATTGGATGCGACGGATGCCTCGGGGTTAGTCAAAAAACTTATTTTTTGACAAAGGCCTTTACTTAGTAGATTGAAGACTTCGGTGGGAATCTCTATATTCGGCCCAAAGCTAATCCCACTCTCCATTTCAACGTTTTACAGAAGAGACTGAACTCTCCTCCAATTCTGGGCCCTGTTTGATGCTTGAATCAATACGGAGTTGACCTTTTCTCCTTATCTTCCAAATCCACGTCTACATAACATACAGTAAGATACCTTGCTGCTGGTATTGCAATTGTATCAAATTAATATAGCCGGTTTTGCCTTTTAAATATATATGCTATTACAAATAACTAGACGGTATTTTGTACTTTTAATTTAAATTTTTGTGGATATTTGAACCGCATTTACTTCAGATCCAGATCGAGTCTGGGAAATAAAAAGAAGTAATCTGAAAAGTAAACTCTTGTTCTTATTCAAATCCAGTGGTTTAATTTGTAAAAATGTGGCGTACAAAGGGTAGGGAAGCCTTTACTTGAGTGGTGATTCCTGGTTTGAAGTCTTTGAAGGTTTGAGGGACTCGCAATTTGTAATTCCTATTTTGCAAGTTGTAGAGTTGGCGATGAAGTGGATGAGAGAATAGTAGTGGAAGTTGAGAGAACATTAGAAGAGAGGGATTGGATTAATTAGATTTGGGAAGAAGTGTTCTCGGGAGACTTCATTCCCATCATCATCATCAACTCCGAACATTTACTCCCTTATAATTATTTATGAATTGAATGACGGATATTCAAACGAGATTCCCTGCCGGCACTTCTAACTTCTAAAACCTATTAAGTTCCTTATAAATTAACACTTCTCTCTGGCTACAATACTTCTCGAAGCTTAGGAGTCCATGGATGCGTAACAATGTAGATTGCAGATGCACAAAATTCCCAACCCAGGACCTACCGATATCCCCCCATGTTGGAACTCTGCGCCTGAAATGTATTTTAAAATTAGAAATATAGAAAGCCCGATGTGCATGTCCCATGTGGTTGGGACTTGCTTGTCACAACTTTCGGGCTTCGAAAGGATGTTTTGCATTTCCACATGAGAAAATGGTTTCTAAAGTACTATTTTAGGACTGGGTTTATCAGGTTTTGGTGTATCGTAATTGTAACTAACTAAATCTAAATACCAGAAAGATTTTCTTGTCATAACAATGTTCCCCAGAATCCAATTTCGAAAAACACTCAAGAGTTGGAAATTCGATTTATAGTACCTGATATTTAGTCCAAGGACTTTTTTTCTTGAGGACTCATAGCCGGGGAAGAAAACGTCCGAGAAAAAAATATCGCCCCACCTACTCATTCAGCTTTCTTCGTTTCCTCAATAAGCATACATTATCGCTGTTCTATTGCTCTATCTCGATGTTGGCAAGTTGATCTCAAGTAGTAATGTGGTAATAGATATTCTTCATTTGAGTCAAATTAATAATTTAATGGCAATGATGAACGAATGAGTACTTCATTCTAGTACTATAATTCCACCACATTCATAGACACATTTAGAATTCAAATTAGAGTAGAAAGGTAATAGATAGGGGGAAGCTCCTTTGTTGTTCCTTCTCTGAAAATGCGGAGCAGTTTCGGCTGTTGTGGTTTTGGTTGCAAATGCTTCGGATTGATAAATAAGGTGTATACGAGTCATAATAATTGTTGAAGCATGTCGAGAATGGAGATTCGTAATTGGGTTCCTAACCTTTCGTGAGTTGAGATTTGAAAAGCTTATTTTACTAATGTGTGAATTTGCTTGGAATTTAAACCTTGTTTTTGTTGTTTTCCTTTGGTATTTTGATTTTGAGAGATGAATGAGGTGGGGCCGGTTGGAGTCCCCCTTCTAATCCATAATTCCCAACACTCTAGATTCTAGATAGACTTCTGTACTGTGTAGGTTTAGGGGGAGAAAGGAATAGTAGAGGAAATAGATGCGATATTTGATATTTTGATGAGGGTTGGCACCCAAAGAGCCTATCTTTAATAATTCATGGTCTAATTGCAATTAGTGAGTTTGATCTCCTACTACCATTTCAGCTATGGGAAAACCCAAACTGCATAGATCCAAAGTCCAAACCCTCCCTAAACAACTACTACCTTTGAGTAAGAGTAAGACTTTTCTCAAAAACTAAGAACAAGGGTAGTTCACAAAGATCAGTCGGAATATAAACCTGTTTAAAACATCGTGTTAGTCGAACGGTGTAACATAAGTTTTATGGGATTTTATATGTAAAATATGATTTCAGTCTCCCAGGAATAACTCCCCACCTCATATATTTAAAATAGCCTAACCGTGTTAGAATGCTGCAGTATTTTAGTAAATTTATTTTTAAAAAATCTGAACGGCCCGTAAAACCACGTTTTTAAAGTCAAATCTTAAAAAAATCATCTAAACTACTTCAGAAGAACCTCACTTGATGCAATAAATGATAGTCCTCAACATGATTGTATACTTTGTTCTATTCAGAAAAAATCGTCTTTTACTTCAATTTTTTTAGTTTCCGCATCAATACATTTCTTTTAAAACCTTTATTCCTTTAATCCACTTGGAGTATAAAATATAAAACGCTATCATCTTTACACTAGGATTTACGCGGATCGTGGACGCCTGCATGCTTAAACATAAATATAAATATTTAAATTACTATTAAATAAGTAAAAAAGGAGCATAAGTTAATGGCTTTGTAAATGGTTGCGAGTCCCTCTAAAAGGGATCCGTTTATTTTTGAAAGAAGAAAGAAGGAACTCTTGTCTTCGGCTGTGGCTTTAGTTTTGCTTAGATTTCGCTGTCAACGATTTGGACTTATTGACGACGTCGTTGAACAGTTTGCCGAACAGAATCGTAAAGGATCCGTAGACTAGGAAACTGAGCCTCATACTAACTGAATGTCGATAGCATTCAACCCCCGTGCCTGAAACAGAGTAAACAACATCATTTTTATTAAGATTCGTCATCCCTAATGAGTTTTTGCAACAAAAAAAAACGAGAATCCTATCTGAAATATGAAAGATTAGATCCAAATCGAGTTTCGAGATACTTACTGATTAAATATGCAGTGTAGAAGTTGATAAAGAGTCCCATAACCATCTGACACAGTTGGCAGGTTGTGATGACATTGGATATTCCACGAGGGATTTGCACGTCCAATGCCTACATTTTGTTACAATAATTAGAAGTTGTTACTTCAAAATTTAAGGCTGTACGATAAAAGTGCATGTTTAGAATAATAAGAAAAAACGCCTTAGTTTTTATCTTATAAAAACCAGAAAGTAGGTGTGTAGAAATTGTAATTACCTTGAGGGCGAAGTAGGGATACATCAAACTTGAAATTACAAAATGAGACAATGTATTTTATTAAAATAATTATTCAATTTCATGCTTTTTTTGTAACGGAATGGAAATGAAGTTTCCTCATACCTATGGACGCCATAGTTCATGACGACGTAGTATCGGGAGATGGGCTCAATATAAGGAGCCGTTATCCAGCACATTATCAACGTCATTAGATGATGGTACCTGATTTTTCACATCCGGTATTTTAGATTATAGAAACGGTCATTCAATATTTACAATTTAAGCTTTGATTGATGGGTACTTACCATTGAATGAAAACGAGTGGCCTTTTTCTCAAGACGATGAACACAGTGTCTCCTAAAAATAACCAGAGGTACTTGAATATTGTGGTGTCAAAATCGGTAATAAAAAGGTTAATTTCGTATGTTACCTAGTTCCACGTATTTGGAGAGGATAAATAAAAGGGACCAGTAGGCTAAAGGCATGTTTCCTCCATTTCTGAAAGTAATACAAAAGATTTTAAATCCCCAAAATAAACCAGTTGCAACCGAATCTTGTCAAAACCTTCAAGTTTTACAAATAATCTAACTATAATCCCTTGGGAATTCGGAAATAAATAAAAAAAAACAACCCTTAAGTCTCGTAAGTATGTCTGCAATATAAGGCTCCTCTAAATAACTCAATGCAAATCTGTATAAGGTAGCGAACAAAAGGCAGCTTTGTGATTTAACCGTTTTAAAAGCACCCTTTCATGCATATCATTAGTATTTGGTACAATTAGGACACAGCTTTCTCGTTCGTAAAATTGAAGATCGATACTGGATTTCGTGGCAAGTAAGTAGGAAGATAGTGCTATTTGAGGAAATTACAATGAAGTTGTTGAACCAGTTCGTATTCTTTGTCGTACGAGAACAGGGATACTATTGCAGGATTATTGTCATTACATTATATAGGAAGAGAAGTACTCTGTTTCATTGATTTATGGAAATGTATGCTGAAGGAGTAGACAGTCTGGGTCTTTTACAGCGTTACAAGTTACAATGAGAACAGTTGCCAGAATTGTACACTAACAAAAAATTCGAATCCTGTTCTGGGGTCAATTAATTTTATAAATGAAAATATATGAGCTTATCAAAATTATTGTTTGCTGACAACATTTACGACTATGAAAACTTCAAAAACAAGCAGTAGGATGTCAAGGTTATGATTGACTATAATAATATAAACAGTTAAGCAATCAGTACCACCTTTTCTGTAACAATAATAATAATTATAAACTGTAAAATACAGAAAATTCATGCTATTGATTCAGACAGTAATTTGCCTCCAGATTCAACGTATGAATGAACAATCAATCTGCAATTATATTCATTTTTTAACCAATTCGCAATCTCAGATTATCATGCAACAGAATTCTTGAGATTGAGGAACGAAACCCAAAAAAAATTTCTACTCCCTTCAAAGAACATGTGCGTACTTAAAAAAAATTGCCAAAAGTTGCAATACAGGTTTTTTTAAATGATCAAAGTCACTACGGCAATGCTAATGGATTCCCACAACATCTAGATTCAAGAATACAGGTCAACGATGAAATAAGTCATTCGGCTGAATCATGAATGAATGTCAAGAATCGTTTTTTTCCTCATTCTCAAAAGTGCATATATGAATCCGGGTTATGTTCCACGTATAATAGGGTGCTCACGATTAACCACATGAGCATATATGATGCGATCCTTAACCTCGGACAATTATGAGGATAACTGAAATTAGTCCCCCTAAATAAATCCCCACCTGTGCCATAGGGTTTGAAATAGTAAGTATTCTCGGAATAAGTTCCCTTAAGCATTCCCCAAGCCGTTAACGTATGCTAGAATTGAAGTGTAATCATTTACTTCGGAATAAGTTACCTTCTAATACGTACAAACGTAAACATCAAACCGAAAAATTCTAAAAATATTTACGGCCGGCAAAAATATAACCGATTTTTCGCTTTTTTGATGAACTCTGTAGAAAATTCGTGAATCCCTAAACGATAACAACTTTGTAATAGAATATCGATAAGAAATGTGCATTTTTTTCCTCCGCCCTCTTTATATTTAAATGAGCTCCCCGGAATAAATATTGTCCCGAAATCGGATCGTATGGCTTAAATAGTGTTTCTCTTAGGATAACTGCAATACCGAAATGAATCCCTCATACATCATAAAAGATCAAAAAATAGCCCCATGGATTTGCTCTTCTTTCGATTGTCTTCGCGACCCCACCGGATGAACAACCAGGAGCCTTTTACGATCCTTTCGGTGTACATTTCCGAATTCATGACAAAAAATGACTCCAAAAATAGATCCGAAACTTACCTAACACAAATAGACCTGTAGAAGCCCTGGTCATTAAAAACAATGGAGAAGAACTCCGGGGCCGTCCGAACAAACCCAACAATGGAGAAGAGTCCCAGCGCCGCGTTCCACGCGAACAACTGCTTCTTCAAATGGAAGGGTTCCCGCGTCTCCATCCACCGCTTCATCGCAAAAATCGTGAAGACGTAAAAAATGCCGGCGTAAGCGCAAAAGTGCCAATTGAGAAATACATACTGGCACCACTCCTTCCAGTCAAACACTTCGAAGTTGTAGGGATAGAACCGGGGCGGATTGTCCAAGTGAACACTCGTGTAGTCAAAGGCACTAGAACCTTGGGAAAAGTTCAGCATCTGCGTCGAACCCATTACGATTCAAAACCCTTCGGTTTCGGCGATAATAATAAAACAAAAAAAAACACTTGATTGGACCGGAGGATGGAAATCAAGAGATGATCTACGAATCTACGAGACGACTTGACACCACCAACCACTCGACAACGACTCAACGGCAACTGATCCCTCCAACCTTATCCATTCGAAAACAAGTAAGGACCTCCGGAGTCCAGCTCTCTTGCCTGCATGCAAACCAAGTGCTTGTAACGGGACAACCACTTACACTTTATTATTATTATTATTATTCTGATGTTTCTAAACAAGAAAAGTCATACACATTCACACACCTCTCGAGGTCTGGTACTCGAGACTTGGGGCTATTGTACTTTGTACTCTGACTCTACCACCACCA
This sequence comes from Desoria tigrina, assembly GCA_906901685.1. Taxonomy (NCBI): domain Eukaryota; kingdom Metazoa; phylum Arthropoda; class Collembola; order Entomobryomorpha; family Isotomidae; genus Desoria; species Desoria tigrina. Next base: position 2,812,383 of record CAJQTU010000007.1, read on the forward strand.
ATTTGATCAATTTTTTTGCTTCTATATCGTTGGATTATAGTGCAAAAGATGAGACAGGCGAGTTAGATGAAGCAAGTCGAGGGGACGATTACTAAAGCTGGTTCTGTGGTATCACAGTATAGTGGCTCAGGTGAGTGTGGTCACCTCTGGTCACTCACTCCGTAGTAAAGTTGAAAGTCTCCTTTTCTTACATCCCAGAAAGAGTCCTCAATTTTAGCCCAAATTCCTAATTTAAATGTCACGACAAACTCGCCTGACCTTCACTTCGTTTTTCCTCCATTCTCTGGGCCTCAAAAGCCCCTTTGCACCCATTTTAAGACGCTTTCTCTTTTTACAAACCTTATTTTTTAAAGGGTTCTAAGGGTTCCGGGGCTTAAAATCCGGAATTTTAGATTTATTTTGGGATCACTTAAGCTATTAGGATAATATAACCTATTTCTACGGCTTCGTCCTAGTAATAACTATCTACTTTCATTCCCTTAACATGCATCGCAGGAACTTCTAATATACGAAGGGCTAACGCAGAATTTTAATCTCGAGATGGTAAATTAGCAGTTTTTATTTTTCTCTGATACCTCTCTGTGCTAATATTCACGAATATAAGATTTAAACTAGCATCCTATGAAACTAGGGTTCAGTGCATTTAATTAGGTAGAGCTTTACTGTTGGTAAACTTGGGGCTGTTTTAACGATGTTCTGTACCTGTTCTGTTAGTATTATGTCTTATTAGATTTATGGTTTTTGAAGCTTAAATCCAACATATCTTAGCATCGTTACAATCATATGGCTGGGTATTAGATGTTGCTGGTTAACTCCTCGATGTGCATTTAATTGTTAGTGTCTTAAATCTTAATACAACTAGTATATTGTAATTGGTCGGCGTAAATCCTATCAATGCTAAAGTATAGGACATATCTATTGCGGTTTTAAATGACGACACAATAGATACGGATGCCTCTCTATTTGGTATATATGGCATTGATAATGAACTGTGAGTGATCTCTAGATATAAATTAGGATGATTTATATTGAAGTTATAGCGTTGGAAGTGTGTGGGTCACTGCTATTTGGATCACATCTTATCTCAAATGCACCAGCATTCCCTGCCCCAAATGTGCACCCCACATCCATGTAATATAAAATAAAAAACATTAAAAAATGTGTAATTTTTTACCAGGTGAATTTTTTATGTACAATGGTAGTTAGTTGCTTGTGGTTTTAAATAATAATATATGTATGGGATTAAAACAGAATTTAAATCTGTTTATTGCATGAACCATAAATCTCGATTTCAAAGACGTTAAATGGGAGACTATTCATTGAAACACATTGTCGAGGTATAAACCTCCCCGAAATAGAAGCTGATCTTAACAAATATTTTGTTTTATTTAAGAAATTGCGACTCTCTGGGAAATTGAGGATTTTTTTTATAGATTTGTTACTGGAACTTGTGGTCTTGTACTTTATGCGTGTATAAGCCACTCAAAATGAATCCCCCTCCACGAAATAGGAGCCCATGCTGCCAATTGTTTCGTAGGTTTGAAAAAATAAAAGACAATGAGTTTCTACATATCGAGATTGACGATATATGAAACGGTTTTACTGGTTTGTATGCAATAATTAAATCTGTATATTTAAAAATCTTGTTTTAGGTAAGTACTCATCAAGTATTAAAATTTCAAAATGCACGTGATAAACTCGATCTTTTTGATACCACTTAAAATTCATTGCTGCTCTAAAGAAATGCCTTGTTCTTTAGAAAAGCACCTTGCATGTATTAAGAATGTCATTAACGCCTATAAACCTGTCACTAATTTTTTCTCCTCAAAATCTCGATTGTTTACTTTTACGGGTGACGGGGTTGAACAGCTTAAGTTATCGTATATACACTATACAGAAAATTGGAATTCAACATTTTTACGAATTTCAATGGGATTCACCCAACAAAAATGTTACCTTTCATTCAGGTGAGGACCAGGTAGAAATATTACGAGTCATTTTTTCTGGTGATTTATAATTCGTATGGATTATTGAGGACAGAGGGTCAAGGAAAGTGAGATGTGTGGACACATTTGAACTTTATCCGTTTTCGTTTAGGTTTACTTTGTGATCCTCCTTTCTATTTTAATTTTTTTAATGTCAACATTACGCAACCCCTCGCCCCCTTATTATTATCCCAAATTATCGACTGACATGAAAATCATCAATGGGGCTAATCTGTGCCTATTATATCCTATTAGCAGACTTCAAGGCCTTCCCCACCTCACAAAACAAAGTGCTATACCATTAAATTAATGAATTAATTTCCTTCAATAAACATCTACGATTATGCAGGGGCAAAACGAATTCGTTAGAACGCATCATTTTTTTAGGGGAATGTTCATAAAGTTAAAAGTGTTTTTCTTATAGCCTGTAATTAAAAGCACCACTAACACAAACCTCATGGTAATTTATTGCTTACTTTACAGTAGTTCGGCGGTTTTGTAGTCTGTATTTACCCGACAAGGAATCTGAAAATCGTTTAAGGTCAAATAATGACCGATACAATGAACTTTTCAAGGAGGAGACAGAAGATTCATGTTAGCGTAAACGTAGCAGCGAAACGGAAACCGGTCTTAAATAAACGCCCTATGGGGCAAATAAATACAGTGACCTCAACCAGTCGAATAGTATTGGTTTAATATGAAATGACCAACATACATGAGAATCTGAGTAAATTGAGTTCAATGAATTCAGACGTGTTTTGTAAACGCACCTTTAACATATCATGAAACCATTTGCCACTGTCTACAGAATCATTTTATTCACTTTTACGTTGAAGGGGATACCACTTACTCTGAAGAGAATATTCATCGAATTGTTTTTAGTTACCAGTTACGAGATTTATTGGAGCTATTATGATAATCTCGTGAAAACAATGATTTTTATACTATAATATATCCTATCTGTGTTATTCAATTCATTGGTGATATAATAGCAAATTATTGAATCTTCGTAACAAACTTGTCGAAATATAGAAAAAAATCTGTAGAACAACAAGCCAACAAGGACCGGCTACAAATTGTATATTGAAGGGGTAGAATACAAGATCCATGCAGAAAATATGTAAATTATCTCAAGCAGAAAACTAATCTTTCGCAATCCCTTAAATACTACAATAATGAATTTTGATTTGATAGAATTAACCTCATTATCTTGTTCATGATCTTCTAAATCATCATCAACTAGCTTATTTTATTTAAAATGCTAGACGTGGTTCATTGAATTCTTGAATTTGATTGTAAACAATTTTTTGTATAGGTCTAGGTCAGACGAAAACAAAAAACAGAAGTTGTTCGATTTATGGTAATGTGTTATGCAACTTCTTGGTATGAACAGAGTGGGTAAACTGATCATAATAACAAAAAAATTTAACTTTTGCAAAGACGAAATACATTTAAATATTACATTTTTTTATAAACTGATTAAGCCTTTGTAAAATAATTGATCGTGTTCCGATTTCCGATGCGTAATTATAAAGCTTGTATAAATTAATACTGACTATTAATTTTGTCCAAAGAAGGTTCAAAATGTCGTAGGTAATTTTAAGGACTTTAATAATAGGATCATTTGTTCTTTTAATTAAGGACATTATTTCACTCCTTTCTTCCGTTCATACCGATTTCATTGTTTGTTTGATTGGCTTAAGATCAAATCTGACAAAGATTTGCTATCGCAAAATCTTTTCCACACAGATTCCAGAGAACTGGAAATGTTACTAACAAAAACTGACTATTGATTGTAAGATAGCCAGGACTGATTAGAATCTCTAAGATAGAGACTAGAGGAAAAATGGATAAATGAAATTAAAGCGAGGTAATCGCAATCTCTATATAGGTAAACCGATATGCAAACGACTATAAATATATGCAATCTATGCAAAGTACGCTTGCGCCAAAAACTTTTTTGTCGCCAGTCTATAGAAATGCCAGGCTTAATTTTTGCAGAATAATCCGAGGTCCCGAATCCTAGCTAAGTGCAAAGTCAACTTAAAAAAGGTAACCTAACCTACACAGGTTGTTTTTGACATGTTTTTAATTGAAATCATATAAAGCGCTAGCATTCCTCTACTGAATATTTAACATGTTTTATCGAATCCCTTTTAAACTTTAGGAAAGGCATTTTATTGCATATCAAGATGTTATTGCCCTCTTGTAATTAGTTAAAGACGAATTTCATATTTTAGTACCTTTTATTCTTTTTATTTATTACTTCTGGTAATCGTACGTCGAAGTATTGATAAGTGTCAAGTGGCTTTACCGTGTAATAGTTAAGGACATACGCGATCTTCAGAACATAATATTCAACTATATTACGATGACTTTAATTTTTAAGTCTCTAGTTAGAATGGAATAGTTCCAAATTGCGTAAAAGCATTTTTACGATCCATCTTTATAATAGTTGTTACTTCGGTATAGTTATTTTATTGTAATTTCATATTGTAAACGTATTATGTAAACACTCTGTCTGATGTCCGACTGTCTGCAATCATATGCATCCCATTTGTCAAAGGTCACACTAACTTTAAGCATAACTCTATTAAATGTGACGTTGTGGCCGTCTATTTCTAGTGGGGATGACATTGACTGATGTATATGTATTTTTTTAATGGCTGGGGCAACTCGAGATTATCAATCGCTATCTACGATACATTGGTATAGTATATCTTTGAATGGTTTATGTTCTTTGCACAAAACCTAAAAGTCTGGAGAATTTAATTATGTCGGCATTTGTTGTTGTTGATATTTATAGTTCAAGAATTGACATTAAAATGTTGAGGTATGTACAATAAAACTTAAATTCCATAACTCCAATACCAACTACTTCATTCCCTTTACAGTTTAAAAGACAAAGGGCAATTGTTCTTGAGTAAGAACTTTATTGTTTAGTGTAACTGCATTTATATGGACATTCATTGGATTCCAGGGATAATAATGAAAATCCACTAAATTATATTTTCCTTTGATGTATTTGGTCCTATAAATAATACCCGCTCACAAGCTACACGTCAAAGATTCATGTATTGCAAATAAAACTTGTATACTTATTCAGTAAACAAAACTGTTGAACTTCTTTAGCCAAGGACTATGGGGACAATCAGAGCCCCTCTACTTCTTGTCCTCTCAATTGGACCCTTATGGGTCATGACCTTTCATCCAGATTGCAACCATGACAGAGTGCTTTCCAACTTTGCAAGAGTTTGCAAGGCGTATCCCAACATCAAGCGCAGTACCCCTGACCTTAATCAAGTTCAAGGTAGCTCATTTAATTTTTTTTACGAATTCTGTTATCCTTGATCGAATCTTAAGAGGTTTTACCCATTTTTTTTAAATGTCAGCCCGTGTTCAAAGTGGCATGGTTGCGGTTATTGCCCGGAAGAGGTTAAAGTAGAATGAATTTATTCCGGGGGGATATTTAATTGAGTATTTACATTAGTTTAAATGATAAATAATGAAAATTATTTCCAGGGGGCTATTGGGACAGGGGCATAAAGTACGGAGTTGGACGGCCGCCATATCCAGATAATTCCGGCAGAGGGGGCTATTTCACGGAATCCCGTGGTTGGGGCCTTCAGCCAGAGGGTTCACTCGGAGGGGGTATGTACCCACCAGAGCCCCCAATTTGGGGTAAATACCCCGACCCAACGGCAGTTGCAGGAAAAGGTAAAGGTAACGAGGATTATCCGATCGAATGGTTGTTTAATCCATTGGATTATGAGGGTGAAACCCAGTTGCCCCTCGAGAGATGGCGAAGGGAGAAGCGCATTCGGGAAGAACTTAGACGGTTCCTTAAGGACAAATGCTGTAACACGGGATGCTCCTTTCCTGACGACTACATCGAACTAGATAGGCGACTAAGAATATTTTGTTGATTTCATTTAATCTTATCCCTGAATTTGTAATTATTGTAATGACACATTGTCAGAATAGAAATATCCTTGGATTAAAAAACTTGTGAAGCCATTCATTAATTTAAAAATATGCTTGTTGTGTGGAATCATTCATTTGTCACTGTTCTGTTGCCAGAGCTTGTCGCGTGATAATTATTTTTTTTCGTCTGAAATGATTCTGATCACATCGAAATTATTAAAAAGGATAGAATATGAAGTAACTCCAACATTAAACGACATTATCATGAACTTTACAAATTTCGTTAAAAAGTTAAATCGGATTTGAGATGCCAAGAGAGAAAGGATTGCAGAAGTACAATATTCTTTGGAATCACTGCAGTCCAATAATACATAGTATATATATACATATGCACATTTTAAGCCAAAATGTGTTAACATTTCCATTGTGATTGTATAAAAAAGGTGATGGTGATAAAGATTGGTTAAATATCTTAAACTGGTGCTTAAAGTCCTCAAGCGTGAAAAATATGCTCCGAGTATTCACAGATTTTTATCAATCTTATTTAAGTTCTCTCGCATTGGGTTCAAAAATTCCACATTCTTTTGGTTCAGTTCATCTGGAAAGATTTCCTTTAAAGCTAAATCTTTAACTTTTACCTGCATTGGAAAATGGAATCAAATGGAAGTCAGGCCGGGTTAAAGCTGTGTAATAGACCAATATAGATCTAAAAATTCGATACAAAAATCAAAGATAAAGAAGCATAATGTGCCACATCTTTCTATCCAGACTTTATCTATCGTTACTCGAGTTCAAAAGACTTAAAGGGTTCAAATCTTCGATAATTTTTTTAGAATCTATGAGAATGTTCTAATGTTACAATACCGATACCATACAAACGGTAGGGACTTATTTCATGGGACATTTTCTGTATTTATATAACCAGTCGAGCATCTACCAAACTCCACTGTGTGAGCTGTTTCAGTTTTTTTTTCTAGGAAGAAATACCTTTCACTTTCCAAGACCTATAATCATGAAATAAATATTTTTTCTTGAATTCTTTCATATGCTCTAATTTTATTTTATCATGGTGGGGTTATATTTCGAGTACAATCTAATCCGAGGAGAAAACGGACTACACATGTTTTTCTAAAGTAGGTGTGGTTATGATTGGTCGTGGTGGTGGTGGTCCAAACTCCAGGGAATCCAATGCTTGAAACATATGGAGTTAAATAGTGGGACTGACGTGACGTTTTTACGAATCCCTTCGTCCATGTCCAAAGTCGGAGTCCCAGAGATGGAAAACGGTAGCTCTCCATAGTATCATTACTCAAACAAATCTCAACGATTTCTCATCCTAACTTTCCTTAAATTTTCCCGACTAGAGAAATATTATATGAAATGCCACTTGTTCTAAGAATAGACTCTGCTAAAACGTCGTTTTGTTCGTATACTGTAATGCTACAATTTTAATAATATATAAAATACGGCGTCTTTCAACATATTTTTGAATTTCAAAGCAAAGGGCAAACACCCCGTGGGTAATCCTATTCAGGGAAAGGCACTCTACCGTCTTAAAGTCCGGGTGTATTTCATTTTCTAAAACTTAATGGGACTTGATATCGGATTTGGGTCAGACCAGGTCCCATTCAAAAATCAATTGTTGAAACGGCAGGTGGTAGTCCAATTTAAGCTTCTGTCTCGACATTTACGGATTTGATTCGAAAATTTGTTGTCAGCAGGATGCATCTATTTCCCATCTATCTGATTGATGAAGGGTTCTTCACAAAATACAAGGAGTAGTGTACCTATTCGACTAGGATATTCTGAAACTAGTGAGTATATTTTATCCATTTTGATTTGATTTTTATAAATACACATTTTTTAGTTCTTTTGGGTGGATGTATTTTTAATGAGGAATGTGACATTCTCTTGATCATCTTCCGGTAACGTCTAAGAATTGAGATTTCTCGAAGAATTCCAATTAAGCTTTCTTAGACTATAAAGAATATTAAGCCATTTAATACAGTAGTCTATCAAGACTAATATATAAACTCGATCAAAGAAATTTTTACAGAATTTGATCATAATTTGCTTCCCTGATATGTAATAAGGTTAATACATCTGTGAATTTTTGAACAGGATCCTCATGTCAAAAACGGTCCTGCCTCGCGTTCACATTCCATCATTCCATTCAAGCCCTTAAATTTAAAGACGTGTAACAGAACCCGTTCATTGACGAGCATCAAACCCGATTGCCTCGAAGCGATAGAGCCATTTGAATTTATGAATTATGAATCGAGCCCACCATGTTGTATTAAACCCAATGCTCCCACCAAAATACCGAATAATATTACAAGCAGGACCTGCAAGCTGCTACCCTTCTATATTAAAGGGTTATTATGATTTTATTTCCGGTGTCTTCTGGCCCACCTACATTTGATTTGCTATTATATTTCCGAAGCATTCTGCATAAACAACCTCCTGAAATATTTTGGACGTAGCCGATCGTTAGAAATTCCACGCTCTCTCCATCTTTATTTGTTCTGGAGACGAGTTTGTTGGCCAACAATATGTGTTTAGTTTTATTGGCAAGATTCATCAAAGATAAAGGACATCTGTCACTTCTTCAGTTTATGACTTCCTTTGAGCTCCTGTTTTCACTATCCCGGCCTTCTCTGTCAATAAAATCACATTGTAAATTGCAATATCGTAAACCTTCATGAAGTAATGTCACTTGGGAAGTTGCAGTACGAAGGAATAATGTGTAGGTGGAATAGGGCCGTTCATATTTTACGATGATTTTCTTGTGATTTTAGTATAAAGTGCTGTTAATCGAGCTATTTTTTAAGTTTAAGATTTGCATATTTTAGTTTTTTTGTGGTAACAAAGAGATTTGGGACTTGGAGAAGTGCTGAAAATAATAATAATATTTTTGCGAATATATTTCCCAAAATTCCATGGCTGTTATCCGTATTCTTGTGGAGTTGTTGAGTCTGAAACTGGGCTGAAGAAATAGTAAGTAGGTCTTTGTGTTCTTCTCCAGGTTTGGAGAAATTCCATGGAATTCTAAAGCCGACTTTGTACAAGTTTACAGATCATTACTGAACTTCAAAAGATGGAAACTTTGATCGTTTTTCAAAACGGAAATGGGTCATTCCCTCATTACTCATTCCGTGTAATTACAGGGAGGCCTATTTATTATTTTATTGTCCTTATAAGGAGGGTAGATTTCATTTGGATATTTATAGGAGCATACATAAGACATGGGTTTGGCTTGAAGCTGGATAAGATGACAGTAGGGGGAAATCGTTAATTAAATTATTTGTTAGCCGTCATAAAAAGTTTGTAAAATTTCTGTTGAGGCGTTTAGTTGAGAGTAGCATTTTTTGCAAGACGGCATTCTAGTATATCATTTTAGTAAGCCATTTTTATATTAAAGTGTTCTCAATAAACCTGTTTTTTTTTACGAAAGTGTTAATTGTGAAATTCGGATGCTATTATGGTTTTCAATATTATTGTATTTTGTCAAAATTAGGTTTATTGGTCAGAACTAGTCAAATAACGATAATTGACTAATTTTGGCGAATCTTGATGTTTGACGTATCACATAAAAACATGGTCTATGTCATACTTTTTCAGATGTATTTATTTAAAGAAATCGCGTAATCTTACAAAAGTGCATGAAAAGCCTGATTTATTTTTCGAAAATCATCGGGGTAAACTACAGAAACAGTACAATATTTTGAAATAATTCTGAAGTAAATCAATTGTTCCATTTCAAACTTGAGCTTCTGCATGCAGATCCGACAGCTCACTAATGATGTCGTTCAAGAACTCCTTAGCTTCTACATCTGAAGACATAATCCCATGATCAATCACTATATTCATCTTCCAATACCCATTGTAGCTGGTTGAAATGAACATCAAACCTAGTAATGAATGTCATTGAGGGTAATTCTAAGCACATTTTAAAATTAAGACTGAATTTCGACGTGTAATGATAAACAAACCATCAACTAACCACAATTGCCATCAGGAAATCCACACACCCAGTATGTATCGATGATTTTGAAATTAGGCGTTGAAACTATTTGTGTTGGTCCTGTAAAAAAGTTAGGAACAAACAAGTTTTATAATTGTCGTCAGATTTTGTGGAAAATCTACAGGTTACTGCGAATCGGTAAACAATTATTTTCTGACAGTTAATATACCTTTATTCTTTAAATGCACAATTACTTTTATTTAGTATTTATTTATTTATTTATAAAATATAAAATCTAGTATAAAATCTGGTCTCAAAAAACGCTTTCAAAATAAAAGGCGATAGTAGAATGGCGTGTGATTTGTTAGATGAAAAAAATACAAACTCAATAACCTGGAAAGTCCGACATCAGTGCCGTTGCATGCATTGATTTCGACATCGGCGTCACCATCCAGTGAAAAAGAGATCCTATTAACGGTTGCATTTTAAATGCAGTTATAGCTGCTGTAGAATTTTTTAATCCTGCCATATTCTCTTTGATGTACTGCAACCGTTTCTCTTTATCTGCTATTCCGACGGGAAAATTTACACCCATTGCGGACCTAATCGTTAGTTTTAAAATCAAATACACAAATAGCTGTTGATAATTCTTTTAAAATGTACAGACGGACCAACCACAAGTTATTCGCATAATGTATCTGTGATACTGTGATACATAAAAATTGAACACCCCGAAGGGCTCAAGTACACGGTGATTACTTACAGAATGTCTATATACCTTACCAATAATTGCCAATTTTATCTGGATGCCCCGGAAATGGGAATGGAACCAAAGTAGTGACAGTTTCAGGGATGGCAATGTTTCGTTTCAGCATGAGATTCCTCATAGCCGAAGTACAGGCTGCAAACACGACTGTTTTTAATTGCACTCCATATCGGTTCTTAACTGCTTTGAGATGGTCCAAAGGAATTAGACCAGACTCAATGAGACGACAGTTAGTGCTTCCATGCAGCTTATCCATTGGAAGATGGAGACCATTACAGCCCGGTTTTGACAAAACACGTGACATTAAGTCGAATGGGGCTTTAAAAGTTGCGTAAAAATCCATAAAAATCCGGGTCATCGGATTTTGCTTAGGAAACTCCGGAACTCGCATGGAACTCTTTGATTGTCCGTAAACGTCGAGGAGCAACATTTTCAAAATGCCGTAGCCATCTTGCAAACTATGATGACATCGGAAAAGGATAGCAGTATAGTTTTTCCCATCTTCGGCAACCTTCGGCCGGAAATTTTTAACAATCGAAAGGTCCCATGGACTTTGATTAAATTGATAGGGAGAATTAATTAGTCGTTTCTCCATTTGCTTAAGTTGAGAAGTTCCGGCTTCAGGATATGATACTGTTGTGTTTTCAACTAACAAACCTCTGTCATTCAGCTTAACATGCTTGATGTGATTTTTAAGGTTAAATTTTTCGTCCTGAGTCCAGAAAAGAAATCCCATCCACTTTGTAAGGCGCTCGGATAATTGTCGATACTTTAATTTTCCATTGTCTCGTTTGATCGTTAGCATCCGCTGAAATTTTGAATGTATATATTCGTCTATATTTTCTCCTTCAACAATCGATGTCACAACCAATGTTGAGCATGTGGTACGGTACACATCTTGAATTCCCAACCATGTGCTTCGGGATTCCAACATTTCAGATAAATCCGGCCGTAGGAATTTTGCAAGGAACTTTATTCCAAACCGGAAACAATAGATTGGAGTGCACAAAAGGAGTATGAGAGGAGTGAAAAAAGTCACTAAAATTAAAGATATGAGTGCGAACAGGAATTGTCGGGACGAGTTTAAAATTTTGTCGGTCAAAAACTTTAATGTGCCCATTTTCACGGCTAATTAAACGTTGTATTATGATTTTAATGTAACGATTTCTTAGCTTGTTTCACCTTATGTCCGAATTACAACTTACCCATTCGACAGCATGTCTGTCAGTAGTCAAAAAGTAGAATATCGTTGAAGAATTTAATTGAGAAAAATACATAAATACATAGTGATAAATTAATATGATCTGACAAATCACACTAATTAATAATTCCTGTATGTATGCTCAAAAACTGAAGATAAATATTCCAAGCCATAACCTTCTCACGTTCTACCACCCAATTTACCTTCACTCAAGGATGGTCGTTGTAACTATTATTAGTTTTTCTATAATCGCAGATAGCTTTTTCAGACGCCCCAGGAACTATGGGATTTAGTGTTTTTGTCTGATTAGATATGAATTTGTTAAAATAAGCTTTAAATGCACAACACGTCAGTTGCAATAACTGCAGTTTTATTACACTTGGTTCAATTGTTTAGGAGACTATTGCATTGGCATTATGCATAAGATAACAAACAAGGAAAAGAGCTTCTTAGAAGAATCTCACTGTTCGATGAATTTTGCACGTGCAGTTGCATTATCTCCTTAAAATCTAACTGATCGTTTTAACTGCTATTTACAACCTCATAATACAGCAATACCGTTTTTTCTTATCCATTAGCCCGATTGTTTTAGACTACTATTAAAAAGATTAATTATAATTTAAAACTTATATACTTGATAGAACATAACTAAAATCCGTCTGCCAAGTACCACCCACACAATTCGCAAAAAATTGTTTGACTGAAGAATGATACATTTTAAAATCTCTCTGGAATTTATTTAATAATAGATACACATACAAGGCTTGTATTCCAAGCGGTAAACCGACCACCGTTCCTACGACATCTGTTCCTACGACATCCGTTCCTGGACATTCGTTCCTACGACATTCGTTCCTCGGCGACATTCGTTCCTACGACATCCGTTCCTCAACGACATTCGTTCCTAAGACATTCGTTCCTAAGACAGTTGTTCCTTACGACAAATGTTCCTAAGACATTCGTTCCCAACGACAAATGTTCCTAAGACATTCGTTCCCAACGACAAATGTTCCTAACTCAAATTCAATGATTATTACGACATTGTATCGACATTAAATCTCTACAGTGTAACGATAATTTATTTGATATCACAGTTTCGTCATAAATATAAACAATAATATTATGGAATTCAAGGGAATATACCACAGAATTGTATAGTATAATAGAATGGACAAAGCAAAAAAAATATTGGAAGCCACCTTCCGAAACTCTAGTATTATAATAATATTGATAATATATATACATAATGTATCATGTTTCATAGAGATTGAAGAGACTTTAGTGAGCAGCAAATAGATGAAAAAACATTAAGAGTTGAGAGGACGAGAATAATTCATATCCATTTTAAAGTGGTATTCACAATTTAAAAAAACCTTTAATTACTATGTGTGTCTTTGAAAAAAAATTGTCAGAAAATATTGCAAGTGAACTTCCCCAAAATCCGAATGTGAAAAAATGTGAAGTTTTTTGGATGAGCAGGGAATATATTTAGAGCTGAGGCAAAGAACGAAAAATGTATCGGCAGTTAAATTAAAAACCTTGGTCCGAGGTCTTAGACACGTTTTTTTTATTGTTAGGAACAATTCTCGTTAGGAACGATAGTCGTAGGAACAACCGTCGGCTAGTAACAACCGTCCGAGGAACATTTGTCGGGTAGGAACGAATGTCGTTAGGAACAACTGTCTTAGGAACGAATGTCGTAGGAACGAATGTCATTGAGGAACGAATGTCGTTGAGGAACGGATGTCGTAGGAACGAATGTCGGGGAACGAATGTCGTAGGAACCAATGTCGTAGGAACGCCTGTCAACAAGCTGGTGAAAAAACTATTTCTTCCTGGGCATGAGGTATCTTGAAAAAATTACCGATTTGCAACGCGATTTTAACATGATTTTCAAGTCGAATGTCAAATTTATAAACCAACGTAGTTGGAACAAAATTGTCTATTGTCACATTCCTAACTGTTTTCTTCATTTGGTACAGCAAATACTTGGTGACCTTCCCAACGGGTCAAATTTCTTATATGTGTGAAGTGTAAGAAATCAATATATCTTTAGAAAATCTCAGATTTAATCGAACTGACAATTGTTGTTGTTGTTAATAGCAGAACCCTAGAAGGTTGAAAATGGTCTTGCATGTACTGTACAGATGAAATTGAATAACAAGAGTATAGAATATACAGAAATAAATGTAATCCATGGAGCAGTATCGATCATCATCAGGGAGTCTGAAGCTATGAAAACGCAAAACAATCCGAATCTCTAAAACGATCAACATAACTTTCTCCTTCAAGCAGGATTCAGGATTGGGAACCAAATCTCAAACTCTGGATTTATTCCACTTATACTTTGTTTCAATATTCCCAGAAACTGGGATCAAATAGCTATTGAATGTCCCGAACTCCGGAACGAATTTGATTTATGAAGATAACATATCAAACGGGAAATATAATATAACCCCGTCCCAGCCGAGAAGGGACTTGAAACGTCTTTCGGGATTACTCTTGTAGGAATAGGATTGTAAATCCGTATGAAGGTTTCCGAAATTGAATGAGCAGGGAATGAACTATTTTGGTTTGAGATGATGAAAGTCTAACAATAGACCCTTGCTGAGTGATCGACTACCATTCCCGTGCCAGGGGAAAACTAATCGTTTTTTTAATTTAAAAGACGCTGGGATTCTTCATTTTTCTTCATATATCAGAGCGTACTCCGCATTTAATCTTTTAGATTCCGATACTTGAGCTTTTCAAAGCTATTTTGAAGCAAATAATTTCACGAATTTTTGCGTTATTGCGAAAACTAAAGGATTGGACAGTGTGGGTTCGGTTACCGTATGATTGTTGCAGAAAAAAATCATCTTGTATCTGGTTAACGATTGGGTTGGATCGAGACTATTTAATGGGGTTTGAATTATATTCTTCCTATTTTTTGAGTTTGAGATCAACGATGGAACGCAGCAAATACTTCTCATTATTTTATAGACGTCAAAGGTATCCTTACTCGATAAATTCCGGTATAAGTCCCCACGGGGATTATTATTAAAGTGGGAGGATATAGGTTCTTAAATACAATACAACCTATGTAAACAGAGTATATAAATCTCGATTTTTGAGGAAAATTAACAAATCACAAGAGATTGTAATGTTTATAATCAAATCAAAGTAAGCAAACAAAAACTTAATTTCTCTTTCTGTGTCCTGACCTCCCGTGACAGTGGAGAGTCTCTATAGGTTGTCTGATTATTCTCATACTAAAGTTAGGGAAATTATGTTGAAAGTAAAGAAGACTTGTCCTAAATCTTTACATTCTAGATGTAGTAAGAAGAATTAATAAAATAATTGAGATATTAATTAAAATGTGAGGACGGCTGGATTCTGTTCTTCATTAATCAGTCTGTTCTTTCATGGGAAGAGTAAATATTTTAGCAGGTCCGTCTGGTTTTAAGTTTTGATAGCTATATTCTGAGTCGGAGCTAAACTTCTAATTTTGCTAAATTAACTCCATCCGGAACTAACATCGTTTCGAATTAAAATATACAAAATGGTATTCAGCTGTCCTCGCGTCTCATCGCCTATTATGTCTCAAAATCTCGCTGAGCGGATTGTTCTCCTTAGCGTTATAACTCAATACGACTCCATGACCTTACAAACCCTATGCGATTTATGGAATATTCAGATCGAAATCAGATTGAGGTGATTACCAGGTCGGGACATATAACCGATCGATGTAGGATGAGAGACACTATGGGATGTTCTATAATGTCTTTGTTCTTGCGTCCTTTCGAGAACTAAAATTTACGATTGAATTTATAGGCTTGGTTTTAGGCTTTTGCTTATAACTTTGAATGGGATGTGAAAGATTGTTCCTCATGAACTCCCAACTTTCTCGGAATCACACAACACGATGTACGTAATAATGTTTAAAATTCTTCTCTTGAATATGACATTTCTAAAGAAACAAATACGGCAATCCTTTCAGGCAATGACATGTTCGTCTTTTCAATACTCAATTAATTTTTTACTCATTAGGAAGAGAACGACTAGCCGCCTAAAGGCTTTATTTATTGCAAAAACACATTAAAAACTTACCCAATTAACGGTTTTAACGTATTAGGTAGAGAAACTAAAGTAGGAAGTGTAAATTGAAAACATATTACCCTACTTGATGACCCTAAAAAATTAGAACCAGGGTTCAAAAAGCTCCGAAATTTTCGTAGAAAAACCTCCATCCATCTCCGATGACTCCAATATGTGACGTTCATTGCTGTAAGTTGGTGAGACTTTTCGGTTTTTTTTTGTAGATTGGGATTGGAAACATTGTGGATATACCGCTTGACACAGATTGCAGGTTTGAATGCGAATTCTTGAAATTTTAATTAGTTTAAAAAAGCATATTTGATAAAATTGAAAAACATTAGGAAAAAACAAAAATACTGGAGCTGTCCTAAAATCCCGGCTCCGGAACCCTGAAAACAGCCTCTCCAAAATAATGAGGCTAATTTCACAGCTTTAAAATACAGCATTTATCATTAATTAGCAACGACAATCGATAATGGTTATTAAAACATAAGAATCATGAACAACGACAGCTCCGACTTCGAAATGTTTTCGTATTAATAGAAATTTTGAAATTTATTTTAAGACTCCCTTTCACTCCAATACAATTGTCTTATTGATTATACAACAAATAACACAGAAACATGATGAAGGTTTTAGACACCAATTGCGTATTCCTTTCTACAAGGATCCATCTGAGAGTATCAATTTCACAGTAGAGCTATATAATTAAGTTATACCTAAAAGTACATAATCGTCGAGGTGTAATATAGTCTTTCTGTAGCCCAACCCGAATACATACAACAGAGATATTATTAATATTAAGTTTAATAGTTCTATATCTAATTACGGGATATTATTTCCATGTACTTCTTCAATGATTTAGTATTTATTCGTATGTAGTGGAATAATTCCTCGAATTAAAGGGCCTAGGACAAAATGGAATAACAAATTAAATTTCTTTGATCTTCTCGATGAAATCATCAACTGTAGATTCCATTTAAAAGAATCAGTCACATTTTAAGTCATGACACGGTTCTAAAGGTTGAGGAACTATTTTTAAAACTCAAGTGTATGAAAAATAGTTCTATTTTGTAAGTCGGGATCCTTTGATTTTGATTCTTTTATTTCTTTTGATTGCTTTTTGATTTAAATGAGATTTGGTTGTAAAATCGTAGTTTTGAAAATCTAAAGGATCTATGGCATTTTTAATGTTTTGAATAAAACTCCGAGACATGTTAGTTACGACGTAAATGTATTCGTCTTTAAATTGTAAATGGGAAATTCCGCCTTATTGTCTTCCCAAAAGTTGGAAACTATTAGAAATCGGATTGCTCAGTACTGACCGCATTTCGAAGTGGACATATACATTTGAGAGATACCTTACAACCTATACCGTACACTACATTATGTATAGAGCATAATAGTGGACACTTGTCACTTGGACACAGGATGCACATTCGGGGCAGTGGTTTTTTTAAATTGTCATAAAGTTGGGGCAAGGGGAGATGGAATCTCGGGTCGCCCATAAACGGATCGCATTTTGTGATTTTTTTCTGTTTATTCTGGATTTTCTAGTGGTCGAGACTTGAGATTTAAGATTTGTCTGCCGTTGTGTCCCCTGTTTCTGTTTCTCCTGACGAGATTCCGTGAAATGGACCTGGAATTGACAATTGACCACAGAATAGGAGAGTTGAGTCACTTTCCAATTTATAAATCTGTCTCGAATGTATTGACTCAGGCGATCCTGGGCTCTTCATCTTCGGAAGATCATCATCTTCAAATCTCCAATCAAACACACGTAGACACACACACAGTCCCACACACGTCCTCCACTACTTTCTCTATATTGTACACTATGGACGAATCTCATTTCCCCTACCTTAGTTCTTATATTTTTTTTACACGGTTTATATAGCTTTTTATAGCCTTTTATAGTAAAGTTAGTTACGTAGTCAGTAGTACATAGTACATGGCATATCCATTCATATATTATTTGTATAGGTTGTGTGTGTAGTTTTATATATCAATATAAATAGATATCTTTAGAGAATATTATATTAAAGCTGTCCTAGATATATTTATTTGTAACCTAACCTCAATTACTTGTATACTGTATTTATGACCTAAGAGTTATTGAAGATTTGGAACTTCTGCTTCGGCTGGGTTAAGCTAGTTGTAAGTTCGTCGACGAGGGAGATGTAGAAAAAAGATTAGGTTCCCAGGATGAGGACAGACATACTTAGGAGGAACACGGAGATCGGATATTCCAATTTCGGTTGACCTCCGTGCTGCCTGGCCGCTGGAAGCTCTCCTACGATTGGGGGAAGAAGAAAACAATTTCTTATTTATTGGCCGTATTAATTCTTAATTTACAAGCTTGGATGAGTCTATTTCGAAATTTTCTTTGGGAAAAACAACCCCGAGTTACGGTTGTTCTATCTAGTTAACGCAAAACCCGGATATTATCCGGGGGAGTTATTTTGTGGTCCTTCGGAAAGAGCGTATTCTTTGGGAGACTAGAGGTCTTTAATCATGATTAAACCCTAATTTTGACTCGTACTCGTTTTGATCAACATAAAATTGGACTTTAGCGCAAGACCGCCATAGTATTAATAGTTATGTTTTTTACGGTATGTTTTAGAATTAGAATGGTCGAGTTCTGAACCTTGAATAACCGAATCTCAAGAAATTGCCAAAAATAGGTTGCATTTGTGACAGATTGCATGGAGATTGGGTTGTGATTTACAGGTTCTTACAAACCGCCTACAATACACCATGCAGTAGTTACATTACTATTTCAATATAAACTCGATTCTGCAAATTATTGGGACTTTTCGTCACTTATAGAATTCAAAATAAAGAGAGGGTGATTTAGGATGCTGAATTAAATGGTAAAGTGACATTCTATAAGAAATTAAATCGGATGAGAGTTTTGTAGAAAAAATACCAGGGATCGGTTTACCCGGACTTAATCGTTAAAAAATTTAACTAATGGGATGCCTATAACTATGCAGTATTCTAATTCCAGGATTAAAATGACAGAAAATGCTTCAAATCTAGATGATTTTATTATTGGTGATTTATAGTGTGAATAATATGTCTTGAAGAAGCCCCAAATTTTCAAAAAATAAAAGAAAAACCCTGATGTTTTTTGTCCTACAGCCATCCCCGCTGGTGGAAAAAACTCGGCAACTCGGCAACAACGTTGCCGGGAAATTTTTCAGAAAATCGGGAAATCAGAAAAATTAGGACCCTTTTTTAGAAAATTTCCCGTTTTCTACCGAAATTTTCAAATTTTCCCATTTTTAGCCCGACTCCGAGGGCTTATAGAATCGAGGCAGTGTCCTGTCTGTGGAAAAGCACGATAACTATCGAACAGAGTGACATAACGTCACCAAATTTGGTACAAACCGTTTTTTTGTAAAATTAGGAGTTAAGTTCGAAGATGGGCAAAATCGGTCCATTGGTTGACCCGTACGGGTCATTTTGTGGAAGTATGGATTTGTATGTATTTTAAACCTAGACAAAAACCGGTAGAAAAATAATGGCATATGTTTCTATAGAAAATATATCCATATCATTTAAAATTTAAAGTGCCCCAAATAGTCGGGCTAAATAGAGTCAAGGCACGTAAAGTTGAATCTCCAAGGAGAAATTTCTAATAGCGATAAATTTCTAATTTCTTTACGATTTTTCATTTGAGTTGCCTTGAAATAGAGTTGTACCGATAAGTTTTTCCGCTTAAATACGGTAAAAATTGGGTTTTTGAAATCGGGAAATTTTTTCAGATTACCAGGAAGAAAAATTTTTTTCCACCAGCGGCCATCCCCAAATACCCATCTTTAAAACCCTAAGAAAGATGAATACGTTGGAATTTATTTGGAATAGCGGATGTGTGTGCTGGACCCATCCATTTATATCTTAAATTGCCTGGATTCCCTTTCGACTAGTTGCTCCAGCATCTCGAATTGACTTCTTCCAATTTCACAAACTGACAAGACTCATTCATTCTCCTTATAAAGAATATAATAGAAATAGGGAACAAGATAACATCTCGGACTCCTAGGACTGCGTTGAGCTTAATCTACTAAAATGCATTCCGATCCTTGTCGAAATAATGTCCTTTCTTATTGCACCTGTCGGTATGTCTGACGTACCATATAATTTTCTGATCAAGTTTGTCCGTATTGGGCACAATCAAATGCATTTTTGGAGAAAGACAGGAATATTTGCAGGCCAAAAGTGTAGGACTGCTGGATATTAAAAGACGGTAAACTGTGGCCAGGGCCCTATGAATTTCAGATGGTTAAAACTAATCCTGTCGGTTCTGCCAAGTTTAACTTATATATTTTCGAATTAACTATGAATTATCGGGAAAATGACATAACCTACCACTTGGCCTCGGTTTTTATGCAGTAGTATAGTTACAATTTAACATTGTTGTTGTATAAATTTAAAAGATTGTCTTACCATTGAGGACATGAACGGCGATTTCTTGAGTGATTGCTGAAATTAAAATGTTTAGATTAGTTGTTTAAAATCAATGATATCCTCGCACGTACGTGCATATGTTTAAAAATAGTTTTCCATTTGGAGTTACTCTAATGAGCCGTTGTTATGATCAATTATGAAAAAATAACGCACGTATGCGTTTGAACTTAAAAAAACTCTCAGGTGAAAGTCATGTCACGAAATAAGTCTTTGGAATATCGGAATCATTATCGCTCGGACATATTGAGACAGAAAAACAGTTAAACACCTGTTATTTGGCATTTATTAAACGCATACGACAAATTGTTTTCTTACCGTTTGAAGGAGCACAGGCATACTTCCCCGTATCCGACGATCTGGCCTTCTGAATCAAAAGATAACTGACCGTCACATCTCCCTTTTCCGTAATGACACTAACACCTCCGCGGGGACTGTCGTAGTTGATCTCCTAAATCCAAATATCATCACATCTCCAATCAGTTACGAGTCCCTCACAAAGAACCCCGATATCGGGACAAAGAAATGTGGCAGAAAGAAACGATCGCACAAACCTGATTGTTATGGGTCCATAGGATATTGGCAGGGGGTTCCGGACTATGTTCCACTACACAAGTCAGATTGATCGTACTTCCTCGGTTGATGTACATTTCCGGAGCACCCATAATCGTCGTGTTGGGCTCTGAAACAAATTCAAACCAAATTCGATGTCAAATATAGTTCAAGTACCCAAAGGCAAGGAAAAAATCCGGCTCAAATTTGATGTAAATTTGGAAAAGTCTGTGAAAGTGTAGTAGTGGGTGAGTGGTGGAATGTTGAGACTTGTCAAGTCCTGTCATTCCGTATTCCGTATGTGACATTTGATGTCCCTGCCTGTGTTGATTTCCCCGACAGCCTCTCCTCGCCCTACTTTCCCTCTCTTTCAGAGACAGACATGAATGCATTATTATTATTATTGTTATTATTATTATTATTCCCGGATCCTACAGAGCAAAGTCCTGAAACTCGGAGCCTCTACCTCTCTCCTCCACGGAGAACGAGACAAGTTGCCCGAATTCAAAATCAGCCCATGAATATTTACAAAGGGACATGTCCCGGGATTTTTCTGCACGGCCGGGCATCCTGGGGGACTCCTGGGCCCTCGGAACACATCTCCAGGACCCATATTACCCGAACAGCCCTGATTTCTCTGATGTAGTTCCCTGATAATTCCACGTGAATAAATAAGCAGTGGGTGACATATGGCTCCCTTGGGAATCACCGTTACCCCCACTGACTTTCTCCCATTCCGAGCAGAAACAAAACAAATAGGAGAAAGGACAGGAACAAATTTAAAATAGCAGGGAAAGTTGTTGTTGTAGCGGAGAGTCCCGTGGGTGGATGGACCGGAGAGAGACTGATATCATCAGGGCCAATGTCATCTGTCATCGGCTGGAAATATGGCCGGAATGGTTGTCACATATTGAAATACATAGATCAGGGGAGAGTAATTTGTACGGCTCGTATTATATATTATATTTTCCGGGATTCAGGACACGGTTTTTTCATCCGCTTTCCCCTCCGTGGGATTTAATTTTGTATTTTTGGTGTGGACTGGAATGTGGACAGATGACAAATCTCCGGGGATCAGATGCCACGGATTCCCTTGGTCAATTCCATGAATTCATTTAAATGGGCGGAGATGGGCCAGGGTGGCCGAAAGCCAGAGAGAAACGGACCAACAACCAAAAACTACCTTATGTCCTCTAGTCCGATATCCACTTCTATCAAGTACTCCACATTATATTCAATATAGGCAACTTTGGATCATCTACAGCTACAGCTTCGGCATTTCCCAGCAGATCTGTATGAAATTCAAGCTCCATAACAGACCGGATCAGAGGGAAGAGAAGTAGGCTCTTTTTGGCAATAAAAGTGAAGGAGAGGATATTGCAGATTTTTTGTCCTCTAAAATATCTCACGTTCTCAGGCCGGAGAAACTTTCCTCGAAACTTTTCGCAGAAATATATACCTGGGAATATCCTCCTGTTTTTAAAGACATGTAGGCCCTGGATGGACTCAGAAGAAGAAGCAGAATTTGGAATATCCCCTCAACCCGTCCTTCACATCCTATATTGCATAATATGTCACATTCAGTGACTCGAGGAGTGCCACTTTGTCGACTTTCCAACACATGGAAATTCTATTCAAATCCCCCCTCCCCCACAAAATGGCATCCAGTCAAAATACATACATATCCGGTGGAGAAGGCCTAACTTTCCCTATGCACTATTAAATCCCACAGAAACGGCCCTTGTGGCGACTGCGGTTTTTTTTCAGGGGGGGGGGGGGGGAATTCAATTAGTTTTGATTATAGGAGAGACGCAGAGGTGTAAATAGGATTACATCTTATCATTTCTTGGGGAGAGATGCAAAGAAGGGAAACGTAATTTCCCCCCGTAGAGACAAACTTTTTGGTTAGAATTTAATCTTTAAGAATTAGCAACTTTTTCTTCTCGGTTGAAGAAGAGAGAGAGAGAGTCACATTTTTGGTCCCTCTCCACTTGTTTCAATTGTTATCGTAGATACATATAAATGGAATATCATCATCATCAACTACAAGGAATACTTGGGCTTTGTCTTGGTTTTCCTTAATAGGTAGAGACGTGTATAGTTATGTATAGAGGTGAGTTTGAAAGCGGTGGTGGTGGTGGTGGTGGTGGGAGAAAGTAAAGTGACCCCGGGACATTCTTCGTTTTAAGTAACTCTTGAAAAGTTGAGCTAATTCAAGGAGAAAGTTTTATTGCAGAAATCTTCATTAGAGAACAAATGGGCCTTGTTGCACTTTACCCTCAAACGCTTCATTCCCGCAGCTTTCCCCTCCCAACTTTCTTTTTTTGCTTTCTCTCCCTAATTGCAAAACCAAATCCATTTTCGGTACCTAAAGGAGTCTGTTCCTATTATCATTTCTACCTGGGCCTTTCCATTTTGTTTAGGAAGTGAGTCCACACACTTGTGTTTTTATTTACAGAGAGGGTGATACAGGGGAACCTTCGGATAGTAAACTCCATTGTCTAAAGGGTTAATTGGGATTAAGAATTGGAGGTTGAGCCCGTTAGTATTAAGGGAGTAAGGGAGTCGCGGGGTTCTGATTGGGTTTTTTGTTGCAATTTTAAGGTATGACATTTCAAACTCTAAATTATGGTTTTGTAATTGATACTGAAGATACTGTGAACGCTTTTTAAGTTTATAATCAAGTCGAAGACAAGATCGAGTGGCTTTAAAATAAATATTTATAATGTAGACGCAAAACCTGTCCGACCCCTTATTGTCGAATAATTGTAACAGACGTTATTGGGCTCTAATTATTATATCGTCTAGCAATGAAACTAGATCAGATTGATATCTATTTTGGGCTGCCTTGTCTTAACTGAAAATGTTCTGCCAAAAATGTCCCGTTTTAATTCCCCACTCACTTTGGCAATTTGCAATATCGACTTATTTAGTAAATTCCAGTAAAATCCTTCACTCTGGGAAGCTTTCACTACCAAATTATTGAATTGAATAGGACGTCCTAATAAATTGACATTGTAAATTTAGAGTTTTGAAGTTGTCTGACATGAATATAAAGACCTCTCCAACAAAACCTACAACCAGACTTCTACAAATTACTAAAGGGTTTACCACAACGCGCTTTAGCTTTATTTTACGCTTTCCGTTTCGAAAATGCCTAACCTATTTTAAGATCTTTATTCACATTGACTACAAGTGGATAGCCGGATACGGGTGTATTTTGTTTTATCTGGCAATTGACATATAGGGACACCTTCGTCCTATATCCCGCCATACCTATTATTTTAAGTATCTATTCTAGTCGGCCGTAATGGGAACTGTAAGCACTCACCTCCATAAACCCGAACATCTATTCTTCTGACCATTCGAATTCAGCAGAACAGACTGCCTCCGAGACCAAAAGAGAGTGAGTTTGTTCATTTCGAAATGAGACCCTGAAGTGCCAAACTGCGGATTTATATTACTTGGATAAATGAGACCAACTGTTGAGATTCCTCCGATTCGGCCCCGTTTTCCATAATGGAAATCAGCCTTGGTTCCCTTTTCAATTAAATTTCCGTCCTCCTACCCAACTTTTCCTAGCAGTCATTAAATGTATTTATTGAGTCGAGGGTGTATGTCAATTAAATCCGTTAAATTCGCAGAAATCGATAAGAGAGTATTCAAATTATGAGTTCATTGTCTTTTTTTCGCAATCCTTGCTTTTCAGGTCAGAGGAATGGACCAGTTTATCGTTTTTATAGAAGACTTGTAGTTTGATTACTTCAAAAATATCCTTATATTTAGGTGATTCCGGATGAGGAAAAAAGAGAGATTAAAAACCTTGAACTATATCTATTTATTAACTTCGACAATTAATTATCAGGGCATGAAGGACTCGGGCAGAAGTGTGCGAGGCAAATAGGTACATTTGACAGGAGATTTTATTGATTGCTTGGACCATGTGCTCAGCCGAGCAGAGATAATTGTATTGTATTTTCTGTCAGCTTTGATCAATTTTTTAGCTGCAAGTGCGATACTAGAGAGTTTTGGAAAATCCAACCAAATGTATATTTTGTTTTAATGGTTTGTAACGAAGTAATCACCTAAATAGTTGGATTTAATCAATGTACAGAATTAACCTGAAACAATAAGTTCGGAATTAAAGTACGGAAATCAAACCGAAATATGGAATTCCCTCTTAACCTTTCAACGATAAATAGGCGTTTTTACAGGGTTAAACGTTGTGGTTTTGAAAGAATAAATCCTAAGGGGACTTATATTCAATACCTACTGTATATTATCCAAATTAACACCATGAAATACGTATAAAATGAAACATGTTTGGTTTACAATTTGACCGAAACAAGCCTTTGACCTTCCAAATCGACAATACGTGCTTTATCACCTCCAAACTCGAAGTAACAAACTTGAGGTTATCAGAGGAACTATGTTGATGTGCTAATGTTTTCTAGTTTTGTAAACTAATCATGAGTTTCAATCCAAGTTTGCCTTCAGGTTTCAGGATAGATCTGCATAAATACTGTGTACTGGGGCAGATTTATTCTCCGAGCAAAGCCTTATCAATATCATCACCTTCTTTGTTCTTGTAACTAAATTATTCAGAATTTATGACGATTCCATACTGTCCTTGTGAAAACACGGTCCAGAGATTTACTTTTCCTGGTTCTGTTCAGTTTATAAGCAACATAAGAAGTCCCAGAGGGCTCAGAAAATATAGAGCATAACATTGTAAGCGTAAACGGGAAATCCAGTAACACAATTTGGTCTAAAGTCGCCAGGCACGTCGAGGCTTTCGTCTCTTAAGTCCTGACTAATTTACATAATATCTTGAATAGTAAGCCAAAAGCCAAACTTCGTTATTCGTGTAGGTATAAGCGGACCAGACACCACAACAAAGACCATTTGCCAGTATTTCTTTGGAATTTGCATATTTTATCTCCGTTCGTTCACTCGGGGCTGACAAGATTCCTAACCCCAAGGTCAAGTAAAATACGTTTTGAGTCAGCCTAGATTGCCTGGATATTTTGTCCAAGAGTAAACAAAAACGTCGTGTCCCTTTCAGAGAGTCGAGTGAAGTTACATTTTGTTTGTTTCATTTTACAGTACGATCAAGAGTTCAAGTTCTCATTGATTTTAAAGCATTCACTCTGTTCACAGTTAATTTCAAGTCGCTTTGGTCCACTTTCAACTTTACTTAATATTGGATATCAACTGCAAACTGATTTGTGATCAGTTTTTTGATAGCCTATTGATTGTGGATTGTCAATTGTGGAATCGGGGTTACGGGACTTGGATACCTTGGATTTTGTAAGACTTTTTCTCTTTTGCCTGTAGCCTGCTTTTTTTGTTTTTTTGTCGTTCTCGTTACCGTTTATTGCATGATTTGAGCTTACGCCAGTATTTGGTATTAAACGCAAAAGATTTAAATTCAGATTGTGGATTGTGGATTGGAGAATCTTTTGGCGTTATACTAAATGTTAAGAAATTAAAACCTAATATTATACCTATATTCAATATTTAGCAACTTACATAAGCTGAATATATTCAAGTTTAAATTTAAAAAAAAATATTAAAGCTCGAGTTACTATATTCTATATTCTGTGTATCAGGCATCACAGGTGTATCTGTATTACCCTGTCAATTGGTAAACCCAACCCTTATCCCATGTTTGTCCTTACAGGGAGAGGATTTTAACGTTTACGAATTTTACGATGGCGGGCTACAACCGAAACGGGAATAGAGGATACAGCGGAGAAAGCTCCGGGTTTAATCGTCAGGGAGGACATCAATCCTACGGGACTGGAGGAAACGGCGGTCAAGGTTACAATCAGGGACAAGGGGGATATTCTGGAGGGGAACAGGGTTATGGTCAACCGGCCCAAACCGGTTATTGTCAACCAACACAACAACCCAGCTATTCCTATGGTGGAGGTCACCAAGGCGGGTATGGTCAACAAGGACAAGGGGGATATAACTCAGGGGGTGGGGCAGGGTATGGTCAGCAGGGACAGGGCAATCAATCGTCATCTGGAGGTGGCCAGAATTACGGACAAGCAGCTGGTGGTGCAGGAGGTGGTGGTCGTGCTCCTCGATCTGGCGGTGGTCAGGCTGCACAACGTACTGGACCCGGCCCAAGAGGAGGTAATTGTAATTTAATAGTAGTTTTAATTAACGGACAAGCCGAAATTTTACAAAAAAGTGTTTTTGCAAACAATATCGGTTTCACTAATTCTATAACTAAATATTACAGGGCAGATTCGAACTGGAAGCGGGTGGCAAGCCGGGTACGAGAAAGCATATTCTGACGCTTGTGACGGTATTGACAACGGCGAGACTTGGGGATATGCTGGGGGTAGTGACCGTTTTGGCGAAGGTTACATGAGGGGTCACAGTGAGATTTTTGGGGACAAGTATCCTGGACCTTGAGATCAGTTTCACCTCCGACTTATTTCTAAATTAATATTAAAAAAACCTCTCAACTACAAGAAACCTGTTTCATTGCCTTTCCCTGTAATAATAAACTAAAGACGCTACTAATACTAAAGCTAACTAAAGTTAGGAATCCAAATATGTAAATGTACTTATAACTTATAATTTAGTATTTCACTGTCGAGTAGAAGTTCAAGTCAATAAACTGTCATTGCGTTCCGCATTTTTCGCAATTCTGTATAAAATATCCAGCTCTTCGGCTTTATTCCGCAAAATCTTAAAATTTAAAAATCCTAAATTGCAAACCCCTCAATACGTCCCAGAGAAACCCGTATACGAGATCAGACTACAAAGAAGGCCAGAGGCACTCGAAATTACATCTATTTTCCATACGTAATTATACCATCCCTAGATTACTATAGTTAAGAAGAACCCTCCGGATTTTTGAAGTACTTTATCTCCGGTATTTGAACTGAAGTGTGTTATTTATAACCTCGGGGCTTCATTTACTAAACTCTTCTCAGAAAGGAAGTTCTTCTGCGAAGAACCACGTGCCTTACGGGACATTTCTCTAGTCTTTTTCTTCGTGAGATTTGGTCGAGGTACAATCAAGTGGAATTGATTCGATGAATTGCGAGATCCGCTCTCTCCTCCTTTCACTATTTAAGAAATATATCTATTTAGACATGTCTCTATACTACTATTAAACCATACTACCCTTAGCCACCACCACCACCACCACCACTGCCTCATTCCATTAATTCAAGGTAGATTGAGTAAATTCGGGCCATGGAAGTTTTTTAGCCCAAAGTTTTGTTCTCTGTCATGTCACCTTAATTAATTCCGGGCAGAAAAACTTGGTCCCGTCATCAATAAAGCCTAATCCTATTAAATTGAATTCCCTACGTTTCTTCTCTATAGATTCGTCGGGCCCCCAGGGACCCTTGAGCCCCTCCGGCCTACAAGCCCTTCTTAGTAACTAAATACTAATTGCCACAACTTGAAAACCTCCTGGCCCACCTATTCACATCATCATCATCCATAATAATCAGGTTAAGGCTTCCCATTTGTCCTTCTTAAGCTTGGGAACTTTCTCCTATTTTTGGCAAAAAAGTCCGGAACTTGAAATGAAGGGGAATGATTGCTCTTGTTCTCCTCGATTCAAATTCAAATCCTAACTGCATTTATGTCATCCCAATTCCGCAATAACAAAGGGAGAGGAACAGATTTACATTTAAACTGTTTATGCCAAAGTTTGAAAGGGAAGTAGTTTGAAAAGTATTTTTTTGAAGTTTGGAGGAAGAAAGTTGGCAGGAATAGTTTACCGTTTAACCAGCTACTTCTACTTACTACCCATTTACTATTTTAACATTTTAGTCCTTCGTTTCTATTCAAGGAGGTTTCTTTTTAAGCTTTTTCTGTAGAGGAGTTGAACATTTGAAGGATTTCGGGCCGTGGCATCGGTTCTATTCTGAGCGACATTCTCATAATTCGAGTAAGACATTGGGATTCAAAATGCAATGGTTAGAGCGGAGCTGGGAAGTTAGCGTTTGTATCTATTCGTTTTTATAGCTGTAATATCGGATATGCATTATGTGAATGCTTCATGTCTGTTCGTCTTCCGCACTATGATTACGACTACGACGGTTCCACGCTTCAAAAAATAACTTGGAAACCTAAATTTTTTGCACTACCGGTTCAAAATAATCAATATATGTGCGCTTATGTGACATATTCTATGGTTTTGGAAACATGCTAATGATCGTATACTTCTAAAGTCGTTACTTTACCTTGAGAAACCTTGAAAATTTGAACAAGATTTTCAATGTGGAACCATTTACATCTACGATACTTTACTATATCCGTTGGGCAGTTTATATTTCTTTAAGAACGGCCATATTTTTTCGAAACCTAAGAAGCGAATCCTTCCAACTCCAATTCCCTTTTAGAGAGCAGAGTAGCAGAGGAGGAAAGTGGTTTATGAACTAAAAAAGATGTTGCAAGGTAAGCTGAAAAACATTTCATGGATTTTACTTCTTTTCTCCGCTCTTCCGAAGTAAAGATGCACTGAAACTTGAAAGTACATATATCGAGCTAAAGTCCGTAATAGTCCATGAAGGTTGATAGCTTTGATAGGCCTGTTGGTGGCTTGGCTACTATTAGGAATTGAAGCAGAATTGGTATGGATATGGGAGCTGGAAACGGCGGATCCTCTGAGTCTGATGGCTCTGACATGCCCGACTTGAGGCTAACGGCAGTTGGAATGTTTTTGTTCGCCAGAAAGAGGTTTGTGGTTGTTTTAAGAGGAGGAGGAATCGGTTGAAGTAAATCCGGGAATTCGGATGTAAACGATGGGAATGAATCAAAGGGAGAGATCCGTAGGATTACGTGGCCATCCCATCTTATCTTTTATATTTCCCTGCCAATCTCAAATAACAAACAAGGAGAAGGATCCTCCAGCGAAATCCCATCCGCCAAGACCAAAGACCCTTTCTTTGATGAGACAGAGTTCCTCTGACTGATCTTCAAGGGCTCTAAGCCTTCGTCTGATATTTATTCAATATAGGCCATAGGGTGAGTAAGAGCTTATGGAGTACGGGGACGGACAGACGGACGGACAGACAGAGAGGCTGAAGGATCGGATCAAGAACTTGAATAATGTTTGTAGGTTGTATGTACGAGACAGGAATGGGCCATGAAATTTCAGGTGCAAAATAATAGACGGTTTCATTGAAATTTGAGAAATTGAAAATCAGTTGAAAAATAAAGAGGTCAATTTTTTAGAAAACCTCGAGATTTATTTTACTCTGTAGTTTTCAAAGCTGTAGTTTAGTGGGTTTGTGAAATTGCAATTTTAAGAAACATATTCCAAGTCATACATTTTATACCTCAACGCAAATGTATTACTGTTCGATTTTCTTCCTCCAATTTCTGTAGAAAAATTACGCAAAAAATAAAATATTGGCAGTCGGTGTAAGGAAAATTACATCTTTTGTCCCCAACCCAAATAATTGCATAGAAGCTTTTCTACATTATCCAACCAGAGTTGAATAATGTGATCCTTCATCATCTTGTAATTTACAATCGCACTAATTACAGTTCTTAGCGGCGAGAGACAATGCTTCACTCTCCTACCACTACCACCGACACGAATCGAGTCAGGATAAATATCCCAAACTACGTCTATTTGATAGCAGATTTGTGGAACTGTGCGCTGTGCCTCCTGAGAGTTTCATCTTCTATTCTTCATCTCAGAAGAAATCCGATCAGCCTTTCTGAGGAGAGAACTTAGGGATAAGAGTACATTTCTTATCAGTCACATCCTCTCAAAAGATTCCATTATTCTTATTATTATTTGTTACATTACAAAGAGCTGGGAGAAAGGGAGGGAACAAAAGCAAATAGATGTAAAAGTAAAAGGTAAAAGGTATCTCCTGCGATGAGATTTGTAAAAAAGAAATTAGAGAAAAAGAGTGAGAAATTGCTTTCTACTTTCTATTTCTATTAAGTGATTCCCTTTCTTCTCCGGATGGATGAAATGCTCAAGTTCAACTGAAGGTGCGGATTCAATTATGAGCCGAGCTTTTAATGAATGAGATGGGAATTGGAATGTATTTATAGATATAGATATTGAGAGAGTGAAAGTTGATGATGGTGGTGGTGGTTGGTGGCATGTCTATTCCTGTCTATTTATCTCCCTGACTGACTCTTCAGGCTGTCTATTTCCAGATTTCCAAATAGTTTTTTTTACGTTTCCAAGTTTCCAGGATTCCAGACAGTTTTTTTCTTAGTTTGGTTGAGGTAGGAGAAAGCAAGATCATTTGTGAAAGGAGAGTGCAAGTCTGGATTTCCAGATTTGGAATGCTTTGAGGGATTTTAATGCCATGGGTTATATTCCTAGACTTTGGAGAGTTTGTGAATTAGAATTGGATGCATGTTTTAATATTTGAAGTATTCCAGACGGATTATGTAACATAAAAACGAGGCATGAAAACTTGACCACATAGTCAAGTCGTTAGCGTAATCACGCGTGTTCATTTAGGAAGGTAACATTTGGGCGTAAATTCCTTTTAGTTGATTGTAGTTTTTGGTTAGGAAATCCGGACAGGTGAAGATACAAGTTCGGGAAGAAGTGAATAAAAGTTAATCGAATTTCGGGCTTGCTTTGGGTTGTTCGTAAGCAATGTCAAATTTGGTATTTTCTGGACACCACTGGTCGACCATGTCAGGGTAAATAACGTCGTTTTATGTTGCATTTGTGTCATTTTGCCCCTGCACCCACACAATATCAGCTATTTTTTGTCATTTTGTGTCCTGGAATTGTTGATTGTCCCCAATCCAAAAGAAGTTAAGTCTAATGGATGAATAATGAAGGAACTTGAACTTACGGACAACGATAAGATGAACAAAGTGTCCAATGGGTGGAGTGGTGCTGATTTGGCATTCGAACACCCCAGAGTCACGTTCCTGCACAATTTCAATTAATTATAGATATATTATAACACGGGATTTCCAGCAAAGTCTCTACATACAGTGGATATATATATTATCATCTCTATCTCTACTAGAGAGAGAGGCTTGTGAATGAGATGATAAATGTATCGGATTAAATGTTGATGACTCACCTGGGGATATCTAATTTGTAGAGTCCATTCATCAGTATGAGGTTTGTGAAGGGCTTGGAACCGCTGGTCGCTCGTGTACGTGTCCCTTCCCACCGTTAACAAATGGATGTCACGGTGCCGAACCCACGATATCTGACATCATCACAAAAAACAAGCATTATCTCAAGACGCCCTTTGTCACCTTTCCTCTCCCCTCTTTCTTCGTTCTAAGAAGGGGTCTTTTGTCACAAAATGTAAACTTTCATCTTCAGCTACACTTTACAAACGACAGTATATCTCTAAATAACTCCTCTCTGAGATGGTTGGGGTATTATTTTGGGGAGGAAAATGTGAAAAACTAGCTGATTAGCAAAAAAACGCAAAATTTTGACAGATTCTTTGTTTTGTGTGATTTTTAAGCCTTCTGAAACGAAGGAATCTATTTAATGAATTACGGTATTATTTAGTGCTCTACTTTGTTTAAAAGCTCAAAATCTCAACAGATTATTTGACTTGTTCAAAATGTTTTAAACCTTCCTCTAAACGGTGAGGATTTATTTAGGGTTAGTCCACATTTTGAGGGTTCTATTTAGTGAATTACGGTACTGTATAGTGCTCCTCTTCGTTTAAAAGCTCAAAATCTCAAGTCCATATGCTCTAGAAAAGACAAAACGCCAAAATTCCCGATCTACTACGACCAGAAACCCTGAATCATGAAGAATTTGTACATGTACGGGTTTTTTGTTCGGTCTGGAGCATCTGAACCTCCTCACCTTTTTCCCACGGGTCAAGAGGGCAAAAAATGAAATAGAAAAACCCGGGACTTACCGTTCTGTTCCCAGCATTAAGGACTTTACAGGAAAGGGAAGCGGTGTGACCGACGAGGGCCGTCACATTCTTAGAAAACTCCTTGTCGAAATATGGACCGGGTGGACTATACGCCGCGAAATCGAACTCCTCGTCCTCCTCTGCTGAATTCGACGACAGCACTGTCAAGAAAAACAAAACAATATTTAAGGTTTTTAATCTCCTTGATGTTTTAAACAGATTCATTTGCTCATATTCTAGATTATATTTCCAGCTTTCTCTGGAATCTGGGTTTCCAATCCCGATTTGTCACATGAGAAAGCGTTAAGATGCGACCAATTTAATTGGAAAAAAATTGTAAGCTCCTTGTTAGCCACTCCTGAAAAGAATTTCCTAGAAATGTTTCTTTAGAAAATCTTTCAAGCCGCCTTCTCCACTTGTAACTAGTCAACGCGGCCTGATTTTTTTTCCTCTCCCCGAATTTCCTGTCCCCGATTCCTAATTTTATTCTTGCATACCCTCCCTCAGTCCCTTAAAATCGGGATTGAAAGGACTGAATAGGATGGGTGGTCTATGAAATATGATCCCAGAAATGGTTCCTTGAGGTCATAGGGTGTTTGTCATTTGAATTGTAATGGAGAGTGGAAAGTCATAACTCTTGCAAGACTATAATAGTGAAGGAGGAGTGGAATACGTATTGCTCCCGTTCTGCTGTAAATGTCAAGACACGTCCTTTATTGCCTTCTTTACTTACATGTCCTCTTACCGAAAGAGAGCGGAGACGAAGGAGGCTAAATATAGCGAGAAAGTATATATTATTACGTAATGTCCTATCCTGAGTTGGGATAATGGTAATACGTGTCCTATAGCGGAGATATATTTATGATCGGATATTATGTGGATCATGAGGCAGTTTTTGGGAAATAGAGTCTGGAAATGGTAGAAAACAAAATGTATCGCGGGCCGTATTGCTAAAAAAATGATGAAGAACGTCTGCAAGGACCCGACTCTCACTTCATCTCTCATTTTTTATCCCTTCCAAATAAATCATTATTTACAATGTCCGTGTGGATATAGGGGGCCCCGACAGACTAGAGAACGGTTAATGTACAATAACTCGCTAACATAACGCACACGGATGTAATATAAAGTATACAATGTCCTTGGATTATGGGAAATCATATATCTTAAACACACGTAATAGATCCTAGTTAACAATATAACGAGGTCCTAAAAGTACCGGGGATGATCTGTAGTACCTTCCGCTTCGATTTTTACTTTTAATGGATCTCTGTAGTTCGTTTAAAGCTTGAATGACGACAAAAATGTTTTGGAGGATTTATTTCATCACAAAAACGGTGTTTTAACGATTTTTGACAATGTTTACGCATTCTGTAATAATTTTATCATGCTCTCTTTGAAATTGTAGTTCATGTACGTACAAGAAAGCAACGGCAATTTAAGGATATGAGAACGGATTAAGGATACTATCAAAAGACCAATAAGAACATCAGATGGAGTAAACAGTTTTGCCACAAATTCTTGTCATATTTTTGTTACAAATAAATATTTGATCCGTGTCAATCCAACTGGTTTTTCTTATTCCCAAGTATTGGCACAAAATTTACCTTCAAGAAATAGTCCTGTTGCCAATTTAATTTAAATTGTGACAAAACTCACATCCTCCCAATTTGATAAATGATCCTCAAGTATCTAAAAATACTCGACTAAACAAAAATTACAACTTCCTCCTCAACTCGTTATACCAAACTAGGATGTAGGCGGAACGATCCATTAACCGGTAATAACATGATCAATACAGATCCCATCCCTTCAAATTCCACCAGCAAATGAGGCTGACAAAAATGACAATGCCACTCTATCAGGATCTTGAGTAGGATCATAGGATCTCTGGAATTTCTCATTATAAATAATGAGGATACGTAGGAATCTCCTATAATATGCAACCAACCGTATTAACTTAACCCCGGAACTATCCAAGTGGGGATGAAGTTATCAAGTCAAACTGCGAAATGCCAATCAAACCATCCTCTACAAGTCTACAATCTACATCATTTTACAGGTGGTAACCATCTGTTCCCCACTTATCCCTCAAATTCCCGAATTCTTTAATAATAATCTTTGAAATTCCAAATAAAATATCGGCTCCTCTACTTGAATAGAGCTTGGGTGCAGGTGAAGGTATAAAATAATCTAGAATAATCCCGATCCTCGAAAATTCCGAAAGGAACAGAGCTGAGGGTAAATCTGAAATTCCAATTAGTACTAATAGACTTTTAAACGAGGTTCGTCGGCTTTGATTTCTTTTGCAAGAAGTTTGGCGTCGGCACGACGGTTGGATCTTTTATTAAAAAGAATGGTATATAGAGAACGTGTAAATAAATGCCTCTGCCATTTCCCATACATTCTTCATCATCATCTTCATACACTATCGAGACTGCCTAAAATCCACTCTCCCGCATTTGTAGACTATCATCATCCGAGAAGAATAACTTTCCTAAGTGCAGTATAAGGAATTGAGGATTATATAATGTACATTATCCTATATTAATATATTAAATGGAACTCAGAAATCCTTTCAGGCCCTCACTTTCCTCAATCAATCAATAGGTTCGGAGAGGAGATGAGAGCCTTGAGGGAATCTATTTATTTTCATATTATGGAAACCCGATTCCGTACTTTCTCCCGGAAGAATCTGCGGAGTTTATGGTTAAATACCAATATCTTGCTTATTTTTTAAGGTTTTTTGGGAGTAAACAATGTTATTTCTAGCTTCATTTTGGTTGCATTGCTAGTTGGTAATCAGAAGCTGTGAGGAAAGGCCATGCGAATTGTGGTTTATTGATGAAATTTTGCTTGAAAAATGAAATTGTATACTTCGAAATTGTTAAAAAATTAAAATTGTAGCAGTTTGTCCGCTTAGGAGTAGGTATAAATTTTGTTTCGACATCACATGCATTTCCGATTGGAGTGCTTCCCTAACTGTTTCGTAGGTTTCGTAGTAATCTGAGAAAAATCCTGCAATTTACCAGATTTTTTAAAAACATCTTTAGAAATTCAGTTAAAAATGAAAAAAAAATCAATCGCTGATTAATAAAAGCCTCCTCCCAACGCAAGCGAATATAGCTTTTCCGGAGTAAAATTGTATGGAGAAAGAGGGGCCGATGTGTTCCGAAATATTATGATCTAAACGGGCTCTTTAACGTCTATCCGTTGGATTGGAGTTACACAAAACGCGTTAATTAGACTTTGATTTTGATTGATGATGTCCTTGTTATGCACAAGCTCTCTCTTTCTTTATCCCTTATTCAAATTCTATATATAATCACGCACCAGACCGTTTACCATTTACTTAACCTAAGCCCATATGTCAGAGGGTCCTCAACCTGGGATGAGATTTTTTTCCCTCGTGGTTTCACAGGGAAAAATATCGACTTTCTCCTACCGCATAAAATAACTTATTCGATTAGGCTTATATAACGGGTTTAAGTTTCCAAACCGGGGTAAGATGACTGTTTTATGCCCTGGGGCATCCCCTGTGGATTTCAGGCCGGTTTTAAAGAACTTTGATTTTATCACTAATATTTTAGCATTTAAATGAGGGATTTAAATCCAAGTACTTTAGAACAAGGGCTCTCCTGGAGTTCCGATATCAAGGGCTGCTAATTTGTAATAATTCCACTTGACTGTCTTTTATTTCAAGGGACTTGGGTTCCTTTGAGCTGTTACTCCAATAAGTTATTCGATAGAAATTTTGCTGAAATCGCAAAAGGCTTTGGAAAATGTTCCAGAATGAGTTTGGCATGTCGTCAGTCTACAAAATCGGTTTCAAAGGAAATCGGTGAACAGCCTTGAAGAGGTACTCTAGTGAATAACAAAACGTGTATATGTAAACTCGAATATAAGCCTCCGTTCCTGTTGGCTTCAAGTTTTTTTGTGGTTGAATTAATGACTTTATAAGCCTCATGAGTTATTGATGTTTCTACTGAACCTCCGTTGTAGGGTATAACCACTCGTGCTAATTATAACATTACTTTAAATAACTATATATAGTACATGGAGGAATAAGTGAATGAAGTAAACCACGAAATATCTCACTTCAAAACTTTTCAAGGCTCTTCTCTTTTGCTGCAAAAGTACAGTTTTTGATTTAATTTGCAAGTTGATTTTATAGGATCCTCCACTTCATTTTGAATTGAGATTTTGGTTTTTGAGGACATCCAAACATTTTAATGGATCACGAGGTATTTGATTTAGTAAACTAGATTAAAGGTCAAACCGTAACCCTATTTTTTTTAGAAAAAAATAGCATTGTAAGTAGAACAGAGTCAGGGTTCAAAAATATCCTTTCAATCACTCAAGATTTATGGACATCAGCCGAAGGACTATGACATTCAAACATTTTGAAGCACTTAAAAGGACTCGACTATATACCTTTCACACATCTAGATTCGTTTGTGTTTTATTGTTTCAAGTAGTCCTATTCTCTGGTATATCGTGTAAATGTAAGGGTTTATAGTTAGCTTATAGGCGGTGGAAGTTAAAGTACTTAAGTAAGTGCTTGGAGTTATTGACAGTTAAAGTGAAAAGTGTGGAGGAGAGAAAGTAAGTCAGAGTTGAATTTGTTTTGGGAATTTGGAATTGAAACTATGAGTTGATTTATGTGCCTAAATGCCCTCCTCTCCGCCGGAATATAAATAAGGATTAAACATGATGGATCACTCACGGGCCAAAGTTGTTAGTGTACATGTACACCCAAACATATTATAAATTGAAAGTTATAAGTAGTCCTTTCGAAAAGGCCCCATTAATTAGGCTCAACAATTGCAAATCAAAAACCTAGAGTCAGGAGTCAAAGTTGCAAAATCCGTGTAGCTTGAGATTGCAATAAATGAAAATAGCAGAAGCCGTAACAAACAAAGGACCGTTCATGAATATGAATTTTTCTTAATATTTTCGCGATGGTGTGTCCGATTGATTGAGTTTTGCAAAACCGGGTAACAACACTACGTTATGAACGGTCCCAGAGCAGATTGGACGTTTGAATAACCAAAAGCAAGATAATTCCAAGCCCGTTTTGAATTCACGTATGAAATAATCCGAGGAGAAAGTTATTAAGTTTTAAATTACTACAAACTAT
This sequence comes from Desoria tigrina, assembly GCA_906901685.1. Classification (NCBI taxonomy): domain Eukaryota; kingdom Metazoa; phylum Arthropoda; class Collembola; order Entomobryomorpha; family Isotomidae; genus Desoria; species Desoria tigrina. Next base: position 2,850,326 of record CAJQTU010000007.1, read on the forward strand.
ACAAGCAAATATGTAGAGTGTAGTTGTAACTCGTCTGTGCCTTTTAATTGTTTAACTTTAAATTCCTTTGAACTTTCTCCTGTATTAACATTTAGGGAGTTATTATTAGAATTAGAAGCAACTTCATATGAAAGAGCAAGAGAGTTAGGAGTTGGAACAAAAGGTTCGGATCAAAGAGAGAGAGGCTGTCTACGCAACAAAAACAGAATCTGTCGGCCCTTTCTCTTAAACTTAATCTAGAGGAACATCAACTGTCAATTATTCAACTTTCCTTGGTTAGGCTAACTCTTCCAAGTGTTACGATCTCTTATTAGAAGTGCCATTCATAAATACTTTTGCATGGTCGTTTTATGTAAAACACAAATTTTATTTAGTAGTGGTTCAAAATTATATGTAACAAAGCCGTATTGTTCATCATGCATTTCATGCAACAAGGAATTAGGATTTACATGTATTTTGTGAAGAAAAATTTTTCCAACATTTTAGTAATGATTCTTGTTTGTGTCTTACAATTAGTAACATCATTTAATCATTCTAAAGACTGCATACAACTTTTTAAACAGACACTGATACATCTCTATCTCTCTATCCTCTAAAAATAATTTTTTTTTGTATATTTCTGGGCTAATTTAGCATTTTTTTTACCGGTATCCTTGCAATTTGCATAAATTCGCTTTCCATACATTGATAATGTGCAATTAAATCAACTAAATCTCAAAAACAGATTTCAGTTTCATAACATACGATTTAATGTAAATTGAACCGACACTATCATAATCTATTCAATCAGTACAGCAGAGAAACAGTCACAAGAAATGACATCTAATTATAATAAACCTTCTGTAGAATCTCTCTATTCCGCTACAATTTTCAATGCTTCTATAGAGCTTCAAAGGGTCCTTACAGCCGAGTCTCGTTACAAATACAAATAAATTATACCTCCATTCAATTCCTCGATTCCCCAAATAAATGAGATGAATGAGGGGGTGGTAACCATTTGCATTTATAGTTGACTAGTCAAGTAAACCAGGTACTTTGCCCGAAGACTAGCTCGCAATAGTATGTTGTCGATGGTTTCGACTAAAACATGTCAATCTGACTTCCTCCTTAGGAATATTGTACTATTAGCAAAAGGGAAGTAAACAAGTTTGTGGGCAATTTTGCAAAAGAAAATGAGGAAATGGATTGAATGGGAATTCCAAATCCTGCTTGGAGATACGGGGAAAGTAGAAATTGGAACTGAATCATCTTACCCTCAAGATGAAAAAATAAGGACTATTATGTAAATACAGTATTGGATTTAATATAGGGTGATGTATTTGAGAGGATATTAAATAAGAAAGCGGCTTTATTTCCATATTCCTTATTGCGAAAAAATTCGAATTTCTAGCATTACCATTTCTTAGGTCTTCCGAATTACAAAGTAAGAATTCTATATATAAGTCGGGGGTTTGAAATTGTGAACCACTGAAAGGTTCAAATTGAGTAATGAGACGGAATAATTCGAGTCTTTGATTCTTTAAACATCTCATTGGAAATGGCCATTAGAGTCGACTTTCATTCATCAACCATGTCAAGGGAAGAATATTCAAATGATACATCATAAACCGTATGAACGGATGTAATAAAGGTTGGTAGATGAGCTATTGTCTTAACTTGCCCCAATCATTAAATTAAGCATATACATTGCTAAATGTTCACAACTTTCTAAATATTGCCAATTCAAAAGAGGTTAGAATTTGTAACATTTGGGGACCAAATATTTTAATTATGTAAAATCTCGACCGACAGACATCGATGTCATCACATAAAGCATCAACGCCACTCAATAATATTAAGGACAGTCCTCCATTCTCCAAGGATGTTCTGTTGACGTAAGTTTTTCTTTTTATCCTGAGATCTAGAATCTAAACCCTCAAGATTTTAGAACCAGAAAATCAGTGTATCACAGAGACGAGGAAGAAGATCAAACAAAATTGATTTATGATGGACTGGTTCTTCCATATAGAAAACTAGCGTTAAAAATATTCATATTGCAAGTCCCTTTTAGGCCAAGGATAGGCGGATCTCCATAGTTAGTCTAATGTATGTGCATTGAGCATGAAAAACCGACACTCTTTAAAGAAAAAAGCTTCTGCTATAAGGATAACGTCAAGGGTGTTTCAGAAGATACTTTAGCCGTTGAGTTATGATTTAAAATAGACTACAACGCTTTTTAAACCTTATTTTTACTATATGAATTCCTATGACCCACAATCTTCCGGGAGTTGACAGCTACAAAGAAGAACACTTTAAGTGAAAGGGTTCCTAGGTTTTGGAGATATATAAAAATATCAACGGGCTTTAGGATTAACTATTGTGCTCGAAAATCGGTCATATATTTAAAGACCCATAATTGGTTTGCAATCAGGTTAGGATTTATTAGAACGCTGTCAGAAATAGACAGTTGATAAAAACGGCCTTGATGACATGATATATTGTTCTCTCAGAGCTTCGTTGGAATAGTCGTTGTTTTTAATCTATATTCGGCATTCTACGGCATCTGCTCTGAGGGTGTGACCTTCTGGAAATTATGACATAAACTGTCTTGAAATTAACAAATCTTCTATGCAAAGACCAAAATATCCAGTTTAAATTCCCTTCATGATACACAGCTAACTGATCAGAAATTCCTAAAATAATTTATCCACTTATCCCCAGCAAATTCATCTCTAGCTTCCCGATATTTATTACTAAATTACTGACCTACAAAAAATCCTGAAAGCATGTCAAGGAACCGTTGCATATTTAAACAAATAAATGTCAAATGTCAACACGGAATTTGCAATCTCTTAGGTTATTTATCTGTACTTTTGTAGTAGCACCCTGTAAATCCGCCGTTCCTCCAGAGGACCCTGGGAATGAATTGTGGGCTAAAGAAAGTGAATATATTATTTGTAAGGAAATGGATGTATGAATTGTATATGTATCTGTCAGCCATCTGCTTCCTCTGCTGATGTGAAATATTTTATGGATTTCTTGTACATCTTTCAATTGCATCCTCCATAAATAAATAAAATGGGGAAACCTTGTACCAACATCAATTCAGCCCTTTCACATCATCTCTCTACAGAAGGCTAGGGGAACAACAAGAGAAGAACACGATCTGGAATAATATATCTCCGAAAGGGAAATAGGACTCAAAATCGACGTATTTCTCTCTTTCTTCTCAATCTTTCCCTCAAATCTCATATATTTTATTCCAACTCTTTCCTCCTCTAGCCAAGATAAACCAGACCGAAAAACTACAAATAATACACAATTATGTATGTACACCCCGATTTTTTCATTTTGAAGAAATACTTTACTTTTGCAGCAATATAAATTTTAGCGTAGAAATATAATATATTTCTCATGTTCCTTAAAATCTCTTGAAGATACAAAGGGTTTGGGAATGGGAACGGGAAGTGCCAATCCATATGTCTGTTGCATTATATTACACTTCCTCTTCTATCTTCCTATATTTATATTTCAGTCTGGAGTTCAAACTTGATTCGATTTTTTTAGTTCCTCATTGGGGAAAGTTGGCTTCCGCATAGACCTGATGTCAAAAGGGGGATTAGAGGATGGATCGTTCATAAACTTTGATGTTGAATATTTTTTAGAAGTTTAGCATTACAACTTACAAGGCAGTTAGTCTTTTAGACCAGGTTTTAGAGTTATTTCGGGGTGGAGACTTATTCCGGCGAGTTGTTTCAAAGGCCGGAATGGTAAATCCACAATTAAAACCAGATTATTTTACAAGAAATGAATGAAATGTAATAGATGTATATTAAATTTAATGTTTTAGAGCTTTTAAAATATTATTCAAATATTTAAACTTTTCTTTAAATGTACAATTCTTTAATAGTAACAAATCTATTTGTGCTGGAACTCTTCGTGGGTTTTTAAAATCTCCATTTGGGCCCTCAAAATAACATTGTTGGCGGCGAAAATTCAATTTGAAGTCAGTCCAAATAGATTATTTACTAGCAATGAATCACATAATAAGTATCATGCTACTACGAATTGATTCCAGATTTAAACTGTGCTCTACAGCGTTTTTATTAATTATGAATTATGACAAGCCCATCGCCCACCTTATAATTCCGTTAATGATGATAATATCCATGCTAACTATAATAGAGCCAAGGTCGGACATAAAATAAATAATTGCACTCCATTCCACGAAAATGGAACAGAGTAAAAGGCCATAAAGTCATTTGGAAAAGTGTGTACGTCAGCCAGTCATTAATTATTAATGCCATTCTATTCCTCGTCCGTCGTCGAAACTTGATTGATGTACTTATTTAAAGAATAGGAGATGAGTAGGGAATATGACGAGTCTCATATCCATCCATTGTCCTTAAAATCGATCAACCTATTTCCAGAATTCAGTTCGGATGCTCTGAATAAAAAGCAGCTATGGATCTCCGAAATTGTAAATATTCCCTATCCTCACGGGAATCACCTTCAACCGACACAATGAACCGTCGTCTGGCCTGGCTCGAAAAATGGAATATGAAAAGAAAAAAAAATCCTTTAGCATTTGATGCATTGATTCCGAATTTAATATGACTTTCTCCGATCGTTACAATTGCCTTGTCTGTATTTGCAGGAGACGCTACGTTGGCGTTATTCTATTGTAAAGGGCATTAAAGTTGTAGGAAGAGGAAGAAAGTTACAGCCCGTGTTGTATAAGCCTGTAACAGTAACAAGGACGTGTGTGAACAGAAGTTTGGGAATTGATAAGTTAACTTTGAAACTCATGAGACTGATTAGTGAGTCTTCTCAAAAAGTTAATGTTCCGCATGTTATCTCCCCCGTCTGAATAGAGAGATTATTCCGAAAGGATGTCGACTTTTTCGGTTATCGTCAAGGGGCATTTTGTCACATTCCCTCTATCGTCTGGGCTACTGTCATGTGCACAAAGACCGATACTCCAGTCAGTTCTTGTTAGGAACTCTAACGATGGAGGTTTACAATCGAGGAGGATTTAACTGGGCTGATTATGACAATTAATGTTTAACATGTAAAATCATCAAAAAATTAATGAACGGAAAGGTCAAGTATTAATGTTACGTGACGAGTAGCTTTTATTTTTAGTTCATATTTGAAAACCAGATTTTCCGTCGAAAAGGAAAGGTAAAAGACTAGCACTAATTAGAACGACTTTGATTTGGTAACTTAGTATATACCTTATTCTTAAGCCCACTGGTATAGGATTGGATTGGCTTAGGATAAATTTTGATTTGTAAACTTTGTATATTGTTTAATCTTTAGCCCAGTAGGACGGGATTGGATTGGGATTGGATTGGCTTAGGATAAACTTTGATTTGTGAACTTTGTATATCGTTTAATCTTTAGCCCAGTATGATGGTATTGGATTGGCTTAGGCTAAAGAAACTGTTCAATAATAATAATAATCATTCGTCGTCGAGCAGCGGTTGAATTTACTTGTGGTCAGAGAGGCTTCGAGGAGAGTCGAATGTGAATAATCGTTAGAGAAAAGCGAATAAGATTTAAAGTGGAGTTCGAATAATTTTGTGATATTTGAGAAAAATAAAGAGATACTGTGAAGTAAGTTACGAAGCTGTGTTTAAACTTCGTGCGGTTCAATATCGTGTCCGGCGAACTCAACACGGTCGAACTCAACACAGCCGAACTCAACACGGCCGAACTCAACACGGGGAGAACTCAACACGGGAGAACTCAACACGGGGAGAACTCAACACGGTTGCGACCACACCCACTGCGTACAGAAACGAACTCAACACACGACGAACTCAACACACGACGAACTCAACACGCAATTTCTAATGCTAAGACCGTTTTCTAATGCTAAGACCAATGCTAAGACCAATGCTAAGACCGTTTTGCAATGCTAAGACCAATGCTAAGACCGTTTTGCAATGCTAAGACCAATGCTAAGACCATTTTGCAATGCTAAGACCAATGCTAAGACCGTATTCCAATGCTAAGACCGTTTCCTAATGCTAAGACCAATGCTAAGACCGTTTTCTAATGCTAAGACCAATGCTAAAACCGTTTTCTAATGCTAAGACCGTTTTCCAATGCTAAGACCAATGCTAAGACCGTTTCCTAATGCTAAGACCAATGCTAAGACCGTTTCCTAATGCTAAGACCAATGCTAAAACCGTTTCCTAATGCTAAGACCAATGCTAAGACCGTATCCTAATGCTAAGACCAATGCTAAGACCGTTTCCTAATGCTAAGACCAATGCTAAGACCGTTTTCCAATGCTAAGACCAATGCTAAGACCGTTTCCATTAGTCTCAGCATTGGAAAACGGTCTTAGCATTGGTCTTAGCATTAGGAACCGGTCTTAGCATTAAAAAACGGTCTTAGCATTGGTCTTAGCATTGGAAAACGGTCTTAGCATTGGTCTTAGCATTAGGAAACGGTCTTAGCATTGGTCTTAGCATTGCAAAACGGTCTTAGCATTAGAAAACGGTCTTAGCATTAGAAAACGGTCTTAGCATTGGTCTTAGCATTAGGAACCGGTCTTAGCATTGGTCTTAGCATTGCAAAACGGTCTTAGCATTGGTCTTAGCATTAGAAAACGGTCTTAGCATTGGTCTTAGCATTAAGAAACGGTCTTAGCATTGGAAAACGGTCTTAGCATTGGAAAACGGTCTTAGCATTGGTCTTAGCATTGGAAAACGGTCTTAGCATTGGTATTAGCATTGCAAAATGGTCTTAGCATTGGTCTTAGCATTGCAAAACGGTCTTAGCATTGGTCTTAGCATTGGAAAACGGTCTTAGCATTGGTCTTAGCATTAGAAAACGGTCTTAGCATTGGTCTTAGCATTAGAAAACGGTCTTAGCATTGGTCTTAGCATTAGGAAACGGTCTTAGCATTGGTCTTAGCATTAGAAAACGGTCTTAGCATTGGTCTTAGCATTAAGAAACGGTCTTAGCATTGGAAAACGGTCTTAGCATTGGAAAACGGTCTTAGCATTGGTCTTAGCATTGGAAAACGGTCTTAGCATTGGTATTAGCATTGCAAAATGGTCTTAGCATTGGTCTTAGCATTGCAAAACGGTCTTAGCATTGGTCTTAGCATTGGAAAACGGTCTTAGCATTGGTCTTAGCATTAGAAAACGGTCTTAGCATTGGTCTTAGCATTAGAAAACAATCTTAGCATTGGTCTTAGCATTAGGAAACGGTCTTAGCATTGGTCGTAGCATTAGGAAACGGTCTTAGCATTGGTCTTAGCATTGGAAAACGGTCTTAGCATTGCTATTAACACGGATAAATAATTTATTTTAATAGAATAGTCTTAGCATTAGGAAATGGTCTTAGCATTAGAAATTGTGCGTGTTGAGTTTTCCCGTGTTGAGTTCGTCGTTTGTGAGCTGCATTAAAAAGTGGGTGTGCCGTGATGAGTTCTCCCCGTGTTGAGTTCTCCCGTGTTGAGTTCTCCCCGTGTTGAGTTCGGTCGTGTTGAGTTCGGCTGTGTTGAGTTCGACCGTGTTGAGTTCGCCGTGAACCGTTCAATATAGAGACATTTGGAACGATTTTCCTAGAGCATATTGGAGTCAGATTTAGTGAGCGATTTACACGCGTAGATAATCCATCGACGGGTAGTCGAGGCTCTGTCTACACTTAACAATTAAGTTTTTAGGTAATTTTGACATATTTTATACTTTTTCACGTAGAAAATTACTACAATTGGGGCAAAATCAATCGGAAACTTAAAAATTGATTATCTTAATCGATCTTTCCGAATAGAACCCTTTGAAAAATTCATCGCTGCGTCAAAAATGCATGATTCCTTCTCATGTCATAATTTCGGTAACACCTTACTGTGTCAGTTGAAGCAGAAGTTGAAATATTTTACTTGCAACAAAAAACAAGTAAACCATCCCCAAATCTTGATTATCAGTTCGGAAAGTTCCCTTGTAGACTAGTCGGCTAACAGGAGCAAAGTAGTTTTAAACATGAGGTGATTAGTGACTCCTTTTCTTATATCATTAGGAGCCGTTTGTGCATATACACGGTTATAATGATATTACATGGAGCCACAAAATGGTTCCCAGTCACGAACACCTCAGCCAAACTCTTATTTTATTTCCTTATCTTAAATAAAATGCATCCCCATGTACATCCTCTGGATGATCTATTTGCATCAGAATATAATACGTATATCCACGTAATATATAAATGCCAATGTCTGTCTATTTTTCCACGCCTTTAGGGCGCTATAAGGGCCTTGCAAAGTGTAAAAAACTACATTTACATAAGGAACATTCAACTCGCTACTATTATTAGGCAAACTGTAGACAGGTCCTATTTGGTAGCGGCTTGTGTAATAATAGTTGCACAAATAGATGATGATGATGATGATGTAGACCCACGTTGTTGTCATGTATGTAATGTTAATGTACCAACACCCCATGGTTATCGACAAGTCGTTATGGATTATTTATTATTTTCCCTCCGGAACTGCCCCCCTTTATAAAAGTCCCCCCGTAATAAAAAAGATAAGAGAGAAAGAATATTGGTAAATTGACAGGCGCCTTTTTCTTATCCTTCTGGAGGAGTCAGTTTTATTTCTCCATGTGTATACATGTAGATCCATGAGCATAAGCAGGGTTCCCCTGTCCCCTGTTTTAGGCCACCGGGTTTTTGGGGTCTAATTTAGCCAATTTCCTTTGCATTTGAGAGTTAGTTTCCAAAAAAAACTCCCAAAAATTCAAAAAACAGTTCAAACCAGTGGATCGGCTTAGATTTTTAGAAAATGATAACTTTCACTTTGTAATTCACTCATATAAACCCCAAAACAATCAAAACCCCATCTAAATCCCACGAGTCTAATTCCTTCATCAGAACCCGGGTTTGCCCATCCCTGTCCATGAACCATCCATGAACTCGCATACGCACAAGGCTATAACAATATTCAAGAGACAAAACTTTCCAGACGTTCCTATTCCTCTACATACTATCCCCGTTAAAAACTAGCCTTATCGTTGAACTCCGTTAAAAAAGTAACAAGGAGACCGAGTCTAAAGAAGGGTAAAGAATATTGTCTTTCATAATTCAGAACGTCGTTGAGCCGTGAAGGAATCCTGGCTCCTCCATATTCTCCTCCCTCCAAAACGACATTTTTACCCGAAAACTCTGAAAAAAGTCCCGGATTCGGATGAACGGGCAAATTCACCCATTCTTCCTCCTTGCTTATGTTCAATATCCACAAACATAATTCTTCCACCTCACTCACATCAATTTAATCAATTACACACCGACTTCTTCCCCTATACACAATGTCTCGAAACCTCTGGACAAGCTATATATACCTACATACAAATCCATACGTTTTAAAGTCAGCCAGTCGGAAATCGTTCCCCGACTTATTGTTTACTATTATGTGATTCATGATGACGATAGTTAGAGCAGGATTACAAAGCCAATTCCCTGGGCCCTTCTTGGATCACCGAATCGTTCTCTTGACCCTCGATAAAGAGAACTATTCCTGGAAATCGGTGAAAAATCTCCGGCTCCAAATGAAACTCGCCCAAGCACTTGGAGGACTTTAGGCGACAGAGCTTGACCTATTAATCATCGAAATGGAGTTGGTAGAAATCCTCCAATACATCCTCTTTTAGCTCTAATTTTAGAAAACCTCTCTAAAATTCCCTCTGCATCAAGAAAGAGGCATTTTAAAGGGATTTATTCATGTCTTGTGGAGGTTGAAGTTAATAAATATGTGACGAGGGTGTGGCTAATAGGATTGGTGGTTGGGCTTCGTTTCTTGTAAGAGTGTTAGTGTTACAGGATGTCACAACCTCATAACAGGAGCAACAACAACAGCCCATGAGCTGATAAGTAAGTATATATGAGAGGGGGTGTGGTCTGGGAGATTTTGGCAGCCTTCCTCCCGAATATCCTTCTCAAGAACATGATCCCATTCTAAATTCTTAAGTACTCTCGCCTTCACTGTTCTCAAGTGAACGGCTCAAAAAACTGAGAGATGGATAGATAGATGCGGCGGAGAAAGGAGGAAAAAAGTCAGAAGCTTTTTGTTCCCTTGAATTATGCAGAGTGGATTTGTGTCCGAGACGGTTGGAATATATACTTTCCCCTTTAATGTTGTTGATGGACTCCATTACAAAGTCAAATGTGAGTTGTGACAAAGACACGTCATAATTTAATTATTTTATCCTCAACAAATACCCGAGGCCCTGTCTTCCAGCTCGTAGATCACACCCCAAGCCTTCAACTATTCAGGAGGAGAAAGCATTTAACTTAATTGCTCATACTGTCCAAAAGGGGCCGATGAATCGCAGGATATAGCTCTCCCTAGAGCGGAGTGGTTGTGGAACAAAGTCAGAGTGGAATCTGGAAAGGGCGTACCTTCCCATAGCAGCGGTCTAGAGTGCAAAGGGTCCCTTTGCATTTATATATAGATTTATATAATTAACATGAGAATGGGTTTCATGGCTTGCACTTTGTCAGTTTTCGCAGACCTCTAGAGGAAGGGTATATATAAGGCATTATAAAGTTCTTGCCGATTCCGGTCACGTGTCCCGAAAACAGTGTGGAAAAATAATTGGAGCTCAACGGGGTAATTAACAGAGGAGTTTAGAATTATGTGTGGAAATGAGTGTTGGACATGAACACATGAGGAAGGGAACTGAACCACACGATCTGAGCTATATGGTTTCTTGCTCAAATAACTGAGATGTTCAAATGTTCAGCTGCTAAAATGCTAATGTCCCAACCGTACATTTAACTGACTTTTAGGAGAAGTTAAAGAAGATGTTGTTCTCGATTAGTATGAGTTTCTGGGGTTTTATTCCAGGAGGAGGGGAACTTAAAGTTTCGAGAAGTATTGATGATTTCTAGTCGGATGGGGTTGAATCGTCCAATCGTCATTCCGTAATTGAGCCCCATACTGCCAGATATTTAAAGTTGGAATCGACTATACATTGATAGGGCTATCAGGATTGAAGATGATGTTATTGTTATGCCTTGTTTCCCTATATTTCTAATGGAAACAATCCGTATAGGAGTTGTTTCTGAAACTGGTAAAAGCGGGAGGAGGATGCTCATTGTCTGTAATGATGGGAATAATAGGAGAAAGTACGGATCTCGTCCTTCGAGTCTCTTTCCCGTATTTCTGAAGCTCGTAAAAGTCGTTAGAAAGCGGAAGAGATTTCAAATGCACACACTTTTTTTCGTAGGCAAGAAATTCTAATTTAATTTTATGGACGCAATTGCCTTTTCTTACGTACAAATTAGTCTCCCGAGAAAGGAGTCTCCACCTCGCTCTTTTTGAAATCAAAGGTTCGTTCGTAAAATTTTGAGAGAGTTTGTTTCAAATCCTGTACTGTTACTCATTCAAAAATATGTAAAAATCCAATTTATTGTAGCATCGATCACTTATCAATGACAATTCCTTTGAATCGACATACGTACGTAGGACGGAATTCTACGCGGGTTTTGCACTTATTTCTTTAGTCAACATTGGACGCGGGAAAAAATTTAAAAATTTACATAGGTCTTTAATTGTCGAAAGAATACAATTGATAATTTTCCACTAAAATTAATACAATTGTTTTACTTCTAGACTGATAATTATTTTATCGTATATTATTAACTCAAACTTTTCAAATATACCGTTAAACTTCTATGTTTTTCAAAATACGTTGCATTTAAGAACAAAAACGCAGCTTCTGAACAGGCCGAACCCCTTCTATAAAAAGGTCGTATGTACACATCTCCATAAAATCGGGACCTTAATTGCACAAATGTCATTACTCCATCCTTCGCTGAAGCCTGTTGTCCTTTCTCTCATTGTCTCAAAAGAACGAATGCAAAAAAGTCGGGAATCTTATTCTCAAATAATTTTCAATCACGGAATCCGAAAAAATGATGAAATAAAAAGAGACGAAAAAAGTCCGAGAAGATCAAAACTCGAACTAGGAATCTTATTCTTCTAGAAAGGGCGGGTACTGGAATAGATGCATCCTAATTTCCATAATCAATATATGGAAATCTGCTTATACGACTTCCAGACTCGACGACTCAAGTGTTGAATTCCTTAAGTGCTCAACTCCTCAAGTCTCGAGTCCAATTAATTCCACTCGTTTTGAGTTCCCTAAGATCTGCTTGATGAGTTCTTATCAGTTCGTAAGACTATTGACCTTTATACCTTTCCAGCTTCTAGACGAACTGCTACAAAATGCGTACTAAAATCCTAAAATACTAAAATCGTATACCTATCTAAAAGAATGCATAACTTTAAATTTTAAGGCATGATTCCCTCGATATAGAAGTTCGATAAAACAAATCCAAATCCAATATTTTAACCTTTTTTATCGAAAATACAACTGACTTTCACTCTTAATAAAAGCACCTCCAAAACAAAACTATCGCTCTTAATAGAACACGTCCCTATTAAAAAAATCCAAAAAGAATTGACCCCGATTCCTAAAAAATCCCCTCGTAGATACCCTCTGTAAGTAAGTTAATAGCTGTAACAGTGTTTAATAATTGCATCTTACGATAGGTTATTTGGGGGCCTTTAAGAGCCTTGTTGTCTTGTTTCTCTTAAATATATACACATAGAAACATTCTGCTCATCCTCCCTCTACTACTCCTGTTTTGAGGCTGTAGAAGGAATGACATTTTGTGGAATGTGCAATTCCTTATAAATTTATGGAGCTTAATGGTTGCAATTACAGACTTTCTCCGAGTCCCTCATGAGGAGGAGAGGAGAGAGGAACTTGTAATTAAATCCTTCTTTAACTAATCTCCTTTCTCCATCAACAAATTACAAAGTCCCATTTACATCTCCCATCACTAATTCCCTCCTCACATGTTCTTATAGTCGGAGGGGAGGGCCAACCTACGCAATTAGTATAAAACTACACACTGTTTCTCTGCTCTAGATTGGGACCACAATACAGCCCCACCCGGAATAGCATTTATAGGAGCCTACCATCATCATCATCATCATCAGAATGAACTATCATGAACTTCCATCCCTCATCCGTTAGGAGAAAGGAATTACTCATAATTACACAGCCAAATCATATTTCTCTTCTGTAGAGGAAAGAATTATGAAACAAAATTAAACGTTCTGCGCTAATAAAATGGGGGCCATTTGAACGGTTTGCTAATAAGCATGGGGTGGTAGGAGCCTGGTCCCATTAATTAGCAATGTTATGAACATGCTGGTTTCTAAGCATTTAGTGCAGGGGGCGTGTGAAATATTTTAAAAGGCAGTTTGATAATTGATGTTGCATAACTGTTGTTTTTATGGTTTGAAACGGATTGTTTTTGAAGGAGATGCGCTTCAGGAAATTTTCGACTTGTTTGAGTTATACATTCAAACATACTTGTATAATGTGGTTGAAAATGGTTCATCAGAACCGGGTGTTTATTGTAATGCAGCTAATAAGCCCCTGGGTAATTGTAATTCTCAAAAATACCCCGATAAGGTGAAGGGTGGGGTTTTATTCCGGGGAACTATCTATAAAAGACTGTCAATTTTTGCTGAATTCTTAGATGTTTCTCTGCCATTTTATTTCAAAACCCTTTGTATTGTATTCACTATAAATCTCCACTTGATTTCTAGAGATTCAATACCAGAAACGGAACCCCTTCTCTACTGACCCGTGTCCGATTATAATTTCAAATACCCCCGTGGCTCCAGGAAGCCAGCAGAGTTTCTAAACGACCCTGAAAAATACCCGGGCTTTTAGTAACTCTCCCGCTGTTTTACTACAGCCTATTTATATAATATTATTTCAGCATATAGGAAGTTGTTAGTTTTAAGGATGAAAAGAGCTGCTATTGAGAACAATATACCTGCACCGACCGCCCGAGCCCATATGCATTTATGATTATAGTGGGTGCTTACTAAGGCAGTGTTTCCTTGTTGGCCTCGACGGTTTTGGTTAGTTAGTGTGTGGCTCTCTTTGTGGCGGAGAAAGTGGCTGGAGCCGTTTTGAAAGGATAATCATAAGAGTAAACCACAGAAGCACATCCATAATTTTAAACCCTCCACCCATCTACATATAGGAGAACAGTCATCTCGACCCGACTTTCATTTATTTAAATATTTCCCCTTTCTCTTAAAACATCTCATCTCTCAAGCAAAAGTTGCAGACAGAGCAAAACATTTCCGTAAATACGGAGATACACATTCTTTGCGAGGGTTGCTCACAAGCTACAGCTCTGTATTCGTCAAAACGCCCGTTTTTTTAACCCCGAAATGAACGTGTTTTTTAGTAAAAAAATAAGGATTTTGCAGTCTTGACAGTACTCTTTATAGGCTGTTTATTCTCCATCCTTGTCATAGGATCCAATTTAAGACGTCAATATCGAATTAATAATGGCAAGTATGGTCAAATAACCCCGATGAAATCGGATTCTCAGAAATCCTAACTACGCTCTATTTTCTACACAACTCCGTATGGAACTAAAGAGACTAATCTTACCGAATCTCCTTATAAATGTACTTGCAAAACAAGAGATAATTCACACACGCCCATCCATCATCCCCCTTTTGACCTTACAAGGGAAGGTTCTCAGGTTGGAACTCAGGAAATCCACGAAACTTTTACTATGATATCTACAACTCATATCAACAATAAAAATCGAAAAATTAGCTGCCCTAATTGACATTGAGTATGTTAAAATAATTAGCAAAGTAGCGGACCATGGCATATTAGAATGGGCAATTAAAGGGGGAATGCGGATAAGGAGAAAGAGAAAAGGGAAACGGAGGAAAAAATCCTTCGCTCGTTCCAAAAGCGACTCCAGCTTTCTCTTGCACATCTAATTCTGTTTTACATAGATTTAAATATTAACTACGACAATTCAGAAAATAAAATCATAGAATAGAAATTCAAGAATTTGTACCTTTATGATTTATTTTAGAACTTTTATGTTTTGAAGATTTTTTTTGTAAAATCCCACTTTTGCGAAGAATTTAAAGATTAAGTTATTTTCATGCAAATATTATACAACTACAATATATTGGTTTTATTATTTATCATCGCATATTATATCTAAATTACTTTAAACTTTAAACGCAAAATAAGGAAATAATATGTAATATTGTGTGGATTAAATTTACAAAATATGAAATAGGAGTGATAATTAGTAAAAATCGTAAAAAAAATCAATTTGCCTAAATTGCATATATATATATATATATATATATATTCTCATTTCGTTTTATTTTCTGAATTGTCGTAGTTAATATTTAAATCTATTTAAAACAGAACTAGATGTACAAGAGAAAGCTGGAGTCGCTTTTGGAGCGAGCGAAGGATTTTTCCTCCGTTTCCCTTTTCTCTTTCTCCGATCTCCTCATCCGCATTCCCCCTTCAATTGCCCATTCTAATATGCCATGGTCCGCTACTTCGCTAATTATTTTAACATACTCAATGTCAATTAGGGCAGCTAATTTTTTTATTTTTATTGTTCATATGAGTTGTAGATATCATAGTAAAAGTTTCATGGATTTCCTGAGTTCCAACCTGAGAACCTTCCCTTGTTAGAGTTTTTGCACAACACAACCCGTCAAATCGCAGTAGCAACACGAACAACCCAACTCTAAAAGCAAACATTCATAGAAACGGACAGAGAGAGATATATCCTCGGGATTCAGTTCACTTTTTCAAAGAAAGTTGTTGGTGGGACTTGGACGGTGGTGTGGGTTCAAAGTTTACAAGAATTGTTATGTGTTTTGTCTCCGTTGTTCGAGAAAGTTGAGAAGAGGAGCTAAAAACAAGCCGGAGAAGACTAGATATAGGACAGAGATAAGTTACTAAAAGACATCTTCTAGAAGAACCAGGATGTAGCTATCTAGTGCTAGGAGAGATGGTGAAATTACATTGTAGGAGACGTAGGTTTGGTCCGGGAGAGGAAGTATGTAATATGACAAGACAAGGAGTTCATTTGATTGGATGTTGGAAGTTGGTAACATCTGGATGGACATGGGATTATTGTCATGGACAATGGCATCCCATCTCATAACATTAACATTATGTTTTGACATTACACAAACAAAAATGGACTCCGGCTCGGAACCATTCAAATAGATTTACAACATCCATTACACTCACCAAATAAAATCCACCACTTTTTCTACATTTTTTTGCCCTCGTTTCCTTCTTGAAATTTTTTCTTGAAATAACCTTTTCTGCGACTCGAAAGTCAAAACTTAGTTTGACATCTTTCATTCCTAGAACTCTATCCGATATCTATTTTTCTGTTGTCGAACATCCCATTGATTGACATTTAAAATCCCAAAAACTTTCTCCTTTATGATATGTAGGAGGTCTTCATAATTCCATTGTGAGGATTGTCAGGGGGAGCCTAAAATTAGATACTGTTGCCAAGAATGAAGAAAGTCGGAGGACATGTAGGATAGGTAACGAGGAGGTTAAAGAAAGGTTACGCAAGTTAGGTTGGCAAAGATGATTTTTTCCGAGAAATATGAACAAGGTAGTTTGACTCTATCCATAAGTTGATTTGATATTTTTCGGGTCTTTTAGAGGAGCTTGGCTATAGGACTTTGGATTTTGGAGATGTGATGATGGTGATATTATTTGGGAAAGAGAAAGTATTTCCAATTCCAAGTTAAAAGTTGAGAAGGGATAGGGAAAGTGTTGTGTAATATTTTTTATGAAATCCCTCGAGAGAGCTGAGTTTGCGAAAAATATGTGAGGAAGAAGAGGATGTGACGGAGAAGCTGTGCCGAATGTGCTCAGAGCCTTTAGAACCTTAAGGACCTTTAGAGCCCCCGAAAAGATCCTCAAGAGGAGAGGGAAATCCTTCAGCCAAATTCAACGATATTTCAACGCTTCAAAGTCGACTTATCCACCTCTAGCTGGGAATGTCTTCTAGGAGGACCTTTCAAATTTATAAATAATATATAAATAAATAATACATATTAAGGACGGATATTTCCATATGCGATTCACACACAAAAATATCCGAAATCCAAATGGGATATGTATAAATATGATACCGGTTCCCCCGTGGAGAGCTCGGGAGGGAAGGTTTTGAAGTGTTGGGATTTGATTCTGACAATGGATGGATTTCTGTGTTTGTAAGTATGAATAAACGTGCAAATACAGGGATCTGCATGTAAATTGGCGAGGTTTCTTTAAAAATAAAAAAATTAGGATCTCAGGTTGCTACTATAATACAAGATACTTGGCCAAAAAATTCACCAAACTATTGTTTTTAAATCTGACGCCATTTATTTTATCCAAGCGTTTACAATCATGAAAATGCAAAGTAATTTATATGCTAAAATCCTTCAAAACAAAGCAAAATAAATTTTTGATGTCGCGAACACCCGGGAATGTTCCCTTGTCCGTCTCAAGTGCATAAATACATCTAACCAATACCCCCCGAACTCAAGTCTCTTTTCATGTTCTCGGCTCCCTTTATATCCCTCTATATTCCCGTCCTTAATGGATTCAATGAGGTCATTCCAGCAGTTGGAACTGGGCCTTGGAAAACTTAAAAGAATTCCAGGAGCCTCTATTCTCCGACAATCTGCAGCCGTGTCCCTATAAGTCTATAGTTTTTATTCCTATACGGAATTCCCTTCAGCTTCAGAGACTCTCTAGCTTTCCTTCATTCTATATAACTAGGGCACATGGCATCCGATCAGACAGACTTTTTCTCTCAGCTTTCCCTGTCAGTCTGACATTGTTTCGAGAGGAGAGATATAGCGGGCCTGATAGTGCTAATTAGAGCCAATGAGCCAACTTCCGAGTCAGTCAAACTTTTGTTTTCTGAGCAGTTATAATTGAATCACCCACTTCCCTCGGATTTTATGGAACGATATCGGACCATTCCTTATTGCTACAAAGGCCTTTTATTTCTCAAAATACACTCAATACAATCAATAGTTTTGGGAAAGTAGATTATTCCGCCTTTTCGGAGGTACTTTTGTATCCCTCTCTGTAGCATTGGAACAGGACAACAGGGCAGAAAACCCAGGGATTTCAAACTCATTTATTGTCAACATTCAAGAGAATAGGGGATCGGATTTCTCAGATTATCCCTTACGACTTCCAACGTTCCAACTTGAGTTTTAACAACCTGGGCCTTAAGAGGACCAAAGTTGGTGAATGGAGAAAGAGGACTAAAAACGGCTTCAATCCACTATCCATAACCGGAGGATTCTATGGAGAAATAAGACAATAATACTTATTTCTACTGCTCCCGAAGGGGTTACCTACTACTCATCATAATATAAAACATCGGGAGGCTTCTTTTTCCGCATTTTGGCTTTTAGCAATTTTGGCCCTCCTCCCGTTATTCTTCCATATCCACCACATATGCTAACTTGGGAGAGAAGGACTGCGAGGATGGCAGGAATTGTAGGGAAAAAGTGCAAGAAATGCAAGAAATTTTACAGATAGTCCGATGGATAGGAAGCACCTTTACATTTCTAACTTTCTAAAGTTGGTACCTATCAGGACGGGATGGAGAGTTGGACTTTCTTAACTTTCACTCTGATATCGGGGGAGGTTCATAAGTTATAGCTTCTAAAGCCGTTATGAAACTACTGGATCAAGGGACAAATTTTTAATGAAATTCTTTCGATTGCCCAGCAGATAGGCAATGAATTGATGAATATGGTGATTTTAAGCTACTTGCAAGAGAAATAAGTCAGAAAGAACGTCCAAATTACTATATTTTATATTTTAGAGTTTTTTAGGGCATTACAAGGGGTTTTAAAGCTCTTTTAAACACAAAATTAAGGTCCGAGGGCCCTGATTTTTTAAATCCAGAAATTTTGTACCCGAAAACTGGAAATATCTACGGTTTTCTTGGCAAGATGATCCAAAAAACGTGAATCAAAATCCTCAAAACGGCATCAACCAAGCGTTTTAAGTTTCAAAGCCCTAAATGAAAAGATTCTTTGCTAACAATTTTAAAAAATTCGAAAACCTCCAAAAAATAATTTAAAGTCGCTTATGAACTCATCTCCATCTTGAAAACATTGAAGAGAACGGAAGGAAGGAAATGATGTGAATTTGTGAGTACCGTATGAATTATAGGATGATGTCGCCTTTTACTTTATACATTATATATATTTCCACGCCGCTCCTCTTCTCCGTAACTGTAATGGTGACTGTATTTACAATTTTAACACAATATATGTTCAATGTACGACATAAGAGCACATAACATATATAATATGTCAACGAGTATAATAGCTGTTTTTCTCACTCCTATCAAAGCATGTAGTAGTGTGTGGCTCTGACTTCTGAAACGGGGAAAAAAATCGGATTGGATGGAGAGATAAAAAAATGTATAAAAAAGTGTGAATTTGTAAGGATATGGGACCTCGGAGTCCACTTATTCCTCCATGCAAACATTAACGGAGTTACACTTTTGCTGTCTTTTTATTACCAAAACTCGATTCCACTTCTGACGTTATTTTTCTGCCCCAAAGTAAGTTTGCCTGCAAAAGAGGTGGAGGATGAAATGGAAAATTGAGAGAATTTCCGAATTCGCCGTCTCGATTTCGTGTTGTCTTAACATTTCATCATCGCCCTTTATCCTTTGAGTTTTGGCTCGAGTAAAATTTATCCACGGCAGGAAAATAAACATGTGGAGAAATGAAATCATAACATTGCGGAATCGGCATTGGCATTGGCATTTTGGCAAGTCCAATTACAAGTCCCGGAGATCTTACATTAACTATTCTTCAACAGGGTTCCAATAATCCAATGATATTTGCTTACAAAATGAAATGGCAAACGGGTTGACAAATTGGCAAGTGTAGTGAAAGTAAATGCCAATATCGATTTGTTTTGTGCCCATTTTTTCAAGCTGTCAATTTTCCTATGCAATAAAGTTCCATTGAACCATGCACGTTGTCTAGAACAGATGGGCTGTGTTTAGCCTTCTAAAAAAATTGTTGGAAATGAGAGTAATTTGGTACTATAAACGGAACCCTATTTTAAGGTACTTTGTCCGTTTTTCTACGTAGACAAGAGTAAGTTCTATTGTCGTCATCAACGGGAAAAATCCGATAATTTGATAAGTCAATTATGTGACCTAAATTTCAGGGTTTAACTTTAATAAGACAATGTATGGATTTATAATGAATATTAAATTGGATTTGATTTGACGGGGATAACAGAACCACGTCAGTTATTCCAGAATCGTTTGAGGGAACCGACCGGTCCTTACTCCTGTATGGTTTATTTATTGTGTCAAATAATTTTTAGAACCAAAAGGTCAGGTTTCTCAGAGGTGGTTTATAGTTAAAGGATTAAACTCTCAATTTTTTAATTTTTAATAGACTTAATTAACCTCTGTTTAACAGAATATTCAAAGAATCATGTAGAATATTCGCTGAACAATAAACATGCCCTCCCTTAACGTTTGGAAATCTTTCGGCAGATTCACTCGTTGGTCTGAATTGTTGTGGACACCTCCGATAGTTTTTATACTTCATAAACGACGGATAGAAAGGGCAAAGGGGTCCCTAGTCCCTTGGGCCAGTGCCTCGGCAGCGGTGGTTCTGACAGGGACCCTCATGTTCTTTGTCCTCGTCAAGAATGTGTTCACGACAAATTTACACCTCACTCTACTTCAAATCGTGTTCCTCGTTTACTTTTTCGCCATTTCGATATTAATCCTCGTCCTCATCCACTGTTCCATTATACTCCAGGGGGAAATCATCCTCTGGTTTAACAAACTCTTTGCCCTGGATTCTGATTTAAGTCGCCGTAAGTTAAGGAGAGGGTAAACTGGCTTGAGTTGGGACTTGAGATTAAAAAAATTGTAGAATATATGGTTGAGGGTGTCCGATAAATAATATTTTGGAGGGGCCGTGCGTAAATTGTGTGAATGGGAATGGTTGGATTTAAACAATTGAATTTAAGTACTGATATTTCTAGTTTTATCTCAAATACTTTTACAGAAATATAATTCCGGTTCTGTTTTAGGGAATTATCCAAGAATTTTAAAAGTAGTCGAAGTTATTACATTTTTCGTTTACAACGATATTTTTCATACTTTTTATTTTCGACAATGTCTGCAGATTTTTTATTTGAAGTTTCATGGGCCATTCATGATCTTCTCTGGCTATCAAAATAATTCCCTAGACTTATTTGTATCCAATATTGTAAGCCGCATATTTGGATTTTTTTGTCTCATGAACTAGGATGCTCTATTTTTGCAGTAGAAAACTCCGAATTATTTTTTCGTGTCGATGAAAAGCCCTTATATATTTCATTGTTTTAGTCCTGCCACATGACATTACATTATTTTGTGTTTCGAAATTGCAGTAGGAGGGTTTGTCGACGCTCTAGGCTGGGACACAGTCGGGTACCTTATGAACGGATTCCTCCTCGTCTCCTCCATAACTCCCGTCCTGCTCGCCGTTTTCGGAGTTTACGAGAATATCGACGGTGTCTTTATATTCCTGGTCCAGTTTATGGACCCGTCCTCGATCTCATCTTCCGGCAGCCTGACCCTCCTCCGATTCGGAGTCCTTCTCGTGACGGTGACTGAAGTGTGGAAGCAGATCGGCTTCTTCTCCCTCTCCTGCCTCCTCATCCTACAAATCATCTCCAAAGCCGTAGGAATCAAAACACATCCGGCCAATCTCATCACTTACACGGCCGAGGCGAGGAGACGGCTTCAGATTCAATGGAGATTCCACCAAGCGTACAAAGTCTACCGGAAGTTACAATTAATTATATTTGCGGGCCTCAATCCCGCACTTCACTACTTCATCCCTTATTTCATGGCTTTCGGCTCGCTACTCTGTATATTATGCGACTTCACTACAATCGTTTTGCACAGCGACGAACAGATGAACTTTGCCCTCTTATGCGCCATGCCCGGAATTTCGTTCGGGGTCAAGTTCGTGATATCCACAGTGCTTCCACTCGCCTGCACAGTGCATCATGATGCGCTTCGATTTACGCGGGATTGGTCGAATGTAGCGCCGATTCGTAATGCGCTCTCTCGGCGCATGCTCCGCTGCCTCATGCCACTACGGGTTTATGCCGGTCCCTTCTTCTACTGCAAATTGTCGACGAAGACGACGTACTTTAGTGTCACGATGTACTATACGATGACGGCTGTGATCTCGATTCAGCGTTGATGGGGAAGTGATGATGATTATTATGACGGCTGACCGTTTCGAAAGTCGGTGATAGGGGTGGCGGGATGGGCATATTTTTTAGTTTTTAGTGACGTCTATTTAGAGTAAACAGGAGCGATAAGGGTTAAATGGTGGCTAGTGGTGGTTGCCTTAGTTACCTATATAGATATGGAAGATGAAATGGTCTTATCTTTTTCGGGCTTAAATCTATTATTTTTTATTACTTGGGAGGGAGTTCATGTAGAGAGAGAGACTGAGACAGAGTCATATAAGAGCATAAAATAGTGCCCCACTTTCGGAAGACTACTTCGATTTTTCTTACCCGAAAAAAAAAAGAATTTTTTGGAGGAAAAAGTCGTAAAAATGTCGGGGCCAATCGACGATAAAACCGAGAAATACTTGGACTCAGAAACGACACCCTCACACATCCACCCGATACAAAGTTAGGGACCTAGCCTCGCAAAAGAACCTATATCCTGTTTCATTTATTTCTAAAACAGTTTTGCACAGAGTCACCAATTAATATTTCTTATATTTCTCTTAAAACCCCGTCCAGACTTTCTGGGTTAATGCCTTGTAATCTCGTATCTCAAGGGAGAGGAAAATCCGGATCTTTCCACTAATCATTTCTATTCATAACTCCTTAGTCCTTTGAAGGAGCCTTAAAATACGAGCTACCTTATCGTGTATCTTAACTTCAGACGCTTTCATCTCTCTCACTCTCTCTCTTTCTTTAAAATGTTACCAATTTCTCCAAGAAAACGTGTATATTTTAAAAATTCGATGTAAATAGTCCGTATGGACATGGAAATCGTTAAAAAATTGAAGGAAATCCTGTTTTTCTACATTATGAATTAAGGGAATAAAACGTAAGTGGGCGATGGGACTTGATTTGTAGCTTCCAAGCGTATGCAACACTTAATTAGGATCTGCTTTCTCTTCTCTTGAAGAGGATATAAAAACGCGGTTTCTCTTTTTATAGAGAAAAAAGAAATATAAATGGAATTATATGGAAGTGAAAAAGTAGCATGTGGAAAAGGAGATGATGAAGTGAAATGAGGTTGGGTGCCTGGCTTTTGGTTAGGTTCCTTTGCAGAATTTAGATTTGGATGTAAAATGTAAAAATATACAAGACACCTCTTTTCCTCGCCACTAATTGGTCATAAATAATTTTTATTGCAGTGAAGAAGGCTTCAGAAAGTCATTTATATCCGAAAGCAGGTTTTTTTTTCTCAGAGAGAAACTCTGCATTTTGAAGGCCTTTTATCCATCCGTCCATTAAACTACTCAAAAGGGATAATAATGTAATAATCCCGACTCATAAACCAAACCTGAGGAATTATGTATTCAGATTAGGCTAATTAATTTAATCACTTTTTATCCCAAGTCTAGGCTAAAGAGGCTTGGAGAATGGAATCGTTTTTTATGTTCCAGTTTCAGAAGACTTTAACTTACTTTTGCGCTCGTAATTCATAAAATTCATACTTTTGCTCGTAATTCAGTCGGCATTCATTTTACGATCGTCTTCACATACTCTTTTTAGGGGAATGAATTGGGTGCTTGAGGATCATTTGAAGAGAAAAACAGAGTTGGGAAGGAATGTGCAGTTTAAGTATATTCAGAGGGAAGTTTACGAGGACATTGTTAGATCCGACTGACTTATTGTAGGTTTTTTCAAGGTTCTGTCCCCGTTTGTATTTAAATGTCCGTTAATTTGACAGTGTGAGTGTCGTATTAGGAAAATATAGAATAAATCAGGCGTTAAAAGCTTGAATTTTGTTAAAAATGGCGGAAATAAAAGAGCGGTACACACTGCCTCTGCTGGAGCATTGTTGCAACTAATTCAAACAAAGTAAATCAAGACGCATGATTTAGTCTCTAGAAGTGGCCTTACGACGAAACGCTCATCCAGTTCTTGAACAACCAAAATTTCTAGTCGTGATACGTAGCTATTATTTTACTTAGCAGAATCCCATCAGCAAAATCTGCCATCCCTATTTAGGAACTTCTCATAAACCATTTTAGAATCAGATACTGAACTTTGAACCCTCAGATTTCTGCGTCTTTGCAGATTTTGGGAATTGTCTCTGACAACCTTGGCTAGATAATACAGCGCCGTTCGTCTTAAGATCATAACTTTAGACCGGCTAAAGTCCCGGAATGTTTGGCGTTAGGAGAAGGAGGCGAGATAATTCATAAGTATACGAGATGGTATCATGAAAATAGAAGATGATGCAGAAGTTGTGACGGTCGTCGTGGATTGTTGAGCTTGTGGCAGTGGTGGATGATGCGATGCGGTTAGAACAAGTATCCTTAGGCGGTGGGAATTAATTGTTGGAGGTATGTGTGTCCCTTATCTGCTCCTCATCCGACAATTTATCCCCTCTTACTTCATTTGCATACTAAATCCACACCACCAACATTTAGTTATTAAGGAACCGCTGGGGCCTATAACTTTATCACCCACCACCTCCCTCATTTATCAACTGTGTACTAATTTAATTCAAAATTTCGGGAACTTGCAAGTTCGTGGGATAGGAATGGGAAATCAGCTCACAGCCTTACTCCGAATATCTGGGCTTGTTCATAGATAATCAATGTGTAAGGAGCCTTCTTCCATACATCTGGACGTTAGTCTTAAGCATGCCTATTTTTAGGTTTCATAAAACTTTTCGCAAAGAATATGAAATACTTCAAAATAGTTTGGGTGAATTTGAGGTACTCTTCGAATGGCTTTACATTGATCAACGATTTTGAGGTACTTTTAAATCAACCCAAATCCACAAATGGAGTACGATTTCTGTAGAATGAGAAGAGTTATGCAAGCCAGACGACTCCGAAACTGGTATTTTGCCATGAATGTTTTAGCTCACAAATTTTCTTAGCCATTCGAGTAAAAACAGCTCAATCAGTAGGATTACCAATATGCGAGTTTCATATAAAATCATAGTAAAAGAATCAGCTTATTCTGTAGCAGATACGAAATCTCAGAAACTTCACTTTTTGACACTTTCCTAGCAGAGAAGACTTAAGACAAATTATATAATCGACTCCATCCGTGCTTCCCTTGCATTAACTTTCGGCATTAACATCAGCCATCAACTATTCCATATCTATCGACAAGGAAAGATAGTATAGACTATATCTATACTCAGCACTTATTGACTTAAAAAACTACTCCAAAACATTTCTGTCCCCTAATAATAAGCCCATTTTCTACGACTTATATGCAGACATATCGGGTCGGATTGTAAACACATCCACGTAAGTGGGTTAGGGAAATGGATAAGAAATGGGATTGGGCCCTAAGTCCCTAAGTGTATGGCTGGAGCTAATTTAAGGGAAACATGAATGTCATTATAATTATTGAATAAATGGTCTTTTTTAGATGCAAAGTCGCCCAACTTTCCATCCTCCAAACATTTCCAACTCCCTCGTCCTGAGTGGTACGGGGACGACGATATCCTTTGAATCGGATGTGATATTATAAGTCAGTGAGGCCGTATTAAGTACTTTAAGTACTTTATATATTAGATGTAAAAGGGTAATATTTATGGGTGTTTGTCCTCTATTTTTCCATTTCTCCCAACAACTTTCTCCATAAACATACGGCGAGAGTAAATAGTAAATTGTCCTCCTCTCCTCTATAATGGTCTAGATCAAGTAATGGAAGCCAAGGAACCTCCCACTCCGACGAATATCCCGTGACCTCAACTTCTTGGAAATCAACCAAAACCACCACTGCCCGAATAGCTAAATCAATACTTATTATTCATTCTCCCCAGTCCGTGTATTCTGAAATATTATGAATATTCTAATCATTCCAATGCCTCAATGTTCAAATAATCGCGTAGGTGGTCGGCTCCGAAGAAAGTAGCCCAGTTTTGGCTAAAAGGAAAATTTGCAAGAAAGTACATGATGAAAATGCAAAAAAAAAATTTCCACCGCAAAACCCGTTCTCGGGCATTATGAATTATTCAGAAGAGTGTAGTTCTCCACTTCGCCTGACTATTGAAAATAAAATCGCGAGATTTGAAAGATTCCTATTTCAATTTAATAACAAGGAGAAAGTAGGATAGGAATGACAGGATAAAATTTAAAAATACAAGAAGGAAGATAAAGGCTCTATTCCGATTTTTTACACGAATTTAAAGAATGTAATAACAGGAAATTAAGTGAGTAGTCGTCTCAAATGTTCCGAGTTCCTCGTATAAAATGTAGTACATATGTTTTTTACGTCCCTTTGTACTACTATCCCCGCCGTAAAATCTCCATTTGAACAATAGGCCGCAATGGGTTTTGTAGTTTGAGGCTCGGGATTTCTAAAGACTTTTAAAACTACTGGATTTCCCCCGGAGAAAGTCTGGAGAAAGGAAGTGGAGGAATAAGACAAGGAGGTTTGGGATTTCGGAGATGGGGCTATTCATTTACTACGAAATCTTTTGCTACAACTTGTAAGGGAGGTAATGGAGAAAAAATAAATAAATTGACTTCATTTTTTGTGATACGAATTGTGTCTATGTAGATGAAGTAACTGAAAAAATAGTACCCAAACTGATGTTTAGCGTGTTAAAAAATTCTCAAGTTTTAAAAATCATCGAAATTTTAAATTTGTATTTTCAAACGCATGTGAAACAACGGGTTTTTGGATCGATGTTGAAAAAATTTGAAGTTTTTTCATGTTGAAGCATGCTATTTTGTTAACGTCTTTTCTTCAAACGAGTCTAAAATCCGTACATAGGTCGGCTTTTAGTATACGTTTTAAAATGGCAATTTTCGTTGATTTTTAACCTTGTGAATTTTTAAATGTTAAATATCAATTTGGGCACTAATTTTTTGAAGTATAGTCATCAACATGGTCAAAATTTTTAAAAATCATATCAATCTGTGTGTTGTCTCTCCATTACTTCCCTTGTCGGTTTAATTCACAGTTTAGCTATTTCTGACACAAAATCCCCTCATAAGATGACAGAGATAGAGTGAGAGGCTCTGCCCCGCATAAAGATAAAAGTCAGTGGGGGCTCAGGATAAGTTAGAAACGGACCGTATCAAGGCCGTCATAAATTGGGGAGAGGGGGTCAAGCCAAAGCAATCGGCAAATCGTTCCATGAGTCTTCTGCCAGGATAAATCCAGTTCCAACTCTGCTTTATTGATTTTGTCTCTGAGCCTTGCCTTACTTTCACCGAGATCTACGACGACAATTATGCATGCTCTTCTAGCGAGAGGGGAAAAAAGTTTAAAATCAGGGATTTTAATCTCTCCTTAGTGTTTTTTCTAATATAAGATGAGACTGAGATTGAGAAAGTAAGTCGCTTGTTGAATGATAAACCCTTTCAGGTCTCAAAGAATCCCGGATTTAGAGGCGGCTTGAATAGTTGAAAGAGTGCAGATAAACGGGGATTTTAACGTAGATTTGTAATTCTAGAAAGAGTTAGATATGAAATAAGGGCGGTTAGTTGGTGTGCAAACGTAAGAGGATGTGCGGAGGTTATTGTAATTAATTAAGGATTAATAATGCTGTAGAAGGAAGTGGAGTGTGAGTAAAGGAATTTTATCGATTTCGTGGATTGTTGGAATGATACAAAAGGAGAAAAGAGATATAATCCACCACCGAACTCCTCCTAAGTCCACCACCATTCCCAGCCACCACCACGCTCCCACAAATCCTAATTCCGCATTACGGACCGTTCGTAAATTATTCAGTTAAAATAACATCAACGATATATTGGTTGCATGATTGGAGTGGATGAGACTGATTCGTTTTCGAGATTTTTATTGTGGTTTTACTGGATAGTTGTGTTCATTGATCGGTTTTCATTTTGTAGAGCTAACTAAATCCAACTTCAGCTTGTCGAGAACTCTAAAATATGAGTCGACCCCCAATATTTTAATTGGTTTTAACGAATACCGGAACTTTTTTGAAGTTAAACAATTTTTATTACGGGCAGGAAAGTTAAAACCGAGTGCTAGTCGC
This sequence comes from Desoria tigrina, assembly GCA_906901685.1. Classification (NCBI taxonomy): domain Eukaryota; kingdom Metazoa; phylum Arthropoda; class Collembola; order Entomobryomorpha; family Isotomidae; genus Desoria; species Desoria tigrina. Next base: position 2,878,454 of record CAJQTU010000007.1, read on the forward strand.
AGAATTTTTACCATTTGTAGCAGTGCAGATAATCAGACTAATTATTAATGGCACAATAATAATATAACTATGAGTGTAACTTTAGCAAATTCTAAAATGCGTTTCTAAATACAAAACCAACAATTTGCTGTATTTGTAAATAGTTAGAATTCTAAAACCTAACAATATTGTTAGCTTTTTGTGACTGGCGACTGACCAAACGAGGCACATACTTGTTGCAAACCTATTTCTGCTGGAATTCTTCGCGGGTTTGTAAATTCTCCCTTTAAGGGTCTCAAATAACATTGACGGCGGCAAAAATTCAATTTGAACTCAGCACAAATAGGTTTGTTAAACGAGTAGTACATTGCAATTTGAACTTTCTCTTCTACAGCTAACCCAATTAAAACCACTCGATTTTGACCCAAACATCAAATTTGACCCCCATTTCCGCTCCATAATATATGAACAACCCCCTCTTACTTCCGAGTAGTTCCCACTCGATCCATCCTCCCTAACTAAAAAGTGAAAGAGCTAAAAGATAGTAGCAAAGAGGGAAGTTTGTATAGAGAGTGGAGAGAGGAAGTCTTGGAAGTTGAAAGTAAACTACTCCACATTTCTATAGACAATCTCCGTCTCCCTAATTCCTAATTGGAAATCAATGAATCGGACAATCACTGACTTACTTTTTACCATTTCTATAGCTAAACACATCCCAGATCTAATGCTATCCATCCAGCAAAAGACTTCCTTAAAAATCCTCACAAATCCTCCATTTCTCCTGTACAAAAGAGAAGCGGAGAGATTAGAGCCTATCCATATATAAATGCTCTCCTTTCTGGGTTACAAACTTGTCAAAATCGGCACAATTTGCAGAAATTCCCCAAATACTACATACTACATCCCACCGACTCAATTACAAAAGAACTAACAAGAGAGGTTAGGATTTGAGCCCCCAATCTCCATGTAAAAGTTCCCTTGTCGATATTGAAATCTGCCTATCGTTCCCATTAATCTTTTAGGCTAATTGACTTCCCACACGAAATAAGAACAAATAGAAATGTTCTGCTGGAGGCGGGGTATTGACTTCCAGTTCCCTGATAATACGATTTCCCCGAAAGAAATAATCAATACGATAAATTCCGTATCCAATTATTATTCTCTCAAACTCTAAACCTTAATCAAAGTTTGGGGACTCAGGACCAGACTTCCTCATTTCCAGTGGGAAGTGGTGTCCAGACATCCATATATTACTTTTATATGTACTTCCATAATCTCCAACGTTCTAGATATCTGCAGATTTCCTGATTCCAAAAACACCCGAACTTCGGGAAAAAGTTTCGGAGCTGGGACCTCGCTGTATGCTAAATTAATTGAGTTTCAGTTACAACTGTTACAACATGACATTCACTTTGTAGTACAAGGCTTTGAAGACTTTAGCTAGCCATGGGATATCTATGTATTTGAGAACAGTCTATTTTTTATCGGAATTAGTTCTTTTTTATAGAAAGGTTACCGTAAATGCTGAAATAATCCCCCTGGGGAGTTATTGTGACGAAGCCTGAACTAGTTGTGTAGTTTGCATTTTTTGGGTGGGGACTTATTTGGTTTTTACAGTATTTCGCTGTTGTAGGCTGGGACGACGTGGAGCCCGGAGGAGAGCGTGTAATTACAGACTTCTTTCCTATTTGTTAATTAACGCCCTTTCTTTTGTAATTCCTTACAGAGAGATTTAGAAATGTCACATATTCTGTAATTAAGCCGCCAAGGCTCATTAACCTTCATCAACTTCTGCTTTCTTCCCACAGTTTCCGTACCAAGTACTGGGAGAAGAAAAGAGTGGCAGGTTCGCTAAGTTTTTACAAAGGGACGCTGGTTTTGTCACCTATACAGTTTTGTAAACGTATGGATGAGAATGTTTACAAAACACCTTGCTGTGGACACATTACCTTAATATTCTGTGAATTGACAACAGATTTTGGCTTGTGAACGGCCCCTGAATAATCCAATTCCAACTCTCAAATTCACACTTTCCTATCTTGCATTTGAAACCAATAATTAGAAAGATTACATCTCTTGGAGACGATATTAAAGAAGGTTTTTAATATCGTGAGCAGAGCTCGAATAACTTGATTTTGATAGATTACTTTTAAAAATGAAAAAAAAATACTTTCTTTTCTTGTAACGAAGTTTTTAAGCCTTTTTGCATTAGGAACTACGTTTTTTAGTAGTTTGTTCCAAGTTTTTGCAAAGGTTTGTAAATAATCCAATCCATAAAGCATAAATACACGGATCACATAGAATGCAGATAAAATGTGAACGTATTTTATCAGAATCTTTATAAGATTTTATTTTATTTATTGGGGATTTTCAATCAAATTTACAAAAAAAGAATTGCTGAAAATTTTTTACAAAGATAGAAAGGGTCAAGTGTTTATACTGCCTCGTTTGTTGATTCACGTGCATAAGATTGAAGATTTGACTATAAAAAGTCACGAAGTGCATGAATAAAATGAGCATACAGTTTTATCGGAACAGAATACATATTTGGCTCAAAAGTAATAATAAAAAATACATATAGTTTAAACAGGGGTTTAAACTCAATTGAATAGTTTTGATGAAATCGGAAAAACAACCTCGTTCTTCAAATTGACAGAGAGATCTTATCAAAATCTGAAAGCACAAATAATTGAATAACTTCAGTTCCATTTTTTCAGCATTCGAATAAGGAAGTTTTTAGAAGATTATTAGTTGACCTCGATATAATCTTGAGCTATTGAATTGATATAAACATAACAATATTGTTAAACTTTTCGCTCATGATTCTCAAGAGGTTCTGGAGATGCATATGGAGATTTAGTTTATTTGTTGCATGTTCTTCTGTACTCATCTTTTAATAATTCCTATATGTTTTTTTTTAAGAATTCTAAAATTTCTTTTATATTTTTACTTGAGTGTTTATGTAGCCTAGAGTCCTTAAAATATAAACGGAATTAATTTAGAATCAAAAGAGACCCTCAACCTTAGGATTTGCGATGGAACAATTTACAAATATTTCTTAAGTCTGAATGATATTTGTTTTCTTTTCAAATTACATCAGCCTTATATTTTCTCGTTCAAATATCTTTAAAGCTTTTGTAATTACGATAGTTAAATCCCCTAGAAAATATGTTTTGCAGAACCATGAGCTGTGTGTCTCCGTTCATTTTACTGACAACATCATTATTGAGTTAAAAAAACATACTAAAACTCCATTACTCCATACAACAATAATTTATCCAAAAAGTCTCGAATTTCCTATATACTTATCCAGTTATGACAAAAGTTTGAAGAAAATAAAGTGTCTTATTACACTCTAGTACCAGAATCACAGAAAGCAACATTTTTCCATCACAGAACAAGCAATATTGACTCCAGTTTCTGCTAGATCAAGTAGAAATCTATGTGTACAAATGATATACAAAATTCCCTGTTTTTTTTCTATTTTCATGTGTTTTGCATACATTATCTTAGACCTTACACGGCCTATATTTTGTATAAATCTGTGTTTTGGGAGTGAAGGAAGAAAGAGGTCGGTTGACTGACATTGGACTCTTGTGTTCATGGAAATGTAGGACATGCCAACCATTTCCTCCCTTCAACCTGTCAGACAGGAAACTAGAGATTTTGCAATCCTCCCACGACAGCTTTCTCCTATTCCTGTACCTCTATTTCCTTATATTATTCCTTGCCTATTTCTTAAATCCTGTACGTAAACTTGTAATATGTTTACAAATAGGGAACTGCTTAAGTACGGGTAAACGGAGAAAGTGACGGAAGAGGAGGATGCTTTCGTATTAATTATTTGATGCCTTCTGCCTCAAGCCTAGAGACCTTGTAGCCTTTGGGTTAGCTTGGGAGTTTACAATTAGAACCGAGTCTTTTAAGACTTTTTTCCATTCCCGGTTTATAAAAATTTAAAAAAGCTGCTTTAAAATTTGGTGACTTTTAGGAAGGACGGTATTCAATGCCATCTAATTAGTAATTAATTATCGACGTAATTAATTAAAACATTGGAATTAGGAAAATTGTATTAAAGACGGCTAAAAATCGAATCCTAGGGTTCGATTTCTGGTGATTTTTGTTATATTTCAAAGCCATTACAAGTACCCTATCCAAATTATCAACGAACTGAAAGCTCATCTCTTAAACCGTTCTCTAGCATGGAATATTGCTCTATCGTAAGGGCTGTAATTTTTCAGTAAAAAACCCGGGTTTTTTGCAACCCTAAGCCCAGGACAGGTTAGTCGTAGTAATATTATGATGATTATATTATAGCTTATAATATTTTTTTTTATACTAGAAGGTCGTCCTTTCAGTCCTTTGCTATTGGATTTATAGGGACTTTTTCTTGGGTAAGATATTTTAAAAAGTAATTGAGGACTGGCTCCCGGTTTAGTGAGAGGAGGATGATCAGTGAAGGGAGGAAAATCCCCAAAGCAATTTATTCCGAAAAAAGCTGAATGTATTTAAAACGAGAGACTTTTTAAATCTCTGAGAAAAGGCAGAAATAGTTTCTCTCTTTCACAGGATTTCACGTTTCTTGAGAAGATGTGGAGATACGGAGATCTACGTTCCCTAACGTTCCTTCTCCATAATCCCAGTCTCCTAACATTAATTACATCCACCCTTCAGTTAACCTCTTCTCTTCCCCTTCCGATTCAACAATTTAAGTTTCCGACAATTTATGTTTAAAGAAATAGTGAAGGAGTCCCTTCAATAGCGCTTTCCTTCTTGTAAAAAACCACTCCGGTTTTCTAATTTTATTATAATATTCGGGTTTGAGTTTTCTAAACTTCGGTATCTTATTAGATTACTACGCATTGAGCATATGTGCAAGGACGTTGACAGGAAGAATTCACATCCCTATATTATGCAAATTTTATATTTTCAATTCAAAACTGTGGAAAAATACGAGTCGTATTTTAGCCGAAAAGTGTTTGAAATAAACCATTGTGTAGGAATGAATTGGAAGGTTTTGAGAGCTTGAATTTAAGGGTAAATGTTTTCGCTTTTATTGGGAACTTTTTGAAAGTAGTTAAAAACGAGATGGTTTCTATTTTGACATTTGTCACTTCGTTTTGTATCATCAGCTTCAATTCAAGGTTGAAATACATCAACCTTAACGTGAAAGTGTTATTTAAATCGATGCTACAAGGTCAGGTTTGTCAGCCCAATTAAAAATTAATGTATTCAGATTCAGGGTCACAAGCTTCAAAGAACATTTCAGTTTCGTCACTCTGTATTAACACACACGTGCTATACAGTCCACCTCAATACATCACTAACCTTTGACACTTACTTTCTTAGAACTGACGTATTTTTAGAGTTTAAATTCCTAAAAATTAAGGAACTACACGATCACTTTTAATGTCATCAAAGCCTTGCAAAGTCAATATTAAGAAGTTATCTATCGAAAAATGTTGATCGCAACAGGGTTTCGAAGCCTTACATAAAGTTGCAAAGATCAAAAGCAAGAGATGATGTGCTTCTCAGCAAGATTCAAAAGAACTGAAATATTATAAATAGGATGAAATAACGGGATTACATAAGCCCCAACTTTCCTTTCAACAATTTCTGATCTTGAAACATTTGGATTAGAATTCCACGGATGAATAATATATGATTTTTTGTTGTTGGGGAAAGTAAAGTGATGCAATGTGATGATATGATTATGGCTCTGATTTTGGGCTGGAGAAGGATGTTGTTGTGGGTGAAAGGTTTTGTGTCTTTTGTGGAGATGAGGTCTGGAGATATGTAATTTGAATGGTAGTGAAGTGTGAGGGTATTTATCATGTTGGGTGTGAAGAGAGACAGAATCAAATACAGGCTCATTTATCTCCCTCACTATTAGTCTCATCAAGAGGATTCCCAGAGGGACGACCATAGCCCAACTGCACCACACCCGATCTGCACAATCCCATACATATTTATGCAACCACTACCACTCCTTTCACTTCTTTACAAGCCCATGCATATTTGAATATCCTATTGTCAACTTCCGGTATAAGAAACCTGTTCTGGAAAGCAGAACCCGGATTTTTTCAGGGATCGGATCTTTGCTTTTTTGTGGTTCAAAACAACGAAAACCAAATGTGGATCCTAAAAAACAGAATCCCATGTCAGGAAGTGCAAACCCGAATGGTTTTTGATAAATCTACGGAATATTAGGAATTTAAAGATGTAATCAGGGGTGCTGATATTCAGTCAGGGTTTTTATTAGCTTGTCCTCTAACTGTAGGCACTTTTTTAAGGAAATAAAACACTTAGCGAATTTAATAAAGAAATGTTGACTATGGAAAACAAGGAACTGTATAACTTTGGAAATTATGATTTTATTTTTGGTGTCTACAAAGCTAAAAGAACCATGTTGGGACTTTGCGGAGCAAATTATTCAAATTTTGTAACACTTGTAGTATGTGCTGGCATGCTTTTATAACTTTGTAGGTTTTAGCTACAATTTCTTTGAAATACATAGCAGAAATCAGAGTAAGTTGTCAAATAACCTAAAGCTTTAACTACTTCCTGATTGTTTTTGCTAACTTACTTGTTTAAAGTTAATTTTTGCAGTTGAGTAACATATCATCATCACCCAATTCTACTTGATCCCACAAAAATTGGACATAATCTAATCAGAAAAGGTCTGTAATAACGGGATTGAACTGTATACCCCATCGTCGTCTTTCACATGTCTGCTTTCCCTCCTACAAATAATAATCCGCACCTCTCCACTATCAGATATATGATCAAAGCCGGATTGAATTGTAGTATGGAGTAAGGTTACGGTTTATAGCCTGGCCATTCTCTATAGGATTCTAATCCCATCCGCCAATATAGCCGCCCGGGTTCTCCAGAAAAGCCGTTGTCAGGTACGGCAGTTCCCGTGAAATGAAGTGAGGCAATAAAATCTAAAATGCAAGAATAGCAATGATTTATGAGCGACCCGGCGGCGGCAGTTCGTTCCTCACATATCTATCTCCCGATAGTTAAAGGAGCTTCCCTGATCCTCAGATCTCGTCCTGGAAATGTGGAATGGAATCCCTCTCTTCTCCAGATCCGTCCAGAATGCATGTATATTCCATGAAGATGACACTGGCTCAGATGATATTATGAGGATCACGTATGGAATTATGGATGTGGATATGAGACAAAACCCTCCACTCATGCATACCAACCCAACCTAATCACATCCCAACTTTCTCCGTCGTTAAATCCACCAGCAGCAGTAGTCCTTTACCACCGGGGGACCAACGACGGAGGACATCAGCCGCCTACAAAAATAGAGCTTTGACCTTCGACGGAGGAGTTGACACGAAACGGCAGATTGTCGAAAACACGACAAATACGACTGTCCTACCTGCCTGGGAGTGCCGAATTCTGTCGAAAACTGCAGAATTTCGACAAGTCGCTTGTCACCGCAAATTCAGCTGCTCTGAATGGGACAGTCGAATTTCGAATTCGTGCAACTTGATCTTGTCTACGGGAACTCGTTTGAGCTCCTTCCTGCCCAAGAAGAGCATTTCATGAAAAATGCATAATCAGCGATTTGCATACGCCACCGGCTCTCTGCAATGTCCCACTTTCCGAGTCCCGTGCCATAGGTTAGCTTTGAAGATAACACCTCTCGCTCAGCTCATCTCATCATCACTATTTCCCAGCAGGATATTACATAACAAGAGACGAGGAACTGCTGCTACGAGCACGAGGAATTCTATTCAAATTTGCAAGCTCCAAACCTAGTTCTCGTCCGTTTACATCTAAACACATGAAGAGCCAGGTTGACTCCAAATTCGGACCAGAATTTGAACTTTAAACCATTTAAAGATCCCCACTACCATAACCATCATTGTAACTGTGGCATTTAACTGGTTTCAGCCTCGGAACCTCCGTTGGGAAAGAATAACAAATTAAGAACCGGCCCCTCCTCTGTTGTGAGAGTAAATATGGAATTGGAATGCTAAATTAAAGGTAAATCCCTTTAAAGCCGGCCTTGTTGTTTTAACTTCTGTATAACTTGTTACATTCCTTCTTTGACTACAACTGAACAAAGTCTAATGGGCAGGGAAGATAGGTTGAAGGAGTAGGGAATAATAATAACAGCTACTTTTTGGCGTGCCAGTTTTTGGCAGTTTGACTAGGTTTGTTGGGTTTAAGAGCCAACCTTGTTGTGAGATAGGATGAGCCAGGAGGAAAAGCCTCAATCCAAATTGCAAATAAAATCCCCACGGGAGGAACAAAAGCATTTTCCTAAGCCCCCATTCGTCATGCTTCCTTGCCACAAAAACATTCCTTTTTTGCCACTTTCTCCACAGTGTCCCAGGAATTACAGAACCTAGCACTACATACAAAATACAGAGCAAAACAATCCCAAGAAAGCTAACCTCAAACTAAACAACTAAGGCTTGTGTACAGAGGATCAAGGCGTCAAAGATCTGCAGGAGCGGAATTGTGAATCGGGACTGTGTCAGGAAATCTGGAGAAAGTAGAGATGAAAGTGACACCAACAACTGAACCGGTGAACCTTTACAAGTCCACAGAAGAGAGGTTCATCATATTATCATCATCACCACAAGACCACCACCACTCCCACACTATCGTCGGATGATGATGGCCTTCATCACCAGACGATGAGGAACACAGTTAGTTTCGTGGAGAGAAGTGGTAATGAGGATCTGGAGCTTGTTAGTGTGTGTTTATTATCCGAGGGGATAATGAAAGTTTGAGGAGGAAGTAAGGAATGTTTGGTCCTGTTTCTCTTTGTGTTTCTCACTCTACTAAATGTTGGATGAGGGTGTGGTCTTCTGCTGTACAAAGGCCACTAATGATCTATACAGGGTCCTTTAGTTCCCAAATAGGCAGGCTCTGCTATGATCTATAGTGCAGTTTAACACGTCCATTGCAGAATGTTTGACGGAGTTTTTGAGCTACTCAATCAATTGAGATCAGTATTTAAAAATGACTTGAAGAGAAACTTCAAAAGAGTTAGCAAATTCGGAGAGAGAGAGCTATTAATTCAGAGCTTAGACTTTGTCAACATCCATTCTTCATCCTGGGGTAGAAGTTTCGTGACGAGGGTGGGGCGACTGTGGATTTCGAAAGAGGGGCAGGAGGGCACTGGGGAAAAAATAAGATCAAGTCACTCTCCATCATCGTAATATTATGAAGCCGGTCCTAAACAGCTTATGCACATGGAGCATGACAAATTCCCTGAGCATTAATACCCGACGTCTTAGCCTATTTTCCCTTTTGAGCGGGGAAAAAATAAATGCATTGACGGGAAGTGAAAGTCCTATTTATTATATGCATACAGGGGGATAGGGTTGAGAGAGGATTAGTAGCTCTTTAGATCGTTCCTTAGATCTGTGGGGAATGGCCTGTATCCAGATTCCAGAGAGAAGTCGGGCTTGTCAAACTACATCAGCTCATACTGTGATCCTATAGGATACTTTACAGTTTGTTCTCGAAATAGCTTCTTCTACAAGCATTCTATAGGAGGAAGTTACAGAGTACAATGCAATGCCTAGATATATTGTATCCGTTATATGTACGGGAGGACGTCTAGGACTCCAGGTTCTGTTGTCAGGCCAAGAGCCTTGGACCCTTAACCAATCTGCAAACTTCCGAAGGGAGCGTATTAAGATGTTGGAAGGGAATGATCTCAAAGGACACTTTGATAAATGCTTGATGTTTTAAAAAATATTCTATGGAAGTCGTACAATAAAAAACATTGCATTAGCAAAGACAATTATTTTTTTAGGGACTTGTGATATGATTGGACGCTAATAATACGACGATTGTAATGTGACGCTTAGGATTGAACGCTTCATTCCGAATACAAAAAACGCAATCGTCACATTATCACGTAATATATGCAAGTCCCTGAAGAAGGACTCCAACATTTCCCCAAGTTCCCTACCCAACACTTCCCTTGTCTTCTACAAGGGCCTATACCTCCTCTTCTATATGGGATCGGAAGTAGTAAAAAGTTCGGGGTAGTTTGGGGCACTTGGCACATTACTCGTCGGATTCATTGTTGGGACTCTCGTCGGTGGAATAAGGAATATGTAAGGGAGTGGGGTCAGTTGCCGGGTAATAAATCCACTTTTATTTCCTGATAAACACTTTCCTCCACCGAATAAACCTTTCTCCGGCCATACTACTACCAACCAGCAGCCACCACCAAAGCCAAGCCACCCAACAATCTGCTCTCCTTTCCTTCCCTAAAGATCCTCAAATCCGTACCCGCTCTCTATTTCCAGCTAAATCTACGTTCTATATGGAAGTTATCGAACTTTCTCCCTCCGTATACGGCTATTATATGGACATAATAATGATTCTACTTTTTGCATACAACAATAAACTACTAGCACTCCATTAGTGGTCGCCCATCTTAAATTATATAGCTCCGCTCCCGAGACGGGCACAAAAAAGGGCTCTGTGAGACGTCAAGGGGACTTTGGACGGTCTAAAATTGTCACGTGACAGTCCACTACCGTAAATATTTAATAACATTCCCCGAAATAGAGATCCATGTGAGGTAAAATGAACATCAACAAGCGTATTTCAACCGATTCGAATTTAGAAAGACGATGTTTAACAGCAAGTCCTACAGTATGAATTTTCCAGCTCTGTGAAACAGCATTTGTGGTCAAACGCTCCCAAATATTAGCTGTTTAACTCCCTGAGGGGACTTATACCAATATTTACGGTAGTCTCTCTAAGATAATGCGAATGTTTCCAGTTTGCATAGCCAAAGTTGCCAAGGGCCCTCTCCGCCTCCTATAGGATCTGTAGACGCTGCTTCGGTTACGGTCGTTGAAAGAGGGGATGGTGGGTCGTCCGCCGTTGGAAAGTGGCCAATTTGGTCGTTGGAATGTGATGATGATGATGAGGGAATATTCGAGATTTATAAATTGGCGAAGGTCCAATGGGACTTTGAAACAAAGAGGAGTCCTTCATTCCTGACAACATCAATGCGGATGCTGCGTAAGCCTTTCCCTCCATAAATCAAATCACATCTTCCTTCCTTCACTCAATAATAATCCAAACTCAACACAATTACTCGACACATCTCCACTAGCCGAATTCAGGAGCATAACGTCCATTTTTATAGAATGTAGATTCCTATCAAATTACAACTCTCGACAGAAAGCTATCAAAGGTCCTGGAGAAAGTATCCCACATTTCATCTTTTTTATACGAGAATTTGATTCCCGATCAGAAATAAAACACATCTGCCAACCACATAATTCCTCTTCCTTTACAGAGGTCTCGGTAATAATTCAAAGACGGTCGAGATTCGACAGGACGGAGGATTGGATTGGAAGATCCCATCCCGCCTGACAGTATCTCATCAAAATCAGGGGTTTTTATATGGAAATTTGTCCCGTGTGAAATGCCCTTTCTTCCTCTTCACCCCTGACATTTTCCATATCCCTCTCTCTCCGGTCCACAAAAAAACCTCAAAAGACGAAAGATGAGTTGAGTTGTCTTCGCGAATTGGATCCAATTTCTACACAGTTCAATATGCACTCCGTCAGGGGAGATATATCGATAGGAGTCACAGACTGGTGCCTACCTTGTCGGATACGAACAAAAACGAGACAAGTTGAAGGGTACATAAAATGGGGAATGGCCCTTTGACCCATTGGGTTCGTGTAACCAATTACCAACTGGTCCTTCGAATTGGTCACAATCTAGCAAGTTAAAGACAACCTGGAATAACTTAGTTCGAAACTGTAAGTTTTCTGCCCAAAACCTGAGATATTTTAGTAAGGAAATGGTCACATGACCCTGTTGTTGGGTACAACTTGTTCGGTACATGTACCCAACAGAGCTAATGGTAACAGTCTAACGACTCCCAAGGACAGGCTAGAGATGTGAGAGAAGGCCCTTTGAGACCCGAGTCCCTTTGCAAGATCCCTTTCATTCCCTAACCCTTTTATTTATACATTTTTGAGAACGGGAGGCTGGGTTCTGTCACTTAAGCAGTCCCTGTCCTTTGTTGTTAGTCGAAACTCGAAAATGTCCTACTCCTTTCTAAGTAGTTGTGAAGTTGTTCGAGAGAGGTGCATAGGGATGTAGGTCCCTCATAAAGGAACTATATTTATTATAGGAGGACGGGAAGTTATATAAGTTAGGCCTTGTTGAAACGGTTGAATCGGATTGGGTTCTTTGACAGCCATTCGAGTGAGGAGACAAAAGGGAACAAAATGGATCAAAATCGCAAGGATCCGAAATTTATAGGCTTTATGGCTATGCCCTTTACTTTGCTTCTTCTTCCTCGTCTTCTCTTCTGTAAACTTTGTCTGCGAGACTGCTTTCTCCTCAACTACAGCCTCTTCTCTATCTCTTTCGAGAATTCTGCTGGAATCGAGAGGACTTGAACTCGTATTTATACTTTACAGATATTTCCATAAGAGTGGACGGAATGGGAGTTTGATCCGAAGGTGAGCCGTAAATCTCGAAATAGTTGCCTATGGGTTTCGAACAGGTGGGGACTTATTTAGAGATCTAGTTGTTTTTCGGTAGACCTGCTTCCAATTGGGCAGTTATTTAGGGAGTATATAGGGTCTTTATTCCGGTAATATCGGTAGACTCGGGCAAGATCCCATTAATAGATGTAGACGTATATTTCGCGGTGAAAGTCTCTCCGATTTGAATGGTGAAGGTGGCCCACTCACTCCTACTGCTACTAATGGCAGTACAAATTGCCGGCAGACTTTTGTTTCCCTATTCTCATATATTTTATGGAACTTGTAAACTTGGAAGCAATTTCTTCCGCTTCCTTCCTCGCCTTCCTCTTCCCTCTTCCCTTTTACAGAATTCGGAATTCAAACCCACTTCTCCATATCTAACAGACATTTAATATAGAGGGGGATACGGACATAAGCCATAACACATTCCATTAGAGGCATTCAACATTACTATTACGGAGATCTAACGGTTTATTAATATACTGTGAGGGACTCTTCTTCTATCCTTCAGTCTGCGTCGTTATAGCTGAAGCACTTTCCATTGAGCGTAATAATATATTTAGAAGTTAGGACTAGAGGCTATATCCTGCGACGGCTCCGATATTTCGGATGCTTATGTAATGTAAGGAAGCATGTACCGGTTTTGGAGAGACTAGAGATACCCCTTCCTATTCCACTTAATGATAAGAATCCAAGGGAGAGGAGATGTCCAACATCGTGTTTGTTTGTTTGTGTCAGTGATAGACTATTTCACTTTATTTCCCTGGAGGTTTCCCTTTCGATTTCCGATCCCATTCCAGACTCTACTGCTCTATATATATAGGAGCAAATACATGAGATTCCCCGACCTTTGAATTTTAGAATTTAGAGCTTATTAGAATCTAGCTTGTATTGTGGATGTATTTCTGGATAGGTCGGGAAAGCGAAAGATCCTTGGAAATTGGTATATGGAAAATCCCATTCAAAACATCGGATATGCACTCCATTTCTAAAGCTTCTTGTTTTCATATTGTTTGGATCTAGGTTAGCTAAGTCTTGCGAGAAATAATAGCTCACGTCAGTATTTTATACGGCCCGATGTGCACGTCTTCCAGCGTGATGGACTGGACTTGTGATATTTCGGGACGTAAGGTAAATATACCACAAGATTGAGGTCTGCTCGGCTAGAAGCAGAAGCTCCAAAAACACTGTCATATTCCCGACTTTCCAGGAAAAACAATTTCCGGGCTTGAGGACGGAGAAGGTCAAACTTGGAATAACAAGAAGAGTGAGAGACTTGTAGGGAAATATGTCTCGAACTTGTTGTTTCGAACTTGAATACCTGAATATTATGGGGTTAACTTAAGGAACAACATGTCCTAATAATTCAATTTAAATTTTCTCGTAATTTAGGATTATTTCTGAAGGAGCTAATGACTTACAACTTACAATGAAATAAGCCTTAAAACCCATCAATACGTTCATGATTTTATTTACTTTCAGCGAGCCAACCATGGGGTTATTTTATAGGCCGTTTTAAAATGTCTGGGAGAAGCTAACTAGGTTTATGAAGTTGGGAATGATATATGGAGTGGTTTATTGAGTGGATGATGATGATGATTCAACTGCCTTTGGAATTGGCTTCAGATTCGGCTACCTTCTCAAATTCGGATATAAATATCCCGTTTTCGGAGAATGGGCAAAAAGGGTCTCGGGAAATGGAGGAAAGAGGAATAAAAAAGTTGTAGATTATAAAAGTGGAGTTGGAAGGAGATGAGGTTTGGTTTAAGAATGTCCTGTGCCAGAGGGGAAAGTTGACTGTTGACTCTTCACGCATTCAACTCTCCGCTAAATTACACACCCACAATTTGCAATATCTTCTCGGAAACATTCCCACTTCTCTCCGAGAAGAAAGTACGGAGAAATGATGGAACCGGATGCGTTTGAGCCTATATTCCAGCATACATATGTGTGTCTAACTTTGAACTGTCTATGTATGTGCTTTCCTTTTGTGCTTCTTAGCCTTCCTCATGCCCCCAGCTACGATTTCCACACACTCTTAGGAAATAAAAGAAGATTGGCCACCCGCTTGGCCCAGGCATTGGAATTTGAGAAGACGACGGAGAGGATATATCGGGAAGGTTGCGAATTGAAATCGGTATGGAACGGGAATTGAACGGCGGATCAATTGATCTGTTAGGGTTTCATGGGGACAAATTGAAAGCAAAATGGTGAGGGCTGATTTTAGATTGGCGGGGGTGAGCGTGGGTTGTGAAACTAAAGTAAATAAACCATATTGTCTTGCAACGACTCAAATACAAGCTACAACGTTAAGGATGTTAATAAACAAACTATCTTAATTTGGCGGAAACAATCAATGCTAAGTGTCCTAGTCAACAAGGGGAACAATTCTGCGGTCTAGCGAACCAAAATAATGGCACCATCTGACGGAAAGCTAAAGCGTGCGCATTTCTTAAGATATCGCCATCGCGCATGCGCCTTAACCCCTTAAAGCCATCATCCCCAGCCAAAGCATCTCCTAAGCGATCATTACTCCGCTTGGTCTCCCGTAACCCCGATATTAGTTAATTTATCTGAAGATGGCTTAGTGTGTGGCTGGAGATGTGACTCCTTCAAGGTAACATATTTCACAAAGGAGAGGGAAGAAGGCCTCTCCATTTTTACGAGTCAAGGAGCGGGTTAAGGCATTTCCGTAAATTTAGGGGAATTTGGCTGGGCGGATAAAGGGCGGCCAGAGCTGTAGTTCCTGCAGCAGGCCCCTTTCTCCCAAGAACGATCATCGTATTTCACGGAGAGGAACTTAAGCCACGACCATCCTTTTGTCTCACACAATCTCATATCTTTTCTCCGTTGATGGTGGTGGTGGTGGTGGACCTCGTTTCGGTGCCCCCACTGCTTCCAGTAGCAGAGCAAAACCTTTAGAGCTCTTTAAAGATAGCAGTCATAAAACGGAGGGTATAGAACCACCAGGGCAGTATAAAATATAAAATACCGAGTAGTTTCCCGTAAAACCTGTCCTTCATCAAAGGGCAGAGACCCTGGGTGGTTTGGATGTTGGATTTAGTTGGATATACGGTGGGAATCGGTATTTGGTATCTATACTCACATTTTGTAAGATATAATCCAAGGAAGGACTTCCAATTCATTTCATTCCTTTTCAATCCTCTGTTTACAAACCCATCCGGATCATTTCACGACTCACTTCCCCGCATTATCATACATACATCTGAATTTACAAAGGACTACTTGAGCTAATTTCGACAACTCAATTCATAAATTATTTTTCTCCTCTTACTTTTTTATGTTTTATTCAGCCAACTGAACTTCCAACTCCAACAAGGTTCTTCCAAACGGAATTCTTTTATGAGTTTCGGAGGCTGGGAACTGGAAAAAAATATCCTGGCTTCCCGAGCCAAGTAAAACCTTCAAGGCCAAAAGCCCCGGAATTCGTCTGCAAATGGCTTGTATACGGAAATCAGAGTGTATGAATTCCTAAATTTTTTGAATTTTAAATCCCAGGTCACCTTTGAAGTTGCATAGTTCAAAGTTGGGCTAACTACCTCTTTAAGCGGATATAATAACAAGGCACACGTGTCGATGACTTATCAACGTATCGATTTCAATTTAACTTGTACCGTAATCGGATAAAGTTAGTAGCAAGTTCCGGGTAAGTATTTTTGGCTACAGAATGAGGAGATTTATGGTAGGTAGGTCGTGTATGGAAATTCCAGTGGATTATTGTACGTAACTACCGTTTATCCTCAAACTTATGTCTTTTTACTAACTTCCTATTTAGTATAAATTGGGAAAGTAGTAAAAAGCGGAATCGGATTTCGAGTCCCCTAACCTCAAGCTAGTTAGAAACGACATAAATATCCGCTTTATTTAGCAAACTTTCCCCGTCGATCATCAATGCTGTACGTCTTTGTCGGAAATTCGGAATGGGCTATTAGAACAGAAACCCACACCAACATAGTTTGGACTCCTTGTTATGAACAACCCACGTCATAATATATACTCTTGGCGTGTATATTATTATAGAAAGCTGTCTGGTTTAATATTAGCCATTAGAATACTAATACCAAATCCCGTCCTTATTGATTAAAAGTGAGGGGACTGAGGGTTTCAATGCTTTGCCAAGTAATAATCATAGTAATGAAAGGCCCGAACATGTCCCAACCGACGAGCAATACTGAATTTTGGATGATTGATGGACGGAAGTAATAGCCTCATTAAGTCAACCCATGCCCTTACTATTGATCCTTCGTGGGAATTAAAAATTAAGTAGAAGAGGATGCTCGCATGAGTCCCCTCTAGTCCCCTCTTATGATGAGCTAATGATGATGGAGTGTTTATTTTACTAACTGTCACACATTCAACATTCTCGTCATAATAAGGAGGATAATGATGGACCGTAAAATAATTCTCTCTCCCAAGGATGAACCCTTGGATTAGAGCACTGAACTGACACTGTCTCTGATTATCCGAAATCGGAGTTGGGACTCTGTTCCCTTGTGGTCATTAGGACGGGGAGCTTCAGTCCCTTTCCAGTTGACGGGACTTGGAAGAGGAGGAAGGATGAGATGAAAGAAATCTCCTTGGAGACCACGAAACCCTTTGACTCTTAGCACATCCTCTCTGCTCAGCATAATCACACTATCTAGTAGCTGTAGAATAGCATTATACAAGAGATTCTGTTAAGAAATTGACTACTGTTATAGCTTATATGCAAAAAAGAGGTAGTGTTTCGAAATCCTTAAAACCACGTCTAATTCGGGGTATAAAGTTAGCAGGAGTATTATTATTAGACACACTCGCTTTTTCATCTTCATCTGATCCCCCACAAGCTTCCTTTTTTATTATTCTGCCCCAACCATCACTTCCGTGCACTCCAACAGTCCAACTTGACTTTCAAAGACGTGCTGAGGGGATCCCGTAGTAGTGTAATGTATGGGTTTAATATGTGAAATGTACAGTGGAACCTCGCTTTTGTAACTGGTTCAAGATTTTTATAAGATTAGTTTCAGATTACAAGTTTGGAGAAAAGTTCGTTGTCTTTTCTATTTTTAGAACTTTTACTTTCAATGCTTGTACGTTCATGTTTGACCTTAAAAGAAACGTAGTAGGTAGAGATTTTGAACTCTGAGAAATGCTTAATTTCTTAAGATATACACTAAACGATAAAAGTTTAATATTAACTATTTATGCAAAGTGTGCAAATGCAGTAAAAATTATATGATCAAATTCATATTGACGTTGTCGAAATATTCGAAAACAAAAAATCATAACAATGTTAATTTTCAGCTTTAATACAGCTTTTGAAATTAAGAGTTTTAGTTTGTGGTCGGATTTTCGAATAGTTTGGAATGTTTTTTTTTAAATAAATCCCAGAAGAGATTAATGTAAACTTTTTAAACGATAGAACATGGGGTGTTATTCCAGGTGATACTGTAAAATTGAAAGTTGAACGAATCATCGTATTATAAAGAAGCCAATTTATACGTGCTTTTTCGTAAGGCTTTCTCTTCGACCCTTTGTGGTTTCTTACGGTGACTTGAGACCCAATTTCAAATTGAACCTAAAATTCAGAATTATCCCTGTTTTAAACAATCCTTGTAGATACAAAGACTACTACTATTATTGTGAAATAGCTACGATAATAGACATACAAAGATGAAGAGAGTTTCCTGTACCCTCTGCCTCAGCTAAATTAAACTCCACCTTTAACCACTAAATTAAAAATTCCAACTGTTTGAAACAATAAGGGAATAGCGGAATAGTGACATGGATGAAAGGTCGGTGTGGTTGGGTTAATTAAACTTATGTAAACCTTGGTTGTCGCTATGTGGTGGCAACTCGTTAACTTGTGATATCCCTTAAATTGCTAGATTCAAAAGGCCGATTCCAATCCCATATAAAATAATATATAGATATTTATGGTAGATATTGATTACTCTGCTTGGCTGGAAGTTGGGAACTTGAAACGATTCCTTTTAAATGAATTGGCTGGGAATTACTGGAAATGAAGATATGGTGAAATATACCCTATTCCTTCTGCTTTTACAATTGCAGACTGGAAATGTCTATTCTCTCTATAAAAGGATAAACACATTAAATGTATACATACACAGCCAGAAATTATATTATTTGCACAGACTTTGTAGCCGTTGCAAATCTAATATATTTTATATTTTATTAGCTCGTTCTTTCCGTTTCATTTAGGCTTGGGTTTGGAGAAAGTTCCTCGGAACAGATCCTCGTATTGCATTCAACTGATTTTGAAAATATTCTAAATAAAATTAAATTTTGCTTTGTTAGTGATACATACTTGAAGAGCACTAATCATAATTCGTCTCTGGAATTTCATAATTCCTAACCAAAAATCATCTTTTCGTAACCATTATCTTTAAAATCAAAAATAAAAATCGCAATCCAGCTTTCACTTCCCCAAAAAACATCAGAAAACATCCTAAAAATATCAAATCTCAACACAACAAAAATCCGACAACGCAAAATAAACAACCCAAGCACCTCCTTTCCAAAATAAATCCAAAACTTCAACAATCCTCAAACACTTGAATTTATCAAATCATATGATAAAGAACAACACATTATTTCTCCCATCCAATCTTGTCATCTCAATCGAGAAATCCTTCAAAAACAATCTACAAAACTCAGCACTACGTTCCTCTCTCACAAATTGAATTCGAACCATCTGAAGCTAAAAGCATCCAATCCCGTCACAATAGATACAAAACCCTACTTCCTCCCTACAACAAGACACAAAAGACATATAGAACCGACTCTTTAACCTCTCCAAATCAGATGCATATGATTATGACTCGTAACATGGATCCTCGCACTTTCCTTTCAGAAATTGGCCCAATAATCATAACGAGGATGATGATGATGATGAAAAGGATGATGATACGATCTGAATCTGAACTTCTTATCAAGTCTGCTTGCAAAATCTGTCTCCTATACAATATCCCGTTCTAGTGATCCAACATCCATATCTGGGATCAATAAACGGTGTGACCCACGGGACAGGAGAAAGTAAGTTTGGACAGCGGGAGAAAGTGCGGAGAGTAAAATAATAAAGGCAACTTTTTCAAAGACTCGGCACTTTCTTAACTCAAACTCACGGAGCAATTTATTGTTTTCTTAGCTCCTGCTTCTTTGGTTAACCACGGATAAGAAGACATATTTCCCTATCTGTATATATATATATTCCTACCGACCAGATCGGTAGAAGCAAGCGGACTATACGCTGCGCTATAAGGTATAAAACGCCAGCTACACCTACGACCTACACCCTCATCTCAAGTCGGTGCGGAAAGTTCTTTGGTGTTCCGGCACAGGATCAGTAGAGTATCACTTGTTCTTATTATCCCTCAGAGATCAGACAAAAGCCACAGGGCCAAGGTAAATGGTAAACTGTTACTTCCCTCTCTTCTCGGCTCCCAGAGTCAAAGCTAGCATCACTTTCCCTAACGCTGAGACTAGCTGGGCCTTCTCGCCTCTATGATATTTATATTAGGGCCTAGGCTGGATATGAAGACGTTGTTGGTGAAAGTCCAACGAAGAAGAATTCCAGTTCAAAGGGACTGGAAAGTTCAAAGAGTTCTTTCATTAATAATACATGGCGAGTGGGAGAATAGCTCAACTTGCTTCAGGGACTCAGAGAGAGAGCCAGTCTTTTAATTCAACATATAATAATAATTACTTATTTGTACAGTCAACCCTTTGAGTGGAGGAATTCCGGAACCGATGAGCCGCTCTCATCCGGATACACTTGATTGAAGGAGGATGCATTGGGTAATAGAAACAAACTTGAGAATCCTGAAGATTTTTAGGTCGTTGGGTCTGATGTTCAGAGATTTATCTATTACATGCTGGAAATTGCATGATCCTTTTGTGGACTAGTCAACCCGTAAAAAAATGTGGGGGGGGGATTCATTTTGGAGTGGGATAAATTTCTAGGGATTGGCTTATTGAAATAAGTAGTAAAGGTTTAGCAACATTCTTTAGTAATTTAAGTTGAATCTCAATCTTCCTTTCACTATAAAATAAATTTTTCTGTTGTGCATAAGGTGTCGTAGAAATGATTTAGAATTAATTTAACCCTGAAGATTACCATTTGTCGCAGACGTTTAGTTATAAGAGGTCTATTCCTATTCCTGTTCTTAAATTTGTCAAAAAACCAGACTGAAAGTTTGGATTTATAGATGCGGCTAATATAAAAGGATATCTGAATTTTCATATCTCGGAACTTTCTCCGAAAAAAATCCCAAATTGTGTCTGAAATTAATCTGGATAGATTACCTGTACTTTCGACTTCGAGTTTAAAACAGTTTCAGAATAAAAATGTTCAACCCTATTTAAAAGTCAGACGCTGTTCTGTTACCAATAGTAAAAGCATAGTACTGAATAGAGATCCTTACCTGCAAATAGGAACAGGAGATGAAATCTCATCTTAGGGCTTATCATTCCGAAAGTTGTAAACCTTTGAGAGAGAATACGATAGATTTTCGCCGAATAGGAGTTACTACAGAGCAGATTGCAGGTAGAGCTGTTCCGTAATGAGTTATGTATACAAATATGTTATTCTCGGAAGAATCACTTCAAAGGGATTCATAAAACGTAAAAACACTATTCAAATTCAAATTCTTCATTTTCCTCGACTCGGAGAGTAGAGTCTATCTCTTTCGTTTCCAATCCTTTCACGGAATAGAAAATACGTATATTTTCACCGGATTCCTCCCGATATCTCCTAATATCAGTTGGTTACTGCTCGTTGAATCGCGTAAGAGTTGTTGGGTTCAGTAGCCGTACTGGTAATGGTGGTGGTGTCGGTTCTGGTGGTTCTTCTGGTCCTGGTCCCAGTGATCGAGGAATCCCTTTGAAAGAACGAAGATGGAATGGAAATCAGATCTGAGCAAACAATGAAATGGGTCAGTCTATCTATCATCAACATCATCATCCCATCCACCAAAGACTCACAAAAATAAACAGAGGAGGTCCAAAGTTATTCTGCGGGGATTCATTATTTGCATACGGACTTTCCCCA
The DNA here is from genome assembly GCA_906901685.1 of Desoria tigrina. Lineage (NCBI taxonomy): Eukaryota > Metazoa > Arthropoda > Collembola > Entomobryomorpha > Isotomidae > Desoria > Desoria tigrina. Next base: position 2,900,018 of record CAJQTU010000007.1, read on the forward strand.
GCTATACCTATACCAGAATAATAGTCACTTCCAGATACTCCTATAGTTTATATGGGTTATAGGTTCGAGGAGAAAGTCATTGTACTTGGGTTACAAGAATATAGAATCGGAATTGGCTATTGAATCCAAAAAGTTGGAGGAATGAGGAATCCAGTCCTCTTGTTGCCTCTGGTCAAGTTTTGTGTAAATGTTGGATGGAATCCCTCAGTCCGCCTCGTTATTTATTACGAGTTGAGGCGTCCAATTTCATTTACAGGGGATGACCGATGATCCCTCAAACTGAAATGGTCAACCCGATTTATTTACCGCTCGGCTGATATATTCATCTGCAGGATATATTGTATGGGAACTTGGGAACTAATATGTATGAATAGTCCACACACTTGAGTCCTCAATAATAGAGCTATTCTGCCGAGGCTTAGGACGAAATGTCCAATGTCGAGTTTTGGAAGTTGGGAACTTAACTTCTTCGGAAGTCAATTTAATCACTTCTCTTCTTCGTCTCCTTTGGAGAGTTGGGACTTGTGCTGTAAATACTTTACAAAGTTCCTATTCACCATTGAGCACTGTAATTCCAATCCCGAGTTGGAATTTAGAGCATCTAATATATTTTATAAGTTGTCATATGTCGGAGAAGTTGACAATTGACACGTAGATAAGGGAGGGAGGGATCGGGGTTTCGTAACTTTTAATTAATTATTTAGGATTTGGTAAAGTTTCAAATTTTCAAATTTAAAATCATAAATATTCAGACGGGAGGAGAGATAGGGATTGAGCCCGGAATCTGTAAGAGATAGGAGAGGTAGAGGAGAGAGGGTCCATAAATTATAATATCCAAATTCACTCTCTTCTGTCTCGTTAGATTTGAGACTGTAGGCTCTTAGAGCGTGTATGAGACTGTATTATTATTGTGAATAACGGTCCGGAAATGTCCCGAAAATCCGAAACCCGGGCTAAGTTCTGAAACAGAGTTGTTCGGAGGAGTTTGCCCTTAAACTGAGGGAAAGAGAACTTGAACTGTGGTAGTCAAATTTCGTCGGAGGATGCACTTCCTCACCTCCGATCAAAATATTCACGAATTTAAATCCTCCACGTGTCTGTCTCGATATCGGTTATGTATTCAAATATTTCTGGGATCTTCAGTTAAACTATGGATGCTGTACAGTCCTTTTACGTATTTTTAAAGGAGTGTAATGTAAGAACTATAGAACATCGTATATGGATGACAGGTTCGGGAGAGGAGGACTTATCGTAGATTCCAGAGAGTCTCTCGAAATGAAGAATAACGTGTGGAGCCGTTCAATTCCGTGGAAAGCAGTGGGGGCTTTTCCTCGTTGGTGAAAGTGGAAGTTCTTTATTCAATTTGTAATTCCTGGTTGAGCAGTTTATTGTAGAAGAGGGACAGAACTTACAAATGACTCTGATATCATCATCATCACCAGCATCATCACTCTACCCCAAATCCGATACTCCGATCCAACTCACAGATCCTATAGGAGTAAGTATTAGGAGGAAATCTTGCAATCTTTCGATATTCTCTCGAAATACGGACAAATGTGCTGGAATCAGTCACTTTTGCTTATCGGTTATCACTTATCCAACAACTTCCGATTTCTTCGTTCGTTTTGGCAGGCTAAAAATAATGGTTAGAAGGTTCGGTTGGAAATACAGTTCCGTTCCTTTTACGGCCTCGTTTGTGTGGAACCGTGTTTTAATATGAATATTTGATATTGAAACCAGTAGCTTGTGCGATGAATCTGGGAAGGTGGTGTTTTTGGAGAAGTCTGAGAGAGAGATGCGTATGGTTCAAGTCCACCAGGCCAACTGCCGACACTTTCTCCCATCCACCACCACTAACTAACACAAGAGAAGTCCAACTGCTTTTACTTCCGACTTTTTCCTTGCTCCCTCTCCCTCTTTCTCTTGTGTTTCTTCTACAGTTTCTGCTTCAAGTTTCGGCTTTTTTTACGCAAACTTTCCTAGAGTTGGAATGGATTCGTATATTTTGCACGGTGCAAAATTTGGTTTTCACCTCAGAAGAAAGTATTAGAATTTGAGAATACTCGGAAGTTGTACGATTTAAACTTCGACAGGCTTGGTAATTTTACACCTTTCTTTGTTTTTGAATGGAAATGCGTTTTGAACGTTTGGAATCGAGGTTTCAGCCGTTTTTACTGACAATCTCGTCATTTTTATATCATATTCTAAATAGTTTGAGTTGGAAGATCCGTGATTTTGCAGCCATCGTGAAAATATGGCTAATTTTGTTGCAGAAATCAGTTGAATTGAAATGGGATTTTCGGATACCTCACGATTTCTACAATTTCTGCAAACAATTTTAGTTCTTTTTTGCACCAGCTTCTACTGGAAACCTATGTATAATATTGCATCGTCTAAAATATATCGAAAAGGAGACTTGGAATCAGGTTTTCGGATTCCTCACGATTTCCCTTCATTCCCAATTTTTTGAGAAGTTTGTCGGGTGCTTAGTATTGTGCTGGTGGTGGTGTGGCATGTGTTATATCATCATGTTACACTGTGGATATATCCAGTATCATGCTCCTCCGTTCTCATGTTCCGGAGAAAGTGGAGAAAGGGAGGGGGCGAAAGATGTTCATGATGGAGGAAGCAGAAGAAAGCGGTGGTGGCAGAACGGGCGCAGTCGCCTGGCCCAATTTATTTCACTTCATTATTAGAGAGAAGTCGGTGCACTCTCTCAGCCTCTCTTGCTGCACTAATCAAACTACTTCAGTCCACAAAATTCCAGGAATATACTACGGCTTCTACTATTTTACTACACCTCCTACTTGCTATGCAGTAGCATAATAGAGACATGTGGAAATTTTTTGAAGGGAGATGTAAACAAAAGAAAGAATGGAAAATCCTAACTTTCCCATTTTTTTTTCTTAAAATTGAAGCTTAATTTATTGACAGGATGAATGGTAAAACTAAAAGCTGAATAATAGGGGATTTATATTACGGAAACAATGGGTTTTTGTAATGAGGGAAAGTGGATCAAGGTCATATAAAACTATAAAGATGTAAATGCATTTTTTTTGCAAGTAAGCCGTTAGAAAGTACGGAGGCGAGGATGATAAGTTGGCTTCGTTTGTGAACCATTGTTTCGATCCTGTTCCTCTGGTGAGTTTTTGGGAAATTTGGTGAGGTCAAGGCTTAGCCTCTCCGAGTCGAATTAGAAGTTTAAGGAGTTGTAGGGACTTTAAGAAGATAAGGATTAATGATAAGTAGATGTAAGAAGGGGAAGATTGGAATGATGAGATGCGAGACTAGACCATGCCATCGGGGGCTATTCGGAAATGTCACTATGCAATAGTCCATAATCGCCATTTCAGCTTACAGTACCGTTTGCATTTATAAGTTTTGGCAGAGCTAGAATAAGTCCCTATCCCTAAAATCATAGGTGGGGACTTATTTAGGTATTATTTTCGTCAAATTTGAGGCCTACTGTCCGGACTTTCTTCGTGGACGGCCCCAGCTGGTACAGGACCACAGCACTGGCACGAAGCTACTGGAACTCTAGGTGGTGGTGGTGGTAGTGGCAGAGAGGGTCCTTTTTTAGTGTGGAGAAAGCAGTAAGACGTATGTACGGCGTAGCCGGAGGAAGGATGGAGATGGAATGAGGTTGTCTCGGTGTGAGATTGTCAGAATAAAATCAGAGGAGAGTCTGGAACAAGAAGAAGAAGAAGAAGTTCGTAGGAAAAAATCTCCCTCACTCTTTCTCCTGCCAACTTATCCTAAAGCCACACTTCCGAGCAAATCCCTAAGCCCAAGCTCTCGTCTAACGGCTCTTCTCCGATAGGAAGTTTATACGGCGGCTGACCTTATACCCCTAACTTGTTAGAGATACACATGGCTTCTACTCTGTTACTAACTTTAAAAGTCACAGTGTGTGCCAATGCAGAAAGTTTGCAATTTTTTCAAAGTCTCCGCACATGCGTATTCTACTTGACTTTTCTAGGTCTTTTGAATCTTTCTTTAGTTTAGGTTTCTCAGATCACAAACAATTGTTTGTAAGTTAAGTCTGTGTATTGCAAATGAATGCTTTCTTAGTCTTACTTATCAGTATTTAGCATAATATCCAAACTAAGCCGATAATAAGATTTTAAAACGCTTTGAAAATGCATCATGCGCATGCGGAATCCAATCGACCAATCCAACACTTGAGTTTTCCAACTCCTCCTCGCATTTAAGTGTTTCTTAATTTGCAAGTCAAATTTTTAAGATGTATATTAAACATTTTGAAAGATATGTTATATCGAAAAATACGTTTCAAGCCAACTATAACCATAAAACAACATTTACGAACCACCCCGACCTGGCTTTCCCATTGTTGGCCCTCTTACTCCATTTCCAAATTCCTAACCCAACATCTATCTAGCTCTACTTTCCTCCTTAGCTTTCTCCACGTTTGTCTCTCCAAACTAGTGGGAACATAATGCCATTGTACATAGCTGGAATGTGTGTGTGTGTGTGTGTGGATATTATCCCTCCTCATGTGACACGGAAAGAAACGCTGAAAAAAGCGGACTGGAACATGGAAGATTGGAAGTTGGTTCGGAAGACTACAAACTCCAAGTAATCGGGAACGGAGTTCCAGTGTTCCAGATCAACTATACTTCTCACGTACCGAGTTACCTTCCTCTGAGCCTCTCTCTCTATTCTCGAGTCTCAAACACATTTACAGGAACTTACAAGAGAGCTCAACGGAGAAAATAGAGGAGGAAATCTGTGTGCTCGACTAATTTTTTAAAAACATATGACTTGATACTCCCGTACAGTTCGATACACTCCAAGTACAGCCACCCATGCCTGCCCAAAAGCCATTCAGAATGACGAAGACAAGTATATCCGAAGGAATCTGGTAGTTCCCTCCCTAGATTTCCCGAATCCAGAGAAGCCACGAGGGCTCTGCTGAAGTAGTTGGTAGCTTTTGTTGCAGTTTGATAGAAGCTACATTCTACAATCTCCACAGCCCGATACACCCGACTAGGCTACAAGAAATAAGGACTGTCATCCATTTGTCAGCTACATTTTTCATTCCCCTTAAAGTGAGGGGGATTTGAGGAAATAAATTCGCACTGAGAGAGACCCTTCTCTCATTCTCAAAATGCTTTATGTGTACAATGTTCTTGGCTCTATTCTTCGGTTACAGTGCCTGCTTTCTCCCCGTACCGAGGAACGGGATATGGAGTATGGAGTAATGTTTGTTGGCAGAGTTGGAACTGAAAGCTGTCCATTTTCTCTAGTCTGGGCTGTCAAGATATGGATTACCGTAAATGCTTAAATACCCCCCCCCCCTCAATAAAATCACTCTTCTAATACATGATACTGTACAGAGTATGAACGCCAGTTTTTCCAAGATTAGTCCAAATTATCCATATAATATATGACTTCCACAAGTCAAATGCCAACAAGGGTGGTCTCACAGAGCCAAATCTCAGATTGGCTTGAATTTTGTTGTGATGATTTGTAACTCATACAAACGTTAATGACGTATACTTCATTGGTCAGTACTTTTCTGTTTACTGGCATGTTTATTGTTTAACAATTTTTTAAGCGTAGCAAACGTAAAATTTGATCACTAGTTGTTTAGTCATAAACGTTTGTATGAGTCGTAGATTCATAACAAAAACGAGTCAATCCAAGATTCAGCTTTGTAGGACCTGTCTTGTAAGCTCCCCAGGGGACTTATTTCAGAATGTACAGTACAGCAGGCGGAGGGAAGTCGGCAGGATGCAAGATTAGCTCACAATAACCACCTCTGACCTCCAAAAGCAATGATCATAATCCCGTCTTATCCTAATGGAATTTGGTTGACAAGGTGTGACAAATTGCTCTCCTTTTTGGCATTTATAAATACAGGGCTTCTGCCTCGGCCCAGAACGTAGTTCTCCTATAAGAGACTACTACTCACTCATGTCCTCCTGACGTCCTGCCTCGAAGTGACTGGTGATATTTGCAATTTGAATGAAGAGGTCCCCCATAGCCCCAGGCCATGTCTATCCTACATTCCCTCCTGACATATCTATCCTCCTCCGGTTAAGGGAGAGGAGATGGGGCCTAAGATAATGTGTTCTGTCGGAGGATTTCTCGGAGCTTCCTATGCAGAAGAGTTAGTGAAAGATGCGTTTGGAATATCAATCGAGGAGGACTTTGGAGGTGGAAAACATCGTCTCACATTTCCTGACTCAATCACCCGGAATATGTTCTTCCTTCACTCAGGCACCCGCACCACCTTCCTCTCACAAATACCCGCCAAATGCCATTACACTTATCCTCCACATTATCATATCATACCCTCCATTTCCTATAATATAACCTCCCTATTCTTTAGGGCTTGGAGGGGCCCTATAGGGCCTACAGAGTATGCAATAATATCAAAGGCCCTGGAAAAATTATACAACCCAACGCAAAGTTACAAAAACTTTCAAATCCTTCTTGGAAGGAAGCAAATGCTGGAAACATCGGAGTCCAATCCACTTACATCCATTTATCGGGTTAGGAGGGGTCGTTTACAAGGGACTTCTGTGGAGTTTGGAGAGGAAAGTGGGAGATAACCTTGGGAGATTTGATTTAATGTGATGTAAGGAAAGCTCGGAATTGGATGCAGTTGGAAAGTTTTCTGCACAACTACGGGTAGATTTGTATGCATTTTGATAAATCCATTCCGATCATTTGCTCCGTGTTTGATGATGAGTTGCTTTTCCGGCACAATGAAGATCCAGAATCAGATCGATTTTCGTTGGATTCTAGTAGATATTTTGGTATTACATGATAAACCTTGCGAAATTCGTTAATTAGATGTGAAAAACGCCCGTGCATTCGGGGAAGTTTTTTTTGTAGGTACGGGATTTTGGCACAAGCATGTGCATTCTGTTAAATCCATTCCGATCGCTTGTTCCGAGTTTGATTATGAGTTTACTTGTTTATTTTGTCGGCTGAATCTAAATTTTCAATAGAGTTCGTTTGGACTCTATTAGATAAGGTTATTTCGGGCTCACATGCCAATTTTAGTTTTGTGTTAGGACTAACGAAGTAAAAAAGGCGGAAAATTATGTTTAATCACACGGGCAAATAACGAGTTCGTCCTTCCATTTTCACAGGCAGAAAGCTGGTGGAATAAGTTATATGTAGGATGTGACATATGGCATGGAAGGGTATGATTACATGACAGAAGCGTGATCCGAATTTTCGCAAGTAAATTGGACTATCTCGTTGATAATTATCGGTAACGGACTGGATGACATAGTCAAATTGCAGAAGACAGTTATGACACACGCCCAAATAAATACATGGTATAAAGAGGGGCCGCCGATGACATAATCACATATCCTATTTACAATCGGTGGGTGGATATTTGCACGATTTCGATTGTCATCTTCAAACATTGGATTTCATGATTCATTGGAAAAGAAGAACCCTCCCTGAAAATAAACCTTGAACGAAATGTAACAAAGGGGTGAAGCTAAAATGTAAGACTGGTCAGATAAATATTCCCCTCATCACTTGCACAATTCTACGTTAAAGCTTAAAATAAAAGTTTCAAAGTGCCCCAGCCATAGAGCAAATACTCGAATATCGTTGGATAGGGATAGAGAGTGACAGTTATTTTTTTAATTACACTCTACTTGTCAATGGGTTGTAAATTAGGACGTGAGGATCGTCCTACTGTCTACTCAACTTACTATCGAAAAGAAACATTCACACATGCAATTAACACAATATCGCAGAAAATAGGAATGGTCGGACAGATAGACAGAGTCTTTCCAGTAAGGGCTTTCACCTCTTAATAATTTAGTAACTGATTCGAGATATCGTGTTTGCGATTTGGGAAAGTTCCTCCGATGTTATAAACGATTTAGGACATCTTTTGAAATTGAAATTGTGGTTATATATTATTGAGTTTTAGTCTAAACTCTGGACTTTTTCCAATCCAACCATCAGTCAGCGCAGATTACATCATGACAATCTGAAATTATAAATCAATTTGTAAATCAATAATTTTCCCAGAATCACGTATTATCTCCGTAATAACTTACTCCGTTTTAAAAGGGACTTGAAAATACTTTCACCTGGGGGACTTAAATCCTGACTAACTTAGTGGAGGGGTGATGGTGAGTCAGGGTCCCTCATGGAATTTTGTTAATTAATTGGCAATAATTAATGAGACTCTGTTTGCAACAATAATTTATAATATGACGGGCTAATAATGTATAAACTATAAAGGGAAGAGGAGGGGATCCGGCTTTCTCCTTTGTTAATTTACTTTAATTTATGAGTCAAAAACTTATTATATTTCTGTCAACATTCTTTCCCTCCCCTCTTCTTCTTCCTCAGTTCCGATGTCCCATTCCGACCAGTCTTTTCCTCTTCTTCGAAATCCGATGTACTCCATACTGTTCCTTCTATGCTCTTGGAACGGACTTATTAAGGAACATTGATGCTTTATGTGCTTCCTTTTGCATCTGTCTGTCCGGCTTTAAGCCTGTAACTCACTTAAAACCATTTCAAAATATGTATTCCGAGATTAAAGGCTATGTGTCCCTAACAAGGTCCCTAACAAGTAAAGTTCCATAAACTTGGTCAAATTGGCCCAAGCCCCCTGTTCCTTGGTAAATAGTCAGAAACTCGTGACTTACAATTAACCTTTATCAAGTGAATATCGTTAATAAATAACGATGAAAAGTAATTTGCTCTATGATTGGGGCAACATCAGATTATCCCTGTCATTGTCAGTCGATGCATAATTGATTTCGTCGTTTGGCCATCCGATCGTCTATCCTCATCTACGATTCTTTCTGATATCCGTTAATGTGGTTTATTTTTACAGAGACATAGAGGCTCTACGAAGGGAAAAGGAATCCAATTTCTCAGTTTTTCTGACTTTTCCTGGAGAGAGGCGTCTCTGGAAATATACATTCACATTCTCGCCCAGCATACGTGCCGTGGAGATGTAGTTTTGCTAAATAATAGACTGAAACAAATACGGGAGGGATAGGGCCCTGACATGAGAAGGATAGCCGGGAGAAGTAACTTATGGATTTAATCAACTTCTCGCCCTCAAGCTTCTTCTAGACTTCCTATTTGAATCCCCAGGAGGACTCCAACTCTTTCAACTTATGTTTTGCATACTAAAGGAGACGGAGGAGGGCTCCTGGATCTAATTCAATGGGATGGGTTAGTCAGACTAGGGTTTTAAAATGAACTTGAAATCTGATAAAGACTTCGGTTTCCTTGAGGTGGTTTCCGAAAAAAATAACAATGTTGGAAAGACAAGGATCGTTTGTTGAGGGAAAGTCGGTTTATAGACTAACTGACCTCAAAAATGGAATGAAATGGCTTATTTCCGCCCGTTATGTTCGTACTGCTGATTGTCCGTTGGAAATGAACTGCAGTTTTATCTTGTTCAAGAACATAGTAATATTATGTCAGTTAAGTAAACAATAGCCTAGTGGATTCACAATTTGCCGCATTGTCATTTCGTCAACTGAGGATTTTGTCGACACTTTTTTCATCGACTGAACAATGGAAAAATGCTGGCCAATTGCAGATTTCAGCTTTTGATAGTTATATGTATAACTTGGAGATGTTCAAGAACAGTGGTTAATTGTCTGATGAAATGCATATCATTCATAGGTATTTTAGAACATTACAAATTACAACCATATTCTTACTTCATCTCATTCAAACCATTTCCCAAGTAGCTGGCAATGTAACAAAGCAATTAACATTGAATAAGAAAGAGGTTACCCTCCCGCTAATTAAGATTTCCATGTTCATTTGCATGCACCACGGGCCGTAACGGTGAATGTTAGTACAACCCAGAGATGGGTTTTGACACTTCTCTTAACCTCTTTTGCCGTCCCATGTCTCATTTGCTGTGTTAAGAGAAAACAATTTTTGTGCAGATTTAATATTTTTACTGTAAAGTTATTGTTAGCAGAAAGTGCCTCTCGGATTCAACTGCGGACTAACCATGTCGTCATTTGCGAAGAACATAATATCGTTGTTTTTATTTTTATTAGTTTCATTCAGCCTAGTCCATAAATCAAGCGCCTTTGGATTACGAAGAGAGAGGAGTAAAAATAGTGGGATTGTAGTGAACTCGGAAGTGCAATTCGAACTGCCAGAATCCTATGATAAATTCGTGACAAACATTTTAAGGAACTTGGGCCTTGAGTCCTTAAAAGGGTCGGAGTACTATCAAATATTTGCCGTCGCACTTCCCATCACGACGGCTCTTGTTGGACTCCTCTCGTTCCCAACCGCTGCAGTTATGCTCTCCATTTTTGCCACCAAAATCCTCCTTCCGGCAGTCGACAATGGGAACGATTCATAAGCTTTTCGATGAGTTGAATGACATATAACATGACTATTTTGTCGAGGACAATCGGTAATTTGTGGACTGCGAGAGACAATTTTTATTTTTAAAGGAACATTTTTCATGGAACAATAAAAAATAAACCAAGTTGTGTTTTGGTTTTTAATGATGTTTAAGTCATGAATTTAGTCAGTAATCACAGCATCTCGAAATAATTAGTCTTTGTGCATTTGCCTTCTGTGCATACTTGCTTACAAACACATCATTTGAGGATTCATGGTACATGGCTTAACAATGAGATTCCAGTGCCTGAGTAATTGGGTTGCAATTAAATGAACCCTTTGTGCTCTCAAACGCATCTTTTTCCAGTTGACTAAAAGCACATATTTACACAATGTTGGGAATCAATGGAATTCATTGTGGACTGAAGGGGATTAATTTAAATCCTTTGTAGTGTGCTGATGCACTAGAAGGTATCTTGATTTGAATCGCTGTTTTAAAAGCTAACCGTTTAAGTTCAAAACTATATCATGAATCGCTACATTAACTATATTTATTGACAGTATGCAAACTGAGCCTAGTTAATTAGGACTGATCATCAAAGGCCATCTTGTAATCCTCGAAGATAAAATTGGATTTCATGGATAAGGTACTTTAAATTGTCAAGATGTATCTATTTTTGGGAATGTAGGTCGTGAAAAATAGATCTCTCCGAAATAAAAGCCTCACCACTTGACTTTGAAGGTTGACAACCATAAACTCTGCCGAAATACAGTCTCACCCTTAGGATAAATTCCTTAAATCAATTCATTCCAAAGAACATCTCATGGGGATTTATTTCAGGATTTACGGTAGTTGTCTGACCCGATTCCGATCAAACGTCCAATATTAATTCCAGGATAACACGGTTCTGTCAAAACCAGTTTATCAGAAGAGAGGCTAAGGCCAGCAGGGATCGAGATTGGAGTTGACAGATTAATAGGAGTTAGGAGGAAGAATGGCACTCTAGAACTTCTCCCTCCAGCTCCGGTGCATCGGAACATGAAGCTAATTAATTAATATTATTACTGGATCCTCCATCGCATTAATCTTGACGGTAAATAAATAAATGAGCTTCTGTCCCAATCAATTAATAGCACCACGGAAGTAGAAATCTCTGTAAAGATCTGACGATTTTCCTGTTAGACCACTGCTTGAATAGTGACTGTAATATCAACAGATGGGTGGGTCCTTCTCGTCATTATCATTATTGTCACATCCGTCACTTTCACTTACTTTCACTCAAGCCTCTTTCTCATATAGTTTTGTCTATGATGGGTCAATTGTTGGGTCATTAGCAAATTGACGTTGGTGGTTGGTACTTATTTCTATGAAGACTTTGTTAGTCTGTAGAAGCCGAACTGATGGTTTTCTTAGTTGTTTCTGACGCTGAAACTTACATGAAACAACTGGGTTTAATTATTTTATATTTTAAGAAAGAAATACAATTTAAATTTTGCAAGTAATTTCCTTGCTTTGTAAAAAAGCACAAATTGTAAAACGAATGATAATGATGTTAATCGATTAAAGCAGCCGCTATCACAATATCGATTCAATCATTTAAACGTGTATCTACTATACAAATCCAGTGCTAAAAATAGAGCCAATTTCCATACACTTGAATGGCATGTCAATCTAATGAGTTAGAATGGCCAATCCACTCCCCTGTTTGTATTCATGACTGTCACGAAAATGCAAATTACGTTCTCCAGTAGAACCGCAAACAATACTCATTACAATTGCTAAAAAATGTACCAACCAACCCAGTCATAAACCGAGGTCATTTCATAACAAAACATCAACAAAGAAATCGCCTCATCATTTCCATCTTTCCACAGGTCACTTTCATGGATTTTTAGACCTCAAAATTGGCACATTCCCTCTATATTTCCCCAATAATGGTACATAAAATAAAAAACACACCGACTCTGCATACACTTTACTTGTCATTTCCTTAAAGTTAATGCATGGGAAAGTGCAGGGAGCGTGTAAAGGAGATTGTGTGTATTTGGCAAGAGATCGATAATTAACCCCCCGTTGATAACTGACCCAGATTCCATTCGAAAGAGAGGGTCTCCTCTCTTGTAACAAAAACTCTCATCAACTTTTGGCTGGAGTCACATACTCTGCTCCGAATAATAGGCTGGAGGAACAGGACGGTACCGACTCCTCCATATCTTTATGCCCCCACCGAATCCCATATATTTTATTTAAAACCTTCAATATATCAGAGATATGAAATATAGGGAGTGAAAGTAAGTAAGTAGTAAGTAGGGCTCTGAACTCTGAACTATCTTCAGATGTTCAAAGCCCTAAAATAAGTCTTGAAGTTTGGGACTCCGAATTCAAATGACGGTGTGGAGGTCTTAAGGAGAAATAAAATGTGGACGTGTCTCGACTTTTCCGCACTTGCCCCCGCATTCCTCCAGCGAAACCTGACTCGATTCTACCCACAAATGCATTCCAACCCAAGTACATTAGGATTAAATGTCGTCGATGGAGAGAAATCTTCGGCAAGTCGGATGCAATTATTCCGGTCCTGGAATTCTGACTCATATCAACTCTCCGGCGGCTTTTATTTCATCGGATGAATAAGGAAGTAAATTAAAATATTTACCGGTGAATGGGTCGAATGACTCTAGGTGAGGGCTGGGAAATCGGTGGAATTCGGGGCAGAGTTCGATTACAATAGGGGTTTAATTTACGAGTCAATTAATTGGATTTTGAAATTGCATTGGAGATTTCGACAGTTCGCAAATCTGCTTATTACGAGATAATCTGGGTTTAGTTTAAATTCTGGATTCTTGAGACCGTGGAATTTTTCTTTTCGGAATTGAGCATTTTTAAATCCTTAGTCTCGAATTTGATTTAGGTTTGAGCATCATATCATAAAATGTAAACGACGCCAAATACCAAGTCAACAAAAATAAAATCAAGCTGCAACCATTCCAACAAGGCATAACCCTATACCCTTAAACTTTAAATCCAAGTCCTTTAATTTTATCCCGAATCGGACCCACCCCGGCCAGAGATTCAGCATTTTCGAGAGGAAAAAGCTCCCAGTTTTTTTGGGGCCCTATAATTTGTGGTATTTAGGATTATACGTCGAGATTGTCTAAGTACGGGTAACTGGGCCAGAGACAGTCAGTGTGGGTATAAAAAAGTGGTTGGCCAAGTCTTATGTGTGGTAGGGGATATTAAGGTCGGAGTCGATGTAGGCGAAATAAAATTATTATTTTTGCAAACTGAGCATAATTCCGTTGAAACTGCAAACTGAGAGAGTTGAAGTCCTTTAGTTTCTTCCTCTCGTGCCTCCTGCTTCATGACTTCCTCCGATATAAATCCCCATGTTCCGCGGAAGCTATATAGGAAGCAAGTAAGAGGATTTCAAATTTCAAAGGGAAATAGTTACGAGTCAGCGGAAACGTTGACAGTTTAATATACGACATTCCATCTCCCTACTTCCACAACTTAACTCACCTACCTTGAGCCTTCAGAAGTCTAACCTATAATAATTCGAATACAAATCTCATCTTTCAACGACTGGGTTTGTCAAATGGGAATATTATTTCAATGCACTCCTCCTCTTGTCCCGATTCATCAACGGATCTGTCCCGAAACTGTCAAAAGTTTGCCAAACCTCTTCCTCTTTGCTTTAAGAGGATTGTAAGGGGTCGTTAATAATTGACAGCTGAAATGTTTCGTGTTTAGCACCTAAAATGACTGTTTGGCACATTTATTCTAGGGCTTATTGTGAATTTAAAGGATAAATGTCTGGAATTTTTTATGGGTTTGTGAACAGCCCGGAAATCAGATCAATTGAAACACATCCAGACTGTCCCATCCATCAATCTCACCACTGGTTATATTGAGCCATTCACCACTTGATGAATCTTACGAAGGGGTTTAGTTTAACTAGTAATTAACCTTTCAGTAATTTTCAGCCGTTTTTAAGCCACATACGACGGGGATAAATGAGGTAATTGTTGATTGTTTTGTAAGTTATTTTATATATTTATAACATATAACATATTTTAACAGTTTTCTATTTTGAAGTGTATAATATTTCGATATTAGTGCTTGAAATCCTAAACCTTCAAGAATCCTCGATTCTTTCGATAAGAATTGGTAAGTGGGGAACTTAATTGAAGGTGGGGAGTATACTCTGGAATGGGAAATTAACTGTCAAAATTGTGAGTTCTATAACTTAGGTGCTCCAGACCAGTTTTTGGAGACTTGAAAATTGATTGCAGTTTCTCCATAAATAACGCCCGTGTTTTGCGATTCCAGTAAATATTGACCTGTTAACGAACTCAACGAGCATTAAAAAATCCCCGAACGATTCCTCTCCTCGAATGAATAAATAAACATGAATAACAGTGAATAGGGATATTTTTCCCGGAAGTAAGTAAAAATTGTGAAATTGTTAGATAGTAAATATTTTTCTCTAGCTTCTGGAAGTGGCAGTTAGTTGGTTGTAACTCGGAAGTGGAAGTGAAATGGCTGCTCCTGGTGCTGTGTGTGCGTATAATTAGGTATTTGATATGGAAAGGACTGACGGCTGGTAGTTTATCATTGTAGAAGATGGAATAAGATTTATGTTGTTAGCCATAACTCTTTCCCTTACTTTCTCTGAATTTTTCACCCTATTTCCGTGATCGATTCCGTATAAAATATAACCTTCGTCTTATAGCTAACTACGTTCAATCTCCAATCCACACAATTCAAGCACAACAAACTCGAGTCGGCTAGAGTGGCAATAATAATAATAAAACTGCATATATATGCTATCCTGTTTGCTGTAAGTTGTAAGTCAGGAGACCTAGATCTATCATGCGACTCTCGTAAGAGAAAGCAACCATTTCAACAGTTTCAACATTATTGGCTTTTGATCAATTTGATCCCTTCCAAATCCACACTTGATTCTGTCCTATACTCCATACACGGACAGAATTCATTTCATCATTAGCACGTATATCAACGTGCAAAAAATATCTGAGACTTCAGCTCAAGGGACATTTAATGCACACAAACAAAAAATCCGACACTATTAAATCTACGTTAGATACAGTTTCTAGACGTCTAGACTTTTGTTCTAGGATTTCTAGACGGGTTTGCAGGTAGAGGCAAATAAAAAAAGTTCACTGTATTTGAATTCCATAACTGTCGAAACCCACTCCATTCCTTTCATCTCAAATCTGTAATAACTAATAGAATAACTCCCCAGGCCGGTCAGAGATCTGATATATTATATATTGATTTACTTATTTTTGCATTAAAGATTAAATGATTCAAAATGACAAGGGAGACGTTATAGGTTTCTAGATTTATTGACGGAACCAGATATAAGGACAAACTACTGTGTTTTTTAACCAATTCAATTTAAAACTCACTTCATTTCTATTCGCTCGACTCCAAAATAAGTCCCCTGGGTTCGAAATAAATCGATACAATCAATCTGAGGTTTCGAATAGAGATTAAAACAACACAAATCCGGAGATAAACTATACGTTACTCCAAAACAGATACAAAATCTCACAATCAGGCAAACGTAACCCATGAAGGGTTCACGTAGTGATTCCAAC
Organism: Desoria tigrina; assembly: GCA_906901685.1. NCBI lineage: Eukaryota > Metazoa > Arthropoda > Collembola > Entomobryomorpha > Isotomidae > Desoria > Desoria tigrina. The sequence goes on from CAJQTU010000007.1 coordinate 2,915,984, forward strand.
TTACTTTCTTTTAAACACTCAAAAATGCTCCCCTGTGACCAGATTTCGTAAAATAATTCATCGGACTCAAATTTGAAACAACTCTCCATGATTAAAACTCGGCCAGTTTCTGAAATGTTGATTTACTCCTGTCCGCGAGCAACACAGAGTAAAATATAGAAGAGAGATAACTCGTATGAAAAAGTGTACCTAAATGTTAGGATTGCATATTTTTTGAATCTTTGTCTTTATTTCTTATCACTTCCATCGGATAGAAGTTGACGCTGATGTTTCAGCGTAACGCTGCCATAGCTGCTAGTCAATTGTGAAACCAAATCAAGTGAATTCATCCGTGGGAAGAGCTAAGAAGTAGAAATTGAAGTTGCAGTTTTGTATAGCTAAGTATAGGTTTATATATATATGTAAAATATAGACTAGTAGGGATCTAAAGCTAAAATGAGTAGTTTGTTGCATTCATATCCAAGATATGTCATTGATTAATAAGTCCATGCTGTTAGGTTAGTTAATTAAAAGCTGTGAACCTTGTAAACTGAATAATTAGTAAATCCTAATGTTATTTAGGTAGGGTTGCATTATTTGTAATACTAGGAAATGCTATGGGCAGGGAAAGGGAGAGGATTACGAATTGAGTTTGGGAGTAGTTGTGCCGTACCTGTCATGAAGCATGAATGTGAAATGCATGATAAGTAGTATTAAGATTACGATTAGGCTGATATGTAAACTAGTTAAGTTGCAACCGAAGATGGAAACATTATAAGTTTGTAATGTTATATTATATGTGAAATGAAGTATATGTTTAAGATAGTATGTAAGTTCAAGTTATATGGAATTTGTAAAGTCACTGGGCTTGACCGGGACTAAGATAAAGAAAACTTAGAGAATCGATGTACAGGGAAAAAGTCTTTCTTGTCTAGAAGTTTTTTTGTGTCTAGAAATAGGATTCTAGAATTTTTGTCTTCTACCAGAGTTCATAGAACTCAGAGCATTTTTTGTAGATGTTCCAATTTTAATATTATTTGTAACGGGAATAATTCGGGGATTATTGGGAACTTTCAGTAATTAAATATTGTCTTTAATTAGGAATTCCGTAATTGCCTAGTCTACTCATTTCACCGAATACATAGGTATCTGGGAGGTCATCTTGGTTAATCATATCGGGTTAATTAGTGAAATTGAGAAAATAGGGATTTAAAGTTTAGAGTTCATCCAATCCACTTTCACACATATGTTTTACAGTCCACATATACATCATAATTAGTTGCTGACCTGTAGATACGCTACATTTTGGTCCTTCGAACCGGATATCAACCCGTGTAAGAAGAAAGTCGGAAAGGAACTTTGTCTTATCATCCCAGGAATCCGTTTTGGAACGCGTCCGTCTTGTCGAACGGACCGACAACCGTATAAGAGTGCGAGAGTCTAAGCACGATAAACTCAACAGACTCTAGTTCAGGTCAGATCGTCTCGAACTAATATTGATTAAATCATATCTAACTTCGGAATCTTCGTTATTGATTTATAACCAAGGAACGACGGACTGTCGAACTACCTACCTATCAATCTACGGAGATTGCAGATAAGGGTGGGCATTTAACGGGTGGGTGGAGATCTTCAACATTCAACGGTTATTGGAGATAACGGTGGAGATCGACATCATATCCAGAACATCGGTGATTGGAGATCACAGTGGAGATCAGTACATCGGGTGGGGGAGATCATCTATCAACGGGTGGGTATCAAGGACCAGGACCTTTCATACCAGTGGCTCGCTTCCGTATTGCTGAACGTACCAGCAAAAGCTTACGCGTGTCTTCATAAACAGGCAAGAGATTTCCAGTTTTTTAAATTACTTTCCAGCGTTATCATACCTCCGATAAGCATACCACAATGGAGAACGAAAGTACGGAAAAGGAAGTCCCTCAAGTAAGAATCAGCGAACGAGAGAACAAAGGCAACAAGCCTGAAAGATTTGGATATGTCAACAATGACAACAACGTCTCAATTCGTAAGAAGAAGTCCGCAACCAAAGAAGTAGAGCAAGAAGAAAGAAAAGATGATGGGGAGAAAGAACCAGAAAGCCTTATAGTGAAAATACCCTTACGAGCAGCAAGTAAAGCTCCCTCCAGTATGTCGTCCAGCGTCGTATCCGTCAAGAGAGCGGAAGTCAATATTCAGGAAAATGAAGAACTCGAACCACTCGATGAAGAAGAAGCCAACTTGAAAATGGAGTGCATTAGCAGGGGTTACGATTTTCTTGAACTCCAGCACAAAGTCAGAAAACTTCAGAGACGACTTAAAGATCTGGATACAGAAGAGAACAAGGAAACCGTAGCAGCACTTCAGAAAGAACTAAACGAACTCCAAGAAGAGGAAAGAAAAACTCTCCAAGAAAATCAACTCCGCAAAATCGAAGTTGAGCATCGAGTCAAGGAACTAGGTCGGAAGCGGAGACGAGTGACTTTGAAGTATCAACTCGCTAAGGATAAAATCGACCTCGAAGAAGAGAGAAGGTCTCTTACTTCCGAATCCGAATCCACTGAAAATGGAATCGAAGAATCCGTCAACAAATGGATGGATGAGAACATCGAAAAACCTGTCAATCAGGAACACGAAGTCATACTTCAACAGGCAGTTGACGCCGCTAAAAAGGCAAAAGACCAACTGACCCAATTTGAAGACGAAAGACAAAAACAACTGTTAAACATGGAACAGAAAAGGAAAGAACTTATTAAGCAAGTAAATGCAACCACTGCATCAGTATCGGCGACAAGAACACCAAAGACCTATGCGCCAGAAACCGGAAGTACTGAAGCATTGATGAACAAGTTCTTTGAAATGCAAATTCAGATGATGGGAACCACAACCGGAAACGCTACCCCCAGAGCTAACAATTCCCATTTTCTTGCACGGCAGTCCCATGCTAAGGACATTTCGGAGGGAAACCCGAAGAATGGCCAACGTTCTTGGCAGAGTTCGAGAGATCTAGCACGGACTGTGCTTTCTCCAACTCTGAGAATCTTTCAAGACTTCGAAAATGCCTAAAGGGCGAAGCCCTTAAAACAGTACAGTGCCTTATGGTGGCACCGGAGAACCTACCAAAGGTTCTGAAGACTTTGAAAAGTCGGTTCGGCCAACCCGAACACATAATTGAAGCAATGATTTGTAAGGCTAAATCTGTTCCAGCTTTCAAAGAAGATCGTCTGGACGCTTTAATTGAATTTGGAACCGCTGTCCAAAACGTTACAAGCTCAATAGTAGCGTTGAAGCAGGATGAGCATTTGAACAACCCTCAACTGCTCCGAGAGTTGGAGCTGAAACTTCCTGTCCAGTTAAGAATGAACTGGATGAGATGGCTGAAAGTCGATAATCATCGAAGCAAAAGTCTAACATGCTTTTCAGAATGGTTAGAAGAGGAAACCGAAATAGCTTGTCAACTTTGTCCTCCAAAAGTTGAACCTGAGGATAGAAGAAGACCTTTCGAGCAGCAGGGGCGACGACGTCCAAATCAGAATGTATTTGCAGTGGCAAATGAAGAAAATAAAAATCATTGCCCGCAGGACCAACCAAGGAACTGGAAGGCGAAGGAGAAGCCTTGCTTTTTCTGTTCCAAACTAGGACACCGAGTGGCTCAATGCAAGGAATTTGCAAAAGTGGAATTCTCCAAGAAATGGGAATTCGTAAAGAACAAGAACCTTTGTTTTGGCTGTCTAAACTACGGACATGATACAAAGACATGTCGATTTAAGAAGATATGCGGTATCGACGAATGTAAATACCTGCATAATCACATTATTCATAAGCCCAAAGCAGTTGACGTGAATTTCGAAGAGGAATCACATGAAACTGAAGAAGAGTCACATGAACTTGAAGCATCTGGAGTTTTTACACACGCTGCAAGCGCAGACAGAGACTTCCATAACTGCCAGATACTTCCGGTACGACTTCAAGGGCCTAAAGGTATTATAAATACATACGCAATGTTGGACAGTGGAGCCAACGTAACCTTAATTAAATCCAGCGTCGCTGAGCGTCTTGGATTGAACGGACCAACTCGTCCATTGAGATTCAGAGGATTGCATCCAATCGCGGAAGAGCCCGAGTCAAGATGCGTGTCCTAAATATAATGCCAGCCACCGGAAATGAAGTCTTTGGAATGAGCAACGTTAGGACCACTTCGAACCTCCCGTTGCCCCAACAGACAATCAATCTGAAATCAATTCAGAAGTGGAAGCACTTACAAGGTTTAGGAATCAAGGGTTACGAAAAAGCCCAGCCTACTCTTTTAATAGGAAACGATCACTTCAGAATAATGGTCGTAAGAGAAGTACGCGAGGGTCCTCCTAACGCACCAGTAGCCGTAAGGACTTATTTAGGATGGACCATCGCAACTCAAGGAGATTTGCCAGACAAAACTCGTCATTCATTTTTATGCCAAAAGGAAGATGATGAACTTCACCAACTCGTAAAGGAGTACTTTTCAACGGACTCATTTGGAGTCAAAATAACATCGGAACCGCCTAGATCCCAAGAAGACAAGAGAGCCCAATCAATTATGGACTCAACAATGAAGCGGGTTGGTGCCGACAAGAGGAGATTTGAAACCGGTCTTCTGTGGAAGTCGGACGACATTCAACTTCCGGAAAGCAGATTTACTGCACTGAATCGACTCAAAACTGTAGAGAGGAAGCTAGACAAGAATCCTAATGTTGCTAGTCAATACTATGCTAAGATGCAGCACTACTTCGACAAAGGATATGCTAGAAAGCTATCCGTCGAAGAATCAAAGCAGGAAGGACCAAGAACTTGGTACCTGCCACATTTTGGAACGGCCAAGCCAAGTAAGCCGGATAAAATACGCCTGGTATTTGATGCCGCAGCAAAATCACACGGGATTTGCTTAAACGACGGACTTCTGAAAGGTCCGGATCAAGTAAACCCTTTACCATCAGTTCTGTACAAGTTTCGTCAGAACATAATAGGTATTACTGGGGACATCAGGGAGATGTTTCACCAAGTAAACATACGTAAGGAAGATCAAGATTCCTTACGGTTCCTGTGGAGGGGAAATGACCGGGATATGGAACCGGAAGTCTACGAAATGCAGGTTATGGTCTTCGGAGCTGCTTGTTCACCGGTATGTGCCCAAGAGGCGAAGAACCGTAATGCTAGAGACTTTTCCAACCAATATCCACAGGCATCAAAGGCTATTATTTTTAAACACTACGTTGATGATTATTTGGATAGTCTCAATTCCGTAGAAGAAGCCTGCCAAATAATCAAAGACGTTGTTCACACTCATCTCCAAGGAGGTTTTGAGATTGTGAACTTCATATCTAATTCAAGAGAAGTGATGGATAGTCTTCCAGACGAATTGAATGCAGCCGAAAATAAAATCATTGATCCAGAATCAGATAGAATGGAAAGGGTTCTTGGATTGAACTGGGACCCGAAAAGCGATGAATTCACTTTCTCCACCAACTTTCATCGAGTGGACAAAGACATTGCAGCTGGTAAGAAAATTCCAACTAAGAGACAGGCGCTTTCCCTCATCATGTCCATCTATGACCCTTTGGGATTCTTAGCACATCTCACAATTAAAGCTAGAATCTTACTTCAAGAAACTTGGAGATCGGAAATAGGATGGGACGAGCGAATCCCAGCTTATACACACGAAAAATGGCTTAGGTGGATAGAAGAAGTACAAGATATTTCTTCATTTCGATTGACGCGATGCTACGATAAGGATTTCTACAATTCCACATCCGTCCAGCTGCATGTATTTTGCGATGCCAGCGAACAAGCCTTCTCAGCAGTAGCGTACTTCCGTATCAAAGGAGCGGATGGATTTAAGGTTGCTTTCGTGTCTGCTAAAGCCAGAGTCGCACCTTTAAAGCCATTGAGCATGCCAAGAATGGAGCTTCAAGTAGCAGTACTTGGGGTCAGGTTGGCAAACAGTATAAAGGACCAACACGAGAAGAAACCTACCGAAACCCACTTCTGGACTGACAGTGAGATAGTCTACTGTTGGATCGGTTCAGATGGAAGGAAGTGCCCACAATTTGTATCGTCTCGAATCGGAGAGATACAGGAATCGTCTGATGCGAAGAATTGGCATTGGATCTCGACACACTTAAATGTGTCTGATGAAGCAACCCGAGATAATTGCAGTACTTCATGGGGGCCAGAAAGTCGTTGGATTAACGGACCAGAGTTCCTAAGCTTACCAGAAGTAGATTGGCCTAAAAAGGCAACAAACGAAATTTTGGAACGCGTAGACGAAAGCCAGCTCGAATTCAAGAAATTCATCGGTCTTGTCAAGGAGGACCAACCTTTAATTGACGTCTCCAAATTTTCTTCTTGGAGCAAGTTAAGGCGAACCATTGCATGGATATTTCGAGTTGCCGATAACCTCAAGATTAAGGAAAAATCAAATAGGATTTTGAACGAGAGCATATTTTATTGGGAATTACGAAGAGCAGAAGAATGGATCTGCAAACAGGAGCAACGTTCAAGTTTTCCTGTTGAAATTTCAAAGCTAAAGAACGGACTTGAAATCACTAAACCAAGTATACTCTCAAACTACGAACCATTTCTTGAGGATGGGTTATTAAAGGTGAAGGGAAGATTAAATCAAGCCCGTCACGTACCGAGAGCTGTTCGAAACCCTATAATTTTGGACAGAAAGAATCATCTAACTAAGTTGATAATTATGTATTATCACGAGAAGGCAGGACACCGGGGCCAGGAACGAGTCCTAAACGAAATACAGCAGATATACTGCATTCCAAACCTTAGAACCGCCCTGAAGAGTTCCTGGAATCACTGCCAAAAATGTAAGAACGACCGAGCTGTCCCAGTCGTACCTCAGATGGGACTAATTCCGGAAATAAGGCTACAAAGTTATGTTCGACCATTTACCGTCACAGGGCTGGACTATTTCGGACCTATGGGAGTCACAGTCGGCAGACGACACGAAAAAAGGTATGGAGCCTTATTTACCTGCATGACCTCTAGAGCCGTTCACGTTGAAATAGCTGAATCCCTAACCACGGATTCTTGCATCATGGCTATCCGAAGATTTGCCTCTCATCGAGGAAATCCTACAAAGTTGTACTCCGATAACGGTACTAACTTTAAGGGAGCAGACAATGAGCTGAAGGCAGCTCTTAAAGACCTAGACCAAGACAAGATCAGAGATGACATGTCAAATCGGATGATCGAGTGGCATTTCAACCCTCCAGCAGCACCACACATGGGAGGTAGCTGGGAAATACTCGTCAAATCCGTCAAAACAGCCCTTCAAGCAATTTTGAAGGAACAGTATCCGAAGGTCGAAGTCCTTCACACACTGATGGCAGAAGCCGTCCATGTAGTCAACTCAAGACCCCTTACTCATGTATCCCTTGACCCTGACGATCAAGAAGCGTTAACTCCGAATCACTTTCTAATCGGTTGTTCAAGTAATATGCAACCCCCTGGAGAATTTACCGAACGAGATGTCTGTGGAAGAAGTCAGTGGAGATTCGCAGAAGCCCTCACAAACCAATTTTGGAGACGCTGGGTCAAAGAGTATTTACCCACTCTAACAAGGAGGAGCAAATGGCATCAAACAAGCCATCAAGTTCAAATTAATGACATTGTTTTGATTGCAGATAATAATATGACACGCAATTCCTGGCCAATGGGGAAGGTGATTGCAGTCTACCCAGGCAGAGACGGCCAAGTGAGAGTCGTGGATGTCCAAACAGCAAATGGTCACATCTTTAAACGACCTGTGGTGAAAATCTGTGTGCTCGACGTCCGGAAAGTAGATGACAACGCTGCAGCGTCCTCATCGGGGGCCAGAATGTCCGCGAGCAACACAGAGTAAAATATAGAAGAGAGATAACTCGTATGAAAAAGTGTACCTAAATGTTAGGATTGCATATTTTTTGAATCTTTGTCTTTATTTCTTATCACTTCCATCGGATAGAAGTTGACGCTGATGTTTCAGCGTAACGCTGCCATAGCTGCTAGTCAATTGTGAAACCAAATCAAGTGAATTCATCCATGGGAAGAGCTAAGAAGTAGAAATTGAAGTTGCAGTTTTGTATAGCTAAGTATAGGTTTATATATATATGTAAAATATAGACTAGTAGGGATCTAAAGCTAAAATGAGTAGTTTGTTGCATTCATATCCAAGATATGTCATTGATTAATAAGTCCATGCTGTTAGGTTAGTTAATTAAAAGCTGTGAACCTTGTAAACTGAATAATTAGTAAATCCTAATGTTATTTAGGTAGGGTTGCATTATTTGTAATACTAGGAAATGCTATGGGCAGGGAAAGGGAGAGGATTACGAATTGAGTTTGGGAGTAGTTGTGCCGTACCTGTCATGAAGCATGAATGTGAAATGCATGATAAGTAGTATTAAGATTACGATTAGGCTGATATGTAAACTAGTTAAGTTGCAACCGAAGATGGAAACATTATAAGTTTGTAATGTTATATTATATGTGAAATGAAGTATATGTTTAAGATAGTATGTAAGTTCAAGTTATATGGAATTTGTAAAGTCACTGGGCTTGACCGGGACTAAGATAAAGAAAACTTAGAGAATCGATGTACAGGGAAAAAGTCTTTCTTGTCTAGAAGTTTTTTTGTGTCTAGAAATAGGATTCTAGAATTTTTGTCTTCTACCAGAGTTCATAGAACTCAGAGCATTTTTTGTAGATGTTCCAATTTTAATATTATTTGTAACGGGAATAATTCGGGGATTATTGGGAACTTTCAGTAATTAAATATTGTCTTTGATTAGGAATTCCGTAATTGCCTAGTCTACTCATTTCACCGAATACATAGGTATCTGGGAGGTCATCTTGGTTAATCATATCGGGTTAATTAGTGAAATTGAGAAAATAGGGATTTAAAGTTTAGAGTTCATCCAATCCACTTTCACACATATGTTTTACAGTCCACATATACATCATAATTAGTTGCTGACCTGTAGATACGCTACAACTCCTGCTATACATTAAGGACTACATGAATTAAAAATCACGAGAAAGAACGCATGGGTCACCAAATCAGATATTTTGTAAAAGAAAGAAGGCTAATGAGTTCCGTGAAATCATCCGATTCACTTTTATATAAACACTTTAAAGAGTTCTTGTGGCCATTTTCCATAAAATAATTCATTTAACTCAAATCTGAAACCACTCTTGATGATAATCAACTATCTGAAATATATTGATTTACTCTTCCTTCCTAAACTAAACATTAAACATTATGCATCAAAAATTACCGAAAAATATCGGATTGATCTCTAAATCAGATACACGTACTTTTAAAAGAAAGAAGCCGTCTGTGAATCCATCCGACTCACTTTTGAATAAACACTCGAAAGGGTTCCCTTGTGGCCATTTCCCCTAAAATAATTCATTGAACTCTTCAGCGGAGTCCAGAGGATTTCCTTTCTCTCTTTTTGAGGAGAAAGGAACATTTGCGGAAGGAATATCCGTTTTTGGTTTATCTCTTCATGCCCAACAACCAATACCGATTTCCTCCTCAACAGAGACTCTTACGTAATGCTGCCCACATATACGAAATATGTAGTCTAGCTTAAATAATGTACTTATATACTCCCTCCATTGTATTCCACTTCCAGCAGAGAAGAGTCATATAGACGAGGAGGACATGACATGTCCGTAAAAATGATTGTAAATATAGAAAAGCTGTTTGATCCAACACGGGTTTCAGAGACTCCTGATTTCCTCAACTGAGTCTGCTGGATTTTTGGATTCCGGAACAATTCTCTGTACTTTCAGAGCTGGTTTTTTTCGACGTTTCTTCTTCGGCCGACATTTGTTTGAATAGATGAAGGAGCTCAGAGTCAAAGACGTTGGATTGAGGAGCTGATGTTCCATATAATCGCTAAATAAAATGGGATTTGAAGTAATGCCAGACAGGATCGGAACTGATATCTTTCAGCCCTTTGCCTATTCAAAACATTTCTCTCTCCAATTTTCTCATCCAAGAAATGTAACTCTCTCTCTCCTTTCTTCCTTCAGAGTTGAATGACTTGGTTTTGAAGCAATAATGCCGAGATTCTACATTACTTGTCCGGTTTTTTTGTCGAGTAGTTAGATAAAGGGATAAGTATCATAACGTTTGTTCATACAATTATCTGTCGTGCTCAACATGATGTAATTTTGTGGTGAAAGTTCCACTCTGCGAGTTGGTAAGATATACTTTTACAGTGTGTTGAATTGTTAATTATATTAGAGATATTTTTGTTAACTATTTCCGATTTGGGAATACCCAAAATGTAAGTCAAACTGAGCAGGTATTAACAAAAAAGTTAACCTCAATCTTTATCTTATATAATGAGATTAGTATGTAAGTCTAGTCACTGTTTTTGTGATTAATGCCAAATTTCTAGTCACGTAATTAAAAAAACCATCTAGTTGCATGAACTTAAAAATATTCTCCTAAAACCCAATCTTACTTCATTTCCTATTGACCTATAGTTATTCACAGTGTAGTGTATCTCATGCAGTCTCCAGAACCCGATTCTTTCAACCGATTTTGTTTTTTATTTTTCTCCAAAATTGATCTACAAGTAAAAGAAAGTAAAACAACTCTATCTGGATCTCATAGGAGATCAATTTATTGATATACTCGGATTGTATTCCGTTCGGTTGGTGAAAGTAGGCTCTTGGGAAGAATAAGGTAAGAGTCTTCTGATTTACTCAAAGCAGCCTAGCTTCTGCTCTGTTGTTCTATGCAGATTTGCTTCAGGATTCCTGTTTTAATTCCACATCTCTCCTTCAGTAAGTAAAACGTAATAATATTTTATATTCCCGATGCACCCGCAGCAGCAGCCACCACCAGTTTTCGAAGAAGATCCTTCCGAATAAACAACTAACAACATGAAGCCACACTTTTTTTATCTTTTTTATTATGGAATATAAATTACATTTTATTACCACATCCCCCTATATTCAGTCTGCATAACTATAGGCCGGGATTCCTTATGTTCCAACTATTTTTTATCGGCTTATTCTTATGTAAATCCAAGATCGGGGACCCATTACACTCCACACACTCATAATCATAACTATGCAAAGTGGACCAATCGACGGAGTGCCTGAGTATAAACTTCCCAGCCCCCTCTGAGCCAAGTATTCGTTTTCGAAACTCGGGGCTCATTTTAGTCATTCATATTTCAAATATTATTATATTTTACAAACACCCCACAGGCCCTACTTCTTCAATCAATCCCATCTCCCACTCTGGAGTGGAATAAAGAATCTTAGCCCTCATCTACTATTACAAATTCATACCATGATTCTGAAGCCCTTTTTAATGCAACAGATTACCTAGAGGAGAGGTCATAGGGGTCTAGTTCCCATAATAATATCTCGATAAACCGGTTTAAAATACTATAAAATTGTATACTATAGGATTTAGGCTAATGACTTCTATTCGAAATTAAAATGTGAGAAGTTGGGCACTCGAGTTTTTTTCCAATAGCTGATAAGGCTGTAGGGACTAAGGGCGGTTATGACCCCGCGATGATCGGCGTACCAGGAGCCACAGTCCGCTGTGCCCCATACGGTACCTTCCATCGACGTGAGGAGTTGGTCCATGTAGGCATTTTCAGCCGATTTGTCCACACTCACTTTGGTACAGTTGAGTCTCATCATTTCACCGATGACTTTCACCACGTAGTTCATTTGGCATTCCAGTTGGAATATGATGGAATTATGTCCTAGACCCTGGACAAAAATCGGATGTTAAAACTCTTCATTATTTGTAGGACATTCTGGAAAGGATAACATACTGCATAACCACATTTAAAACCCAAGGGGGTTGTTTTTTTTCGAATTCATTACAGAGAGCTTATTTCTGAGTAAACTAGACTTTTTGAACTCGAATTTTGGATTTCAACATTCCAAGAACTTCTTTAGTTTAGCATTTTTTGGTAAAATATAGCAATTTATACGACTACTTTTAATCGTTTTTAAGTTACTAAAACCTTGATCTGCATTAAAACCCATAAAAATTGGGGTGTATATTTCGGGAAAAGAGGCTTTAGTCTGATCGGGTTTTAATGGCGTTTTGCAGTAATTTTAGAAATAAAAATGCATACGGAATTGGGACCAATAAGGAAAAACGTGTTTGGAAGAACGGAGGAGCATATTCCCAAATATGCGGCAGGACCTTCTTTTTTCCAAAGGTCCATAATATTGACATTCCCTTTCCCCCTTATTTCCAGAGGAGCAAAGTAATCCTGGACTTTGAATCCTGTGGCTAGGATTAGCACCTAATGAGAATCCCAGTCAATTTAATTACCACAATTACTTAAATGGACCATCTTGCCGATTAAATTGTATAGAAAATTTCAGATCCTAACGACCGTACATCAATCTCCGTTTCATTCCCATCCTCAGTTACGATTGAGTTCTCCTTGACTTCCGTGATTTTGCTCCGAACGACTTCGGCATTCGTGGAAGAAAGAGCCGGGTAGTACTTGTTCGACGGAGTCACTCGTTTGCATCCAAACGTGTAGTTTGGAGTCAATTTTTCCAACAGTTCCGGATCATTAGGGACTTGATGTTTTAAATGGCGATTAGCCAACTTGATAGCTACAGTATTAATGACATCTCTTTGTTTTGACTGAACGAAAATGAATTCATTTCAGGACGTTTGTCCATAAATTAGAACTGTACCGATTTTCTGCATCCAGGAATCCTTGTGAAATGCTGGATGCATGACTTCTCCAGACCAGAATATCATTGCCCTGTACATTGTCTGGGTGAGAGGAACCGTTCCAAAAAGCCATTTGACCCAACTTGGGAACTCGAACTGCTTTCTTGGCATCACCCACGCTGGATGCCTATGTAATTTGGGTTCAGCATTGTTTCATTAAGACTTGTCATTTATTAATGTTTTGACATGAATATATTGACGTCCTAAACAATGGAAAAATTTTTCTGAAAAAATATTTTGGAAACAAAACGTCCTACACGAATTTGAAATATTTATGCGGTCATCTACCTGTAAATCGAAGACTTGTTAGCTATTCAAACTCGATAGACATTCAAACATTATAGTACATTAATTAGGTTATTCTGAAATTATGTGATCTAATTAAGTGCTTTGAATTCACAAATTGCGGAGTTGCGTTTTAAACGCTCAGAAAGTTGGGTATCTGTTTCGAAATTTTCTAAAGTTTGCCTGTGGCAAATCGGAAATTTACTATAGTCACATCTCATTAAAAAATTTCTCTGGAATTTGGCCTGCAATTTATACCTCTGGTACACAACAAGTTTCTTGACTTTGTCAACAATTGAAGGAATGATTTGTACGGCACTTGCACCGCTTCCAACTACGGCAACAGTCTTATCCTTTAGGTCGTTTGTATCCACTGAGGAGTTCCAAACGGCGGAGTGAACTCGCGTACCTTTGAACGAGAGGAATTCCTCAGGAGTTGACGGAGAACGAAGTCCACCGATACCGCTTATTCTATTTCGATCCAGTTTTTAAAGAATTCAGATTTTACGTTTTATTTTAATCAAGCATATTTTTATAATGATGTAACGTTCAGGAAGGTTTCGATCTTACAGCAAATCAAAATTCAGACGTTTTTCTGTCCCTTGAGACTTGTCCAGAACAATTACTTGCCACTTCTGAACCGAATCGATCCACGAGATTTTTTTGACAGCGTGATTAAACCTAATTTTCGGGTATAGGTTATGCTTCGTGACTACATTTTTTAAGTAGGCCCAGATCTCCGGTCCAGAGGAATACGCCTCTGACCAATCTGATTAATTTGGAGAAACAACAGCAGGCTTGATTAAACCGATTTATTATTAAATCTGTTAATTTTTAAAATGATATCTATAGGGAGTTACTTGGATTTGGCTCAAATGAGAAACTATATAAATGACTTGGGACATCACAAGCACATCCTGGATATGTGTTGACCAACCATGTCCCACCAACGTCTTCATTTTCGTCAAATATTGTGAAGCTATTTAGCCCCAATTCCGTTCTCAACTTTATTGCAGCACATATCCCTGAAAACCTATTTTACGTATGAAAAGAATTTTAAAAAAAATAATGAGTATATTTGCCGAATTTAGAGCAGACGCGAATTTAGATTTTTACCCAGCTCCGATAATACAAATGCTTGGAAACTTGGAGTCCTCCATATCGTTTGAGGAAATATTATTTGTATATTTTGCTCGGGATGATTATTCGTTTTTCTCTTATTTCGGAAGGATTTATTTGATGAAACAATTGGTTATATATAATTCGCAGACATTTTCAACAATGTTGACACCAAATACTGAAGGCAGTTGACAAAGTTATCTTCGGATTGATTGGGATGTGCCCTCGGTATTTATCTACTTCGGTGGCCAACCTGCAATCTGAATGGGCTAATCTTATCATGTTGTAGTCGAATTACAATTGACAATTAGTTGTATGCCACTGCCACGTAAACCCGAACAAAGACTTTGAGCTCAAATTTATCATACGACTAATTCGACTAACATATAACTGACCCTGTGTTTGTAGTTTTACACACCCATTAGATTGGGATACGAGTTCCACAATTGATAATCCATTTTAGAATCTTCAGACTATAGAATCGATTGCAGCAGATCAAAGTTCCAGAATTGGACCCGAATAATTCATGACTCCATCCAAGGCTAAAGTCTGAAGAACCAATTTTATATAAGTTCGTTTGTTTTGATTATCGTGTATCATGAACTGTAAACATCGTTTAATACATTTCGTATAAGTTATATATGCACTAAATCTTATCTTCTTTAACCCGACCTTTAGATAGCAGACTGAAAAATAATTACTATATATATTATGTATGGGATTTCATTCACATTTTGAGGTTGTTGGACAATGGACCTAAACATTCATTTCTGAAGTTGGACTTCGCATATTCGCATAGCATCATAAATAGAATTCGGTTTAAAATGCCAGATTACATGTTAAAAGGAAGCAGCACTGTTGGTAGATGTATCCATTTATACGAAGATTATTGATCTAATTTTCAATGAAACAAAGGTCCATTTAAAACTGGAAAGTCAACGGCTTTACGCAATAAAAGGAAAATTGGGTGACAAAACTAACAATACAAGACTTTTATTTGAGATATATCTCATTAAATGGCTACGAGACGAAGACTGAATATATGTATACTTCAATCGGCTACGGATGGATTGGTTCAATTGCATTGAATTTGGAAATGATGAAAATTATTAATTATTAATTTACAAAGGCTTAGTTTTTATTGACATTCAATTTTATCTGTAATAAATATGAACAAGTGTATTTATAGTTTCTTATTTTATATTAATAAAATTAAATTCCCACCTACCTTCTAAAAACAGACTAAAACAAGATTTGATTTTAAATAGTACTAGTAATGCTAATCATTCAAAAGTACTTCATTGGTACCAAACGTCAATTAAACATAAAAATCCAGTGAAAACAGGAAAAACGGACGAAGTCCATATAGGTACTATAAATTTAAAAAAACTCACAAATTAAATTCTTTATGATACAACCGGAGGACGTGAAAGCTTAACGCCGTATTGATCGATGAAGATTGAGTGAATCTCTCATCATGAAATCCCGAAGCGCCCAAAGAGCATTCGTAACAGATCCATGTGCTCCGGCACCATTGGATAGCCAATTTGAAGGCAATTTTTCTGGTTCTGGAGTCTCAGTTACATCCTTTGACGCTTTCAGCGTTTTTTCCCAATCAGTAATGTGACGCTTCCCAGCATGAAGACTCTCGATGTATCTGTTTATATACAGACAACATGACACAAACATTTGAAAACTGGAAAATAGTATTAAATTATGCGCAACAATTTATTATTGCCGTACCTAATGTAAGCTTCAGAATGCAACAGTTTCTGAGGACGAGGTGGAACTGCCACGAATAGCGGTTCTGGAGGCGGGAGAGCCCGGACGATTACCTGTTGTGGATGTTGCACAACAGCAGCAATTGAAGAAGCAGCAGTCGCTATTAATAATAGGTGTACAATATTAGATTACTGCTCAATCAATTTATGTCGACGGATACATATACAATTATGAAATATTTTAACAATGACAATTTAATAAAAATAATGTACATGCCAACATGCCATACCCGCATTTATCTACAAATATTAAACTTCATGACCCATACGTATTTCATATACATGCACAGACAAAGAATATTATGAATTCCAGCAAACAGTATATGGAACTCACGATGATTAAGGGGAGGCGAACTAGCGGGGATCAAAATGGCCGAGTTAGGGAGAGCTACGTTTGCTATAGTTGGGCCGACGCCTACGGGAGCCACTGAAGCAGTCACCACGGCAGGTTTAGTTGCCCAACTTGATCTATGCTTAGGATTACGCGAAATCACACAACTCCTACAGACACAAAATAAGAAAAAAAAATCCTTAAAATTTAACTCACAACACGGTGCATTTGTTTGAACTGGCTGCGCTGGTTCCGCTGCTTTGTTTGCTAGCGTTGTTCTGGATAATTGCATACTTCTGATAGTCGTAACAGAAAAGAAATTCTCAATATTTTAAGACCTTTTTTCAGACGGATGTAAATAATTTTGTTTTAAATTCCTCAAAACATCAAATATAAAATGAACCGAAATCATGAATCCAATCTCAGTATTTTCTCAATTACTGAATTATGGAGTTTTGATATTTAAATTTTTGCAAGCATAAAAAAGGATAAATGAACTCTTTCTAGCTGCCAATGGCTATCACAAGAGGCAACTGTTGCGATCAACCTATAAAACCTTTTCGACGAAGCAATTAATCACCATTGTCAACAACAGCCAAATCCATTGTATTTAAACTAGGTAAGAATAAGAAAAATTACATACTTGCTTCTCATATCCGGATGAATAATCCGCCCATTCGCTTTAAGAATGTGAATATCTCGGACATGTTTAAGCAACCGAGTGAGATTAGGAAATGGATTTGCCCCTTTCTTGACTCGAGCACAATTTTTCCAATGACACTGGAATTCTCCATCTACGAATAAGCAAAGAGAGTAATATCCAAGGATTTAAAAAGGTCGGGAAGAATTTAAACACAAAAACACGTCTTATAAGAACGAGCCACTTACCCGTAGGGTTTTGATCTCTGAAGTGAGTAGGAACATGTCCCTTGGGTTCTTGGACGCAGTGCTCAATCAAGTCTAGTGCATCTTCAAACTGCCAGTCGCAGTTTGCCCAGCAGCACTCGAAAATCCAGTCAGGATCTTTCTTCAGAGCAGTAGTAAGGACGGCCAAATCGACCTCTTGTTTTGCTGCAAGATCTTTAACTCTTTGGCTTCCAGGTCCAATGGTTGCCGGATCAATTCCATTGGTAATTGCAATCTCTTTTTCTTCATTGAGCTTGATAGCCTTTGCTTCGTATTTCTGTTTCTCATCCCGTGTCAACTTTTTCCACTGGACGATTGTAAAAGTTACATTCATTAACTGTGCTTGCAAAGATATTGACCAAAAATATACTTTCATATTTCCATAAACATCAACTTACGTCTGTTCCAACCATACGACTGATTTCTCCGAAACCCAAATTTGGATTTCTTTCTGCAACTCCTCTCCGAACTTCACTGGAGTAAACAATGTATCCAGTAACCAACTTTTTTCCCGGAGTCTTGCCTGGTTTCCCTTTGGTAACTGAACCAGATACAGGAGTTGCTGGACCAGATGCAATGTTTATGCCAAAGCCTGGACCACCAAGATCGGATAAAGAGCTCACTGACGGGGCATCCATTGAATCTTCCATCAAACTATCAAGTTCTAGTTTTATCCCTGTCATCGGTGAACCCTAAAATAATGTCAAACTTCCTTTTATTTCAATAAAAATTTAGACATCCCAATCTCAAATAAAAGTCCCGTGGATATTTGTTTTGAAAAAAAATACTCGGAGCACTCGTTGAAGCAAAACGAAACATAAAATAGGGACACTAACCGGCTCCATCCTCGCGGCAGCTTTCAGTTTCGGCATTTCTGGAATGACAGTGCCATCCAAGTCAACTCTTGCAAGAGTGATCGGTCGTCGGAAAAAGTAAACTTCGTCTTTGTGAACTCTTGGATCTTTGTAAACATATTTCTTCAAACCGTCAAACTTCTTTATTTGACGTCTTGCTTCATCATACATGGATTCACAACAGAACATATCGCATTCAGATATCTCCGTTGGTCGCCCTAATGCATCAAAATTCAGAATTTAATTATTTAAACTTTACAGTTTTCACAATTCATTTCATTAAAATTTGTTAGTATTTTGCTTACATTTAGCATAATCCGCTAAGTCGAGTACATTGCATTTTCCACAGATACTCAAAAGTGGATTTGTATCTTCAATCGAACTTTGAAAAATTTCTTGTTTAAAGAATACCCTGCCAGGTGGTACGCTCGTTGGACTAATTTCAGAAAGAGATGTGAACCAAGGTCCGTGGAAGAATGTAGTCCCACTATAAATTATAAGCCTTACATTAAAATTCCCACAAAAAACATTCAAAAATATATCTTGGCTTATAAATCAATTATTTTTATATAAATCGACCAGATCATCAGACCACTTACTTGCCATCTGCCCACATCGAGTCTACTCTAGCGACTAATTTCTTGGCATCTTCAACTCGAACATAGACAAAATCCCCAGATCTGATAGGTCCACATGAAAGATTAAATTGCTCAAAAAAGCGTAATTCACTCCCAGGAACTTCCGGTAACTCAATGTTCTATATTAAAGCATAAAATAACACAATTGAAATTGAACATAACAAACTGTACAAATTGATGGTAGATCTTGTACAAAACAAAGTGAGTGCAAAAATTACGGGATAATCCTCGTTGGGGCCTTTCTCCATGTCATCCTCCATCTGCTGAAGTTCTTCTTTGTGTTTTTCGACACGTTCCCTGAACACAGATGAAACTCTTACTGGCTCGAGTGCTTTTGGACGGGGAATTAGGCGAACTCGGTCAGTATTAAAGGCCCAAGACTTTAATTTGCTGAAACAGCGGCCTCTTGACGAGTAACGGTATTCACACACATAAACGTCGTCATCTACGTACCCTTCAGGGGCATAATTGAAATATTCTTTTCCTTTCACAGTCATGACCCAACATTTCCCAACAATTTCACTCAGCATAGCAGTTGATCTAACTTCACTTCGGAAAACTTCCTAAAAAACAAATTAACAAAATGTAAATGAACATACAAAAGAATCATGTATCATGTCATTTTTTTGCATTCAATTTATCCACAGACAAATGACTAGCGTACTGTAACATGCGGTACTGGTATACTTTATTTGGAATATTTTGAACATAACTATAACTCTTGTTGGAAGGGTGAAATGGCCTTCATTTATTGTAAGAAACGAAGGCTTTGGTATCTTCCTTTAATATTGCAATTGGACAATCGAAGAAAAAAAAAGAAAATGTAGAACTTCGAAGTATTCACTATTAATTGCATTAAAATATATGCCTATATAAAGGAAAAAATCAGCAAATCAAATATTGTGTTGATCCTTTCTCTTCAGACTAAATCGAAATAAAAAATAGATATGGAAAAATTATTACTTTTTGAAGGAATTTTCTTGTAGGTATGTGATACGTCTGATCCGGCCGGAAAAACCAGATCCCTTCAAACCATTTTGTTCCATCTTGAGCGGTCCACAACTTTTGAATATTTGCAACATTGGGTTTCAGCGTTCCCTTCGTCGCTGCGCCACCAGTTCCAGTTGACGCTCCTTCACCTGACCCTTCCACTCCAGCATTCACGTAAATAAAGTCTCCAATGCAAAAAGTTTGCTCGTTGTAACTCTCGCTCTAAACAGTCCCACACATAAATGTTAGCTCTTGACGAATTTAATTTTTAAAAAATCAACTTCATACATTGAGTGACAGAGCTTACTTGAGACGTTTGAATTGAAGCAGATTCTTCTTTTTTTGCTTCAACCAAAGGAAGATCATCTTCCTGAGGAACCTCTTGGCTTTTCTTTTCTAGTTTCAATGCCTCAACGGACTTTTCGAAATCACCCAAAGTGTAACTGAATGCTGGAGATTGCAGTATCTCGCCGTTTTTACAGATTTCGTTACGAGTCCTGAGAAGTCAAATAAAATACTAAATCAGGAATATCCTCATTAAAGCTACATTAGTAATAACGCAAATTTCATACTTTATGAAGTAAGACTGAAGTTCAACTGAGTCTTCAAACACTTGAGAGTCAGTCCGAGATAATTTTCTTGCTCTATCAAAACATATGAACATATCCCTTTGAAATGTGTCCAATCGTTTGTAATATCCTCGATCCAACCGACTTTTTAGAAGATCCAGAGAAACTGCTCTTGTTCTGCGAAACAGATAATAAATTAAATATTTTCTTGTTTGCTTGGAACTTTCGAGTTCGTTGACCGAATTGTCATTGCCAAAGCCATTGTATTTTTAAATGTGATCAAACTTACTTCTGTCCCTCTATTTCGTCAAACTCGGGCAACTCTGACATTGTATCCGTGAAACACCTCCCTTCTTCATCTTGGTGGTTATAAATGGATGTAAAAATGGAAATCAGAATCTCCTTTACAGCTCCAGGTACATCAGGCAGTCCGTCGTCTTCAGAAGCTAAGCTTAACTTAGTCTGAAGTACCAACCGTTGAAGTATTAGAGCATCTTTGTATATTTGAGAGTCAGGCTCATTAAACTTGCACGCGTTGTCGAACATTAACATTAGATCGGCTGAAAGCTGCTCCAACGATTCGTATGCGTTTGTCCGCTGCTTTGTACTGATTCGATCCATGTCCATTGGAGTTTTTATTATTTCATAATATTCAGGATACTCCTATACATATACAAAACAATGTCATTACCTAGAAGCCAAAATTACTGATACCTGTAGTGTATGAGACATGAGACTGTGTGTTACATACTGCTTTGGAAGGCAACTTGTGGAAAATTAGTGACAACTGACGTCCGTTCTTATCCTTGTAGTCCCGAACGGTATCCATTAACTTTCTCTGCTTTAGCGTTAAAGCAGGATTCTTTTTCCTACAAACAGAACAGAGGTCAAGCATTAATCGAATATTTCGTTTAATATCGTCACAGTCCACAGCTGAATCGTACAAGTAAAAGTAAGTATAAATACTTTTTCAATTTAGGCTTGGATGGGTCCGATCCTAGTTGTCTCAACTTTTCGCTCAACAATTTTTCAAGCTTATTTGCGTCCTCGTAAATGGCTGAGCCTTCTTCGTTGTATTGCCGACAGTTGTTAAACATAAGCTGGAAGAGATGATGATTTTATTAAAACTAATACCGATCTTAATTACGCACCTCAAAGCAAATATAAATCTTATTTACTAAATAGGTACTAACGACGAAGGGTACTGTACTTCTAATAGTTCTCGTAAATAAAATCATAAACTCCTTACTTGAAAATCTTTCATGATTTCATCCGAGCTGCAATATTTATCACTCTCAATATTTGCTTTTATAGTAATCATGTCAATAGGCTCAACAATGACTCGATAATAATCCGGGTACAATTTCTTCGACGGCTTTTCCATAAATAAAGATATGAGAGACCGACCATCTGGTTCCTATTCCGATCAAAGACAAAAGTAGGAGTGTCGTGTATATAATAAACGTGCATGATATGGAATGATCGAAAGTAGGCTGAGACTCTACCTTATAATCTGAAATAGTTTGATACAAAATTTGGTATTTCCGTTTCAATTGTTCTCTAAATGCAACATTCTTCAAGCTTTTATCGTCCTTTGTTGGACTTCCTCTTGGAACAGGAGTGGTGGCTATTCCAGGGGATGTGATTGGGGTAGCCTGTTGCGCTAAACTGTCTTTGGGCTTTGCTTTGCCAAGTCCTTTTTTCCCCGAACCTGGTGTCTTAATAATATTCGGAGGATGTTCTTCCTTCACTACACTGTCGACTTGGAAGTCCCCTTCCATTGTAAGTGTAGGAATTGGAGTGGAATTACTGCTTCGTTTCGCAAGCCCTAAATCGTCATTTGAAGAATCCTCTTCTTCCTTAACGGGTCCCAACAGTTCTTGCACTTTGGTTTGAACAAGTTTTTGTAATTTCACAGCTGCTTTGAAAAGTCCAGAGTCTGGAAGGTTGTATGCCTTGGCATTTTCAAACATGACGTTCAAATCGGCTTGAACTTGGGTCAGGTTCACATACTCTCCCTTTTGAACACTAGTCTTTATTTGGGCCAGGGAAATTGGATTTTTGATTTCCTTGTAATAGTCCGGATAAAATCGCCGCGAGGGAAGGCGTTTGAATGGATCGCTAAGACGTATTCCACCAAATGTAGTAAAGCTGTCTATCGTTTCCAGTAAGACCCACATGGGATCTTCCCGGTCTCCTTTGTAAGCCTCTTCTTCCTCCCCTTCTTCATCTTCAACTCGTTCATCATCTACGGAACAAATTAATTGACAATTTCTGTACGGTAGATTACAATGGGTTTGGCAACATCGTATAGGAAATGAAATATGTAGTTTAGTTCGAGAACCTAGATCAATTTACCTATACCTATCATTCGTACAAAAGTTAAAAAGCTTTATTTTACCTTCCATGGATTCATCACTTTCAGCCTCTTGCTCCGCATCCTCCTCCTCTTCGTCATCATCGTCATCGTCTTCGTATTGTAAGGCAGCTGTTATGGCTGAATGGGAAACCCCACTACGAAGCCGCCGGTTTCTAATTCGTTCACTTGTTTTTCCTGGAGTATTTAGAGCTTGACGTCCATGTTCCATTTCAAACTTTTTAGCAATTACTACTTTCTTAAGCATCTTTGCGTCTTTGTAAATTTGAGAACCAGGTTCATTGAATAAACACGCATTACGAACCATCTGAACAATATCTTTTTCCAAATCCATGAGACTGCTGTATTCAACTAAAAAAAAGATTTGTTAAAGAATTAACTCCTATATCACAGTTTATCTTTGATTATATGATTGGAACAATTTTAAAAATCTAGCTGAAGCACTTATTCTGTTACGACTAACCAGCTTGTATTTTTGTTGCAATCATTTTCAGGTCGATTGGATTATCGATGACATCGTAATAAGAAGGATATTTCTTTCTGGAGGGAAGTAACTGAAATGGAGTATGGATAGGTCTGTCGTCTCCATCTTTAGACATCATGACAGCCGAAAATAACTCTTCAAGTTGATTAAAAAGTGGATTATTTTCCATATCCTCGTGACGATCTTTATCCGTTGTAGTTGAAGACTCGGAGGTCTCTCCACCATCAATATCTCCGAGTGCAGGTTTTCTAGCCTCTGCCGCAGCCGCTCGCCGAGCCTTTAATAATCAAACATCAACGTTTCACAAAGTGATTGAATAAAACAAAAAAAAAACTATCAAGACATTGACATGTTACGTTGTGTTACCAATTTTCCCATTTTCAGGATAATCTTTCCTTTCCGTTCTCCGTCTTCAGTTGAGCTGTCGTTATCAAAAAGCCGGCACTTGCTTTCTGTGAACAAATCCCAAAGATCACATGCATCTTTGTATTCCTGAGAAGATCTTTTATAAAATGCCTTGGCGTTTGTTAGCATGAGATCAACATCGACAGACATTTGCTCGGCATCTTCGTATTCGTCCAACTTGATTTTTTGCTGAATCCTGATCATATCCATAGGATTGCTGACGACCTGTATAAAACAGATAAGATGACGTAAATATTTTGTTTGTGATATTTTGAATCCAGAAAGAACTCTAATTTCATGCATGAGATGTGGTACCTCGTAGTATGCCGGCTCTTGTCGCCTCTTTGGGACACGTATAAATGGTTCCGACAAGAGTGTTCCATCCTCTTTCTTATGATTTCTGATTATGTCATACAATTGTTGACACTGCTCGATCTAAAGATTAAAAAATATTAATGAAGTAATTCATCTAATAATCCATATATCCACATATAATGGTAAATATTGATGGTTAATTGTTGCCAGTAAATGAATAATTTTACGGGATCAAGTTTTGGTGTACGTTTCCTTTTGGGATCTGGTTGGTACTCCAAATCCATACTTCCTGTCTCATCATCTTTACTCGCCGATGAAGACATTGACGTCCTTCGGCGTTTTGACGTCCCGGCGGACATTTTTATCCTACTGCAAGACACAAGACTGCAACCAAAACCTAGCACAAGAGCAAACACGTTATTTAATTGACCGGAAAATATAAAAATCAGTCTATCGGTACTCACACAGTCCACAATCAACAGTCACAATTTGCAATTCATTACAAATTTAAAAAAAAAAAAAAAAATTGAAAATCAAAAATGATTTCAAATTTACCTAGCTAGTAATTCATATTATTCATAATTATAAGTACAATTTGTACTTATAATTATGAATAATATTTGTACTATGTACTACAAACAAAGTGTGAAGTGTGAAGTGAATACAAACAAATACAATGGATGGATTGAAATGATGTACCGTTTATGGACGTAAGTAGGATGGATTATCTGCAGATAAGATGTAAGAGGAATTTCGTAAATAAAGTTTAATAAATTCAAAATTAAAACCCTCTGATTGATGTCTGTCAGCTTTCTTGCACCTAAATGTTGGAATTTATTTAGCGGGTGGAGGAGAAAGAGATGAAAAGTTTTGGTAGAAGAGGAGCGTCTGTCATTGAGTGCTCCACCTGTCAGTCAAAGAATTGGGGAACGCGGAAAATTTAAAACCTTTCCGCCGACTCATTCAAAGTCATTCCAAGTCCAACTTCAAACTTCTTCATCATTTGCATTTGCAGTTTTGCAGTTTGCAGTTCAAGTTTGCAGTTCAACTATTGAGCCGGATTCTCCAGCCACCAACCAGCAATTTCCGAATCACTTTCTTTTGGTGAATTGCAAATTATCAGCTTGTTTGTTGTTGTAAACTTTGAACTTCGAATCCGCTACAGGTTATCTTCATCATGGTAAGATTTATAGATTTGTATATATTGTGTATTGTATTTTGTATTTATTTTCAATTTTGAATTTATTTTGTATTTTGAAGTTTTTGAACTTTGAACTTTGTTTGAATTTCATTTTATTTTTGATTTTCCATTTTTGTATTGTCATTGATTGTGCATTTTTCATTTCATTATTGATTGTAATTCTGAATTCATAATTTGTGATGCGACATTAGTTTGTAGTTTAGTTTTAGTTCAAAGTTTGAAGTTGATAGTCATTTCAGATTTTGCATTTTTGATTTTGATAGTCATTTCTTGTTTTTATTATTGTGTTATTGTGTATTCTGTATTTCAATTTATTGTAGTCGCACGTCGCACTTGTTTGTAAATTCATTGTAAAGATTCAAGGTTTCGCAGTCAACGGCAAACGGTTTGTTCACATTCATTGTACATCGCTCAATCATCAATCACATCAACATATAATGCATAATGATAATTCATAATTATTATGAATATGCACAGCATATAAATATGAAATATATAAAACTTGAAAATGTTTTTATTTATGCGAACTTTGTAAACAGGCTCGAAGGTATGATACCCGGACCACAATATTTTCTCCGGAAGGTATGAATTACGACATAAAGTTCAAAGTTACAATTATGTATCAATGTGTCAAAATACTAATTCATTGCGTGACTTAATTAATACATAATAGGGAGATTGTACCAAGTTGAGTATGCCATGGAGGCTATCGGTCATGCTGGTACTTGTCTTGGAATCCTTGCTAACGATGGAATCGTCCTCGCGGCTGAAAAAAAGAACACCAACGTTCTTCTCGACGACGAGAACTTCTGCTCTGATAAAATCTACAAGCTTTACGAGTACACAAGATACAAATATTTTTCTAAATTTATAGTATTTTCTGTCAAATATACCAAAATTTTTATTTTTGCGAAAATAGGGATATGGTGTGCAGCGTCGCTGGAATTACCTCGGATGCCAACGTCTTAACGAATGAATTGAGGCTTATTGCTCAGCGATACCTTCTTCAATACGGAGAACCAATGCCTTGTGAACAGCTTGTTGCTTGGCTTTGTGATATTAAACAAGCCTACACTCAATATGGAGGTATGATTTGTTAAATATTCTCGATAACAGTATACCTATTTTGAATCATAAACTAACCATTCCCTTTCATATTAGGTAAACGTCCGTTCGGAGTTTCTATTCTGTATGCAGGTTGGGATAAACATTACGGATTTCAGCTTTACCAGTCCGATCCCAGTGGTAACTACGGAGGCTGGAAAGCCACTTGCATAGGAAATAATAGCAACGTTAGTGCCCAATCATCCAATAACCTGCCATTTTGTCAATGTCAAATCGTTTTGAAGTACCTAGGTATGATATATCTATCAATAGTAATACCCGTCTCTTTGATATAGGCTGCTGTCTCCATGCTGAAACAAGATTACAAGGAAGGACTAAGCCTACAGGAAGCCAAAGCCTTGGCAATCAAAATCTTGAGCAAAACCCTGGACACCACGAAACTTAGCCCTGAAAAGCGTAAGATTACTAGTGCCTTAATTTAATAATACCAGTAAATTTTTATTTGGTGAGGGTAAATAAATAAAGGAATGAGTTGATGTATTGTTTTATAGTCGAACTTGCTACGCTGACTCAGGACAATAAAAAGACTCAAATGACGGTTTTGAAACATACAGAAGTTAGCAAGCTGATTGATGAACACGAGAAATTGGAAAAGGAAGAGGAAGCTCGGAAGAAACGCGAGGCTGAAGCCAAACCCGGTTCTTCATAATATATACATTATAGCTGTTTTGTAAGCATTTCCGTACGTCAATTATTAAATTTTCCCAACATACCTATGTAATTGATCAGGTCCAAGTTGTGGTGTTTCTTTATAAACTCAATAAATTAGTGAATGCACTTTGTACTCTAAAATGCCTGATAACGTTATCCATTGTTATTTTTCTTGGCTCTTTAGATGTATTATGGAAATAAAATGTTAATCGGTGTCCACATCTAATTAGAAAAGAAATAAATAAATTTTGACCGGGGAGTATGTACTGTTTACTGTATGCGATAAGTTTCATGTATCAAATGAAATCGTATGAGTTTGTTTTCTGATGCCCAAGTAGTTCTTTAAGAAATTCATTATCACTTATTGGATTTAAAAAATTCTTGAGGCCTACAAAATAACTCGTCGACTTAGTTTTATCTGTGAGTGATTTGGTGTTTATTTAGCTTAAACAAGTGTTACACATGGACAAAAGTACGAAAAAGTTTGCAGTTTACATCCCCTATGCTGCTATCATAAATACAGCCGTTTTGGTTAATTAATAACAAGTAGTTTCGTGGGACAGACAAGACTTTTAATAAACTTAACGTTCA
The DNA here is from genome assembly GCA_906901685.1 of Desoria tigrina. Classification (NCBI taxonomy): domain Eukaryota; kingdom Metazoa; phylum Arthropoda; class Collembola; order Entomobryomorpha; family Isotomidae; genus Desoria; species Desoria tigrina. The sequence continues at coordinate 2,943,360 of CAJQTU010000007.1, forward strand.
AGCAAAAACCGGTACCGGAAGAAACCACGCCTTTTTAGAATTTAGTAATCCAACTCCATAACATCATCATTATTAATTACAAATTAATTTGAAAAACATTAGAATACGTTGTAGTGTGGTTGTGTGATAAGTGGTAGAAATGCTAAATTAATTTATAGATGCTAGATTTATTCTTGCATAGATTGCTCAGTTGGTTGAGCTGGTCCACTACTGTCTCTGTCCTTCTTCTTGGAACCGGAAACGATATCATCTATCCTGAGAAGCATAATAGCCGTCTCTATCGCAGTTTTATACGTCTGCAATTTCACCGAGAGCGGCTCCCAGATTTTGAGGGCATTCATATCAACCACTTCCCCAGACTCTCCGTTAATTCCCCAAGTTTTTCCTCCAACAGCGTGTTTTGCTCTTAGCGCCGTCAGTGTCCGAATTACATTGGCACCACAGTTCTGAGCCAACGTACGAGGAATGACTTCCAAGGCTTGAACGACTGCCCTGTAGGGCCACTGCTCGACTCCAGTCATTGACTTACTTTTTTCAGTGAGAGCGTGAGCTACAGCCATCTCAACTGCTCCACCACCACCTACAACTTTGGGATCGAGGAAGATATTACGGGCCACACACATAGCATCTTGAAGATTCCGTTCCACCTGAAATATTAAGTTGTTCAACAATTTAGTCCCAAAATCTATGCTACAATAGAAAGACTTCGAAAATCGTACATACCTCTTTCAGAATGTCTCTTGAGGCACCCCTTAGTACAATTGTACACGCTTTTGGGTCGACACACTCAGATATGAAACAGAAATACTCATCCCCAATCTTCTTGACTTCGAAAAGGCCACATCGTGTCCCAATATCTTCCTCCCTCAACTCATCAGTTCGGCTTGCGATGACGGCCCCAGTAGCCCGAGAGATCCTATTATTGTCGGACTTTTTAACCCGACGAATAGCAGTGATTCCAGCCTTAACAAGGAAGTGCTGTGCCAAGTCGGAGACCCCCTTTTCGGTAAAAATTAAGTCTGGCTTGAGCTTGATGATATCTTCACAAAGTTTCTGGACAAATTCCTCTTCTTGTTGAAGCATTTTGGTGAAATCATCCTCCTTCATCATCTCAACATTCGTCATGCTCTCTCCTTTCTTGTATTCCAAGGGACAATCCAGCAAAAGAACACGAGGCTTTTCAATCCTCCGGCTCATCTTTTGGTGAGTAACATCCTTGTTTAGCATGATACCCTTAAGTACATACGAATCCTCGATCCGACCACCAGGGATCTTTTCTACTTTGGCGTATCTCTTAATGTCAATCTCCTTCCTCCCATTCTCGTCAATGTAAACGGTCTGGACTGCTTGCATGGCGATATCTACGGCCAAATCCGACCACTGTGACATAAACTTCGTTCCAATGCAGGCCTTGATCACTTCCCGAACTTGGTCGTCTTTGCTCAGATCGATGGGAATAGCGATATCTTCCTGAAGAAGATTAATCATATCCTCAAGAGCCTGTCGATATGCTCGAATGACGACGGTGGGGTGCATCTTCTGGTTAAGAAAAGGTTGTGCCAAAGCTAGGGTCTCTCCAGCGAGGACAATCACAGACGTCGTTCCATCCCCGACCTCCTCGTCCTGAGTTCGAGCGATTTCGATCATAGACTTCGCAGCTGGGTGTTGAACAGTGATTTCCCTGAGAATGGCATTCCCGTCGTTGGTCAAGCAAATTCCCCCCATGGGGTCCATCAACATTTTTAACATCGCTCTGGGTCCAAGACATGTTCGAACCACCTCCGCAATCCTCTATTTGAAACAAATAATGCAAAGTATGAAATACAAAATGCAACCGGCTAGTTCATAGTTAGTTCATAGTTTAGTGTGTACGCAAAATAAATAAATGTGAAATGCAAAAGAATAATAACAAAAAAGTACAAAGTATAGAAACTAAAAAAACTGTTACCTTTCCAGCGTTGATGTTTTCCACCTGAACTTTTCTCCCTTGCTCCCGCTTAACATTCTGATCTGAAAATTTATAAAAATAACGACAAGCCACCTGTGATTAGTAACTTAATTTACGACCGATTTACCCAAAGAAAACGAGGAATTTGACTTACTAAGCACGATGATAGGTTGTTGCTGCGGTCCCATCATCATCTTGACTGCTTTTAATTAGAAATGGATTGATGTTCGTAATAAATTCAAAACTTTTTCACAGAACTGCAAAACTTTGACGGGGAGAGTCCGGCTTTGTTCTCGAAAGAAATGTGAATTGAATGATTCATGTGCTTCAGTAGTAGTAGTGTGCATGCAAATTTAAAGTAACCCGCCTTTTCTTCCCACCTGCCAAAACACCTCTCAGAGTTTTTGACATGCAAACTTCATACGTAGTCTATATTTAAAATTAGGACACGTTTAAAAGAGATCTAGAACAGTCTAATCGAACTCAATATTTAGTCTGCTTTTGGCTTTTGAATAAATTATGCGTGGATTAGTCTATTTAAAAAGTATACTCTTCTCCACAGCAGCAGACTGATGGATGCATGGATGGATCTGTTTTTAACGATTCAGAATAAATCTGAATATTTTTGGATTTTGAGAGATTTTTGACCATTTTCCGAGATATTTGTTTTATTTTCTTTGAGAAATTATAGCATCTTCAAAGCATGATGAATGAAGTGGATTATAAGGAGTTAAATAATGCACTTTATTAGCATACGCTATTACGATTATATGTAAAAATAAATGAAGTTGATTTAATACCGTTCATTATTCTTTAGTGCTTTACGTGCATGGGTGTGTAAAAAAGATTCATTATGTTTCCCTATACCTATTCCCTGTATTCCCTATACCTACAATTTTAAACACCGGGATGTATGCGTATGTGTGTGTGAAAGGAGAGGACTGGATTCCCTATACTGCGCCATGTTAAACTCCAGGTGTTCTGTGTGTGGGAGAGGAGAGGACTGGATTCCCTATACTGCACCATGTTAAACTTCGGGTGTTCTGTGTGTGGGAGAGGAGAGGACGAGATTCCCTATACTGCACCATGTTAAACTCCAGGAGTCCTGTGTGTGAGAGAGGAGAGGACGAGATTCCCTATACTGCACCATGTTAAACTCCGTGAGCTGTGTAAAAGGGGAGAGGACTGGATTCCCTATACTGAACCATGTTAAACTCCGTGTGTTGTCTGTGTGAGAGGGGAGAGACCTGGATTCCCTATACTGTAATATATTAAACTGCGGGTGTGTGTGTGAGAGAGAGTAGAGAAATGGATTCCCTATACTGCACCATGTTAAACTCCGAGTGCTGTGTGTGTGAGAGAGGAGAGGACGAGATTCCCTATACCTACAATGTTAAACTACGGGACGTATGTGCGTGAGTGGAGAGTACGGGATTCCCTATACCTACAATGTTAAACTCCGGGACGTATGTGTGTGAGAGTGGGGAGGATGAGATTCTCTACACCCTATACCTACAATGTTAAACTACGGTGATGTGTGTTCGAGTGAGGAGTTCGAGTGGACGGATGCCATATTGCTAGTCTGTCTTCATATGTTGTTGATACGAAGTTTGTTTGTTCGATTCTCATTGGTTGGGAATGTCAAAATGTTGTAAAGAAGAGCTATGAATTGGGAAATTACTTGGGTTATGATTTTTTAGTGCTTTCAATTTTTAAAAGGGATATGCAAGCTTGATAATGATGGTATAACATAGAATTTGCTAATGTCAATCCCCGAACTAGCAAATTTTCTAATACTGTTGTCATGATAGTCTTTTCGATAATCCCTTATATCGATTGAAAAATGTATAGTGGAGATTTCCGCCGTAGCCCCTAACGTAATGTAGCTGAAAGAATATACTCAATTCACCTTGTCTGTAAATCCCTAATCTTTCTCGAGACGGGTTAAGGTTATCAACTGCTTCAAGTCTGCTTCGGATCTTAGTAGAATATTATATTCGCTCCAAGACATCCAACTTTAAGCCCTAAAGCCATTGAGGATACTTTTTCCAATCCTATTTTCATAAAGTCACATTGAAACTTTATTGAACTTGTCGAAGATGAGCTCGCATCTTGTCCAGTACTTTCTTCAGCTGAAGGGAGACGTAGCCTTGGAAGAAGCAGAAAATGAACTATCCTCTGTTCTCGACCTCCGATCTTTACAAATGCAAGTCGTACCTGCAAAACTCAACGTGCCGAACAAGACCTTTCAAAAGCGGATTCGAAAAATCTTTCTTCAGAACAATTCTCTAACAATCCTCCCTCACTCCTGGGGTTATCTGTTCCCCAGCCTCCGCTCCTTATCTCTTGACGGAAATCAGCTCAAATGTCTCCCTGACACCCTTGCCCTCGCGAATGGCCTAACGTTTCTCAACATTGGGCACAATGATTTCTCAGAAGTAAAAAAAACTATAATAAAAATGCCTTAATTCAACAAAACAATGACTGAAATCTAAAGAAAGCATCTGCTTGTTCCAGAAAGGCTTTCCACTCGTCATATGTGGCCTTAAGAACCTCCGAACCCTTTGGGCCAACTCGATCAAGGTTAAAGAGATTCCGAAAGAAATAGCTGAGTTAAAGAAACTAGAAGTTCTAGGTCTCCGAAACAATGGGATAACCAACCTGGTTCCTCAGATTTGTCAATTGAAATCCCTGATCCATTTGTCACTCTCCGATAACCGACTTGCAGAGATTCCTGAAAGCATTGCTGATCTCACCACTCTCGTTCATCTCAACATGGACAATAACAGGATTTCCCAGTTGCCAGACTCTAGCATTTTTGAGAAACTTTCTGTAAGATAAGATAAAAACGAAATAGACAGTCTTAAAACGTTCGGTTGGACAAAGTTCTTGCTACGTCTGGGTCTCTTTTACGCTTTTAATTAGGAACTGCGGTACATATCGTTGAGGAATAACTATATTGAAGTAAAACCCAAATTCCTGCAAAGTTTCCGAAGCATTCGGAAACTGAAATGGGTGAAGTTGGATGGAAATCCTCAGTCCAACACTCCTGCCTTAAGATATAATCGGGTTAGACTCATTCCCATTTGGAAACCATGCGTTTCCTAATTAAAACCGATTTCGATGACTTATCATTCATATTGTTCATCCAGGGAAAGGTTAAACCGATTTTGTTCGAAATACCTAAAGTCACGCCCACTCGACAAGGTACCGAAACATCCATAGCATTTTTTCGCAAATCAATTTAGACCATTGCATAACCTGAATTTCCTCTCTCAAACTCCATTCTTTCGCTTGTCTGGCAAAATTTCTGAATTATGTAACTTCAATGCTGTTAAACGTTAGCGGATGGCGAGAATGTCACGAATATGGAAGAGACGGACGTTGCTCCAGGAGGAAATAAGCGAGGGATTAGGTTTTGCCTTGGGCTTTCACCCGAAGATTTAAGTGGAGGGGGGCCTCTCTGCGTAAGTCTCCCCGTTCTACCAGACGTGACGAGTGAATGTAATCAATCTGAAGAGCAACGAAGTGCACAAAGTGCTGTATTGACAAGAGATCTTGGACATGAAAGTGGGAGCAACGGACCTCTAATCTCCAATAGATCAAATCTTTCCCAATCTCGAGTCCGTAATTGGCTTATGTCAACTCAAGAAGATTTCCTTGATTCGGATTCGGACGATGTCATTGGAAATGGAGGCAGAGTCGCGATGGTTCCGAGGTTATCAATTAAACTATCATTAACTGGCAATCCTCTTGTGGCTTTGGCATTTGGAGTTGGTTTGTCGTGAAGGGAATTGAACCATGGAACGGGGAATCCGGATTTGTTCCTAAAAATAAGGGGTTTTATTGGTTTCAGTTCCTCGAACTTTCAGGATAGGGTTTTCTCCAGATATTAGCTAAATGGTGGAATGATAAAATAGCTGAAACTTTATGAGACCAAACAAAATTACTAAGTAGAAATGAGACTTTGTTTTAATTTAAATCCTGGATGTTGTGCCTGATGTTATTTGTCATGTTGTGCATTCGAATTTCAGATTGTGTACTTCTCCTAGCTTGTCAGTGTAACTGAAATGAAGCAGAGGATTTACATTCCTTATTTATGTAAAATTTGAAGCACTACTGCCCTAATTAATTTTCGTGAGAGGACTTCAAGAATTTTCATTTAGGACTTTTAGGAGCATCAAAACAAGATAGGTTATTTGTTTCCGACTTCTTGCCTCTTGCTTGTTTTTGCTATAAAACGTGACATGAATCTAGAAAGCAACGTAAACTTTCATAATCCATAAATAGACATTACGTCCGGTCCAACCATCTTACAAGGGATTTCATCGAGAGCGAAATCACAGATTCGCCTGGTTTTTAGAGTTGAAAATACACGTTTTACGAACAATAAAATAATACAAATTATATAAATTTTTATAGGTGGCTATCATATTTCCATTTTTATCGTTCATAAGACTTGTCTTTTCAATTGTAAAAAAATCAGACCATTATGGAATGTCCCATGGACGATGTCCCTTGTTAGTTTTAAAAGATCCACATTTTTGAATCTTAACGAAAAATTCACCGTGCATATTCGCTCTCTTCCTCTCTCTCGATAAATACAGTAACGACATCATTTTTTTTTGCAATTTCAGTGAAACGGAAGATGAGGGTCAGACTTTCGGGAACAGTCAGGATGAGACAGAGATGAGCTTGCACTCAAAGGATTTCACAGAGACGACGAGTTTGGCAGAGGACAGCCGCCGTCGGGCACTAATTGACCTGGATTCAAGTGATCTCGGGCATTCGCCAAGGTCAAGTGAGATGGATGACCTTGACAGTGACTCCAGTCTCTCCACCTTCGAAGCCGACTTCATCGACTTGGGCGTCGACTTCGTCGTCCGTGACCTGAATCTCATTCTCCCCCGAATACTCTAAAACATTCAAAATTCAGTTACTCATTTCCATTTCATGAAACTCTTCGAAAATACGAGACAATAGACCCTGACACCAAATTGTGAATTGTGAATATGTTCAAGCAATTGATGCTCAAAAGAAGAACTCATTGCAGTAATTAAACATTAGATTGAGATAATCCGATTTCGTCTCGTTCCAAGCGATCTCCAATCAAAATTGTATGCATATTTTGCCTTTTGTTTCAAATGTAATGGTTTCGTACATGGGACGCGTTGAACTCGAAGGTAAATTTAAATGTGAATGTGAAACTGAAAGTGGAACGACGACCTTCAACTTAGCACATACTCATTTGTTTAAGCCCTAATGCTTAATTTGTGGGATGAACGGACCTATTCATGCAAAGTCTCTGGAACAATTCCTATTTTGTACTAATCCTTTATGGAATTTGTATGCCGGTGGATGTATTTATTTTTGAAGTGCTACTTACTGTATGGCTTTTGTTAAATCTAGTCGTCGGTTAATGTCAATGAGTGGGGAATTAGCAGGAAACCGAATGGTTTAATAGAATCGAAATTATATATAGAACCCGGAATAAATGTCGGTCTCTGAATTTGGAAAGTCTGGTTTCCAGAATCCTAGATCCTTCTTTCCACTTTGATTTGATGAGCTTTGAAATAGTTTGTAATCCTAAGTCAAAGATTTATTCGTGAGAGTTTGTACTTCCAGTTTAGAGCTCCAAAATTGTTATATGTTTTATAACTTTTCATTTGAAAACGTATTGTTTTAAGTCCCTGCCACCAATAAGTTACAAAACAACCTAAATTCGGTAATCGGACCATCGGCATTTTAGATAACTGTTCAGAATTCTTCTCATATAAATTGTATGTTGATGGGATAGCACAAGCTAAAGTCTTTATAATCGTTGTATCTCAATTGTATCTAATTCAATTTTAATTAAACTAAATTCCAATTACCTTGAATAATTCCTCATCTCAGAAGATAAATGATTGGATAAAAAAGTAAGTTCAAGAGAGTGATTTAACCGGCTGGAATTGCTATTAAAAACAATACATATGATTTGTCGTCTAAAAGCGCATTTTTCAAGGACGTATTTGCGAATTTGCTTTTTGACTGGGGCAACTAATTGCTGTATCTTAATTATTATTTTATCAAAATTTTTAATATTTTTAACCTTTAAAGTACAGTTTACAATCTAACGTTGTCAAAAAACAGTGAAAATCCATACGACTTTTATAAAAACAATAGATTTACGATTCAGTATCAACGTTGGTCGTATTATTAATCCTAATAAATTCTTTTTCTTAGCATGCCCTTTAATATCAAATATACAAACTTCAAAATTGATAAAACGAGGTCAAGAAGCTTTTCGAGTACGTACAAAGTAGCAAAATTTGTCAAAGGAATTCCGAGCCGTATTAAATTGATATCCTTCAGGCGAATACAATTAAAATTCATTTTTTGCATATAGAGAAACTTATATTAATAAAAAAATGATTTGACTGTGGTCTTGCATTTTAATGAAAGGATTCCACAATGATGACTTAAATCTGAAAAATAATTTTAGTCTCCGAACTAAGCTATCCTATGATTAGTAGTTCAGCTGAAGAAAGCTTAAAAATATCCCTCAACGAAAAATATCCCGATAATTTAATCACTCATTCTGTGTCACCCAATCCACAATCGCTTAAAATTCTGTTAAAGTGAATGTACCTTTTCGTCATTTTAAAGCTTTCGGTGATTCCCTTTGCCAAATGAACACATAAATAATCATTTGTCAGCATACTTCTTTCAAAATTAGAGTTGTTTTTGTGCTTTTTAAGATTCATTTAAACGCAAAGCTGTAAATAAGCTGATGGAGGAATTGTTTGAAGCCATAATTCTATAGCCATTAGAATCTGAAGATTAAATCCCTGTGTGACCGGATCTTCGTAGTGGCTTTTATTTAATTTCACTGAGTTTTTTTTTGTTAAAAAAAAATACTCCGAAACTCGAAGTGGCACTTCCGAAAAATCCGGAAGCAAATGATGTTTCATTTGTCCTTTTTCCTTTTATAACGATTCGTACGTCATTCGTTCCAAAATAAACAATATGAACTTTATTTAGTAGTCTCGAGCGAAAAGTTAACGGCGTAGGTCGGGCTTTTACCGTTGATTGATAATAGGCAATAATAAGATAATTTCTACTTTACGATGCATTAGGAATCATGACTGATGCGTATCATGGATGCGAAATACAAGCAAAATTCCGTCAACAGCGTGTGCCGGAAAAGCCTAAAATGCATTTAATTGGACACCGATCAGGGAATTAATTAGAATGGATGTGACGTAACCCCGTGGAAATGAACTTTTACTACTCTAATGACACAATAAGGATTAAATTAACGAATTTAATGATTGACAATTTACATCGGCAAATGAAGATTTACAAAATAAAAATGATCGAGCAATTTACGTCTTTAAACCTATATCCTTAAATAATTGCATTGAAAATCCAAGTGTTTTTTTGACGTAACGTAACATACGGATATAGCTAATATTCCTGTTATCAATTGGTTATTCGTAATTCCAGGGAAAATTATCTTTTGTTATCAGCACATGAAATGTACATACTTTTTGGCAAATCGACCCGATCAAAAGAGTTATCTACTGTTTGCGAGTATTACATATGACTAAATATTAGGAAAAATTAAACAAATTGCAATTTATAACTTTTGTATGAAAAACTAGACTCCTTGACTCCTTGACATGACTCTTAGACGTAAGTAATTAATTCTGCTTAGAATTGTATTTAATTTCCAAAATCGTTTTACTGGGAAATAATTAATTTGATTGTAAATATTTAATGGCAGAGGAAACTGCAAATTGCAAGGGGTATATGTTTAGAGAATCAAAGATCTAGGTTTTTTCGCCTAGCATTTTATTTAGGTGGAATAAAATTGATTTGTTCAGTTATAGTGTTGTTTGTGTGTATGGGTGGGTGAGTTGCAAATTTGTTGAATACATTAACTAGTTTTAGTGGTTCTTAATTAAAGTCAATTCTTTGATACTAAATTGAAATTTTGGAATAATAAATTGACTATTTTTTTCTTGGGTTTTGGTGTAGGTAATCCAATGAACTGCAAGTCCTGGTTGCTGTTTCTGGGGATTTTTCTTAATATTGCACGGACAACTACAGGTAAGCCGTATAAAAGTTTATGGCAAAACTTTATTAATTAAAAAGTGATTATAATTAAAATTGTAAGTTTGAATTATTTTAATTAAACTTTTTTGTTACGTAATTTTCAACCAATTAACCATCCAGGTAACCCCGATACTAGTGAAGAAAATTATGTAATAAATAAAATGTTTTCCTTTTAATTTAATAACGGGAACCAGGGCAAGGGGAAAAGAAGAGTCTTGTCTGCTACTATGATTCCACATCTTACTGGAGAGAAGGTATTTCTTTAAAACTTAAAGACCAAATAAGTCTGCAATGTTATTTATTAATTAAAAAGGTTCAAGTTTGAACTTTCACAAAGTATGCATAAAACCACAGAACAAGGATACTTCCTATCCACTCATCTATCGATCTAGTAGTGATTAACCGACAGGGCATCCTTGCAATCTTGTCCAAGACGTTAGTGAGATGAGAGATTGGCTTTGATAATAGAAACCATTCCTTTAAAAAATTAGTGATGCTACGAATATTGCTATATATTTCAACAAACCTAATGCATAATAAAATTTGTGCCCCCCGTAAAACTCGAAAAAAATTAAGCACACGAACGCGAATAACTTGTAAAAATATATCGAGAGAGGTCTAAACTCTGAAGTCGCGAATATCAAAAGTAAATTCACATTTCCCATTCACAAAACCTTCAGTTTTCCAACTGTGAGTTTCTAGTCGTATATAAACCACGCTACACCCATGTTCTTTGTGTCGCGACTTATTAAATTTCCCACACCCGGAATCCTTGCTTTGTATAATTCATGTCTTTTTAACATAAGGCACTTTCGGACTTGCTTAATTTCCGTTCATATATGGTCAAATGCCTGAGTAATATCCGCCAATGAGTTTCTGTCTATCAATAACAATAGCTGGAGGGAAGTTCATGGCTACGGACATTGATCCACAATTGTGCACCCACACCCTCTACGCCTACATCGGTCTGAGTGAAAGGACTAATGGACTCTACAGCCGTGATCCGGGTCTAGACTATGATGCAGGGGAAATTGAGACGGACCCTGACCCGGGGTCAAATAACAAAGGGGACAAGAACATGATTCGGCAGACAGTTCAACTCCGAGATTCGGAATCGGGGAATCCGGAGCTAAAGGTCCTGATTTCCGTCGGCGGAAGAGTCCAAAGCTCCAGGACATTTTCAAACATGGTTCGACACATTGGGAACCGGACTCAATTTATTAATAGCACGTGTGCCTTCCTCGAGAAGTTCAATTTGGACGGGATTGATTTGGACTGGCGGTTTCCGTCGGTGGGAGATGGACGTCCGGAGGATAAACAGGATCTGGCGACTCTCTTCAAAGTAAGTTTCAGAGAATCGAGTCTGATGTCTGATACTGGTGATCAGTGCGAGATGTGACAGATACACGGCACATCCACTATGATTCACCTCTGAAAAGAATGAAAAGATGCTGCCTTTCACTATTTTTTAAAGCTCAATATCCAATCGCATCACAATTTTTGAGATATGAAAAATGAGTTAACGTTTAGTTGTGGGACTTTCACTTCTTCCTGTTTCTTTTTTAAGTAGGTACTTGAGAACAGTTATAAGAGAACACATTGGGCTATTGGGTATCAAACTTCGTATCAAAAGTAAAATTATTCACAAAAAAGATGTAATTTAAAAATGCAAAATTTAAAAAACCTGCCATGCATAAACTTCCGGGAATGTCCTGACTCTGATTCATTAAAAATATAATATAATTGAACGATTGCTCAGTTTTCTTTTTGAATGGAGAAATTGGCAATCTGAGATAACTTTCTAAAGCCAAAGTGTGAGGAGCCAAATATGTCTATCAGTAGTTCTGAGAACATGACACTAATTGGAATGCTTTTACTTGAAACCGGACAGGAAATGCGAGGAGCATTGGACAGCCTGAGTACAAAAACAGGACGAACTTATATATTGACTGGAGCATTTGGATGTAAGAAGGACATCATTGACTCAGGCTACGATCTTCCTGAACTCCTCAAGTACGATTTCTGATTTCCGTTGATAATTATTTATCGGATGATAAAATGATGTCCAAAAAGAGCTGAAAATGACGGAATTCACCAAATACGTTTCTTGCTTACTTTTATAAAAAGGTACTTGGACGCATTCCATCTAATGAGCTTCGACCTGAAGATGTTTTCAATGGAAAACGCACAAACTCAACTGATTGGTCATCACAGTCCCTTGTACCCGAAATCATCGGAGCCTGTGAAAGACCAGGAACTAAATGCTGTGAGTTAATTATATATTATTATCGAAAATCGGGATTGCGTTGTAGGTTATTGTTTTTATCTTGTAATGAAGGAAGTTCTTCGTGGTAACAAAATGTTACAAACAAACAAACCCTGGTTTTTGAAAATTCGGGAATAGTATCGTAGATGAATCCATCCATCATATTTATTAAAGGGTGAAAGCATTAAATGTTTATACCTTGTCCGTCCGTCTGTCTGTCCGTTCGCACCACAACTCCCGGACGAGTATTACTGAGTATTTCAAAATGTTTTTTTTCTTCTGAAAAACAATCACGACCTCCCTGCGGAGAATGAGTTCGTTAAAGGACCGTGTAGCTCAGGGTCAAGCGGGTAAGGTCAAAGGTCCCATTTTTTAAACAGGCCTCCGTTTGTGTGTAGTACATTGTTGGAAAGTAACGATTAAGTGTTATTCATATATGTTTATGATAATACTCTATGGTTGGGGTAAGATGAGAATCTTGTAGAAAACTCTCATGTGACGGATAGCGATGTTAAAGGTAATTTTACGTATTTTTCGTTCGGGTTCACTTTTTTATGATGTGCGCTTGCAACGGTTTATTTACCTTGATCGATATTTGACAAAGCATCATTCCAATAAATTCGGACTTTCTATTTCCAGGAATTTTGTGTCAATTTCTATCTAGAGTCTGGAATTCCGGCGGAGAAGCTTTTCCTCGGTTAGTGCTGATTGATATATTGGAGAAGTTCCACTTAATCCATCCCTTGCAGGCGCAACCTGTGTAACTTTTGTTAATATTTAATGCTACGTGTCCTGATATAATATTTAACAACGGTACGGTCTGATTAATTCAATGTAGGACTCAGTTCTTACGCCAGGACTTACGAAGTGAACAAGCTGAGCAGTTTCTACGAAAAGGCAATTGGACCTGGTACACCGGGGCTCCTAACCTTGGAACCGGGCCTGCTCTCCTATTACGAGGTATAATCCGTTATCCGTTTTCCCCCGAAATCCCAGTTTGTAATTATAAGCCTTTTGAAAGCGGCTTTAAAAGTTTTTAGCAGGAAGTTTATACTAAATTAAGAGTATGTTACATTTAACAGATCTGCATGGAGCTAAAGAGCGGCTTGTGGCAAATGCGCTATGATTATGACTACCAAGTTCCTTATTGCTTCAGCGAAACAATGTGGATTGGCTATGACGATGAAGTCAGTATTCAGGAAAAGGTAACTCCCGATTAAGCAGTTCGTCATTTGGCAGATTCAATGATTTGAACAAATTCATTTCTACATTTTGATTGTGTAGGTGGATTTTGCAGTTGAAAAGGATTTGGGTGGGATCACGGTTCAATACATCGACTTGGATGATTTTGATAATATATGCCAAGGCTGGTATCCTTTCCCAATTACTGGAACAATCAAGGATCGGCTTTAATTTCACAACTTGAATTGAGATGAATTTTGAATTAATAGCCTATGTGTTTCCCATACCCAATTCAAGACATTTATAATTCATTCATCATTCAGGTCTTCATAATTTTAAGAATTTCTCATCATTAAACTTGAAAATAAACCACTCGATTTGAGAAGTATTTGAAAATTAATTGGCATGCTATATTTAGCTAAATCACGACTGTATCTTTACCGTATTTAATATTATGGGCGGTGTAATTATTTTTGGTGTCCCGAACTTTAAGTAAGCGTGCTTTTAGAAGGTAAAATGTTCCATTCGAATTCGACTGTGGATTAAAAGTTGAGAATCGAGGCTCAGTATTTTTGGTCGGGATCAAAACATTCCGGAATTGGAGAATGAGAAGCATTACAAAAAGCAGGGTTGTACTGTTAGTAGATCCTGAATTCCAGTAAATGGGGTATGTTTGGCACCATTTTTCTTTTAGATTTTGAGTCGTACTCAACGCCTGATTATCTGCTTAAAACTAATCCTTATAAAATAATCTGCTCAATTCATTTGATGTTTCAGTATAATGATATGCAGGGTCCATAGATTATGTGTGACTGAAAATTGAAAACGAATGGCTAAAGAAAAGTTTTAAAAATATGTTGAACATCTTAGAGAAAAAACTCGCGGAAGTTCACCCCAAATTGTTTACATACGCAGTATTCTCCAAACTCAAATAATTTCACTAAGGTTCACTTGATGATATTTATATTTACATAGACATCCATGGAAAAGTTTCTACCAAAAATGAAGTTTGACACAAGAAAACACCCCCACAACTTGTTTTTTTGTAAAGTTTCGCTAGGGAACTGGAATTAAATTAGAAAGATCTCATTTCCTTCCTTTTGTCCTCATTTCCAAAAACCCTTCTGACAATGAGATACCAAAAATTGAATGGGAATTAAATCACATGAAATTTGAATAGGCTTTCCTTTTGACAAAATGTTTTCCCGTTTCTCCAACTCAAGATCTGATTTTTTTGCTATTAAGGGGACGGTAAGTGCCAGGAAAAATATTGTTCGGAACAACTTCCGGAGACGGTGTACACGTAAGAAGCTCAAAGGATCAAGAATCCCGTAATTGAACCGTAGGACGAACTGTTGATGGAAACTGGAAGTACTGGGATTGGGCTAGAAAATCGAAAACAACTATACTATATAGCTAAAGTAAACACAAACAGGACATTTTCGTGAGTTCGGAAATATATTATTGTCCACTACGGCATTTGCCTCTAACTTTAAATACTAGCCTCGATATGCCCTTCAAGAGAGCAGAGTAGACCCGTCGTAATGGAATCTATCTCGAAATATTGACATCTAATATTTTATTGGCTTATTTGTGAGAAAGTACGGCTGTCACTAGCAGACAGCCATTAAATTTCCAGGGTCATTTTGACAGGACACAGACACAACTAAAATGCGAACTAGAGAAAAACTCCTCTGACACTGCTGTAGGAGAAAAATAGGTTTCAAAACATCCACATCGTTCTGAAAAAGTCGTTGAGAGATCGAAGGTTTAAACCCAAACAAGGAGATACAAATTCATACGGAAAATAAAACATGATATATTTAATGAAATTTCATAGTGGAAGTTCGTTGAAAACATGACAAATGATAGGATAATTGAGAAAATATCAGGTTATATTTACTTCAATATTTATACACGTATTGCAAAAGTGGCAAAAGGAGGTATTTGAATTGCTGAAATTTTGAAGATGAATTCAAAAAAAGAATTTAAAACAAGTAAAGAAAATCCTTTGTATGACACTAGTAAATGTCAACAGTAATTTTATCCAGTGTCTGAAAAGTTCAATAACCGTTCAGTGAGACAACAACTTTATTTGAAATCTATCTGCAGGTTGTCAGTATCAAAGAGATTTCGCTGGATTTTTTATTAAAGCTGAATCTTACAGAATACGGTACAGTTTGTAGTAATCTTTGTCTTTGTATATTCTTTGTGCTGCATAAACACTATATGTCAATGATCAATAGGTTTGTCTGCCGAGTTCTGTGATAAATGTCAAAGAACGGCTTGACTTTTAAGGAAGATGTTAGTACTAGTCAAAACGCAAGCAAGCAAACCAGTAAATCGACGACGAGATAATGAAATTACGGGTCAGAGAACAAGAGTCGCCGAATTTCAGAAACGCATTCTAACCGTAAAGGCAAAAGCAGTTGGATTTTGAAATTTTGTCACACCATCCGGAATTTGTCATTTCAGGTTTTTAAAATGTCACAGTAACACACGATATTGGTTCTGACGCGACGACGCATTTCCTTGTGGTTTCACCCCTTTAGTAAGTCTGTTCGAAACGGTTATTAGGAATCAAAAACACTGCAATTGAAATTGGAAGATCTGTTGTATGTTTCGTCTAGGATTTAAAAAAAATAGTATGTCTAACTGAGAAAAATACAATTCCGAAGCATCCGGTTTTCGCCAGAGTTGCAAAGCGATTTTTATCAACGATAGGTCCTACACTCAAGTTTCATTATTTCAGGTATTTAGTTTATCTTTCGAATGAGACCAGTTTTTAAAATATCAGTGTGGCACAGTTGGGAATGTTCCCTTGTAAGTTTCTCGAAAATACAGCCGAGTCAATAAGGTATTGACACAACATGACACAGCACATGTAGACATTATACTTTTATTAGATACAGGTGTCAATTTTTTAATATGAGTCACTAAGTGTGCTAAAACGTAGGATAACTGTCTTCCCATCATCAAAAGCATTACGTATTTAACATCATTGCGACTTTGTACATTTTAACATAACAATTGAAAGTCTTTCAGATTTGGAATATATTCAGGGTTTCAATTCATTAACGATACTTTGTAACATGCGTTGTAATGATCTAGAGCTTAACGGATCTGCAAAGCACTGTTTCTGAGTCAAATCAGAGTGGGTCATAAGTCATAATTATAAGATGTTTGAGTATCGGCTTAGAATGTCAAGAATTAGTCTGGGCGTCCGACTTTTAATAACCCTTGAGTGATATTACGAATCGAGGGGTCCACCTGTGCACGGGATAATTCCGTAATTTTGATTCCGTCAAGAGTTACTTGTTTGTCTCATATTTAGTCAGACAGGTCACAAAGGTTAAACACTGATTCGGTGAATCATCCGAGCTAATTTGAAGTGCCACCCTCAAGAGCCCTCAAGAGAGATTGTAATTCTAGTTGAAAGTACGACAACGTACTAGCCTTTGGAGAAATTCTTGATAAGGATATTCGCAAGGACTTAAGCCCTTTTAAAACCCTTTTATCAGGATATTGCCCCAAAATTCGATTTAGAATATGTACACATGTGCAAGTAAATATAAACGTATATATCCTACCGTAAATTTGGAACAAATTAAGTCCATGCACTTCCCTAGGTGGATAGATCAATAAACTCCCAAGGAGAAGAGTTATTTCGGTGAAAAGACATGTCTTGTAATGTTATAGCTGGGGCACGGCGGTATATTGATAGTTAGCAATTATCCTTAAAATAAGTCCCCAACCAAAATAACTTATTTAAATGCGTTAATGCCCCAGGGGCCTTTTTCAGTAGTTATTAATTCTCAGATTAAAGACAAATGCTGATCATTTCAGGGTCTTTTATAACGGATTAATTTTCAATTTTTGTAGGAATTTATTTTGTATATGTTGAGTCCATTTGCTTCTCATTTCAGCTTTGCTTATATATTTGTAAGAATGATTATCCATAATGGATTATATTTAAATTTAAATTAGCTAACAGGTAAATGAATGCACATTTATAAATAATACCATTTGGTGTATGGAATAAACGAAGAATGTTTAAGCATTGTCATTCTTCCATCAATTTAAATCCGGTCGGTATCTATAACCTGTCAAAAAATGTCACGGTTTGTTGACGCAGAAACATTCAACATTGGAAACTGATAAGAATAAATAAATCTCCAGCTTGGGGTTCCTCCACTCACGTTAATTATTTCAAATTTAAATATAGCTTAATCTAATCTTTACAAATGATCCACGGTACTTAGCCTGTAAGCACTCGATGATACACTAATAACCTTCTGCTTGAATTTTTTGAAAAGTTACATAAATCCGCTTGATATTCTTTGGTATTGTATTTTGACACAAATTTTGCAGTTGACGTATGACGGGGTGACTGTTCCGACGGTGAAAGACAACAATGTAAATTAGAATACCAAAAGGAGGACCAGAAGCTGAAGAATTGTTGTGAACGATTCAAAAGTTGTCAACAGTTTATTTAACGCTTAAAATTGCAGTTTGTGCTCAACAACCTTCGCAAGGATTCATCGATTTCCCTAGCAGAGAATTTTGTGAAACTAAATGTAGTTTTGGAAAGGTTTTCCTAGTTGTTTGATTTATCTAGGTTTCTTTCAATCTATTCTAAATCGACTAGATTTTCTCCACGTGTTGAGTGGAACAAAAAATTCAGTTGACGATTTTGAAGAGGGTAGATCAATTACAAACCAAATATTTTTGACACTCTCTTCCTGTAATGTTACACAAGGAAAAGTAGGAGAATTTGATCTTCAAACCTTTTTGTGTGTTGTGAAATTGAGCTAGAATGCTAAGCCTCATTTTCCTGAAAATCACACAATTTGAGTATCTGAATTTGATCCTAGAGTCAATCCTTAAATCTCTTCTCTATAGATGAAGGTGTCGATTTTGGAACGCTAAAACAATAACCTTGTTATGACGTTTTTGTTGATTGTTTTGAAGTTTGATACTTCTCTGTAAGGATTTAAATAGAGAGTAAATATTTGTCCTTGCTTACTCGTGCATTTTTTATAGTAATAGGAATTTTAATTTTGTTGCTCTTTCTCTCTGTCGTCGGTTTTGATGTTACAGGCCTTACGATAGGATCTGTTGGTAAATTAATACCTTTTATTTTGCTAATGAGCTTTATTATTTAGAAAAAAAAGTTTTAATTAACTTTTCAAAATATGAATCTCGTCAAAAGTTAATTGGATTGCAGGGTTAGAAAATTACTTTTGTTAGAAACAAAGCAATAATATTTAATCAAATTCAGCATGCGTGAGTACGGTTCAGCACAAGATATTTTTGACAGAGGAAGAACTTGTGACTTGGCATTTGATGCTGTACGTTGTTTAATCAAACCTGATATAAATATTAAATTTAACACTTCAATTTTAGTGTGGTGTCGAGTCTTATCTTAAGATTTAAAACAAAATTGATAAAAAAATCTTCAAGCCAGATAAGGTTTCCAAAAAAATTATTAAACCCTGAGTTAGAACTTTAAATTAACTACATAAAAGTACAGGTAGTCTTAAGTCTTAAAAGTCTAGGTACTATTAATATAAGCCCACAATTAATGACAATGACGCATTTCTGGAAACGAAGACATTATGCTCTCTCTTAATCTTCTATAAGTTCTAATAATTTGTTTTCATATGTTGTAATTAATTACCAACCCCTAGGCATTTACAGCAATGGGCTTGACGATATTAGAACCAAAATACTAGGAAAATGGGACCTCAATTTGCAAAATTAACAATAATCATTTTGTTTCCCAACCCACCATCACAAGTATATAAGCAGGCGTTCGGATTGAAAGAGCTTAACGAAAGTAACTCATATTCGTATAATCCATCAAACGCAGTAAGTAAGGAAACCTTTTTAGAAATTTGGTAACCCGTTGGGAATTCCGACCAAAACTGAAAAGGTACAGAGCAGTAAAAACCTAAAACACGTGCTCAGAGTGAAAGCATTTCCTTTAACAGAACTCCAAAAGTCACAGTGGAGGAATAAAAACAAACGCGCACCTGTTTTTCGCATCCTAGTTTCACTTTGAATAACTTTGACCTTGAAATCGATCCATAATGTTAGCCTAAAATCCGAATTCTGTTTTCAGGGATCTTAGGAGGACCTGACATGTTAAAATATGAGATCTGACAAGGTGCATGAATTTGAACTATTCATATGGATCTTGTAGAGAAAATATAGAAGAAGAACTACAAAGAGAAAGCAGATGGGCATTCCTATCTCAGTGAGTCCCAGACCTCCAACCGAATCGGATCTCATCTCTCAGCTCTTGGAACCGAAAACCGGATCAGTTTCCTCTATGCTCTATCATCTTCCACTCCAGAATTCTTTAAGCCGACACTAATTGCAGTTTCTCCAGATCATTAATCACTTCAAGGATCAAAGCCAACATGAAGTGGCTGCCGAGTCTCTCTTGGGGGTAAATAAGTCCTAGTCTGTTCACATCATACTTCAGATTTTTTCGTACCTCTTTCTATTTTTGTGAAAAACGGGATCCGACAATGTTAGTGGCCGGACGTTTGTGAAGTCAGTTCCCAACCCTATTTGTTACATTGAGAGAACAAAACACAAAATAATTAAAAGCAACAAAACCAGAGCGTTTTAATTACAAATTCTAGCAACTAAATAAGCATTGACGAAAGGGTTGACAGTCCTCACTTGCAACTTTGTGATTCTAAGGACTGAAGTGTAATAACCCTTGTAGACAGGGAGCTTTGTGAAAGATAATATGTAAGATCAAAGGTGAAATGAGGGACAGAGAAAACATATTCGCCATCCATTCTCTTATACGGAAACGGAATGAGCCACCACCGACAGAGTGAAAGCCTCTTTGTCTTCTGTCTCGGCTTTAGAAACAAAATCTGCTACAGAAGCAGACAGTGCTTTGGAATTTCTTGACAAGTTCTAAATTGGGATATGTATGGAACTACAAATAAATAATAGAACCATTTCATCCCGAGGTTCATCTCCTTTTGGATCATCCGCTGGCAGTCTTTGATTTCCACCGTTTCCTCGCCAAGAGAAAACGAGAACACAAAGACGAAAGAAAATATTCTTCTGTTCTTTTGTCAGTTGTGGAAACAGTAATGTACCCCCCAATTAGGCCGTACAAACATTTTTCAGCCTAAAAAATGTTAACAGTGCAGTGTCATTATTTCAATGTTTAACGTGAAGTTGAGTCCTTATTGAACTCCTAGAATTCTCCTGTTTTTCAATTATTTTTAGCGTCCTCTTGTTCGAAACGTGACAGAGAACTGAAAAGAAAAACACAGGGAATATAGCAAGTTCGAGATTACTTGGGGCAGAAAGAGAGACAAAGACTCCGATTCATTGATGATGGTGTTGAGGTTTTGAACTGATGTAGATAGATATCTATGTATTTTTGTGTTCCTACCCGTCCATGTTTATAACTTCGACCTAATTGTCGAGAGATTGGACAATGGAGGCGTTTGGGGTAGTGTGGGCGAATACGACGGAGGGAACGGTTCTATCAACAGGATATCCAACGTTGACATCGAGTGGGATTAATAAATACGGTTCCAAAAACAGTGTAACTAGCACTACTACGCGAGAGATGAACTCATTGAACGAGGAACTCCCACTGGATATGCAGTTTAATGATGGACACCTCCTTGCTGTTATTGTCTATTCCATTCTGATGGTATTTTCCGCCATCGGCAACCTCTCTATCCTCCTCATTATACTCAAGTAATTGCCATCCATTATACAACATGATACAATTTAGTTATAAATATTTTGGCTGAGAAAGCAGGTTACTAGTTTGATTTAATGTGCTTTTAATGGAAATGTGTCAAGCGGTTTAAGTACGGTCGATTATACGGTTGGATTTTGTCAAAGTCCCCTCACATGCGCAGACAACTCAACTCCTTTAAACTTTATTAAAATTAGACTGAGTTATTGAGTTGTGCATGTGGTTTAAATAAGCTATCCAAATTGCAGTAAATACATTAAAAAAAATACCGAGTGATCGTGTAGTTTGCAATCTTATTCACGGGATTTTGTTGATTTGAGTTTAGAAACTGTTCGTATATTTGTTTTTGGCTTCTGGGGATCGTTTAACTATTTAGAATAGTAGTTTGTATCGTTAAAGATGTAAAAACAAACAGTTGATTAGAATGTTTTTACAGAAAATAAGCAGTGAAACAGGCGCTGATTTTAGTTTGGAGGCCAAAATTACCATTTCTGAGCAAATGACGGAGGCATGATGCATTAGTCATTGGTTGGTGGCATTGAATACAGTTGACTGTTTAAATTAAATTCAGCGATGCCTTCTGCTTCTTTGGAAATATACAGTTTTTAATGTGCGATAAAAATAATAGGGGCAAATGACTAAAAATAGAATATATATGTATATATAAATAAATTCAATTTCAAAATAGTAGGCATTTCACAAAATATGAAGTGCTGACTTTTGATCAAAACTTCAAAGATATCGTATCAATTCAGGATTTGATAATACAATGTCAAAGGACTTGTTTGGAAGAGTATTTGGACATGAAATACTATTGATTTCCTAAAAGTAAATAAATGGTCAGTTTCATTTTATTAGAAATTTTACCTTTATTTCGTATTTTAAACACAAACATATCTTGTATCACCGTATCTTTTCAGCGATGTATGACAACTACAAGGCTGCTAAAAAAAATTATATTTGGCCCTAGCTCTTGGCTATTGACGAACACAACAATCAAACTGACTTACGTACAACCGGATTTGCTTTAACCTTGTTTTATTTGAAACATGAAGTCAAATATTGAAACCTTTACACCGAGACTATCTGTGAATAAAAGCGTTTTGACCTATGGGTGTGAAGGTCCATTACTAAGCGCTTTCCGTTATAAATTAGCCTAGGCGAGAAAGGGAGAAAGATTAGTGCTTTTCACAATTTTTTAGGATTGTCACGAAACAGATATAGAGTAAACACTGGAGGATTACAAAAAATAGTCTTGCTCCAGAACCGGTCTTTTAGCAAAATCCAAACGAAGATTTACTATACTAATCCCTAAAAAAATTCCCCCTTCTTGACCTTCAATCCTACTTATAGGTCAAAACGATTTTTTACGGATAGCCCAATGTCAAAGTTTCATCAGTTTACTTCAGTCAGGGTTCCTATTCAAATGATGCACTGAACCTAATAAGAACTATTTGCACACTATCTCTCTCTCTCTTCATGATTTTCTTGTATTGTTTACGAACGTAGGAAGCATCGTAGAAATACCATTTGAATCCCTTTGAAATGGCGAAAACAATGGTACCGAGAAAATTAAAATTTTAGTAGCTCCCTGCGTATACCGAGGTTCCACATAAATGTCCAGCTATATATGATTCACGAAGATCGTATGGATTGAGAGATTAAGTGTCCATAAATAGAAGATTTATTACTATTCGGTTCTTAAATTGAAAGATAAATATTTAACAGAAGACGAATGCTCAAACGGTACTGGATACCAACGAAATGCTATTAATCCGAATGTTATAATCATTAACTGAAGACAAAAAAGGACTAAAAAATTAATAGCCAGGAAGAGTGTTCCTTCCATAAAGAAGTTTAACTATGCGGTTGGTAGAATTCATCACGGGAAATAAAATAGCATCTTATGGTGAAATTAAGTGTCCTGAGACGTTTAGTAGTTTTAGAGGACTCCAACATCCTTGAATCATAAATGAAGTTACGTCCTTGCCAATGTCCATTAAATGATATTAAATCTGGTCATCTTATCGATATAGAACATAGGTTGTCGATGAACTTATTTGGTAACAAAACTATTCCGACGACAGTTTTGAAGTGCCAGTAAAATCCCATTGCTTCGTAAAAATTTCATCTGCCCGGTAACAAAACTAAAAAACTTGCACCATTTCTATGGTCAAGGAATAAGAGTAATGCCTGCAAATTCATTGCATCTGAAATATTTTAACTATTTCAATAACTATTTTCATCTTTCATAAAAGCTAGCCTATTTGTAAATTTTAGACGCGATTTTGTTATTGTTGTGTTGGAAAAGACAATAAGGTTTTGTAGTTACATGCATTAACATGTCGATTCATAACACATTACAAATTCAATGAAAAATGTACCGCAAACATCCTAAGATATCTTTAATTAGTCATGTCTCATGGGGCTCTTTGTCAGTATTTGTGATACTGATAGTATTTCCAAGTGTTTCTGTATATGTCCCGTATATAGTACCATTATGAAGTAGATCATTCCGGTATTCATTTCACTACAAACGACCTAAAAACCCACAAAACCGATTTAATTAAGTAAGTATCCTTCACCTATATATGTAAGCCTCTTGCGGTCGACGCCGTTTAAACAAACAAAAACGCTACTAAAAAAGCAATTACTGAGTTTCATTAGAGATCATCATCGTTTACACGGCATCTATATCTAAACCTAAAGGTAATTTACATCCAGTTAGTTAAAAACAATATTTGGTATATTATGAAACTAAAACACCGGTACAGTAGCAAAGTACGCGTTGCTTTTTAAGAGCATGGCATTTCACCTTGCAACAAGTATCCAAGTGTTCCCAACATCCCAAATCGCACATTATAGAGTATTTTACTGCAAATTTCATCATAAAATTGCTTATTCTCTGTGTTGATGACATGTAGATTGGAAATTAGCAAATTCGTAGATGCACTTTAATGTTGCATATTTT
Source organism: Desoria tigrina (assembly GCA_906901685.1). NCBI lineage: Eukaryota > Metazoa > Arthropoda > Collembola > Entomobryomorpha > Isotomidae > Desoria > Desoria tigrina. The sequence continues at coordinate 2,967,574 of CAJQTU010000007.1, forward strand.
ACGGATTCCACGAAGAATGAATCCCATGAAAGGATTCTAGGATTCACTTATCAATCATAATCAAATTTCTCGTTAGTCCTCAGCATGCAAATCCGTGCGTAAAATAACCATAAACAACCAGAGCATGTCATTTAGTTATGTTTTACATATTCTTGCATATCCTCACCTCCGAAAAAGTAATGCATCAGTGTTATAACTGTCAAGATACTTAATGACCCGGCCGACGTTCAAATGACTTCAACTCACATTATGTTGACATAATATCATGCTCATTCTAAACTATTATGCCATGAATAATTCACATTTCGCATACACAATCCAGCCAAGCCTAGGGTGATGTGTTTAAGCTGTAATGCCAAACATTTTCAGGGTTTTCCAGGGATTTGATAACACAACAGGAAATATTCAACAGGAAATTAGTCTTTCCCCAAATTGCTTGGAAATTACCCGAGTATTACTTTGCAAATTACTAGAGGCTTTAGATGTCCCTAAATTTTGCAATACAAATTAGAAATTGAAACGGGTAATTTGAGATCTTGCCTGCACAACGGCTCCTGTCATTTGTTCACTTGTCATTTCCTGACATTATTTGGCAAGCAGAGCTCCACTGTTTGTGGAAGCCGACGAAACTTTTAATTTGCTTTCTGAAATTGTGGAGTAAATTTGTTTGAATAAGAGAGAGGATGAAGATTTGATCATTTCATATGTAAATTGACCATTTTCCTTATTTATTCACAGGCTCCGTCTGAAGGCCCGGCTGAGTCGAGTGAATCTCCTTCTACTTCATCTCGCCATTGCGGACCTCTTCGTAACATTTCTTCTGATGCCCCTCGAGGTACGTTCCCCCGGGGAAAGGCCCCTTTCCGTCCTAATTTTATGAATTGTTATAGGAATACAGCTTGATTATCCTCTATTTCAGCGAACTAACAAATTACAAATACAAATTCTCAAGCTGCGGAAACTATTTCAACTTTAAAGATATTGGTCTGTCGGGAAGTGAGCAAAGAAAGCACAACAGATACACATACAGTCGAAAAACCTTTTTCGTGTTAAATCATAATTTATGAAGTGATAACATTTATTTATAAGTGAGTTTCAGAAATTCGGAATTTCTATTCTCCGCATAAAATCCCCATCAATATATGGTTCGTCATGACTCATTTCACATGGAACATTTTGCATAATAAGAAAAGCTAACCTTTCACCCACCACACCCATTTCCCCCCAATTCCTACCCCGATTTTTCAACAACTCTAGTGAATTATGGCGAGATATTTAGATTTTCTTTTCTCTACTTTTTTCTGAAATTGTTGGTGTGTTTCATTTCTCAGTTCCGCTCGGTTTGCTTGGGTGTCTATTATTTGGTAAATTTTTAAACATCACAAATCAGAATTCAGTGAGTTTTAATAAAAGTAACTGCGGATTCTTGGACTCCCTAACGAATCAAGTGGGATGCATAGAATTGTAAGAATGTCAGGTATGATACGACGTTTACGTATCCCTTGTCCTCATTCGGCTAGGCGGACAATAAAAAGTTCCTAAACTTTTAATAACTTCGACATAATATTGTCAAAATATGTAATCCTTCTTTTTGATACTCCTACTCTGTGAGGTTTGTAATGACTACCAGAGCATATCAGCTTGAGTAGAGTTCGAATCTTTCATGAAATATTTAAGAGGAATTTTTCAAGTATAAATTCCACCTTGAAATTTTTGGAGTTTAAGTTTAGTTTTTTGCATTGGCTTTTTCAACCGCTAATCCGCTAAACTTTTTACCCTGAATGCAAATTGGAAAGTAGTTGGAGTTGTGAAGTTATATCATCTCTCCAACGTTCAACCTTCCGGATTTAGATATTCTAGAAGGAAGTTGAACTTATGCTGATGCTCCAAGGAGTGGGCTCACCTATTGTGGTACTTATGAAGGCGTACACTATTTCACCATCATGAGAGTAGATAACGCTTTGTATTTTAATTTCCACCTTTGGACGATGTTTCTGCTCTAAAAATCAGTAACACTTCTATGCATATAGGTCAATATCATAAAACACTATTGGGATTACGTTTGAGTTATTACAAGCTTTATTATACTATCAATCAATTTCAAATAGTCGTGGAATATATTTTTAAATCCTTCCAATATTTATATTGGTACGATACAACAACTTTTGCTTTCTTCAACATGTTATTAATGTTATTTAGTACAACAAGAACAAGCCTTCCACCATGAGTAACTTCAAACTGTAGGAACTAGGAAGACGGCCAGAAGCTTAGAGTAACCCGCAATTATATTTCCATATCCGGCATATGGTTATGATTTATGACCTTGTGGTTGCGGTTCTTACAGTGTCGATTTTCCTATGAAATGAACCCGCTGAGATAACATAGCTCGAAATGCTAAACTGCTGCGAAACATTCGTACTTCAGCTCTCAGTGTCAGTGGTTAAACTTTCCAACAGTCAGCTAATTGCGGTCATTCTTCCAATGCTTCATTTGAACTGGTATTAAGAATTTAAAACCCCCATGGGACATGGCGGTGGGCTTATTAAATAGTATACTTAAAATCTCCGAAGATTCACTGAAACTGAAATGAATTCATTTTCTAGCCGAGACCTTTTGCAGAAACTTTAACGGTTCAGTCGGAAGCGGTAGGTCGCAGATTTCGAGGTCTTGGGACTTGCTAAAAATAAGTATGCGTTTCCGAATTCAGTCAAATTGACGTAAATCCAGATAAGTCTGGGGACGCCTAGGAGAAACCCCGTTATTCCACATTTACTGGAAACTCTGCAAATCCTTAGGAGATTGAAATATTCTATACGAACAACGAAATTTTTCATATGGCCTTTCTTCCTATAGATATGAACTTTATTCAATTTGTAAAAGGGGATTTACGGGCGGGCCGTGACACCTGTATTTGTAGAGAGTTCAATCATACTATACATCTACGTGAGTTTAGAACATCAATAGGATTTAGCCCGAGTTTGCATAGTGAAAGTAAATGAATAAATCAATACATGTACGAATACTCGGCCAAGAATTAATCAAACTATTTATAAGTTCAAGCAAACCTTCTTCTAGTTACATTTTCCGATTTTGTGGCCTTAAAATACGAACTAGATCCTCAATAAAAAGAGGAATAGGTAGATCAAGGAGATTGGGTTTCCTAAACTGCAAATCCCCAAGAACTTTTCTTTCGATATTTGGGGAAAACTTATCCATAATAAAATCCTTCATTTTTGCTTTTTTGTATTTTTATTTGATACCCATAATATTAAGTTGTTCACATCTTCCATCACACTCATGACATGATATTTTGAGTGATCTTCGCGATAATCCGCTTAAATGGAGTAAAAACGGTTTCTATCATTGAACCAAGGAGTGCGCTTTTAAGATATAGTTAGAGTAACTCCAACAGATAAACACTGTATTAAGATACTCAATTTTCAGTTTTCGTTGTCTTAAGCACTAGAATTTATTGTAAGTTTTGACTAAGGCATTTTGGACAAAATGTTCAAAACCACCGACCCTAAATGCAACAAAAACTGTTAAAACTGAGTCTTCAATTGGTTTGGATAATCTAGGTAACCATATTGTTCACTCCAGCCCATCTGTCAAGTTGTATGTCACAATTTCAACTTAAAATGACTTGAGACTTTCCATTCCACTTGTGGAATTTTTTTTAAATACTCAAAAACACCACATAACCCAGTATCAAATAATCCAACTCCGAACCCTACAGAAAAGGTGATTAATTGCCTATTTCAAACAATGATTTACAGATTGGTTGGAACGTGACGGTGTCATGGAAGGCAGGAGATGGGCTCTGTCGAGTCATGTCCTTCTTCAGAACTTTTGGGATCTTCCTCTCCGGATTCGTTATAATCTGTATCAGTTTGGACCGATATTTTGCGGTCCTTAAACCCCTTACTTTACCCGAAGCTAACAGGCGTGGGCGAGTCATGCTTTATATAGCTTGGAGTGGTAGTGTGATTTGCAGCCTTCCTCAGGTAAGGTTACCAATTACGAATTATATCAGAAATTAGTGATGCATTTGATTGATGTATTATCATTGCCATTTCCAGTCCTTTATATTTCACTTGGAGAAACATCCCGTGTTTGAATGGTACCAGCAGTGCATCACCAACAATTTCTTCCCATCCAAAGCCTCGGAACTGGCTTACAATTTCTTCGGGTTCTTCTTCATGTACGCGTTCCCAATGGTTATGATCCTCTATTGTTATATTTCAATCCTCTATGAAATATATAAGGTCAACGCTCTTCGGCGAAATGGTAAGAATTTCTCCTTGGATTTATTCGAGAGTACATAGACTTTGGCGTTGTGATTATTGAATGCATACGGCATCGGTTGTAATCGTGTTTCAGATATCGGGGTTGTTATATAACGGTTTTCATGATTAAAATATGGATGGCTTCTGGCATCCCTGTTTTAGGATGCTTTATTGGGGATTAATAACTTGGAAATAAGTTTTTGGGAAGTTTTACGGGATTTTTAAGCATTAATACACAGAAAATAAAAAGGGGATATTTTTGCTTTGATTTTTATTGCTGGGAGTATATTTTTTAATCTTGAAATTAAAAAAAATCAAGGCGTAGTTGACAAGAATGTGCTTGGAAAATTAGAGTTGATCATTTAGATTGTGGAAATCGAATTATGTCAAAATGGACAAATTTGTTCGCAACAATTTGGTGAAAAGGCTCTGGGTAGTCCATACAAAACAGTTAAAACGGAAGCAGTTTTGTTGTCGCGCATAAAACAATATAATTGGAAATATAATACTAGAATTTAACCTAACTTTTTTAATTATTTTTGAAGTTTTGTTTTGCTGTCATTCATTAATTGTAGGAAACTTTATTTAAAGGAACGTGAATATGCCCCGAAATTCGCTAGTTTATCTTATTGGATGGGAAGTTGCTCAAAACCATGGGGTTTTACAAATATCCCGACGTGGGGGTTCACAGTGGGATTTTTACTCTTCTGAACTTCGGGATTTGTTGATGAAGAAAGAGCATCTTTATTTCGTTGCATAAAGCAAAATATTTTATAAATATATATATACTATATTAATAGGGCAAAAAACGAAGGTTTTGTACCAATCTATTTTCTAAAACCCAGACGAATTTATCTCTTGTTCTTTATTATATTAAATAGATGTGCACCCCCAAGTAATGTGACCTTCAAGTTTGACAACTCGTTTTCATTTTAGAAACTGCAAACTTCAAAACAGACGATAGAATGACGGGCTAAAAATGTTTTAAATAATTAATCAGTCTGACAGACTTTAAAGTTTTCGGATAAATTAAGTCCCCGTCTCCTAGTTATTTATATCAAATTTTAAACCCCTTAAAAGTCTGTAAAACCTTATAGTACTTTGAAATCTGGCTCAGAAATAAAATATATTTTTCCCAAGTCGTAGATTCAAACATGCCTAATAGATCTCGCACTTGAGAGCATTTACCTCTATATAGGGCATGTCAGCATTAAAAGCACTTTAACTGGTAGGTATTTGATTTATTAATCTAGTTATTAGTGTAATGGCAACTTTTTTAGTACACTACAAACTTCACTGGATTTAGTTCGAGATACAACTTTCTTTTCAGTTTCTTCAAAATCCTTTTACGTCATGCAGTAGTTCTCCATCCAGTACAATTTGAGTACTCCTCGTTAAAAATTCATTCGGAAAATAATGGAGTTTTAAATCCGTACGGGCAACTCCATTTATGTTTGAAAATTGAATAAACTGTCACCATGATATCAGGTCGTCTGTCGGGACGAGCATTATTAAGTGTTGAAAACACTTTATGCGAACGACAAGTCCGTCCGTCCGTCCGTCCGTCTGTCCGAGCGATAACTGGAGAACGGCTTGACCTACGGTCACCAAATTTTGTACACTTGTTCCTTGGCTCAAGAGTGAGGCTAAGTTCGAACTTGGGTCAAATCGGTCACACCCCCTGCCCCCCATCAATTAAACCCCAAAACAAACCATTAAATCAAACAGAATAGTGATATGTAGGAGTCCAACGCCAGGATAGAGCTCTTACTCATTTTAAAACTGACGCTTAGGTAGTTTACATTACACTCTATGTCTATCATCTATACATGATAATACCCTGAACCTATATTTCAGAGTGCAAAACCTGGGATTTTTGGGGAAATTGAGATATGGGGTTTAAACGATTCCCATGAGTAATAGAACATCTTTGACGAATACGGGACCACTCCCACTGACACCAGGGTGCAGTACCCGGGTTTTCGGGGAAATTGAGATATGGGGTTTAAACGATTCCCATGAGTAATAGAACATCTTTGACGAATACGGGACGACTCCCACTGACACCACGGTGCAGTACCCGGGTTTTCGGGGAAATTGAGATATGGGGTTTAAACGATTCCCATGAGTAATAGAACATCTTTGACGAATACGGGACCACTGACACCAGGGTGCAGTACCCGGATTTTCGGGGAAATTGAGATTTGGGGTTTAAACGATTCCCATGAGTAATAGAACATCTTTGACGAATACGGGACTACTCCCACTGACACCAGGGTGCAGTACCCGGATTTTCGGGGAAATTGAGATATGGGGTTTAAACGATTCCCATGAGTAATAGAACATCTTTGACGAATACGGGACCACTCCCACTGACACCAGGGTGCAGTACCCGGATTTTCGGGGAAATTGAGATATGGGGTTTAAACGATTCCCATGAGTAATAGAACATCTTTGACGAATACGGGACCACTCCCACTGACACCAGGGTGCAGTACCCGGATTTTCGGGGAAATTGAGATATGGGGTTTAAACGATTCCCATGAGTAATAGAACATCTTTGACGGATACGTGACCACTCCCACTGACACCAGGGTGCAGTACCCGGGTTTTCGGGGAAATTGAGATATGGGGTTTAAACGATTCCCATGAGTAATAGAACATCTTTGACGAATACGGGACCACTCCCACTGACACCAGGGTGCAGTACCCGGATTTTCGGGGAAATTGAGATATTGGGTTTAAACGATTTCCATGAGTAATAGAACATCTTTGACGGATACGTGACCACTCCTACTGACACCAGGGTGCAAAACCCGGGCTTTTTGGGGAAATTGAGATTTAGTTTGTTTATCGTTATATTTTCAACACTTGGTTACACCCGTTACATCGGTTTATTACTAAATGTAATTCAAAAGTAGAAGCCGGCGGAAACCAGGAAACTTCTTAAGAATTGGAAGTTTTGTTTGCAAAATAATTTGAAATTTATTGAATTTTGTTCCAAGGAGATCTCACATGCATAGGTGATAGGTTGTTACTTTTATATAAATGTAACATAAAGTACTATTACTATTTCAAAGGATTTAGCTCAGAAAATTGGAATAATATGATTTGTTTCCAGGCGAAGGTCTCCGTCGCTCAAGTATGGAAGCCTTGGGACGTGCAAAAGTACGAACTTTAAAGATGACCGTGGTTATTGTGGCAACTTTTTTTCTCTGTTGGACACCTTACAATATCATGTCGCTTTGGTAAGATTTCTTTTCAATCTCATTTTCAATCTGCAATTTTGTGATCTTCAGTTTGCGTAACCTAAACCACTCTGATCTTTCAAATCTCATCCTTCTCGCTTTGCAATCATTCCCTCCTTGTCTAGAACGTCGGGATATGATTTGAGGTGACCCACAATCAAATTCAAGAATATAATTCTGTCGACCTCGTATCATTTGTCTGACATTTTCTTTTGAAATAGACTCCCTCGGGCCCAATCTCTTTTTGTATGCTCCAATCAGCCCAATCTCCAAGAAAATTCATTTAATTTGCTCGGACCAAAATGACCTTCATAAATTGCCCCCCTTTCAAGCTATTAAGAGTTCTGACTCCCCGCCGCAACCTCGAATCTTCCGACGAAAGCACAATCTCAAAGAAAGTAAACCGTTCTACTGATCCATGATGTTCATATAAATAAAGCAGGGAATTAGTGAAAAATTAAGCCTCTAAAAACCTGTAATCCATCTACCTCCTGGCCTTCGGCTTGCGTGCATGTATGGCTCAGAACCCATTCTTATCTGAAGACACATTGGAATTGCAGCCGCTCCAGTGCACTTTAATCTTGAATTTGAGGCTGGATGCGGGGACATTCCCATCATCTATTTTGTTTGAATCCACATGTAAGTGCAGGGCAGTAGAGAAGAAACATGTAACAAAGGGGTGAAACCAGGGTCTAACGTAATCGGTATGAACTATGAACCAAGGTAAAATATCGAAATCTACAGAACGGTTTGCATTCGAGAGTAAATATACGGACGGACGGACGGACGGACAGAGTGAAAGCATAACAGGCAAGAAGCTTGATGTTCTGAAGAACTTTCTCTGTCTTCGGGGAAAAGAGAGATGAAGATGTGGGATAAAAGAAGACAGAGTAAATAGAAAGCCGGTTTCAAAGCCCATTTTTTTCTCGGTTGAATTGCAGGTATTGGATTGATAAGGAGACGGCAGAGAAGGTGGATTACCGGATACAAAAAAGCCTGTTCCTCTTCGCCTGCACCAACTCCTGTTTTAATCCCCTCATTTACGGCCTCTTCCACATACGAAGTCGGCATCATCGGGACACTCATAATAATAAACTTCCGAGTCAGAGGCTTGCCAGGTATGAATTTAACTTTCAGATATAATGTGAACTGGTGGGTTGTGAAAGAAAATGAAAGACAAATACGAGCCGGATCGTATTTGTCTTTCATTTTGTCCCCTGGCACAGCTTTGAAATACTCTATCACCTCGCGTATCCAAGAAATACTGAAAAACGTAACGGTTGCAGTATTTAAACTGGGGAGATGGATTGGATTGCCGATTGCAAGAATCTATCGCTGCCAGACCTTGAATAATATTGCCAACATTTAATTCTGGAGGTTGTAAATTCGGTCGAACGGTAGTTGGGCCCCAATATTGTTGAGTTTGTCAGATCCGTAGTCAATTTATGATTTTTTTTAATCGGTCGTAACTCGTGCATGTTACAACTTTGTTATTCGGTCTGATTCTCAAAGCATATCTCAATTCGATCTCAAGACCGGACAGTAGTTTCTTACTATAAATAGAAATATAGCTGAATGACACCGAACCTGGCTCCATTTATCCATACCAAACTACGATTCAGAATTATTCATTGTTCACAAAATAGATATTTGACTTATCGCTCTTTCTATTTTTCGCATCAATGGTACCAAAAGGCTCAATTGTTTGGACTAATCTTACTCCATTTCGTACCTAATTCAGGCCACCATACGGTGTTCGAGTTCGATGGAGACCCCATGGTGACTGTCTTTGTGGGGCATCGAGCAGTGTGGACCAAACCAGCAAACATTCCTCTACTTGTCTGGCCCAGAGTCGAAACGGTTGTGCCAAAGGGGGGATGGTTCGAGGGAATCGGTCGAAGGGGGACTTCCACCGAAGAAGCCGAACTACAACAATGATCCCTTTGACATCTCGGGATATTCATTTGCACGTGGGTCATTCTGAAGGATCTGTTCGATGTCCGAATAATCATTCATTCTCAGCCCATCAGCCAAATGAGAACCATCGGGGCAAAGTTCCTACTTCTATTCTTCGTCCAAGGTCTTCGATTCCGCTCCAGTAGGTCGTGTACCCTTGGTGAATTTAATCAATTTAGGAGGCCCTCAGTCAGTGGCATTCCGATTCCAAAGCCATGTTCCTTTGATCGTAAACCTTTAGTAGCTACCGAAAATCTTTGTATAAGTACCCGAGGGGTAGTAATTTTTAAAATTCCGAAATCGATAAGTTATACATTGAAAGGCTAAAAACTTTAACTTATTCCGGGAGACTTATTTCGGGATGTGTGGTATTTTGTATTTAAAAAGCCTAAGGAGATCGACTCGTCCTAAAACTCCTTCGTGGATGTAAGAATATGAAACTTTCGGTTGCCCAAAAGTTCAGATACCTGAAGACTAGAAAATTCCGAGTTGTAGTATGAAATAGTAAAATATGATATCCTTCATATTGCTATTCTTGGACTTCTATCCTGTTTTAACAGGAAAAACGCATTGCGAATTTTCTAAGAATAACTGCCCGTGATCTCTTTGAATATATACAGATAAAGCGTTGTTGGTGTTATTGGTGAACCTGGAAGATGTACTGTACCTTAGTATTTAAGTAAATTGGAAACTTTGAGCAAAAGCCTGTCTCTGACTTTCCTTTGTGAAAGATAACAATGAAGCACGTCTTTGAATTTTGTACGACTCAAATCACGTATCGAGTTCTGTTGCAGAATCAGGATACATATTATATTTATAAAGCCGTCTGTGTTATCAGTATCGTCTCAATTACCAAAATCCATTGTTTCTACCAAAAACTGAGCTCTATTCTATGAATGTTTAAGTATCAAGTACATTTGTATACCGGTGTATTGTCAAAGCTTTTAATAAAGAATATATAATTACACTCTGAAATGCGGAACGGGAGTCTTGACAGTCTAGAGATTATTGAAATTGCGGTTTTGTTTTGTGGTAACAACGGTAATTTTAACAACCCACCCACTCAGTAAATATACATTTCCTGTTCAGAAAATCCTTGTTTGTCGTGGACAACCTGTAACTTGGATTACCACAACCGCCAAGTAAAACAAATAGGACTATTAATTACGTAAATTGTGGTCGGCTTGGTTCGATAATGCTCCAGTTACACAAACTCCAGAATACGTAATCAAGCAAGGAGATAAAGGGACCGGTCACCGGCTCGTTGGAACAGGATTTTGTGTATTTGAGAGATACGGAGAGCATAATTACTTATTGATAGTTAGTGTAGCAACTGCAACTGCTGATTGGTCGATCGCCCTCGTTTCAATTTCAGTTTCAGTCAATCAGTCCAGTTAGTTGCTAGCAATCTGGTTCCCTTCGTTTCTTGTCACTACACATTAATGAACGATCTATTCCGAACAATATGACGCCTACTGAAAATTTGTGGTGGTAATTACTGGTGGTTTTAAATTACAGGGACCATTAGACAACATGTAAAATTATCTCGGTTTTAAAATTGATCTTGAGAAGTACGCTAGTTTTATCGTTGTTCAAATGTTCTTTTGAAAATAGTAATCGCTAAATCCAGGCTTAAATTCAACTAAAAGCGTTGGAAAATTGGAGAATATATTTTAATGATCTATTAAGTATTGGGATTATGCTTGCTAAATACATAGGTAATCAATTGCTATTTAACATCAACACTGCAATCAATTTACTCTATGGTTGAGGAAATATGAGATTCTCGTATAAAACAACTCTACTTGTTGGACAACGACGTTATGTGAAATGTTATTTGACGTATTGTTCCACCTGTTTGCGATGTACGCTTGTAACGATTTATTCTTCCCAATTCTGGTCTAGAATTTAGACAGCAAAATGCACAAATACTAACGTCTGCAAGAGTTTCAAATCCATGTCATATCAAACCAATGTTGATTTTACCACATTCCTAAGCAAAAATAACAACTGCCTCAGACGGTCTAGACCTTTCCATTAGCGGTGTCAGAGTTCCCCCAGACTCACAGTGTCACTACCATACATTGACAAAAAGTAACGGGTAGCCCTCACTCAGTCTGCAAATCAAACATGCATTCAAAGTGCAGACAGAAAGTTCCAAAAATCGCTCATCACATAAAAGGGCATATAAAACTGTTATTCAAGGCTGCTAAAAAAGTTCAGCAGAAACTTTCAAGCTAAAGACTCGCTTTATAAACCTACTTTCCCAAAAGGATTGAGTAATGGACAGGGAAGTAGAAAGTTATCACAAAGGGGGAGTAATTTAATTGCCATTGGCATTAATCTAAAGACGATAGCAGAGTACTTTTCTATTTAAATTAAAGTAGATGGCTTCATATTTCACAACCAATTTCGGCTAATGACTAATCCGAAATGAAATTATAGATCCTAGACGTTTTTCGGGTTTCAACAAAAGCATCGTTTCCGCTTTGTACTTTTATAAAATGGACTTGAACATTGAACTCTGAGGAAGGGTTTAACGAAATGATGATGAAGTTTCTTCCTCCTCTCGACAGATTAATCAGAAGAAGGTTGTGCAACAGGCGGAACGATAGCAATTACCGCAAATACTGAAATAAGCCCCATGGGGGAGTTATTTTATATAGCCTGAAATCAGTATATAGTTCTTCCTCACATAATATGGCAGTTTAACACTGAGAATATGATAAAAGCGGGCCTTAATCTGGCTGAGACAGTATTTCTAGGGCTGGGACTGCTTTCTCCAGTTGTGAATATGCGAAATCTAATAACAGTTTTGCTTGCTGCAGGCTCAACTAACCTGGGCTAGTGGAATTTTGGATGAGTTTTGGAGTAGTATAATCCTAAAACCTTTTTTGACTCAATTCACAATTCAAGTTAAATAGCTTCTTGAGAGTAATTGCTTTTCCTTTAATTTGTAACATCACTTTCACTTGCTTTTGTTTTTTTAACTTCTTTAATATATTATAACTTGCAAATCATTTGAAACAATTTGGATATAGAATCCTTTGTTACACAGGCATTTTCAGTTAGAACGATGTAAAAGGGCTGAGAGGTTAGTCTTTTAATTGAAAATGGAAATGCAAATATTTATAGTTGATTGTACTACCAACTATTGTACAGTATACAGTTAGTGGTTTTCGAAAACAGCCTTAAGGTCAGTCTGAATTTTATTTGAAATAACAAGTTAATCAGAGATTGAAATTGAAAAGTTTCGTTCATGATTTTAAAGTGAAAACAGCGTATTCCAATAGTGTCATAAATTAAGAATTAAATTATTTTCATACGTTTAGTATAAAAGAGCACCAGTGTAATTTTGAAGCAGCGTGGCTGCGAACAGAAAATCGTTTAATTTAACTTTTTAAAGGAATACTTATAAAAGCTTCAAATTAAATAAAAACTTCAGTGAAATCCATTGCATTAAGTTTACAATGTCCAGAGTTTCACAGGAAAGTTTAATTAAATTTGCTTAGAAACTGATGTGGTAAACTATTCCGACCGCTTTAGTTGTATAGTTTTTTAAATTACAGTTACTGTTTCTTTTCAACTATTGATTTCAAATCCAACTTGAATCATCGCATCGGACGAATTTACGAATTTTTGGAACCGAATGCAATCGTCTACTGAAATAGAAGAAGCTTCAGAGGCGAGGTTGGACGTAAATTGAAATGTAATTAAAAATGCACGAATCCGCAGGTCAAGAGAAAGCAACGGCTGGATTAGACCTTCGATTTTATATCCGGTGTACAAGATAGGTTTACAGTCTCCATCCTTTTCTCCAATTCGGATATTGGACAGACAGGGACGAAGTAAAGTGAAAGCAATGCAATAAAAAAAAGCTGGACATGACACGGTTCCTACAATAATACATTAACATCGACAGGGTTCCAAGTTCCCATCACTCCAGGTTTTTTGGCCACATTCCTAAAACCACTTTCCCTGGTATGTTGTTGGTTTACAAATCCAAAGGGTTATTTAGGGCAGAGGACTTATTTAGAAATAACAGATATCGTACACAATGCAATCCGAATCTCGAACCCCAAAAACTCGAACCCACGAACCCTATAAACATTAAAATGGACTGCTCTGGCTTCTTATCCTTCAAGATGAGCATTTAAAAAACCGCTCCCTTATCTCCTGTTAGTTAGTCGAGGTTGGGTTTCAAGAATACAGTTACTCATTCAACAAGAGTTTTGGACATGCTATGTAATATATAGATAGCATTTCTAAAATATATTGGATAATTCAAGGAGCTTATCGATTAAATCCTATATTAATCTGTCCAGATCTCATTTTCTGAAACGAGTAAAAGTAATCGGTGTCCTTCAGCTCATTAAAATTGGACCCGATAAATTTAATTATGAGAAGGAACAGGGATGTATGTTGAGGTAGAGTATATATCCAATTCTATGGGTAGAGTCGAGAATCTAGAAGACTAGGATGAGCCTGGCCTGAATTATTGATTGAACATTGAAAATCGCTCACCGAGATCTTGGGAGCAGAGAAAGTCTTTCAAGAAATGGAGACTTGAGTGATTTTTGTGGTTTGATCACTGAAGAGAGGAAAAGAGGCCTTGAACCGAACATTATCCAAAAATATATCGGTTCATTGGTTTTTATGAAATGAAATCCACGATCAAATAAACCCCCTTCCTACTTATATGCTAGATTACGGTATGAAGAAACCGAATTTTTTATTAAGAAGCTTCTATCATATTTCGCTAACGAGTAAGTGGACTTCTAAAATTCTTTTTCATACATTTTATTTGTACAACTAATTGCCCAACTCATGTAATAACCTGGATCTCATAGCTCATTAATTGTTAGTACCATAAACAAGGCCTTTAAGAATTAAAACAACAACACGGAAGACTTCGTCCCAATTTTCAGGTAGTTAGAACATCAACAATTAAACAATCACCTGCTTGGAAAATTAGCAAAACAATACGTGAACCAGGACTTCTGCCTCTTATTTCTATTCTAACTGAACAACGGTACACAATTCACCATGAAACATACGCTCTTATTTTTAATTCTTGCTTCCGTCGGTAAGTCCCTTTGCTACACAATCTTCATACAGCTTTTTGATTAAAAACATTAATTTGATTCTAGTGGCAAGCATCGCTGCCGACTACTATTACGATAAATATCATTACGTCGACGATTACTATTACGGTAAGCCGAATTTCGTTTTTTTTATTCCAAGGGACTTGAAAAGCAGTTTAATTAATTGCCTTTCTTCTACAATCCCTTTATAATAGATGGTTATGAATATCCGGTTTATGATGAAGGCAGTGACTATTTTGACGAAAGCAACGAAGACGCCGCTATTTCGGCCGAACCCTCGTCAATCGTTGATGATGGAGTTCAGAGTTAACCGGTTCGATATCCTGCAGTTTATGTCCAAATGGAGGACCTTATCCAACACCATATCTTGAGTAGATCTTTAAATGATAGTTTAAAATTAGACAAATTTGGTCTGAAAAAATTTGGAATCAGAATCAGGTGGAATAATTTATTGTTCAGAAAAATAAAGGAGCACGATCGATACTCTGAATTTAATCCCATTGAAACTTTGAAACAAAATGAATGTTCCATAAATCACCGTTTTTTTGGTTTGATTAGATATGTTAAAATCATACATCACAGTCACAAACAGGCTAACCTTTGAATGCTATTTGGTCAAGAATTAAAATATGATCCTAGACTGTCTTGAAAACGGTTTTGCAAGTAGCAACACCATCGTTCGATAAATATTTCGCTTTCCAAGCCCTACTTCCACTAATTCAGGTAGTTCTTGATAACAATATCTAATTTCTAACAATCAAATTAACTAGCTTCCCACTTCCCAGAACCACATCTCTGCAATTATTAGCTAATTATTACGTGTCAACTTTCTCATTTTACTTCATCCTGGAACTCGAAGTTTATACCAAAAATTTTATTCTCGAATTCTTGACTATTAATTGTAAGAAGAAAACAGTATGCACTTGAACTGTAAAAGACTAGGCCTGCGAAAATATACATTTTGACATTTTCGAATCATAATATCTGGAATATCGTCTGAAAATTCTGTTTCTATTTTCTTTCATTAAATAACTTTTCGTTATTTCGGAATCTTCCTGTAAAATTGGAAATCTCGACTACAAAATCCGTTAATTGCAAGAAAGGGCCTTCATATATAAAAGCAAAAGTTCCCGTTCCAAACTCGTTTCAAATTTCTCAATACGGAGTAAATGAAACACGTTCTAAGAATTTCGAATAGATATTTAAAATGTAATCAAATCTTCATATATGTACATCATATACCTATATCACAGCTCGTCAAAACTTCTCCTGTTCTTAGTAATACCAATACCAATGGCATAACTCGTTGAAAACTAATCCGTCGCGACAGATAAACATCAGTATAGCCTTCTTCCTCTAACATTATCAGCCTCGTAAAATTATCACGTCATCTTTGCTTCCTTTTAGGCTAATAAGAACGCATTTGCTTTTCGATATCAAAACAGGTAGCCGAAATAGGACGTGCTGCAGCCTTGTTTGCACAATCAGGTCCCATAAAGTAATCAGGAAGGACAACTCAGGATAACAGGAGAATCTTGTCGATTTCCTCACTATACTTAATTTTAATGTCTGAACTACGACTCGAAAAACTCATCGATGCGAGAGGACGTTGGTTTGGATTTGTGATTTTCACCACTGGGATCTCGGGAAGGTGAGGATTAGGAGATTAGGACGCAGATGAAATACAAGGAGGAAATAAGGAGTTCGGAGGAAACTTAACCTGAGCGAGTGAACATTAAACACATTCGGGTAAATAGAACCGAGAAAGCATCATCTCTGCCATGTAGTTATATACAATCTACTTAAATACTGCTCATGTTTATTGAGATGATGATACGGGAGTAAACAGAGCCGAAAAACTGGATCCTTTTCGGGGTCGTAGTAATTTATAGACTCTTATCTAACACAAGGAAATGTTGATTGCGAAAGGATATTATTTTAGGTGGACCTTGTTGCAGTCTGTTTAAAAAGTTATGTCACCTTTGTATCTCGGTTCGACATCTCCAACTCTGGTGTATATGTAATTCATTACTCCTCAGTCTTCAAGGGAAGCTGGGTTTGTTTGTTAGTTCAAGGTCCAGCGTTAGATTATTTTACGCAACTGGCTACATTTCAATCCTATTTTTTCAATGGTTGGGGCAAATTGAGAATCTATTTAGCTACCAATTCGAATAGTCATATATAGATACTGACAGACGTCTTCAAACCAGAAATTGAATGTTCTAATTCCGATATTTTTTATTTTTCGTGTGCGCAATCGAATTTGTAAGATCCGATTTGCAGTAGTTTTATCCAATTACCTATTATCAGATAAAAGTTCAGGCGAAAATATTTATGAACTTAAAGATTCCAAGGAAGCAAATACGATTTTTAGTTGGAAATGATGTAGCTGCACTTGTAAGCAGATTTATATGGCTAAAAATAGATGAATGGCTACAATACATATGTATGTATTAGGTGGGTCGAATGGACATTGCACATACAATACATACATCTGTCATGAAAATGAGCGGATGAGTAAATTCGATGAAGTCATAGTTCGGCATTTTTAAGCTAGTTGTGAAATGATGAAGTAAAGACCTACAAAGTATTTATCGTAGATTCAGACGTTTCAGAGAAAAACTAATCTACGTGAACTTCGACTCAAAGAAAGAAGCTTTTGTTTCATTTGAATCAAAGACACGGCTTCTGATGTCTTTGAATTCAGATTAGATTTCTAAACAAAAACGACATTGTCTAAAGTTTTGAAATATAATTAAAATGGCATGACGTAATCTGAAATCCCCCGAATCAAATGAAATTCAACTAGTTTCGAGAAAAATTATACTATTTGACATGCTACAAATGTTACAAACTCTAGAAAGAAAACGCAGCCTACAATTCCACACAACACCCTTTCCTTTAAAACTTGTTATGCGCTTTTTATAAAAATTGTAATTACAATTAAAATTAATTAATTTAAATTTTTACTGAATCGTCAGTCTCAGAAATGCCAGTTTGCAATAAACCGGAACCTTCGTAACAAAATGCCATTACCACAATATGCAAATGCACGCACTCCGTGTTCTTTTGCAACCAATGAGGAATTATTTAATGTTTTCATATTTACAAGTAAAAGTCAACAATTTACGAAATTACAAACCAAACAAATGAACAGGGATTTTCATGAATAATTTATTAATTAAGGAGTTCCGGTTCGGGTTCAACAACACCTTCACAACCCGGGATTTGTCCGGGATGAGTGCAAGCCTGTTGAGGATCGGAGAAGTAGGTTCCTGGAGCACAGGATCGGGCATAAATCGTCCATCCATCTCCGGCAACGATGCACCAGTAGAAGGTCGTTGAACAGGCCCCTCCCTCTGGATCAGCGTTGAAGCCCTCTTTCTTGCAGACGTCTGTCGGTGGGGGCGGCTTCACCGTTGTTGTGGGCTGAAAGGACCACGTAATCCATGTAATTATCAATGATCAAGCTTTACAACAAAGACACAAGACTATAGTTTGGGCAAATGAAATTGGCGTGGTTTTGGCAAGGATTTAGATGGATTTTGCACGTTAATTTTGCTCAAACAGCGACTATTTCATTTGCCCAGACTCTAGCATTTATTTATCATTTTAAGTACTGATTTCATATATCTGATTCTAAGGTTTTCAGTGAAAATCGTTGAGGGGGTGGAAGAGGGGTGATATTTGTTTGTTCATATAGGGGCTTTATTTAAAATGGAATAATAGGATTAATTTGTCGTCCGTGGTGGGAGGAATTAATGGTTCACTGATTGAGTGACAGGGATTACAAAATTCCCATTCTATGCCGTTTCTAAAGTTTAGTTTCATATCACCTTAGTATATTTTCAGAGCTATAGAGGAACGAATAATTTCTAATTAAATGTTCTTGTAACCCCACATTGGCTAGAATAATATTCATTCTTGCTTTCCAACAAATTAGGCAAATTTCAAAAGACAAATTAGGGAAAATTCGGAGAAACAAAGGATTAAAGAAACACTTCTAGCTTTATTGGCTGGATATTATTTATGTTCAATTCAACAGCCGCTTACTTTCACTAGAATTCTAGTGATCTAAAGCAATTCAATTAGTTGTAGAATTTAGTTTTCGACTAATTTGATTGCGAAATTTTCGTTTATAGATCATGAGTGGAGTTCTCGGAATTTATTTGGCAATACGGATTAAGATGAATACATTTGAATACGTCGCTTTTATCATTTAGGATGATATGATAATTTATATATCGTTTGAAACACTTGAGATCAGGACTTATTTTTAGTTTTAATAAAATACCTTGAAAATGATACATGCATTCTTGATACAGATATAGAAACTAGGTGTACGCGTGCATGAGCCGAGATAAATTCCAATGCCATATAGTATCTGATCGGATTGTTTGTAATTTCACAATAGGGGATATGTAGGTCGATTGATTTGCTTTACATTTCCTTGATCTGCTAACTTATAACAAGCTTGGTTATATACTTTGCAGGTTTGCAATCTAAATATGCAATACCAAGACTGAAATTCAATAATCCGTTATGCAATACTAATATTTATAATAGCCAATTCCGGGGGAAGAATAACAAAAGAAAGCGACAAGAATTTACATTTGAGTTGCACATAGATACAGGAAGGAACAACTCGGATTACAGAAATTGGCCTATATGCCCGAGGAAAGTCAGGAAGTTTGCTTGCAAATGATATCTCAATGACATTTCAACAAATTGAACTGATCCACGAAGGTCATGGTGTGAATTTACATGGAATTCCAACCTATTTGCTCATGTATTAAGTGAAAGTGTCTTTAGCTTATTGTTAATAGTGTAAAGATTATTTATGCATGATATGCTGAAATGTGAAGTCATCGTGATAAAACTAACGATTAATTCACAGCTGAAGCTCTTTCATGGTTGTTCTCAGTCTGTAAGTCCAAATGAGCATTTAGATTTAGATCAAGAACTAAATCGTTTGCATGATTGGGGCACTATGAGATTCGCAAGATTTTAGGTCTGTATTAAATGATGGCACGAGCATAATGCACTAAGGAAATATCTGATTTGTGTTGCACCCCTTCGTGACATACACTTGTGTTGCAACAAGTATTAACTCAGAAAGCCCCGGTTTCTCTCTACTGTCGGAAGAACGTTAGTAAAATTACCGCATTGGTGTTGTTGGGATCTTCCGTGGTTGTGGTGGTTGGTGGAGGTGCAGGATATTCTCCATTTAAAGTCCGGTAGATCATCTTAATAAGACCAAAGGGCTCATGACAGTCCCCGTGGAAATCGTCCGTTTCCAGAGACCAGACCATTCCTCCTCCAAGGCCCTTCTCCAGAGCAAACTCTGCCTACCAGTAAATACAGGAGAATGTAGCTCAAGTGAATTAATAATTGACAAGGCAAGAGCACGCTTAATACATAGCAATTTCTGAACCAGATCCCAAAATCTTGCCTTTTCGAGTCGGGTATAATAAACAACATTCAATTGGAATACATGCAGAGAAAGCAAATGAATGTCACCTTCACTCTCAATCTCAAACTTCAAGAGAAGTCTCAAAAATTGCAGAGAACAAGGTTAACCCATCCCCGTGGGGCATTTACAACAGGTAAACTTGTATTTTAGAATTGATACTAATTAAATTGACATTTAACATCCAGAGTTAGACGTCGGGTTTGAAAATCAAAGGAAAGTTTTAGACAATTTTAATTAGGAGCTGGTATTAATTTAAAGAGAGAGTGGTGATGGGCTCGTTTCGTTGGTGTAAATTTACCTTGCGTTTGAGACTGCTGGGGGAGTCGTATCCGATCCATTTCTTTCCATTGTATGCATACGGGGATTCGTAGAAGAGATCTTCTACAACGGTCCACTGGCCGGGCTCAGCGTTGAACTTCTCGCAGATCTGTGTGTTTAGTTTACAGTTAATTATGCAGCTCTAGATTATAGTATTAATCTTGTGTATCAGGTTATAGGTTCTTTCCGGTTATTATAATTTATAAGGGACGAGACATAGGGTAATAAAACTGATTTTAGGGTTCGATGAACGGTTTTGTTGTCCTAATCCATAGATGGTTGGGATTTATTGGGTTTTTGGAAGTTTTGCAATACCAACTCATAACCCGGTCCGTCGAACTCTAGTCTTTCTTTCATACCTCGTTATAACCCCAGGTTCCAGGTTCTCTTGTGTAAGGTCCAGCATCAATGGGATTGCTTGCAGGGGCATAGAGACCGTTGACTTGGGGATTGTCCAATGTGAATCCTCTACCGTACGTTCCCATTCCCAAAATCAACTTCTCTGGTGGTGCTCCTGCAGATATCCAGTAGTTTATGGCGTGATCCTATGTAAAAAAGATATTGGATTGAAAATATAATAAATCTGCTAATCAAAGTACTAAAGACTGGGCTGTAAAAATAGCATCACACAAATTATAATCAAAGTGGTTTCCAGGTTTCCACTTTGAGACGATTTAATAAATTTGTACTCTGCTACGGCTTTGCAGTTACGGCTTTGTAATTGTAAGTTCATAACGAAAGTAACTATGTCTTACTAGGCTATTATCAGCGTGCTTCACACACTTCGCCTCATATCTTGTAAGAATTTACGGCAGGATAAAATTAAAGAATTCCAGGAACTCAAACAAATGGGAAAAGTTCCAAGACACCCCAATAAAATAGTCAAAAGAATGAAACTGTCAATAAAATCCCAATTAAATGAATAAAAAACATACGAGATTAAGAAGGAGGCTGTCATTGTAGTCAATATAGGGATTGGGTTTCAATGGCGCATGATGTCCCGTGAATGGTTCCCACGCTCCGTGCATGTCATAAGCCATCACGTTGATGAAGTCGAATTCCCTGTAAACATTACAAAACGACACAAACTCTCGGTTTATTTAAGGAACAAAACCAACAATAACAAAACCTTCAAATCTGTTATTCAAAATTCACTTTGCGAGAGCTGGGATATCATATGCCGTTTTGATGGTGGCTTCCCCCGCAGAAACGGCTGCGGTAAGTAGATATCCGTATTTGTTAAATTCAACTCGCAGTTCCTGTACCAACAGGACAAAGTTCTCCTGTAAAAATACACGTTTGCATTTAGAAGGAATCAGAAAATTAATGATGTTTTTACATCAGTTTTTACGTGTAAGGATATTTTGGGATAAACAACATAGTTTTCAAAGAGATTATCGTAAATCTCACTACAAATAGATCCCCGAAATAACCCCCCCTTCAGTTTAGATGGTTTAATTTATTTGTAGTTTTTCTTGGAATAACTCCACCCCTGAAAACATTGCGAAATTAAATCGCTATTAAACATTTAAATCTGAATGAAAAAATGTATAAAGACTAGGGTTTTGTATTAGCTTTCTTGACTCTAAAAAACATATGCCCCTAAAGTACATCTCCAACTACGAAATAAATCTAAACTAATTAAAGTTTTAGAAGAATTTCCCTGTACCAGGGGTTTACTTAGAAGTTTAACGTAACTCTCGATCCCAAATTAATTAAAACTAATATGGCTTAACAGCCCCCTACCTTGTCTTCAGGTGCAGCTCCTTCTCGATTGGCTGGATATTCCCAGTCCAAATCCAAGCCATCAAAGTCGTGCTTTTGAAGGAATGGAATGACGCTGTTGATGAATGTTCGACGCTTTGCTGGGTCCATAGCCATCTTAAATAGAGATTCAATTTCAAATTAAATCTTTTCATCGAAATCTACCTTAAAAACAGCTCAACTGATTCAAATAAAAACACAAATACCTTCGAGTATTTCTCGGATCCTTCATTCCAACCTAAGAGAAGCAATACAAATCAACAAGTAAGTAACGCTTTGATCTTTAAACCCCAAAAGACTTCCGTGTATCAACTTACCCCCAATGGCAACTAAAGCCTTTAGGTTGTAATTCTTCTGCCTGAGGTTAACGAATCTCCTCATCGCACCTATTTCATCATTATTTTTATAAATACATTTTATGATCATATTTTATTAATATTCATTCTTATTCTTATGAAACCGGACCTCGTCCCCAGTTCTCTTCCAAGTCATTGTAGTCGTCCAACACTTTAATCTCGTTGCTGTCGGATAATCCAACAAAACCAAACATTATATGGGTGCAGATATTGGGGTCGATGTTCTCCACATCAAACTTTCCTTTTCCGGGACGGTAAACAGCCCACGAGCCAAAATAGCAAACCATTTTCTTAGGCGCTGAAAAATAACATATTTTTTCTTGCAAAATTACTTGATTTTTCTAAGCATTTCATTTGATATAAAAAATCAAATAGGGTTGTTACCTTGCTGAACTCCGGTGGGAGTAGCCCTGACGAAGCCACATATAGCCAAAGCTATGGCGAAAAACGCTACACCCTTCATGGTTCTTTTGTTACGATTTCTGGAGTAACATGAAATTGGGAAGACAAAGAAGTAAGTAACAACGAGTCGGGCTTTTATTGAAAATTCATTTGCGATATGCGTCAGTCTTCTTGATTAAGTGTTAATCCAATATGTGTTCATCCCCGATCAAATCCCGGATTTAAGTGTACTTGAACTTTAGGCAATTTTAGTGCTGACTGGATGATGCAGTTTGGACATTGAGGCTGAGGAGATAATTTAGATACAAACAAGGCCGTGCGAAACAATGCCATTTACCAAAACACGGAGTTTATGCTGAGGGAAATGACAGGTTGATAAGTCCGTAATTGATTGATTTGAAAGAGCAAATAGATTAGGAGTAATCCCAACAAATGTACGTTGCAACAACAAGCAACTATATTTAGTTTGCAGACATTTCAGCATGAAAACTCCTACTTCTGCTCTGCGATTGTAAATCATGGAATTAAAAGATCTTGTTTCAAATAAACACGCCTTTTTAACAACGTCGATGATCTAACTTTTTACGCTCAAACTCTCATGATTAACATTTTTATCGGAATTATTTAACTTTTCATGAATTAAATAGCAACAGGCTAACTATAAAATACAATTCGATTTAAATAAATGACGGGCCTGACACCGTGGAACTTAAAAAATGCTCACTTTTGCTAAAGACACATTTTTGAACTTAATTACACGAGGCAATCGGCATTATCAAGTTACTCAACAATTGAGTTTGAATTCAGAAATTGCTATGTATTAAGCGTGCGCTTTTGCCTTGTCAATTATTAATTCACTTGAGCTGTACCTGTAGTTATTTATAAATGCTAAGATTTATGGATCATTATACAATTAAACGTTTGCCAAGAAAATAACCTTATCCTTTTAAATAATATTTATTTAGAAGATCAAGATTTTTTATTTTTCACGTTAAAACATTTAGTTTTAGAAATATAATTGTTAGTCCTACAAATTACAGGAAAATTTGAAAACTTCTGAAACTGCCAATCGGTTCCTTTAAATTATAAGCTCTTCGTGTATGGACACAATGAGCTTATCGAATGTGATTTGGTCGAGATTTAACCGAAGTAGACGGAGAAGAAGCCAGTCCGAGTATCCAAAAGAATGGACGACCCCTTCACCTTCAGGTCCAACTCCGAGGGCCTGAACACGAGCACCGAGGGACAATCCACTAACTATACGACAGAACAGGGCAAACAGTGTCACCACTCCAACCACCACCAACCTAAATTAGACATCCGTTAAATACCAGTTAAACTAATCTTAACTGAGCTTATATTGCTATTATTTCACTTTGAGCCAATAGTTGGTCCTACAAACGTGATAAAAATCCAAGGATTAAAAAGCAAATTCAATATTTTCAACAATCTTCTAAAGGGTTAAACTAATTATGTTTAGAAATAAATTTCATTTCGTCTTCAATGAAACAAGGCAGAAGGATTATTGTATTGAGGTTTAATAATTTTTATAAAACCACATCAAAAGGATACGAAAGAAAAGAGGGTTTTTCTTCTGCATTTAATCTGAGTTTAGGACCGTTTTGCCATTCCCATCTCAAAGAGGTTCAGTTGGAAGGTTACTTTGGGTTTGATTAGCTTTTAAAAAGATTTCGAAAAAAGCATACCAGAACCAAAGGAACGTGAATATCTTCTCGTTCAGGATATTGGAGGGGAGTACACAAAGCGCATCCAACCTCTGGATACTCCCGGAAGGTCCATACGTGTTCAAATTGCATTTAGTGATCCGTGGAAATACCCGCGACATTGGGTCCATCCGATCTTCTGGATCTTCCTCTAAAAATCTCAGCACTTCCGGTCCATACAAACTGAACTCCTTTCCCAGAAAAACGTCTGTGAGGTACATGGCCCCCAGGAGACTGGCTAGATTCCCCAGTTCACATATAACGTAGGCGTTTGCCCACCAGAGATGTTGACCCTTTGACTTGATCAGGTAGGAGGCAAGGAGAGAGACTTGTTTCGACTTCACAGACCTTTCTACTGGCAATTCAGGCATCTGAAAAAGTTTTTGTGGGGATTTTTCAGGTTGATTTTGACGTATAAAGTTACTATGATTCAGTGTTTATAATCGATTCAGAAATTGGATTATTAAACCGTTAATTAAAAATAATAAAAATTAAAAATTTCGAAATATTCAATCGTTTTAGAATTTCGTACAGGCTGAGTGAACCCTTGTCTAATCTCCTCTCCTTTCTCTTACATATTCTACTCTCATTCGGGCCAGGTAAATCACATTAGGAAATTAAAAGAAATTGAAAGACCATAATAAGCCTTCAACTTACATTGAGATCCTGAACGAGATACTTCAACTTGGAACTATCGATGGCCTTCCAAATGGCATGAGGAATCGTGAATAAAATGGCAAGAAAGAAGAGATAGAAAGGGACCCATTGATAGTAAGCATGGTGCACTTTCTCGTTCCTCCCTTCAATGAAGCCAGGTCCACCCAAGCTTGTCGAGGTCTTGTAGTCCATCTTTATATTACTTGTTTTCCGGTCGTAAGGAACCTTTAATAAATTGTATTATATCAAAAATGAGCTCCTTGGAATTTGCAATAAGATCGTAGTCCAGCTAGCTAGGCTGTCAAGAACCCTAGGACCCTTTTAAATATTCCAATAAAAAAATTTCAGCCATGTCGTGGGGGTCACATTCTTCATAAAAAATATAAAAAAAAGTTACAGTGAATGTAGTCGTGATGAAGCAATAGGTCTCCATAACCTTCCTCGGTACAATCGGGTCTTCAAGATCCTGGGACATATGAATGCACTTGATATGATCTCCCAGATATTCCTTCATGCAGACAAGGGCACAAAAGAGGAGGATTACCAATGACGTCACTCGATAATGGACTCTAAACGACCATTCGTCAATTTTAATTTTAGGAGTCCCTTTGGACAACAGAAGGGGCCTTACGAGGCCACTTAGCGTCGTAAGGACACTCGACATGATGGGTTGTTAAAAGGAAATTTCTATGGATTATTAATAAGTCCTATTCTGGGATGTCGAAGATGGTCCAGTGAAAATGCGAATGACTTGGAATCGGATATTGGAAATGGTAGTTTGATCGTAAGAAACTCGTAGTCGCATTAATTATGTAGGATAATCATTCATAAAATATATGAAAACGGGCAAGGATTTGCAATTCTATGTTATGATTGTCTGGATTTATGAGTTGGATGGATCTGGTTTGGGTTTTTCATCATTCCAGCATCTCAAGGGCTGCACTTCTCGAGATTGGTCCACTATTTTGATTTATATAAACGGAGGATGTGGGACAGCAGATGATCAATTTCTTTCATGTCCTCGAGTTAACAAAATAATTATCTACGGTTTTATGAATTATTTTATAAAGTAAATATTCAGATTCCAGCAGGCCGGACTTCATAAAGCTTGTTATGTTTTTATCAGATAAATGATGACTTATCTATTAATATACGTTGATGCTTAAGAAATCTCGTGTTCCAGTTATCATACGAATTTTTAAGTCCCAGTTCTGATGTTTTTGAACATAATTTTAGTCTTGTGAGAAGAATTAAAAACTAGAAATAGATTTAGAAATAGTGTGCTGAAAATATGGTTTTTAAACTCAGAATATAATATGCGTTGGAATGGATTATAATGAAGTTTCATCTCCGAATGTTCTATGAACAATAAAAAAGACACCTTGATATATTATTTCAATGCAAAGTACTCATTTTTACTTCTCGATTCAGAAGACACAGTAGTAGGTTCTATAGACGTATGTACAATTTAATAATTTACAATTGAAGGACAATGTCACAATTTTATATTTCAATGAAAGATGCTGATTGGAAGTTTGAATTCTTCTTTGAAAAGTGAGATTATCCTGACAGCTCACTTACGCTTGTTCCCGTTACGCTTATTCACGTCATCCCGATAGGCTTGAATATACGGAGCTCGTTCCCGGTCCGACATTTCACGCCACAGAGCCCCAGCTGTACGCCCTGATTGAACGACAGGTTCATCAGGGTTCAACTAAATTGACAAGATATAACAAAACATAAGTAAACAGTCAAGTTATTAACTTTTGTGGAATTCTTTTAGGAAAAAAAGGTTTACCTCTCGGTATTCTAAGAAGAATCGCAAGAAGGAGTTTGGAACTATTCCACATCCGCGATTTGGGGCTTTCTTGCTCTTTTTAGAAGATCCGCTCGATTTTTTCGATTTCGGTTTTGAAGCCTTGCTCTTCTTTGGTTTCGGAGCGTTTGAAGTTGAACGGGAAGCCTTTCGCTTGCCAGCTTTCGAACCGCAATTCTTCTTCTGGGAAGTTGATTTCCCAGACTTCCTCGACTTCTTCGGAGCTGACTTCCTGGGCTTCTTCGGAGCAGATGGTTTCCCAGACTTCGTGCCCTTCTTCGAACAAGACTTCCCAGACTTCTTGGCCGGATTGGAGGATCGAGATTTGGAAGCTGACTTAGAGGGTCGTGATCGGGATTTGGAAGCAGACTTTGAAGGTCTTTGTCGCTTGGCATTGGGTTTCTTGGAACCTCCTTTGGACTTGCAGTTGGACTTGGAAGTCGACTTCTTTCCCCTTGACTTGGAAGGAGCCTTTTTCTGGGCGGCTATTCGACCGGATCGTCTTGGCTGCTTGGCCGGGCTTTTGGACTTGTTACAGTTCTTCTTAGCTTTCTTGGCCGGTGGTTGTGACTTCTTGGACGGCCGATCGCATTTGTCATCCGAAGATCCACAGCATCCGGATCCCCCGCTTGCTTTCTTGGACTTCTTTGCTGGTGGAGCTTTCTGTTTCTTCTCCTTCTTTGGCTTAGCAGAAGCGGTTTTCTTGGCCGGCTTATCGCAATCGTCATCGGCACTTGAACAGCAGCCTCCACCTCCACTTCCCTTCTTGGACTTCTTAGATTTTGCGGGTTTTTCCTTCTTCTCCTTTTTCGGTTTGGCCGGGGAGGCTTTCTTTGCTGGAGCTTTGTCGTCGCAATCGTCGTCAGCACTTGAACAGCAACCCCCACCACCGCTAGACTTATCTCCGCTCTTCTTGCGAGGAGATTTGACCGGTTTTGGCGAAGGAGCTGGAGCTGGAGGAGGGGATTTGGGATTGTCGCAGGCGTCGTCCGCATCTCCGCCACAACAAGACTTCTTCGCGGCAGCGGCTGAGGACTGCAAGAGGGAGACCCCTGTTCCTGGAGGGGCCAGGCTTCGAGTTCTCGGCCTTCCGGTTCTACCCCCGTCCGTTGGCTCGTCCAAGGACATGTCCTCATCTGTTGAAGGAACAAAGGCTTAGTGTGGGTCAGGATTTTAGATAAGATTGAAAGATAAGATAAGATTAAGATAAGAAGAAAGATTGGATTGAAAATGAAATCCTACTTGCGGAGTTGACGGGAGCCAGCTTATTATTCTGAGCCTCTTGCTTGAGGATCGCATCGAGGTTCAGTTCCACGAATTCAGTCAGATTCTCCTCGATATTAGACAGTTCCTCAACCTCGATATCAGTCAGATTCTCCTTCTCCATATCAGTCAGTTCTTGAATCTCGACATCAGACAGTTCCTTGTCATCGACATCGGTCAGTTCCTCATCATCGTCATTAGCCAGTTCCTCATCATTGACATCATCCTCCTCCTCAATATTGATCGCCTCCGCCTTGTCGACGTCGGTTCGTTCTTCAGTGGCGATGGAATTGGAAATAATGGATGAAGTATCGTCGGTAGCAGCAGGAACGGTATCCAGATCCGCAACCCCCTGGCTTGTCCGGATCTCCTCAGTAGGTTGCCGTTCAGCTGAAATTTGAAAGAGGAATTATTGGTTGGGGTTTTTTGACGTTCGGAAACGGTTTATAACCTCGGGAACACTTACACATTGTAGTTGATTTGTAATTGGTCAAGCGGGTCAAGTTGGCTTTTGGAAAGCAGGCAGCAGTTTTGACTTTAGATTCAGGAAGTTGGAATTGGAAAATTTTTTTTCGTTTTCATTTTCCTTTTGCGCGGAAGTTTTATTTTCCGATGGAATTTTAATCCTTTCCATGGAAACGGATAAAATAATTTCCGTTGGAAATTTACCAGGATTGCTTGACAACCGGCGTCTCAAGACATAGGCGTCTTGAGAAGCCGGTTGTCAAGCAATCCTGGAAATTTACAATTTCTTGATCTGTGTCAGATTTAAAAGAAATCCTGATAAGGAGAGCTTCTTTTACAAGTCTCAAGTTGTATGAAAATAAACATCTTTTCTCCTACTATCTAGTATCTTATCAATTGATAGAATATTTATTCATACCAATCATTAATAAAAATGAGCCCAGTTAACCACCTCTGGGCTTGAAAACGAGCCCAACATAATTCAAACTAAAATTACCTTAAATCTCCATTAATGTTACAATACAAACATTTTCATTACATTCTTAGTATACAATATAAAATCGGTTGGAGAAAAATATAGCTTTAGCGATACAAATGTAACCGTTCTCAATATATCATTCAGTCGGGAGTCAGTCACATTTATTAAATTACAGTCGGACCTTACACCTACAGCTATTTAAATAACTTTGTACATTCGAAATCCCAACAACCCAACCCATTTACGGAGTATCGTTAAGATTAAGACAGTTTAATTACTGGTTAGGGATAGGGAACTTAAATACGTTGGCCTATGTCATCAATACAACCGAACCATTTGAGTTTTAATTGCAAAAAATTTACAAATGATAAATATACCCCAACCACCACATTATACAAGAATAAATGTACAATTTCATATTATTACGACGTTTTTACAAGTTTGACTGTCAAGTCAACTTTCATTGTTTGACATATATCACATACTTCGTTACCAAGTCATAGTTTAGCCGAAAAAATGGTCCACCCAAAAACTTACACCTTCAAATCATACCGTGAGAATTTAAATGCTATTGACACTTTAGCCATTTCAAAAGACATTTTCCAACGATCTGATCATAATAGAATTAGAAGGAAGATTTAAAAGCTCAGACATGAATGTAATTGCTCTGTACGGAGAGGAAGTAAAAGTCATATTCGCAGATTGACATTTGATCGTCAATTAATTGGAGTCAGCAATGGTCTTGGCCCAAGTCTGAGTTCTGATCTTCTTTGCTCAACTCGTATTTCCTCTCATTCGGCGAAAGACGTGTCGCGTCTTTGCTATTTCCCAGACGTCTTCGAACAAACCTGGCATTTGACAAAGTACAACATTATTATGTCATTTCGAATGGTAATTAAGAGCGGAACTTAATCCCGATGTGTCGCTTGTCACAGATTTACAATGGATTCAGGATTTACTTCCTTAATCCAATTCCGAGAAACCGAACAAAGGATATCGGATTTACAAAGGAATAATAAGAATGAAACAAGATATTGGATTAGATTTCCATACAACTCACCACATAATAATGATGGGGACAAGTAATAGACCGGCAGCCATTAGGAAGATGAATCCCTTGAAAATAGGCCGGGTCAGAGGGTAGAGACTGTTGAAGACCAAGGAGGCAGACATCGTGCATAAATCC
The DNA here is from genome assembly GCA_906901685.1 of Desoria tigrina. Classification (NCBI taxonomy): domain Eukaryota; kingdom Metazoa; phylum Arthropoda; class Collembola; order Entomobryomorpha; family Isotomidae; genus Desoria; species Desoria tigrina. Next base: position 2,998,071 of record CAJQTU010000007.1, read on the forward strand.
TCCATAATCGCCACAAATGCAAACATTTGACCTAATGACATTGGACAGAGTTAATGAGCCATTAAACAAGTTAATTACATAAACATTCTGGTTAAAATAAATGTAGCCCTGAGAAGTGTCAGACTTATAGCTATAAAATAGGCGAGTTGGAAAAGTTAATAGGCGCAATTAGGCTCTTTGTAAAAAGTGTGGAGGCGACTGCAACTATAACTGCTTTTAATGGTTAATCAAACCCTAATTCTGCTTCATGTTACATTCATTAAAGAATCATAATTTAACGAATCTGCAACAGATTGACTATGCAAACTTGTTATAATAATTGGCAGAAAATGCTTTCTTTTGATTCTGCTGCAGGGATTACCAGATTCATGAATAGGGCTTAGAAAAGCTGAAATTGAGGTGAGCTAGATTGGTTTCCCTTTCACTATCTCAATAGCCAACAACCCAACCTACGTCTAAAAAAGACGCTAATCTCTCACAGTATAATCGAATGAGTCCAATTTAATACCGCGCGGATTTTGCAGTAAAGTAGATGACAGTTATCCTTATAAAGAATAATATGAAGAGGAAGGAAGATTAAGTCTAAAAAATATAGCCGGTACAAAAACTCACCTTGCTCATCAGGGCTGACCAGTTTTGAGAGAAGAGATCTTGTCGCTGGGATAGTGAAAGAACTGAAGATGGACACGACAGGAACTGTAAATTTCATCCATGAAAAATCCAATTAAATACTATGTTTTTTACCAAAAAAACACTCTGTTGTACAACAACAAGTAAAAGGAAATTAATTGAATTTTGAAACCGTATTGAATGTAACCGGTATGCAGGTCTGTTTACAATTCGATAGCGAAAGTTGATTAGGATCGACATGTATAATAGCCTGCGTGGCTTCATTAAATTAATTACCATTGATCGAATAGACAAAACAAACTTGATATACCTAACCTACGGTTTAGTATAAAGTTTTGGAATGGGTGAATGGGTGTAAATATTCTAAATGTGGGCATTTAGGTACCTCGCCAAATGTTTTACCTATTTCTTCGAAATGGTAGATGATTTTTTAATAAAACTTTTTTTAAAGAAAAATAACACAATAGTCATAGATGAACTAGATATTGATTTTATCAAATTATAATGCTAACAGTTGTGCCCAAATGTTATTCTGTTGACAACATTGCAGGCTTCTTTCAACAGTTTCTTTGATTTTAGAAAAATTTGCTTCTTAAAGCTAAAAAAATTAGGACAAAAGTTGTCATTAAGAAAAATCTTACCAAGAAATGCGACGGTTGTGTTAGGGCTAAGGGCATATAGAATGAGCCCTGCCATTCGAGACGTAAGTCCCAGCAGAGAAATAGTCGAGTCTTGGATTTCAAATCGTTGCAAAAGTGGCATTCCCAGCAATAGGATAAGGGTCCCCATCCCATACTTGAATCCAAAATAGTACGAATATATTTGGTAGGACCACTTCAAGGGTTCTCCCTTAGCGAATAAATACGCTACGTCCAGCTCACCTGAAAATGCAAATCATCCTCATTGTCAATTCTCACATTTGATTAGGATCTGAATTAAACGTTATTACATCATGCATTCGTTTGGAAACACAGACAACAACTGAAGGTCACAATCCATATTCAATTCCAAGAAAAACCTCAAAGATCCAGACGCGAATTTACGATAAAAAATATTTCCATTGACAAACATATAGTCTGTAATTTCGTGTCAGAAATTCGATCCCATTTCCGCTTCGAAATCGACCAAAACAACAAGTCCAAGGACAGTTTTTTGGAACTACAGCTCAAGTTAAATTCGACTTAAGTTGTTTTGATGTATGACTTTGAATGGGTTTTAAAGGATCCAGATCCAGAACAAGGTTTGCCTAGTTAGACGTTTAAAAAACTATTACAATTTACAATAGATTAAATGGGAAATAGATATAATATGGGCTGATAATAGGAAGGATGACCGTGTGATCTTGAAATGAAATTGGAGGCATTCTTGCATAATTAATGGCCTGCATGCAAAATGCATACAATAGCAACTGCACTTAATGTGATCTCTAGACACGATAACAAAACATAGAGTCTGTTTTTACGACTCTTGGTATTTTATGAGTCAAGATCGGCGGATCAAATAGAATCTACATATTAGTCCTCCCTATCAACCCTGTCTACTATGTTTAACGACACAAGGGTGTCAAATGTATACCTACGTCTCTTTTTGAAATAACAATAGTGTCCTATACATACGGCATATCATCACTTTAACTACATGAAATTTAATTACAAATGGTCTATCGACAGCCTTTTTATAGCCTGTATCGGATATACAGAAAAACTGTTCTTTTTAAGAAGGCTAAGAAGGTGACTTGAACAAATGTTGTATGACAAATTGGGGAACTATAATACACACGTGAAGGTATAGCCGATTTAATTAGGAATGCAGACGTAATTAATGATACTATTTTAACGGCTTAAGATTGTGTAATATTGCAAATTGGTTTTATAACTTGCCTCAAAGTCTAAAGGAATCGGCATTTTTAAACATTTAAAAGATGTCAAATAAATATGTGATAAGAAAGAGTTGATGTTAAAAACAAGAATGGAAATTGTTTTTTCGTTGTTTATCTTCTGTAAAAACAGTTTTTGAAAAATTAGGACATCTTCTAGTCCATTTTCTCTCAATTTTAATCGTAAAGCGAAAGCATTCAAGTCATATTATCCGTTCTAACCCTCGCCAAACAGCACCCGTTATTACACAAATTTATGTATATGCTCATAAAATGCTGGACATACCGGCAGTGATCATCATCGAGATGTACGCAGCAGTGATAGTAAGAATGAGATACGTCCTATTGCTTCCTTCCCGTTTCTTAAGTACCGTCTTGAGGGCCGAGAGACAATGCTGTGAGCCAAAGTATCTGGAACAACACGATCCGCTCGACGGGGTCGGCGTCCCCCGTCCAATGATATTGCGATGTTCGTCATTGTCCGAAGGGGCAGTGGAAGTGGTGTCCTCATGACCACTATGACCACTCTCACACTCGCTACTCAAGGAGTGGTACTTGCTTTTCTCGTCCATCAGGGGCCTCGTCACAAGGTCGGGTAGGTTGTCCAATACACCGATCGGCTTACTCACAAGAAGCCCCGTTCGTTGCTCCTCCGCCATCCGATCCGCATCCAGGGGCGAAATCACAGGAGATGGACTCAACGGATTTAAATCCCCGTTGTGGACCTCCTTCACCATGATAATCGCATACAAGAATGCAAAAGCATAGGCCCCCATCATGTAAATGAAGGCCAAGCCATGCCCAGTGATCCCTAGAAGTGACCCGGACAGAAAGGGACCGATAGTTCCTCCGAGGAAGATCATGGCCTCGAGTCTAGAGATCCGAACGGTCCGGTTCTCGGGGGAACTGATGGAAGCGACATAGGTCATACAGGACATGATGCAACTAACGAAGCCTCCGGAAAGACCCGAGAGGGCCGAAGCGAGGCAGATGAGCCCGACTGGGGCATCCTCGTAAAATGAGAGGTAGACGTAGACGAGACAGGCGAGGACACCGCCGAAGGGGGGCAGGACGACGGGCCATTTCCGCCCGAATTTGTCGGACCATGAACCTAAGTAGATGGCAATTAGGATTGAGGGGATGACGAGAGAGACTGTTGACAGGAGGATCCAGTGCGATGCGAGCGTCTGGACAACCTGTAACAATATTCATACACGATGTTTTATTGTCAAACTTTGAGTTAAAAAGAGACAATGGAATTTTCTTTTCCATGAGTATTCAATGTAAAGTTCTTGTGCTCTTTGACTCGCCGGGTAAAACTCTTTGACACAACGAGTTTTACCCGGCGAGTCAAAGAGTGCATGTGCTCTATTAACATAAGAAAACATTGACTAAACTAAATTGACTATTTAAGTGCTTTTGAAACGAATATCCCGAGTAATAGTATTCAAAAAATAATAACCTCAAGTTCAGGGGCATACTGGGGGTCATGAAGGTTGGGGCAGAGGTCAGGGGTGGCGGGGTAAGTTGAGGTGCAAACTCGGGAGTAGACCAAATCCTGAAAGAGAGCGTAGAGGGAGAAGGTAGAGAGCATGTAGAGGAAGAGTACGGGTTCGACGGTGATCTCTGAAAAACAGAGTCGAATGACCCGGATGACCCATGGTCGCCTCATCCCCCCTCCGGCTTCTTTCCCCCTCTGGTTCTGATTGCCCCAGCTCATCAACCGTCACTTAATTACCCAGAAAACACTTTCGATTCCGGCTTTTAATGCCTTTGCAAATATTTATTCTGCTGGCTTTAATAGCTAATTGTCCCAATGTTCCCCACTAGGATTGTTGACAGTTCTGAAAAGCGATAAAATCCCTTTTATTACGCCTTTCTTAATTGTCTCGACTCTTCACTTTTTCCTTCTTTCACTTGGAAATCAATTAGGGTAATTAATTTCCTATGTTGATTTTCGAAACGGGTTAGTTAGGGTCCTTCTTGGGAAATGTTTTGCATTTTATATAGAGGGTGACCTAGAAGACGGGCCTTTTTCTAGTAACTTTGTTCAGTTGCTGGACTGACTTGTCAGAGTATTTTTTGATGGTCTGTTCAATAGGCTTATTCGTGGAGGTGGACAATTGAAATTAGCTTTTCTTGATCTGGGTCAGTAGTTGTATTTTGGTTTGTGTTTGAATAGAAGCCGAGTTCTTGGGATATAACAGCTCGACTTGTTTTGTTTATAGTTCCATATCCCATCCATTTGTGGAGACCGACTTGAAAAATGACACTAAATTTCAGTCCCGTCTTGAGAAAATAGTACCCGGATAATTTTTGAAAATTTTCTCAAAATTGTCCCCAACCGTTGGAAATTGACAGTAGCGTTCCAAGCTATTTTCGATACCGCTCGACGTTGTGGGATTAGAAATGGTCACGACTTGTCTTCGTTCCTGGAGTACATTTGCTTTGAAGCATGGAGAACTTGTATTCCGAACTGCTCGAGGATTCTGACCTCATGGAATCCTGGACGTGATTAGTTTTGGAGTCCTATCAACTGGGAGTTTGGAAGATGAATGGTTCAAGTACGGCAGTCGAGTATATAGATATACAGTATCTCACAGTCTCTGACTGCTCAGTTCTATGGCTTGAGTGGAGCCTCTAATTATAATAATATGACTAGGTACATATGGAGAGATGACTATGATATTCGCGTTGAATTGAAGAAGATTGAAGCGGACTTAAATGTCTTATGGATAAATAAGATGTATTCTTTAGCCGATATGGTGATGATGTAGATGTAACAAACCGGTTTTCAACAAAATCGCAGACACCACTGGTCTCGTCTCGAAAACTCCGACTTCGACACTTGTAACACACAGACCGCCACCACCACAACGATAATAATAATAATAATAACAGATTTCAAAAACCACAGCAGAAGACTAGCCCATCGTAAAACACTTATATTATGATCACATTGTGTCTCTCTCTAACTTTGACGTTTGTTTGCTTAGAAAATCCAAGCTATAGAGTCACATGCTAATTTCAGTTGTGAAGGATCATATAATTGTAATGTGGTATCGAGTACGAATGGCGAGCCTGTAAGGTAGGACCAGGTGCATAGGATAAAGAGTTAGTTGATTCCACTTTGAAATTTTTGTCATTTGTTCTTCAAAAAAGTTGGAATGAGGGTCGAGTTGCCAGAAATGTCAATCAAATGTATTAAATGAGATCGAAATCTATTTCTCCAAGTCCAAGCTTATGTCTCGAATTGGTTCAGCTCTCAATCTTGTGGGGATTTTTATTCCCTTTCACATTTGAGTTTCTTTCAGAGACGATGAAGAGGAAGGAAGAGTTCTCGGCTTTTGATTTTTTTTTATCTGAAAGGAAAAAATGGAAAGACACTGCGTTAGAATGTTAGAAATGATGAATAGCTCCTGTCATTCTCATAAACCAACTCATGTAATCTTCTCGATCGTGTCTTGTATCGTGATAACCGTGCAAAAAATGCAATTGGGGCGTCGAGATCGAGATGCACTTCTGGTGTGCACTTATTGAGAATGTGCAACTCCTTTTAGGAAAAGTAAGGCAGAGCAACTTTCTTTGACACATTTAGACGGCGAGGTATTCGTGCTAAGCCCGGTTTTAAATGGGACTCCACTGTATACAAATCCATGTGCCGCTGAGATCATGTCCTATTGCCATTATTTGCAATCTTTCGATTACATGCTAATATTTATGCTAAATTCGCATGCATATTTTATATGCCTTTTCAGGAGCTCCTATACTTGTCCATGTAACAGAATATGGCTCGTTATAATTTGTAAGGTGATAATCTTATTGCACAGTGTGTCACTCACAAGTAGGCAGGCTTGTAAAAAGCAACACGATGTGTAATGGAAAGAATATTTTATATTGTTGCAAAAATGCAAGTTGAAGACACGATGCAACTGTAAATAAAAATTAGCTCCTTAAACTAGATTCTTTGTAGTAGTTACAGATACGATGATAGTGGAGGAGCTATATATGAATATGTAAACCAACCTTAAATGTTGCTAAATCCGCTCTGCATTAGCCTTTGATGTCGAATTGTAAGGATGTTAAAAAATCTGGCAAACTGAAGAGACTTACAAGCTAGTTGAGCTATTTTTACGAAATTCCCAATTATGCCCTATGCCCTATATATGTATATTTATGTCTTGGGCTATTTTTAGTTGTTGATCATTATGCACCGTTGTTGGGATGATTTGATTTTGATTGACTCGGTTTGGAAAAGACTGAGATATTTTTTTTAATCTACGGCTTAAATTACATATAGTTAACTCATGCTATTAGGAATAATAAGAACTCTAAATAGATATAGATGTAAGGAATGCTGGTAATTGTAATTATATTCGAATAAACCGAGTAAATATACTAAATGAGTCTGTATATAATGTAGACGTGTAGGTAGACGAGGGTTCCGCCTACCGAATTCCTAATTAGTGAGCTTTTAATCCCAGCCAAATGACTTTCCGTAGGACAAGGTCAAGTTCATCTCCTCAGAAACAACATCTTTTTTATTCCACCAGCCTCTTTTCTTTTTACATATTTTTTATGCTCAAAAAACTAAAGCTTCGAGTCATCGTCTACGATTCAGCAACGAATTCCAGTATTTTTCGCCTTAAAATCTCAGACGCAAAAAAAACTTCCAACTACAGTATCGAATATGATGCAAAATTTGAGGGCTTTGCGAATTACTAATGTTGAATGTGATGTTCCTCTCTAAGACCTGTTTCTGGAGATCAATTCCCTCTGAAAGGAACGTTGTTACTACTACTGTTAGTGAGGGTGGCTTTTATTCCTATGAGCTCAGCAAGCATACGGTTTTATTATTTTAGGCTGGATTTAAAAACAGTTAGCCTTGAACTTGAAACTGATCTAGAAGAAAGTACAAGTGCTGAAATTACCTGCGGGCTGGAAAGATGCCGAAACGTTTATTTTTCTGCAATTTTATAATTTAAACTGTTAAACTCGAGTCGCTAGTTTGTAGTGTAGTAGAAGCTGCTAACAGATGAAATATCCAATGGGGTTAATAATACCATAACTATATTTATGTGTTAGGCAGTTTCAACTATTAAATGCTTCTTCATTCAGGATAGAATTAAAGGAATGAATGATATTTTTAAACTCATTGCCTGATTCGTTATTAAAGCAAGTCGATGCATGCTATATCTGCATGCGATAAGTGTGATGTTTGAATAACCTCTAACTCGTCAGGTATATACAATCTGTTTTGATTAAAAGTTTATAAGGATATTAATATCTCATGTCATTCAGATGCAGATGTTGAAATCTCCAGTTCACGCCTTCCAGGATCAGTTTTACTATAGTTTGTTGCATCGGGTTTCTGTCGTTTTCAATTTTTTTTTTAAATTTGAACATATCGGATTTATTGTTAGAACAGGATTTAATCCCGTAGTTTGCTTTTTCATGGGTTCTAAAGTCTTTTGAAATTATATTGACCAGAGCTGTAAGTTTTGTAAATTCCCGGTGCCAAAATCAGCGTCTCAATAAAGCCGCCGAAATCTTTAAAACCTTACAAGACTCTAATAAATGAAACTAAAACTCTGCAAGACTCGACGTCTAAATAAACACATTTCTGGCTATCCGACGTCAAAACTAAATGAGAAAAGTTTGAGGCTCAGAATCAGAGGAAGCCACAATGTTTTTACATAGAACTTTGAGACTATTTAAAGCGTTTTCTGCCAAAACAACATCTGATGTTGAAAAGAGAGAAATGTTATCGAAAACAATTTTGAAATCTACTTGAAGGACATTTAGATAGTTAGGAACTCATACTCCAACCTGATAAACTTGATAATCAATAGTTGTGAAATTGACATCAAAGTTAACCATGCCAAAACACATGATGGTTATCCATGAAGTTTCAAAGTATCATAGATTGTGCTACTATACACTATATCACGTCTATCAAAAGCCTCGCATAGTCGTCAACATTGTAAATAGTAATAAAATAAGCGTGACAGGGTTAAATATATTACTTTGAAGTGCTATATTCGGGTTTATATTACGATTATCCAACTGTAAATGCTTGAAATTGATTGATAACTCTGTGGGTTTAGAGAAATTCCCAACGACTAATCTATACACACAAACAACCGAGGATATTGTATGATTTTGTGTTAAAAATATTGCACGCAGTCCAGGATTTATGAATGTAAATGGAACTGCAAATTGTCTTTTTCCCAAGTCAGGGTCAACGGGTCACCTCTACGTGACATTAAGTCATTTTATCGCCGTTTATTATGCAATTTGATCTTGACTTCCTTTAGGCCACTTAAGCGTAAATTATCCCGAACGTTAAAATTAGTTGCATCATGTTATGTGTTAACTGAGATTACACATTCTTGTATAATCAGGAGACTTTGTCACGGGTAATTTTAAAACGTATCTGCAACGGTCATACATTTATATTGAATGGATCTAAAACGGCCAGCAAAGGCTAAATATGCTACTTTCATTTTCAAAATCTTGCTAATATTTACAACTAACTCCAGAGTGAATAAAAAATTAAAGCGATTTTAGGGGAAAATATTAACGACCTTAAAAAAGAGGATGCATTATTTTTCGGGGCTTTTAGGTCAAGGTTTACGTGATATAAAGCAAACGTCATAATTAAAAAAGATTAGTAGTATAAAAAAATAATTGATAAACAAAAGGTTGTCAAATGGACATCTAATGGACATGGATTAACGAACTTCTAGAGCAAAAGGAACCAATAAAACAGGTTAAAAATCCGATGGATTCGACTGTCAACAGAAATTCCAGTCATTTCTCTTAAAAATAGTAATATTGTAATTACTAGAATTTAAACTGCTCATGATTTTTATATGTTTGCATTGATTTCCAATCAATCTTTGTCACTCTTGAAGGCTTCCAAGTATAACTGATAATTTCAAATTCCAGCAAAATTTCAGATAATTACGATATTAAATTCAAGAGCGTGATAGTTAAGCTCGCTCCGTCTGATTATAATAGCCCCGCAACAAGATAGCACAACTATTCCTCAGTGCTTATGTTTTAAATATCTGGGAAATGGAAATGGTTAAAATGGTTTTATTTTTATTGAAAGTAAAGTACTTGGCCTTCAGTTCTCACGGCTTGGAATAATAATCACAAAACCAAAGTCACCGCAGGCATTAAAAAATATCGATAGCTAAAATAGAAAACATAAAAGAAATCACAGTCGTCATAACACATTTCTCTCTACGATGACCAGTAAGTCCATGGAGAGTATATAAAACCATGAAAATGAAAGAATTATCTCCATCCTGTTTGGCTTAAGATGGTAGCCTAATACGTAATTTGTAATCGCTTCTCTATTAATTACACATTGATCTATAAAACATCCTTAAGAATTCGTAGATTAAATTCTCTACAACTTCCTTAATAAGCCAAGCGGTGGCTTTGATGATAATATGCATCAGAATTTATAAAAATTCATACAAAGATAGTCATAACACTTTTCATAATACTCTCATAAAAGTGCATGCTGCATTTGTAATCTGCAGAGAGTTTGCTCAAAGTCCAAACTTGACTTTATAATGAAATATGTACATGATTATAAATCTTACAATTAGTTTAAACTCGTCGAGTTGCTGTTATTTTATCATAATTTATCGGCAAAAAATTAGAGAACCCGACTTGTCTTCTGACAAAGTTGAAACCCATTAAAAGTGTCGATTTGTTGGGTTTTACACCAACAATAATAATAACAATAATAATAATGTATGGCTTATAATACCTTGTTATAGCACGTCCAGAAAAATTTCCACCACAACCGGAGCGACAGTAATGAAATCAGTTTCAACAGTTGGAATAAATAATCTCAGCCAGACCTGTCAAAATCCAAACTTTCCATAGACAAGATTTTATTATCCAAGAAGAAGACTTTGATTGAGTATTTTTATATGAAGTATGATATTTGGGTTCTGTTTATTGTTTTAAACTCCTTGTCGATCTTTACCGTCTAAACAAAATGTTGTCTTTGTTTTTGTTATTGTGTTTTTGTAATAAATTATAAGTTCACATTAATAATGCAAAACTTTTATATTTCGAATCCCACATGCATCAACCACACATGTTTTTTTCGACAAGGTGCTGATGATACTATTATGTTGGAAGCTAATGCTATACTTGCACTCGTGTCACGTATAATGTGTATCCAGTGTTGAGCATCGTCTTCTTCTTTTACGACAGCTCGGCTTTGGCATTGACGTACGCTAGATTAAAGGATTGAGCCCAACGGGTTTGACTCCGTAAAAATATGGTGTTTTTAAGGGTTTTTGAGTGTTTTTTGTGTGTTTATTTTTGCAAGTTGAGGGAGGAGAGCCTGCAGAGGGTACTTCGGAGATGACCTTGGCATTGACCCTGGAGGTTGTTACGGCGATTGCCGAATTCGTATATAAACTCCCTCCTTACCCTGACTCCCTGCCCGTTTTTTACATCTACTCCCACTTTCCTCTCTTTTGTCCTTGAAAATCCGAATCCGTAAAGTTGCTATTTCTCAGATCCGATATTATTATCATCAGAATTGAATATGTATAATATTAGCCAAATACCCTCTCTCTCTGCAATTGACGGCTCTATATAGGAGCATTATTTCAGGCCTTGCGATTTTAAGAGTTGAGAACTCCACAGTTGTTGAGTGTATGCGTATGGTGCGATAGCGGATGAAAATCATGCGAATTTTATACATTGTGTACTTTCAAAATCGGTACAAAATTAAATTGTAGGCATGTGTATAGTTTAAGGGGGACAAGTTAGTTGCATAATTCAGTTTAATATCTCAAACCGTCAAAAAGTAAAAATAGTCTCATGATTTACTCATAGTTTGCATCAAGAAATTCTTAGAAAAAAACAATAATAATAGCTATCCCTCTGGATAAATGACCTTATGGGTTGAACAAGATTTACTTAACCGGAGCTAATAAGGCTGGAAAAAATGGAAGAATGAATCATGAATATTCAGTATTATTGGGGATTTGCGATATTTGTTTTGGTTGTTGAACACAACCGGCTCAGCTATGCTATATTTTATGGACATGATTTATTTGTATTTTATATTGTAAGGGCTATTGTAGTTGGCGAATCTAGAATCGGCGAGGGTTTTTAACTCCAGAACGTGTTATTTTCTTAAGAATCCTCGCCGTCGTGGCTCATAAAATATTTTGTTTTCGTAGCTAATCAGGGATTATGGATCTGGAAAATAGGAGAGGACTCAATGTTATGTAACAAAGGGTTAAGAAACTTGTTAGTTTTGAAGTTATTCTTTGTTTTTGATCATGTCTGGAGATTTGGATGTGAGATTGAGATTTCATAACTCCTGAGAACTTAAAAACTCAGTTATTCGTCAAAACAACTTAAATTATCGTTGCGGTCTGAACGGTTTTGCGAATAAACTCATTTGCATAATTATAGTACGTTATACAATATAGGACAATTTGTTTATTGGACGGGATACCCGAGTTTCTAGTATCCAGAATACATTTTATACCACCTATAAATCCAAATACCTTTGCTTTGTATTGATTCATGAATATCGAAACAACTAAAATAAAGCCCCCTCCGGAATAACTTCCCAAATTCAAACGGAGAACGTTAATTTATGATTTGAGCCTATTTATTGACATTACTTATTTTGATTCTATTTTAATTTTTAATTCTTGTGTTACACGTATTGTGGGTATCACATTGGAATAAGTAATAACTAAGTTCCACATATTAGAAAAGAATTCCACTCATCAAATTGACACAACAAATGCATTTCGTAAAGTATGTCCATTCGAAAACTATAAAAGGTCTCCAGAATAACAATGCAAACCTCGAACGACTTTCACTCGATCACGGGGATATATCAAAACGAATCCAGAATCCGGGTACATTTTTAATTGATTTTCCAGACCAGTTCTTTCTGTTTGTCTCAAACGTCCTGTCGAATTGCCGATACAGTATCTTAGGGAGTGATTAATGGCTATGAAACTTAACCCTCGAGGTCGGAACATTTATGGCTAATTTACAATATCACATTGAAAAACCTTTTTTATGTCCTCAATTGCAAAATTTATTGTGATGTAGCAAAGTTCTACGATTAACTTTAAAAGACTATTCTTGTAAATTTGAAATATTCATAATCGCATCATTTCCATCCGTACCCAAAATTCGCCTTTTCAGCTAATAAAACTTTTCATGCGACCAAATAAAATAATACAATCTCCGTATTAATTTACATTTAAATGGCGTTTCTAGACACCAGCCAATCCAAATGATAAATATCTTTTGAAAAGTCCGACTAATTAGTTCCTGGTATGAAACAAAGGGATGCTTAATTAAACGCATTCAAAATCGGGGGTCGTATACCGGGAGTTGACTCTACCAGTTTTTGCACCCTTTCCATAACTGTTGAAAAACGTACGAGGAGGATGTTGTTGGGATTGGGATAGGAGCCGTCGAGCCGAGAGATCGGTCGGTGGTGGTATCGTGCCACAATGTCAAATTGTCAAGGTGAAGGTCACCAAATGCAACAAATATGAAAGCAGAAGCAGACAAGAGATGTTTTTACAACTAACTTTAAATCCGCAACTTTTCTCACACTTCTCTAAGCTCCATCTTTCACGTATTTCACACTTAACCCTTTTCCCCCGGCAAGATCTAACAATTCTCAAATTGGAAATTGGAATAGAGATTGGGTTTACAGATTTTTGGAAAGTTAGAACAGTTTCACTTAATTTTTGTAAAATAATAGGAAATTGGGGATTATGGCAGCCCAGCAGACCATTCTCCGGCAGGGGTTTAGTGCCCTTAGGAACTTTTATGTCCCGCAGTAAGTTTTGAATATATGTGACATTTCCTGATTTGACACAAATCTGAAATCACAAATAAATCAAAAATGTGTAATGAAATTTGACGTTTTTGTAGGCGACTGTTGAGCGCATCAGCATCCCGACTTCGACCAGACGATAAAGGAAAATCCCTATCGGCTCGAGAAGCCGTAATTAAAGATTCGAAAGAAGCACTGGAAACGAAGGATGAATTAGAGCATAAAAATAAACTCAAGGGTTTTATCAATATCGATGTACCAGTAAGTTTGACGTTGAAAGATCATTCATTTTGTGTCTTGTTCATTGTCGATGATATTTCACGGCACGCTGTGCGCTGTCTGACAGTCAACAGTCTGACGCGAGGAGTCACTTTTTGTATTACAACGCAAGCATAATCTGTAATCGCAAATGAATTGAAATCAAAAACATTCAATATTATAGGTACTCATAAAAAAAATGCATGTACTCTCCATTACATGCCTTAAAAACGCAGTTTAAACTAAACGAAAACGATTAGAATATTATACTGACTGTTAAAGGAAGAATAACAAATAAGGACTACATCCTTTCGTTAGTTAGTACAAGTCATCTGGTATCTTCCTACAGTCCCTCTGGGAGAGACTTGTTGTTCAGAACCAGCTTCACGAAAAATAAAAATAATAAATCCGAAGAAGTATAATTCGACTTATGTTCAAACAGACAAAATCATGAATTATATGTAATTAACAATGTATTAATCTTCCACAGTTGGACATCACTTCCGTGACGGGCGTACCAGAAGAACACGTGAAAAGTCGATTGGTGAGAATATTCAAGCCAGCTAAAAGTGCCATGCAGTCTGGAACAAGTAACACGAAGAAGTGGAAGATGGAATTCGAAACTCGGGAGAGATGGGAAAATCCACTGATGGGATGGTCGTCTTCGTACGTGAATTTTTAAAAACATGATGCTACCATTCCCGTATATTTTATAATTCAATTTGATAAGTCACCACAATGTATGTATTTTATTTTCCAGAGGTGACCCCTTGTCAAATCTTCAAGTCGAGTTCACGGAAAAGGAAGATGCAATTGCATTTTGTGAAAAAAATGGCTGGCCGTGCTATGTAGAGGAAACGGTCGAAAGGCCCATGAAACCCAAGTCATATGGAGCTAACTTCTCGTGGAATAAAAACACCCGAGTTTCCACGAAGTAACCTAAGTTAATCCTACTATTCCTAGCTAATTGTCTCCGCCGCATTGTTAGTGTCTAAATTATAAGTTGTAATCAAGAAAAACCGCGCTATCAGAAGACGTAATAAAAATCACTCTTCGATTCCGTATAAATCCTACTGTAGAATTGTAAATAAATTGTTTACAAACTAGTCCAACACTGACCTTGTCATTGTGTACAAAGCATTTTTTGTGTTACTTGCTCCTCAGATGAAATCCGTGGTTGAGGATCTGATTGCATATTTTAAAGCGTCCATTTAACAATGTTTTGATCTTTTTAAATAGTCAGGAATTCTGAAACTTAAAGCAATTAGGATTATGGTTCTCTACTATCATTGCAATTTCCTTAGAATACAAAATACTCCTTTTAAAATTAACTACATTGTTTATTCTCATCTTATGTACAGCTCATGATTCGCATACATATTCATTAGGTGATTAGAAAGGTACACGAACAGTTTAGCAGTCAAGGGCTAATTAAGTTGATGTACAGTGGAGAGGTGGAATCTTACAGCCATAATTACATATGATGATGGACCTTGTCAATAATAGATCCAAACTAAAAGAGTGTAGTCGTGATTCGAGGCATTATTTAGTTTTAAAAAATTATACACGGTTCCCTTGTTTAACTTGTAATCCTTGGATGGCACTTGGTCCATGAATAACGCATTGTCGCATAATATGAAGAACTAACAAGTTAAAAGTTCAAAACTAGTTTTTTTGCAACATGCTTGGTGTATACCAAGTAAACAATGAATAGCTTTGATAGTATTGATTTAGTAGTTTTGGTTTGGTACTTTGGCATAGTAAATGGTTGCACCATGGTCCGGCTTACATTTAATCATTTAAGATAACTTGGCTTCTATATAATCAGCGAAGTACGTTGGACTTGCCAGGAATTCCCCCGACAAAGATAATATTGGACGAATGCGTCCCCATTCCTTATGAATGAAACGTCATCATCTTAATAAGGCCCAGCGCATCGTTATCTCATTATACCGATCAAGCTCATCATGAACTCCAGTGTGCTTCTTGCTGTGTAGAAGTCCACATTGAGACTGATATATTAAAAATAAGTACTAACTGTTGGCTCTCTGTGTATTTACTTAAAGTTTAAATACATTTAATTTAATAGCAAAAATAAAATATGGACTTAGAAACCGAGGACGAGACGATTGCTTTAAAACGGGTACTTTTGTATTTAAAATTCTCTCATCTCATACCACAAACCACATACGGAAATTGTGATGCAGTTAAGTACACAATGTAATGTTCGTTTTTATGTTTTCTGTGTAGTTTTCTGCAAAAGTTTCGGATTTGGACCAGGATGATACCACTCTACTTCGTTATCTACGAGGTTTGCAAATCAATTAATATACGAGAGTTGTATGAAAAAAATATCATGAATTCATATATTCAGTGAATTCAATACGACGGTAGATTGTGGAGTTTGGTTTGGAGCAACCGTTCCATTGAAATCCCATTTGTGGTTGACCATAACCGTATTTAATTGAATTAAGTCCCCCCGGAATAATAATGTTCTTTCCGTTTAAACGACCTATATGGCGTTAAAAATTAATACCCTCCGGGGCTCTTATTTCAATGAAAATAGCAATTGTTATTTACATGAAGCATCGACCGTTTATATTATAATTGATTTTGGTAACATTATTTATCATGCAGTCTATTTATCATTCCTTTAGCTCGAGAGGGAAATCTAGACAAGGCCGAAGACATGCTGAGGAAGGTTAGCTTAAATTTTATGCAACTTCTAGCCATTGTCTTCATAATGACAAAAGAATGATGCTTAATTGTCAATTATTTGTGTGTCTGAATTCTTATACCAATAAGAAGCCATGCAAAATGACAAACTTCATTTCGTAATCATTAAATTGGCTAGAACATTCAAAACGTAACAGGCTGTGTGAGGAAGTTTTGATTTAATTGACAAGTACGGTTTTGCATTTTATATTTAGACAATTAAGTGGCGAGAAGATAATCAAGTCAGTTCTTTCAGAACGTGGACACCCCCAAAGGCATTATCTGAAGACTATGTTTTTGAGTACCTGGGAACAGATAATTTTGGATATCCAGGTAAACGCTTTCATTATATCACAGAAATTAGTTTTTTTTTGATATTTTAGGAATAGTTTTTTTAGTTTAGTTTAATTATATTTAGGGCCAAAAATGAAAAAAGTAAATTAAATTTAGTTGGAATTTCCACCGTGAGAATTTTTGTATGAAATTGGATATTTTAAGACATACTTTGAACCGAACTGCAAAAGACACTTTTACATTTACATACTGCGATTGTGAATGACAGCTTTGTTAGTTTGTTTTAAACTTTTACATCTTTTGTCTTTTGTCTCACGTTCTAAAATTTTAATCTTACTTCTAGTTCTAGATTTCATACTTTAAGCCAGTCCCAAAATGTCTTAAATAATTAAATGACTCCCTAAATTTCCAGTATTATACTTCCCACTTGGAAGATGGAATGTTCGAGATCGAATAGAAGAGGGTTATCTAGAGGAATCCTTTGACTATCGGTTTTACTTCCTTGAAGGAGTCTTAAATGAAATGATTGCGAAAACAAAGAAGGAGCAGCTCGTACTTATTGTCGACATGGAGGAACTCTCATTTTACAAATGCGCACATATTAAAAGTGAGATTTAATAGCAATTAAGCAATGGAGCTATTAATCTTTGGATTTTATCTGAAATTACATTTAATAATTTCTGTTAAAACTGTAGCAATGAATATGATTACATCGGCTTGTCAAGAATTCGACGCGCATTATCCTGAACGGCTCAAAACCTCCTTTGTCATTAATGGTAATTCCAAACAAAGTATATTAGGCTTAAACTTAGATTTTTTGAAAATTAGTATGAAAATTTGACAATAATTTATTATTTCAAGCTCCATGGGCATTTCCATATGCATTTTCATTCGTGAAACCGTGGATGTCTGCAAAGACGTTGAACAAACTCCACATTTTCGATTCAAACAAATCGAAATGGCTTCCAATTCTTCAAAAAACTATACCCAGTGATATTATTCCGAAAAGGATTTCCAGTTAATGACTTCATCAAGCTATTTTTTAATTTTTTTAATTTACGGACTATTAAAACAAAGATGTTACATAGTTTCTATCTTGAATCTTACGGAAGTTGTAGTTTTATGTAGATGTAGTAATGAAATCATAATTAAGATTTTGGGGTATTTTGAGATTAGTCTAAAATCTTGATTTGATTTGATATGTAAAGTAACTGCACGTCTTAGGGTTAGCCATCCTTCATTTGTATTACCTTTTGACCTTTATTAAGATCACTCAAAACTATTATTGTTTCCGTGTATATTTATTACATCACAAAAAATTGGTAAACAATAATGTCCTAAACAGCAATTTTCGCAACGCAAAGAAATGTTGGAAATCGTTATGGTCTTTTGATGAGTTCCTAATTCCCAACATTTATATTGTTAATAAGTACATGTATGTAAACAACAACACATTCTTTGTTTTAATCTGAAGTACAAGTCACAAAAAGAAGTTGTTCATTTTATTGAACTTTTACGTTTTTTTGAGGCGATCGAATTTAATTGAAGATTTGGTTTTAATTGGTAAAGAATAAAGTCCAGAATCCTTAATTGTGAGGAACTCACTTCATGGATGGAAATTAATTCAGGACTGCAACAGTTTTTACCCTTTAACAAAACACCACAATTCATTGGCTGGGATTAATTATTATTATATCTTAACAAGTTATATGAGTACTTGAGTACTAAGAAATAATGGTATCTGTAACGAAATGGATTTCAAAATTACGAAATTGAATGTACTAATTTTTGCAATTCTGGCTAAATCTCTCAAAAATTACCGTTTTGAATTTATTCCAAGATTGTTGCCACACCCAATGAAAGGGTGACACGTTTCCAGTCATAATGGTTGAAAGGGACAATGGCAGAAATCGCTCCCTTCCTTCAGCGTCCAGCGTACTTATATCGCCAACTCCCGCGGACTCGAAACATCTTCCTGATTTTCAATTTTAGTTAATTTTCCGCAAAATTCAATTTTTTTTTTAAATCCAACCATTTGGAAAAAAGATAATGACTCCACAACGGTTACCGATTTCCAAGTCTTCGATTCCTCGACCGTCCACAGTTCGACACCCAATCCCTTTATGAATCTTTGAATCGTATTTGTAGTAACTGGCATTTGAATTATCATGGAAAATTCTAGACACTTTTTTCAAAGCCTTTGAGTTAAAGACGTAACCTGCTCCTCCGGACATGTAGCCCTGTGTTGTAGAGTTTTTAAATCATGTTAAACTTGTCCTGTACATAATATGTATTGCTAGGTTATATTAGCGGTACCTTTTCCATTTTCCGATGTTTCATTTTGAATCCGAACCAAACAGGCCCTTGGACTGGAGCTTGAAAAATAAATTTTCTAAGATTTTCTAAAATGACGAAGGTATCGTCATCGGCTTTTAGAAACCAACTGAACTTCTGTGGATTATTAATTAAAATTCCAGTTAATATTAAAAAAAATTGCGTTGTGGTATTTATTTAATGGTATTTGTTACAACATTTGAAAAATGAAGATTCATGTATTTAAGAGCAGCCTTTGACTTTCCCCACAAGTATTCATATCCTTCGGTAACATTAGTTTGAATGACGGGTAATTGGTCGGTCACAAAGTTACCGAAAAACAGCAGTTTGTCACATCTTCGTCCCCAGGTTTCCGATATAATTTTTCCTACTTGAATTTTTTTCTCTTCTAGTAGAATATAGCACAGTATTTTATCATTTTTATTGCTAAATGGAATGTTAATAATATTATGATTATGATTATGACTAGTTGTCTCTAATAACTGTGGTTTGGCACTAACTTGACCCTCGGGCACTCCAAGGCTAACAATATTTTCTTGTGTTATTTTAATAATGCTAGAACTGTTTTTAAAGATAAATGAAAATAAAATTATGGAAGATATTGCCCCTGTAATTAATTTCCCTAACCCTCCTCTTCCTAGTCGTTTGATTAATAGTTTTATTATATTTTTCATTTTCTAAACGACTAAATAAAATGGTTTTCCGAGGACAAATTCTTATACATGATTCCACTTCTAAAAGCTGTGGTCAAGTGCGAATTTTCAGAAGGGATAAATTGCCGGAGTATAAAAAAGATGAGGTAGGAAAGGAAGTAGTTAAACTGTCTCTGGTTTCTACCAACATCGTTCTGCTTCAAATTCTCATGAAATCATAGGCAACAAAAAATCCGTTTTCGGATGGCTGATCTTCGAGAGTCGGAAACATTATCTCAGACAAGCCTGTCTCTTTTTAAATCCGGATCTTTCACAATAACAATATGAATCCAATTATGTGAAGCCAAATCATCCATATTCATGAATAACACAATAGAATGTACGACAGGAAAATTATAATATCCATAATATTAATCCAAAAACACATCAGCCAAGTTCAGATCTTCTCCAAATTGGCTTAAACCACACAAAATAATGTGCAACATAATTGCAGGAAAATATCACGCAATCATAAGCAATAGATTTACCACAATTGGTCAAATTCGGGTATAAATTTTGTTCAGAGTGATATGATTTCCCAGTTTAGGCTTTAGAAGTAACTTGCATATTTCATGTATAATACTAAAAATTAACACTAATCAGCTATATCATCTATTTATGTTGTCATTATAATTCAGAATGATATTCGAAATTCATTTTCATATGAAAGCCCGGATATTTTTCTCGTCTGGTAAGATTCCTGGATTTTGGTCTACATGGTCAGCAATAATTAAATATGAAAGCGATACACTTTCCGTCAAAAAAAGTTCGAGCAAGCATAAAAAATGAATTAGTTACTCATCCATCACTAAACTTACTAAGAACAATAAAACTAAATAAACCTGCCAAACGTATTGACCCAAACCCGGAAGAAGTATTAAAATGTGTAGTTCCAAACGCTTCATCGCCTGTCAAAGGTCAACTCAAGGAACATCGCCAAGACTCCAGTCTCTCTGCATCGATGCGACACTGGATATCATGATAAAATCAGCTACGGACCTGACAACAACGAGAGACGCCAGGACTAAGAAACGGATCCGGAAATGCTGGGATTCGAACTTGTCAAAAGACCTGCAAAATAAAATATTTGCCGCAGCGACCTACAAGCTCATGGATGCATCTAAAATGCTTTGTGTTTTCGGCAGGTTCGAACCGTAGAGGATCCTCCCGAATGTCAATATGATTTCGCCTTATCGGTTTAAAAAATTACAGGCTATATATTTTTAACAAATATCGGTTTAACGTCATGCTAAAAAGCTTTCTAGCCCATTTAGATATACGCAAGCGGCTTGATTATCATCGATTGTATCATCGCATTAGAATTCATCAAATATTGACATACTTTTGTAACATACTACTTTTACTATACGAAATTATGTCGTTTCAGTGAATTATGGATTATAATTTTATCATAAAAATCATATACTACTATTGGGCTTATGAATTCCAGCTTAAAGCATTAAAGCATTAGGAAATACTAAATCAGTTCATAATGTACATCTGCCTCTCATCTCAAAGATACTCAAAAGGGGTTTAAATGATTACAAATTGCTGACATTCACAGAAATACCATAATCCGCTTTCCTAAACCTTCTATAAATCCAATTCATACATCTGATATTTTTTATTATCTGTGGTTTTGGCTGCCAGTTTTAATTCATTTGCAATGAATTGACAATTGATTAGAAGAATGATTTACCATTTTATGACTAGAACACATTCATAATCAAATAGACATGCTATCGCAGTTATAAATTAGCATTACATTTACATCAAAAATTGTTGTTTACGATGCAATACGTAGACTAGGAAAGTAGAGTCCACGTCTCATTGACAGAACGAAGCGGGACGGATTCAACATTTGCACAGAGACTTCCCTAAATTCTTACTCCAACGCTAAAATAGCTGTTGAACATTTTAATCCCATATATATCCTGTCTCCTTTCAAATCATCATCAAATTGAAGTGAAGTTAAGAGCAAAACAGACGTGTGCAAGAAGAACCTGATTCTGATTTTTTTTATTTCGAATTTTGAAGTTAAAGACGTTCAAATAAAATGACACGTTTCAGAGCATCTAAATTATGATATAGAAAGATTGTGAACGAGAACAGAGAACGCGAGGATTGAACATCGTTTGTAATTTCCAGGAGGAACTGACGTCAGCAAATTATTTTCCAGACCTTTTTGTAAATAATAATTATTATTGTAATAATTGTGTCTTTCCTATTACGAGAACTGTTGTTGTGGAAGTCTGTTTTAGACCTAGTTTTAGCAGTAACAGTGAAAGGTTTCAAACGTTACGGTTTTTAAAATCCTCGGTCACACCCCCTATCGATCCCATAACCACACCCCCCTTCCAGTTATACCCACACTGTCAAATGAGTGATGAGTCCCAACCCGAATAGCAGCCAGTGTATTGAAAATACGAAGTTTCTACGTTTTAAAAGTCAATATTCGAACAAGGAAGATTCGAGTTCTAGGAAACCGGGGAACAATTCATCGACAACTAACCATTGTGTCAACAAGAGTAGGAATAGTACTCCGTTTTCCAAGGCCATGAAGATTATCTCCATCGTCCTCTTTTTGTAAGCTAACTTACTGATACATATTGTAATTAAAAATTAACGCTCTATTTTTGTTCTAAAAATGATAAATGACAACTGTTCTAAATTACAGAGTAATTTTGTTCCGGGAAACAAGGCACCAGTTCCTCACTCCATCCTTCTCCATATTTCTGGCAACCGAGGAGTTCATCGACCCAGTGGTTCCAAGCACTACTGAAGTCCCATCGACCTCGACAACAAAATCTAATCTCGACACCGCGGAAAAAATTGCAGAGCAATTAAAAATAGCAGTTGACAATGTTGTTCAGAAGGAGAGCATAGACTTGCCGAAACCAGGCATACCGTCTATCTCTACAACGGATAAGAAGGAAGAAACTCCCACAGCTGACCATTCCAGTGTTCCTGCAATTCCTTCTGATGGGACAATAATTCTAAATCAAGAAAAACCGGAAGTTGTCGCGGATTCATCTGCTAATGTAGCTGATTCCACTGGAAAGCCGCTGCTTAATGGCAATAAGCTATCCGAGACGGTGTCACAGGCATCAGGCGTACTTGAGGATGCTTCGATGCCCAACTCCAAGGGATTAGATGGAGATTCCGAAGGAAATGTATCAAAGACTGAGGATGTCATCGTGGAAAAGACACGTGAGGAGGAGGAACCTATTCCTTCTTATATGGAATGGGCACAGAAAAAACAGTTGGAGTTAATAACCAACTCGGCAGGTCAGAATGGCCAACCTGGAGGTTCTCCTTCTAGTAATGGAGGTGGAAATGGACATGCACCCACTGGTCAACAGAATGGAAATCGAAACGCGACCGTGTCGTCGTCAGGATCTTCTCTTGAAGCTAACCTAAAAAACTTTGCCTCACCCGACTGTGGAGCTAAAGTAGTGCAGTCGAATTCAGGATCTACCAACCCCGGTGGAGTTCTCAGTTCGAGTCATGACGAGTATATGTTGAATAAGTACGCCATATACATTATATATTTTCAAATGCCCTATTGGTGATTTTTAATTGTAAATTGTAGACTAATTGTGTTTTCGCATTTCTTAATTTCAGATGTGGGGTTCCAGTCTGGTTTGTTGTCGAGCTTTGTGAGCCCCTTACGATTGAAAAAGTTTCTTTGGGGAATTTGGAACTGTTTTCGTCATCACCAAAGGAATTCGAGTTGGGGATCAGTGATCGATATCCGACACGAGATTGGGCTAAACTCGGGCCATTTCCTCTTCCTGATGCTCGTGCTATCCATCCTATCGTCCTACCGTCATCAAATTCTTCAACATTTGGGAAGTTTTTAAAAGTATCTATACTTTCACATCACGGGAGTGAGCACTACTGTCCCCTTAGTGTTATTCGAGTCAATGGCAAAAGCGAGTGAGTTGAATAATACATTTATTGCAAGATTATAGATTTGTAATGAAGAAGGTTTGGCGATATTTTGTTTTACTGATTTTCATTTCATTTCAAGGTATGAAGTACTTGAAAGTGAAACCACGCACCAAGAAGACACAGATAATGAGGAGAATGGATTACACGAGGAACAATTAGATGATTTGCCTAGAAGTAAGACTAGTGAAAAAAGTGTAGTTGGTCGGGCAAAGGATGCCGTTTTGAACATCGTGAATGCCGTAAAAGCATTTTCTGGTATGAAAAATAGAACAACTATATGTCAATGTCAAGACAGTTAAACTCCACCTTTATTATTTATTCATATGTTTTTAATCGGCATTTGATTTGTTTTAGGCTCGTCATCGGCTTCAGTCACATCAGAATTGGACCAGATTTATTTGAAATCCAAATGTTACAGTGTAATTCAATGTCTTCCTTCAAGTTCAATGAAGGATGAAATATATGCCCTTCTATCATGTAACTCGTCAAAATTGTTACCATTCCTAGCTGCCCATTCTCCTTGGTGCGGTTGGGATTATTGCCATTCAATTTTTAGTCGACAGAGTATTGGTCTACCATGGCAGCCCGAAGGATTTTTTGCAAGTCTTTTTGGTGGGCCCAGTGTTCTCCACGCTTTATGTAATTACAATAAACCGTTGAAAGACGGATGCGATCCAGTTTCAACAGGAAATAATAGTTCTTATTTGGAGTCGTCGTCTATTGATGGAAGTAGCGACAATTACATTAATGACAGTTTTAATACCGTCTCTTCTCCGTCTAGCAATTTGGATTCGAGCCAAGGTAATAACATATGTTGTTTGTGTTTTTGGGCAAACACGCTTTTGTTTTTATGTGCGTCGACACGACAATATTGAAGGTTATTAATTGAATGTGAATTGAAGTAATTCTCTTTCTCTCCATTTTTAGATGATTCTAATCATGCCCCGGCGGTACCTATTACTCCTCCTCAAGAATTGGAACCCCAAGTCGATCCTTCGAAATCATTTTCAGATCCTGGATCTACGGAGCCTTCTCAGGAACAACAAGTTGAAGCCCCTCAAGCACCCCAAGTTCCTGGTTTTGTACTACCGGAAACACAAATCCCATCTCCTAGTAATCCCGATGATATGGCACAGTCAATCCCCCAACAAAGTCAAAGTGGAGGATCTCAGCAGAAGGAGTCTGTATTCGTCAGACTTTCAAATCGTATAAAAACTCTAGAGAGGAATCAGAGTTTGACAGCCTCTTATCTTGAAGAGCTCTCTCGTCGGTTCAAGAAACAAAACGAAGATAATAGTGTTTTAAACGAATTGAATAAAAAGATTCAGAACGAGACACGGGGAAAGCTACTCCAGGTTGATGAATATTACCGTCAAGAGCTTCAAAGTCTGAGAAGAAACATAGACGATGTTAGAGAAAGGCTTTTTACAGTTCAACTTCAGAGAAGTCTACTTGTGATTGTTTGCTTCTCGCAGACAATCCTTATGGTGGGAGGATGGGTTTGGATTAAACGAAAATTGCGAGATCTAGAAGTCCGAATTCAAACTGAACCCCTTGCTGTACCCAAAGAGAGCAGTATAGACCTACAAAGCAAATTCAAGACGGATCAAGAATCGAATAGATACGTCATTGGTAGAAAACGATCAAACTCGGACGTAACCCCCAGTTCCCTTCTGGAGAAGACTAAGAAAATGAAGAAAAAGAAACGGAATGGAGCTGAAACGAAACTACTACCCCTTCCAGCTCGTCCACCGACACAACCCGATATAAAAATGGAGAATCCGGATGTCGGGTACAATTTCTCAGAATACCTGCCCACGCCCAAAGAAAATATCGATCCCGCAAAAGCCGTTCCGCCGTCAAACATAAACTCAGGTGGAATTTTCCCTACGTCAGCAATCCCATGCGGACCCTCATCCATAGGATTGTCATCGACTCTTGGGCGGAGACCTTCTTCTTTGTTGACCAAAGTCGACTCACCATTTACACTATATTCTACAGTCTCCTCATCGGCAGGTAGTTATTTGGATTCGAGTGTATCAGCTTCTGGTCGATTTGCATTACTGGCATCTCCGGGTCCAGAGCCCTTTGTCAAACCCGTGGTGTCAAAGATTCCCTCTGGAGGAGTTCAAAGGACAGGATCCGGTTCTTCGATAGCATCGAGTAGTAATTCTTCTGGGGACAGGCAAGGAACGAAATTGATTCTCAACGGCCTCTCAGCCGACGCGATTAGTAATGGAAAAAAAGGAAAGAAAGTTGGACTGAAGGCTTTCATGCCAAAAATATTTGATAGGTGATGTAGTCGTTGAAGTTATGAGCAACAAATAACGTAATTGCTAGCATTCTATATTTTTCTAAGACTGAATTTAATTTAAGTTTTTTTCTCTAAATAAATATTTTAACACAATGATATATTGATATCCATATAAATATATTATGTATCGTTATTGCATGGCCCAGGTTAAGGTTTTAAATTCATTCCTTTGTATTTTCTTGTTCGAGTCGAAACTGCATGAGGACAAGGAGGTAGGTTATTACATTGGTGGAGGCTGCGGCGAGGAATCGCATCTCCAGATTTGTGATAAAATAGACTGAGAACTTTGTTGGAAATGCGGAACATGACTGTAGAAATAGATTGATCTGGAAATTCATCAAATAAAAAATAAAGTACATTCTAATCTTATGATAATCATAATTAAAGTTTTAAATTTCATAAATTATTTTATACCTGGAATCTTGCAGATGAGTTCAGCCTGGCTAGTCTGGACGTTCGAATCACTTCAATGGCATAATATGACTAACAAATGCAAAATTGTTATTAAAATAACTTTTCAGAAATTAGAAATAATATGTTGATAGTACCGAATTGGCAATGAGTTGTCCAGCAATTAGGACAAGCAGAAGAGAGACGACTGAAAATGCCATTTGCATATTAAAGAGGATAAAGTGGTCCAGAATGGTTTCCGTGTCTTGGGACAGGTTCTCAAAGTACAGAATTCTCCAGTAAATCCCAAAAATGCATGTCAAGACCCCATTACAGCAAATCATAAGGGCTGACACTCCGAAGAATTTCCTCAAGAAAACGACAATCTCGTATATCCGCTCGTGCAAGAGCCGCAATCGTTCCAGTTCCTTGTCCAGCTCCAAGAAATAATCTCCATCCTCGGACTCCAGCCGTTCCCTCATTAAATCCGCCACACCGCGAGACAAGGACCTCACAATGAGGGCGAAAATAAAGAGTAGGGATGCCGAGGTTAGATGGTATATTTCCGAACTGTAATTTCATTTCCGTACCCTTTATTAGTACATCTCTACTTCAGTAGTTCAATATCGTTTTTTGAAACAAAGTTTAAACCCCAAGAATCGAGTATAGGTACTGTTTTGGGGGTTTACACTATATTGTAGTCTTGTAGTGCAATTTTTGGGTTCGGTTGCCCAGCTAAATATTGTGCTGATTTATGAAGGTATTGGCCTATACCGTTGAATTTAAAACTACAAACACGGTTCTTAAATTGAGAAATAGTCCAAAAAACGAGTAAAGACCGAAAAAAATAACTGTTGATTTTGAGGGCGTCTTCTTGTAAATATTTATGGTATCTGAGCACAGCCCCGGTCGAATGGACTAAAATCAAGTTAACCAGTTCTAATTCTTACCTGCCCGTTGTGAACATGAAAATGAGTTGAGTTGAAAATCCCTTCGAGTTACATGCCTTAAGGACCGCCGCGTCTTTAGCCAAGAGACAGAATTTAATTGCCGTGAAGCACATGTACAGAATGTTCGTGAGTCCAATGGCCATGGAGAGACAAGACAGCCCTATTGACCACCTCCTGATATATTTAGGAAAAGCGTAGTTCAAGGATCGAATGACAAACTGAATGGACTCCCAGGCCCTGATCAAGTTATGGGAGAAAATGCCCCCACCCGAAATTAAGGTCAAAGTCTGCCAAGCACGGGCCCCGAGGTGGATCCTACAAGTGTAGGTGTCCGTTCCTTTAAAAATTTGGTTTAAAACTGCAGTCATCGTAAGGGTCACCTGAATGGCGGATGAGAAATGGAGGAGGAAAAAGATGATGCAATTTACATATGAAATTGAAGTCCTTCGCTTTTCGAGTTGGCATTTGCAGTGACTTTGCCGTTTTGGACGAATGGCTTTGAAATTGGGGCCTTGGTGTTCGCATCGAACAGAGAGCGGATTCATGCCCACGACCTGCGACAGTTTCCAAATCCACTTGATCTGGTGGCAGAGGCAGTGATCTTCCTTGACTGCCTCATCTTTGATGACAATTGTTTGGCCGGAATCTAAATTAGAGTCCAAATTGGACATTTTGTTCTTGTAGCCGTAAGTTGACAGAGTGCCCCACATTTTAAATGTGTCTGGAAACAGAATTTTAGGACGAGTACAAGCTTACGACGATGTCCGTTCACCTATAATTGAAGACTGATAATTTGGCAAATTGAACATTTTATTTTTATGTTGCTGTCTCTTAAATCTTGCGTGAGAACAAGATTGGCTTCAGGAATGAGATCGTCAATTTATCTGGTTAATTGGTGTTGTTTCTTAGTACAGTTAAGTCATAACGTCAATAACAATCAAACGCCATTAAATCCATCCATCAACATCCACCTCGATCTAGTGTAGAATTGACATGGTATAAATGAGTTCTGGACAAATAAAATTCGGTATCTAGCCGAACCGATCGTTTGTCTGCACGCGATTGGGGATTGTTCTCTAACTTTTTCATTTATTTGAAATTATTGAAATATAATTACTTTTTCTAGAACTATCCAGTTTCTTTAATTTACAGCCTCTCGAGAAGTCATACAAAGTCTTGCGACTTTCTGATTAATTGCATATACATTAATTAGCTAATTGGTATTTAATTAAGGATAGGGTGTACAATATGCGGGGGCTACTTGGCCGTGAAAAAGAGCTTCGTGAACGTCCTCCACGACGTCTTCGGCATTTTCTACTGGATAATTCCGGGGCAGGCAGAGATGGTTTCTTGGACAAATGCAGTTGTAAAAGCTGGAATGGAGATCCGTTCGGATATTTCCACATCTCTCGTCTTTTTGACACTTTGGGAGCTGGAATGACAAGAATTAAGCACAAATGCTAATTAAAACGCTTAAAATTAATTAGTCTATTGTACACGTAGAACTTTTAAACAAAATAAGAATTGCAAAACGAATGAGTTGATTTTATTCCTCCACAGGCCTAACCTTTTCGCATCTATATGAGAAGTGAGTGTCCGAGGTTCCGTTCCCATATTCCGGGGACTCGACATGCTCCACAAACGTCCATTTCCGGAATAATGGCGGACAATAGCAATTGACACTGATATTCGGGATCTCTTCACCAGCATTTGTTCTTCGAACCGTCTTCACTAAATTCTCATCGATATTTTTCTTTCCACCACCAGCATTCTTGCAGCGGGGTAGAGTATGGATCACTTCTCCGCAAAACTAAAGATTTAAGATGGAGAGAAAGAAACTTTTCGTGACTGTTCCAAAATCGTTTTTTTTTCATATCATTATTAATCATTGCAAAAACCCATTCTGACTGAGAACATACTTTGATCTGTGATCTGCTGGAAAGCATGATTGTGAACGGATCCCGAGACCCCTTAACATTCGGGAAAATTGCACTTGGATAATTAGGTGGTGGACTCCATTCCCAGGGGCACTCGGTCCGATCTGTACATCGACAAAGCCTTTCGATTATTGGAGGATAAAAGTATCTTTTATGAACGATATTGCAGCCCCACTCCCATCGCATCACCCCATCTGGGGTACTTTGACCCCCGGGGGTTGACCCGTCTAAGGATGCCCCAACCGGTCGTTCACCATTTGACCCTGAGGGTATAATATCTTCTGTACTCTGTTTCCCACTTTCCATCCATTTCTGACAGACTGGAATGTCCCTTTCACTCCGGATCTGAATTGTCAAAGAGGAATGTAACGATTTGAAAAATAATTCTACACTAGTTTATAACTTTGACGTATTAATAAAATATGACATGCAAAACTGTCCTACCCCTGTAGGGTATATAAATACTGCATCTTTGTATTGATTAGGAGTTTCGGCCTCTTCCTCCGAAGTCGTCTTCCCTTGTGCCGTTCCGGTACGTGAAACGAAAAAAGTGACAAGTAATAAAATTCGAAAGACTGGCCATAGCTTCAGCATACTAATGTTATTTTCGTAAACCTAATCTATTAAAAATGATTTTATTCAGGCGAAGACAGTCTGTGGAATATTAAAAACAAAATTCGAATGCGTTCTTATAATACATGATTTTTTTAAACCGCAAGGAAAGGAGAAATAGAATAAAGACTCGAGTTCTATTTCTGGATGAACAATGTCCAAAAATAGTTTTTAGTTTATATTCTGCGGTGAGACAAACCCAACGATCTTGATTTTGCACTTCTACGCCAAAGACTCACGCTTCAAAAACATTATATAGCTTTCGTTAAGGACAATTTGAAAGGTTATGCATGTCTAATAATTTTTTAAATTTCTTTAATAGCTAATTAAAAGTTGTAATTAAAAGCTGGCATTCACGATATCTTTAAATTTGAAGTCCATGATTACAGATTATGAAAATGCTCTGCATAAATAATTGTACTGCACATTATTTGCAATTTAGATTTTAGTATATATTTCTTATTTTTACTCATTCCTAAATCATTCTCATGAAACATAATTTAATTTTAAAATCATACAATCCCATCGGAATCTGATCTAAAAACACTGCTATGAATCTCCAGTTTTTCGGGTTTAGTAAGTTGCCTCGGGAAACAATACTTTATTACCCTCTTTTCCTATAAACCCGATTATAAAATCCATGCTAATTTAAAATTAGGGCTTCATACACTACAACAAAGCAATAGTTTCGACCCGATCCTTATAATGAACTCATCAAAAAACCCAGATAAGCAAACCGATAATAATGTGGGAGGAGCGGTGGGACCGAATAAACCTTATGCCCAAACTAGTGGGATGAAGGGGCCCTTGATTCTTCGTAGCTCAACTACAGACAGTATGATAACTAATTTCGGATCGCTTGACTCAATCGAAAAAGTTGACATTGCTGTATCCAGTTCCCATTTGCAAGCACAGTCCAATT
Organism: Desoria tigrina; assembly: GCA_906901685.1. NCBI lineage: Eukaryota > Metazoa > Arthropoda > Collembola > Entomobryomorpha > Isotomidae > Desoria > Desoria tigrina. Next base: position 3,028,813 of record CAJQTU010000007.1, read on the forward strand.
CAGTTCACTCGGTTGAGTCCCTTAAAGGGAACGATTCAGTCGATTCTGAGAGTGAAAGGCGGCGGACTATTCGTTTTAGAGGTATGGTAATATTGACGAAAGTACATCCCTGTATAGTTGCCCTCCAAAATACGTCCCCTCTCATCAATTCAAGGTCGAAATTGTCGAATTTTTAGGATTAAAAAAAATAGAACATTAGTTTCATTTCCAAGTTTAAAATTGGGGAGGGTATTCAGAGGTGAGGCTCTATTGAAGTATTTTACGAATTAAATCCTTACAGACGAAGGAGAGGATGGGGAAGCGCCTGGAGAAGACGCGATTGCAAAGGGACTCGTCGACGTTGCATATTTCGACACGCTAATGAAGGCGAAGCATCCTTGGGAGGACCCCAACTACTTCCCAGGCTTCTCTGACCTCTTCATGGCCGATCAGATGTGGATTGCCGACATTTCAATGTTCCCTTGCCGTAATCCTCGAGCTAATTTTCATGCTTTATTAGTACAGTTTAACGGAGCAAATGTTCATCATGAAATTCAAAACGAACAGGTGTAAACAGCACCTACGAGATTGAGGACAAAGACGGGAAGCCGTTGTTCTACGTAGAGAAGGTTCAAGATACATGGAGTACCTGGGGGAAATCCATTTGCCTTCGACCAATCTCAAGGGCCAGAAACGGGTTCATCATAACGATTTTAAGCAAGGCTCAAACGCTCCTTGCAAAATTTGTCCGGAAAACGCATTGCTACGCCGATCAGATGGATGTGAGTTTCATAAATATTTCTTTAACTCGGTAAATCGCGTATCTTTACTAGGAAACGTTACTACTTGTCGTGTGTTTACCAAATTTTGAAGTAGTGATTGATTGATTCCAGATAGTGGAGGCTTTCTATGGACGAGAGGAGAGTTATATCGGTAGGATAGAGCGGTCTCGCCTCGGCTTTGTGATACGGGATCAAAATCAAGAGGACATTTACCGCCTAATTAAGTCACTTCCCGATCGGGACGAGTCCTGTTTCTTCAGGAGAAGAAGGGAACTGAGGATATTTCGAACTGACAATAAGGAAGTCGTGGGACGTGCTGCCTACTGGAAGAAAGCTTGTCTCTTAGGCTGCTTCAAATCCTGTAGTCAAGTGCAGAAGTTCGGGATCCTCTGTAACCCGGATCTGGGGACGAATGCAAAGATTCTGTTTATTGGAGCCATGTTCTTGCAGGTATTTTGAAGACCTTAGAAGTGTACATAACCATTCTAATTCAATTAGAGTATTTTAACTACAATTATATGATTTTTAGCTACATTTCAAGGAGGAATACGTTGATCTTCCTCTAGGGAATGATTGCCGACACTGGGACACCATGACGGCAGAACCAGCCCTTGTAAGGCGTCCTTCCGAAACTTCCGAAATCTCGCTTGACCTCCTGTTATCCCCCTTTAACTACTCTGCCGAGAGTTTAGATACCTACTAACTTTGGTATTCGTCTACGGCAACTGTATATGCGTTTAGGAGTGGTCTTTTTAGAATTAAATCATAGACATATTACCAACCAATTCCTGGATATTTATTCAAGAGACGACTTATTGAAGACATAAATTTAAACATGTGCGACATAGAGCTCGATATCACATTAGAGAAAGCAATAAAACTTTCCCTTCTACATAGCAATTTAGCATACTTTCATTTTACAATAGCTTTAGCAGCAATTTTGGCTTCGACCATAGGAATGTAGTCAGAGAACTCCCGAATTCGCACGAAAAATGCAGCTGCAAGGATAATGGCTTTTTCTCGACTCGTGATGGATGGATCGTAATGGATGTGGAAGTCCCCAGCCGGTATTCGCTGGACATTGGTCAAACTGACGTGCATGTCCTGCTTTCCTTCGATGATAATCCGCGCCGCGGATGTCGGTTCTCCGGCCGATTTCGAGATTTTCATGACTTCGTAAACGTGTCGCTTGTCTTCGTCTGTGACCCGGGCCGGTACTTCGAACAGGATTTTCCCGATCGGGTCTTTAATCTCGTAGATATCACCGCCCTTCTCCCGGGGAACAAGAACTGTGCCTAAAAGGCCACCACTTGGACCTGCTATTTTCATTGTCTGGGGAGAAATAGACAGATAAGCAATTTAAATGGAGTACGATACATGATTAAAGACGTTAAAATCCCCCAGAAATAACATCCCCTTCTCAAGTATTGAAGTTTATAAAATTGATCGTAGTTGTACCTCATCGGCAGTAAGGTCTTTAACATCATGAGGAGCACGGTGAAATCTCATGCAGTCGTTGTCATCATTATCATAGACCTGAACCCCAAAGCCAGATATATTTAGCGGGTGTCGAACGTAATTGACCTCCGGGGGGTTTGGGTACAGGGATGTGTGGGGGATGTAGCCAAAGTTCGGTTGAAAACAACAGAGCCAACCGTACCAACAACTTCGCTCATCGTATGACAGTAAAGCTGTGTAAATCTTTTCGTCATCTTCGTTCAGGATGTAGTATTCCGCATATCCAGCTTTGATCTTGATCGTTGCCAAGTTTTCAAAATTCTGCCAGCTCCTGGGATGTCCTTTAGAGAAACCTAAAAAGCGGACCAAAGTTTCTAGGGTTGGATTTTAAAGGTTACAAGGGGGGGGGGGGATATTGTTTCGGCGTCTGTTTTTTACCACTGCTGGTTGATGCCATAGACGAGGATGTGTCGACAAAGGAGCCAATGGTAAGTTCACTAGCTCCTGCCAGATTTGCCTCACCTGAATTAATGTTAAATATACATTAAAATTCGCATAAAGGTTTTGTTCTGAATTCGTGTGCTCAGAGTATTACCAGCTTCCAACTCGGCTTTAGGTTCCATTTTACAAAACAAAACCTACTTTAAGTGAGCCGGATACGAGGAATTTGCAGACCGGTTATCTTGTCAAGATATATGGTCCAATTTTGCGTGGTCGAATATTCACCGAATGCTTATTATGCCGTATTATGCCGAAGTTCCTTGACAACGTCACTTTTCCATTGGGTTATCAATGGTTATCATACCATGTCTCAAGCATACCAATTGATGGTAAATGCCATGCTCATGAATGCTGCTATAGATTTGTAATTTATGGTTGATTATTGAGCGGTATATATTGGAATGACAAGGATTATTAGAGAGAACTGTTTTTGTCTTGAACATTGTGCTCTTAATTTATTGATACATTCTACTGTCATGTTTACAAATACTTATCACTGCGACTCTCATATCGGAAACGTCCCTTTAAACTTCCTTTTTATCTTCTTTCTACAAAATAACATGTTATGTTTATTAATTATTAAGATTTTCTAAATAGATGCGTCTGATTGAGCAAGCACCGATTGTTGACCAAGCCATTTGAAACGAAATTAAAAGAATTACTACAGTTTCATTATCCATACCAAAAGAACATTTTTCTACAAAATACAGTACGAAAATAAACACAAGACTTACATCAACCTTTGAATCTACATACGTTAATTATTTTCCTAATAGGTATTTCTTTTGAATATTGTAAACATCAACTTTTAAATACCTAACCCTTCATTCATTAGTCCAACCAAAAAAGAGTGCTACTCAATTTAAATAAAATTCAATCAAAATAAACGAGAATATTGATTGGATTTATTAAGTAGATGCTGCAGTAGTGGAACTGCTTCAAGTGTACGGGAAATTTCTATAAGCCTAATCAACAGTTTCATGTAACATTGGTAATACAAATGAAGACATAGTTTATTACCAAAATCAATAGTAACAAGCATAATGAAATTTTGCATCCAAACATCTACGAGTACACGATAAAGATAGAGGAAATAGTTATAGTTCAAGACGGATTTGAAATAACTACGGATTTTGGAATGCACTAGATTGTGAACCGGAAGTCTTATTGAGAAGTGTTTCGAGTAAATTGGTTAATTGTGGTGATTCATAACGCGATTTGATACAGTCTATTAGTTTAGACTAAACGATATCGATAGGCCATGATCCCAGCCGCAGCGATGGCAACTCCACTTAAGACCAGTCCTATTGAAAGCGTAGATTTTAAACCACCACCCCCACCGCCACCATTTGAAGCCTCCTTATCTTCACTCACATTTGTTGAGTCATTAAACATCCGCTTGTATAATTGCTTCTCACTTTGATGCTCCTTTTTTCTTCGTTGACTCAATCGATTGATTTCCTTCAAATAAGCCAGGTATGTTATAAATAATGTTTCGGATTCAATGGGCAATTTTTGCTGAACACTTACCACTACAATCGTTTTTTCATTAGGATCCAATGTTTTGGCATATTCCAGTATTTTAAGAGCTTTCTCTGTCTCCCCCTTTTCTCCTAAAATCTATAAACAATATATCGAAATTCAATATCTTACTGTCTGTACTTAAAGAGGGATTTCGCTGAAAACAATAATTGATAGTGGACAAATTACCTTTCCTTTCCTAAATAAGGCTTTAACATTATTAGGTTGGCACTTAAGAACAGACTCCACTGAGGTCAACGCTGGCTCGTAGGCTTGAAGTTTCAACTGGGCAGCGGCCATATTATTTAATGTCTTTAAACGGTCTTCGAACAGGAGTTTCAATTCTGGATCAACTTTGCCCTAAAGAGATATCGATGTTTAACCTCCGTTAAATTGGTCACATTTTAGATTGTTTGCAACTCTGCAAGGTTAATGTCAGATTACTTACTTTTGATCCATCCTCTTCAGGCAACTGAATGCCACCTTCGACTTCATCTAAAAACTCGAGGGCCCTTCGATATGACTGAACAGCAAGTGAGGCTTCTCCACGACCGTACCACCAGTTCCCCCGTTCTCGTTTACGGTTTCCAGTGGTTCGCCTCTGAGATACGGAGAGGTCACATAACTCCGGTTCGGTTTCAAATTCTAGCAGCTCGATTTCATAGACGAGATTGGCACCTGGAGGAACGATAGGAGGAAGGCCTTTGGAACCGTAGCCAAACCGATGGGCCACTTTTAGAATTGCAACTTCACCTTTTGCCATAAGAGGAATAGAGAGATCGAGTCCTGGAACTACCTGGTAATGTCAATAAAGAATATGAGGTATTATTGAGCTGTATTAAAACGGATTTTGTTAAATATATAAAGTTTTCGTTACTTCCGCATCTCCCAGCTGGAATTGAAGTGAATTCTCGGTTTCAAATATGATACTTTCGTCCGATATAAGTCTTCCTTCCAGTCGAATTGTGCAAACATCCCCCCTAAGTGGTTTCTCGTACTCCTTCTCGCCTTTCTTAATTACCTGCAATATTGTAATGTATGTAAGCGCATGTGTTTATTTTGTTTGGATTGATTGTCCCGAACTCTATTACATTCCAATATTCAAAAAAAATTTAGACCTTTAATAATTAGAAATTACCTTTTTAACTAGCTCATCATTTCCCAATATTTTTACCCATCCGTCATTTTCGACAAGTTCCTTTTCCAATTCCTTCGCTATCCTCTCAGATTCTGAAACTTCCTCAGGTAGAACATCATGCTCCTTTAATTGATCTGCCTTCTCAGCTAGGGATATAACTTCGTCGACAGCTTCCTCGCCAACTTTCCTTACTTCGTCCATCCTTGACCTTTGCTCATCTTCTTCGTTGTCGAGACTGTACTCGGGCTTTGACCTTTCCATATCGTCATCCTTGCCATTGTTCAGGTCAAGACCTTGATTTAAGTTGTCTCCATCCGCCATTTTCAATTATTGCTTTGATTTAACCTTTCCGTCAGCCTCGACTCGATCCCTTGTGCCTTGACCCCTTACACCTTAAAATCAATTCACAATGCAATTGAATATTGAGTTTGCACGTCAGTTACGAATTTTGAGTGTGTGATGCATATGGAACGAACAGTCGAGTTCGAGTATAACGACCGCTGCTGAATTTTACTTAATTTTCATTATGGAGTACCTAATACGGATCACCGACTGCTGAATGTCGACGTTGACGTAAACGCTGTACCGTGTATTGTGTATGGTGTACGGCTCAATAAACGGTGAACTAACTTCAAACTGTAAAACAAAACTGAACATCAAATATCAAATATTGAATACGAAATACAAAATATGAAATAATACTGAATATTGTGTATTGAATATGTTTTGCAAATAATAAATTAGGATGCAGAACTGAACGTAATCAATCAAGCCTATAATGTGTAATGATCACAAATATTTAAATTTTTGATACAAAATACGAAGAATAGGGATACATATTTGATATTACATAATGCATAATATGGAATTTAAATTTAAAAAATCTAGATAAATAAAAAATAACAAATACAAAATACAAAATACAAAATACCAGTCAGTCTTAAATCTTTCTTGAGGTTGACCTACTTTTTCAGCGATTAGAAAATAGATAACTGTAATGATTGGCTACCTGTAGTTTAGGAGTTAGGACTGAGCGCTGGGGTAAGTATCCCAATCCCAAGATTGCAGGTAAAGTGAATTTAATGACGCAATTACAAATTAATAAAAAAAATTGGTTGGGAATTTCCTCGTCCTTTTGCTTTGCATATACCGCATATACTAAATACCCAATATAATATGTCCAACTTCAAGTTGCCACCATCACTTATTGGACAGCAGGAATTGCTAGAACATTTCCATGCTCTATCTTCCGTCGCCCCGACAACGCAATCTTCGAAATATCTTTGACATTGACAACCCGTGTCGGTCTCCGTGTGCGTGTGTCCTATATGGTCAGGACAGAGCCACCACCGTCTAAACTAGAAGGAATGGCTATAAAATTACCCCGAGTTAAAGCTTTTATTTGTTGACACATCCTTCGAGGTGAATCGGGTTGATCGACACAATCTACATCAAAATAGGTCGAATGGTCATGGTCTTTGAGGATTAAGAAATTTACAAGCATGTCCGAACAAAGCCGATTAATAACCTGCGTAAAGCTGGTCCCCAAAAAATTGTGGATAGAACGAAAAATAAATTGGTTTTGGAACGATTAAAAATGACTTAATATTAAATCGCATAAGGAATAAGGAAAATGGCATAATATTTTATGGAAATCGGCATAATAGGAATTGGTCAAAATCATAATGGTTTTTGTCATAATAAAAATGACAAGTCGCATAATAAACATTGACACCACAAAAAGGACATAATATAATCTTAAGATCAAAATATAATCAAATCACTCCCCAATTAAAGCGCCTCGATTGCCCCTTGTGGTTGTCCTAGCTTTCACTTTTGACCAAATGTAGTAATTTGGGCTGTAACGACTAAAAATGTGGTTGGTTTGGTTTTCAGGCTCTGCGCAGCCGCGAGATCTACATTTATTCGCGTCTAACTACGATAAAGCTTTGAACAATTTGACCGTGTGACCGTTCCCGAACAGCGGTTTCGCTGACACTTTTTTCACAAGTAGATATGATCTGTTGGACTTTAATAAAAGTGGGTTTAGCTTTCCGACTCTGCGCAGCCGTGAGATCTAAAATTTGGTCGCGCCTTAATACTATTAAGCTTTGAAAAAATTGACCGTGTGACCGTTTTCGAACACAAGGTTCGCTGAAACTTTTTTGACAAATAGATATGGTCTGTTGGGAGTCTATAAAAGTGGTTCGAGCTTTCCAACTCTGCGCAACCGCGAGATCTAAAATTTGTTTTGGGGACACCTTTTTCCATCCCCGCTTTTTAATCGATCTAGCCCCAATTTTTTTTTTTCGTTCCAGCTCCAAGTTTTTTTGGGCCAGCTTTACTCAGGTAGTTTACATAAAGTCCGCGTCGCAGGTATAAGTCCCTTTGTTGACTTCACTTGCATTTATAATTGTTTATCTTGAATCTTGCTTGTCCCAAAAACGCCAGATTATTCGACAGACGCCTACTTTAATGAACACGTACATTCTATGTTCTTGTGACGAAATCATGGAATGTTGGATTGTAACCTCTGCTTTTAAAATTCCCTTCTAAACTTCTTGCATCTTTGAGTTCGAAAAATTAACAATTCGAATGATTAATGTTCGCGAAACCAGGAAGTCACCAAGCAATTCAATTTTTTTCAATATTCCAGCCCTATTATAATATCTCAAAATGGAAAACTGCCCCTCCATGAATGTGGTATTAAAATTGTCCAAAATTTCTAAAAACCTGTATTTACGGGGCTTTATCCACGACACGAGGGGTCCTGTTTCGTAAGAGGTGGGGCCAAATGCATGTGCGATAGTTTCCCCTTTTAATCAGGCGCCTGAAATCGGAACCTCAAATCCACAATTTAAGATATGAAAATTAGGCGACAAAATTGAAAAATTGCATGAAAATATAATTTTAAGGATTTTCTACTTCTCGGAAAATTTACACTTAAGTTTTGAATGTTGAATGTACCCAATTTTCGAAATCCATTAAATAATTTTTTCAGCAATGGCTTGAATTTAAATTTTCGATAATCCGTCCTCGTCCTCGTGAAATCGAAGCTAAATGCAGATTTTGAAAAAGTAACATAATTCACTGTATAAATCCCTCCAGCATAACCTCACCCCCATTTTTCAAGTTGGTAAAAATTATCCAAAGTAGAAACCCATCTCAAAACCTGATTAATCACATTCAATGTTTATGAACTATAATAGATGCAATTCTCGATTGAAGTTCACGAAAACGCATTCATTAAATGAAACGCTGCTTGCATAAGTATCTAGCCGCTTAGATCCTTGCGAATCCCGGAATAACCAACCCACCCCCCGTTTTTACAGTTTGAAAAAATAAACTCCCAGAGGACTTATTTAGTGAAATCCGGTAAGTTTCCAATATAATACACGGAAGGCGACTTGAGGATAGAACTATGGTCGCTTAGAAGAGGATGTTGAAGAAGAGGAAAAAAGTAAAGATCAGAGTTCTTCTGGATCTGCTCTCCCCTTCTTCTTTTACTTCTGTCTTCGGGCTCCTTGTCACATCTTCTACACATTTTTGTGGGATGATGAGAGAGAGGAAGAGATCCACAGAAAGAGGATAAGTTCCGGACTCCCGAAATACCCGGATTCAGTTCTCTACTCTCACCCGGACACTAAACTCCATCCTACTCCATTCTTCTTCCGATCTACACGTTATTTGCCACCTTTACCCCGGAATTTAGAACAAAATTGTCATTCAAAAGCATCTAGATTCGTAACTTTAGTTTTTTACATTCTGTTTACCGGAAGTCAACAATGACTTTTAAAATGTAAAACAATTGGAAGGCCAGTAAAAAAGTCATAAGCCGCAATTGTACGGAATTGATACAAGAGTTTTCAATATAAACCAACCCTTGTTTTGGGGTAAATAAATAACGTAGTTCTGACAAAGTGGACGAGTGAGGCAAATCGTGCTAACTAAACTGTCTTTGAGTCCAAATTCCGGATCTCGATTTGCTCCGATACCGGTTTCTGAATTCTCGGATTGATTCCTCGCTCAAAAACTGGCCAAAAGCAGTGTAAAGCAGGCCATATTCAGGGACGGAACAGGAAAGTGCAATATGCGGATGAGTTGGTAAATGGTTATGGATTATGTGCAATATATTATTACGTGAGAATGACTGAGAGGCCTTATGTCAAGGAATCCTGTCATCACCAGCCGAGCCCCAGCCAACTTCGGATCACCCAAATCCCCTTTGTCAACCCGAAAGCAGAAGCACATTGCTCCGAAACAGAAATAAGTGAATAGCAGAAGCAAGAAGTAAAGTTAAAAAAAACTCGGATTTTTAGCCCAAAAACTGCTTGATCCACAAAACCGAACCTCAGTCCCGAAACCCCAAATCTGAAAAAGAGGCTTTTGCATCCAAGCAATACTCGTTCCTTTTGACTCTACATTTTTATTTGTGTATTTGGGACAGGAATCATCGGGGATTTTTGCGTGTGACACAAAATAACATACGCGTTCCGATCCGATACCCGATATACGGACAGACAAGGACGACAGAGTATAAATTTACTTTCAACTCCAAGGAATATCCCAAATCTCCAACTGATCCGGAATGTAAAAAACCGGGTGCCTTATAACAACCACCACCACCACCACCCGACGAATGTACAGGAACATAAAACGGGAGACTCATCAGAATTCTCATCCCGTTCCTCCTCCCTTCCTGTCATTTTCTGTCCAACAAATTCCCGAAACATCCGGATGAATTTTAAGTCTCAAAAACCGACTTTATAGTTTACATTATAGGCTACGATACCTCCCGCTTCGTCTAACATTGTGTCCCTCTTCGATGCCGTGTCTATGGACCGAGGTTGCAAAGAACCTTGTCGGCCTTGTTGTTGCCTACGGAAATTTTTAAAAATATCTGTTCGGGAAGGTGGCAGAATTGCTTGAGAGATGGTTGCCCTTTTCACTCAACAATCTCATTTTTATGGGCTGTAGTTATGTACAACGGTGTGGCTCCGGAGGGACCGGCAAGGATCCGAAATCGGGACGTGGATTGATCTCCGAATCCACATGTCTTCTCTCCTAGATTACGAGGACGAAGGAGAAAGTTAGGCGAGGAAATATATGGGAACAAGAAGGCTCGTCGGGGAGGATATGAAGTCTGTGGGGACTTAAGTCAAGTGATTTCCTAACTCATCTTCTCAAATTCGGAGAGAAATTTATTGTAAAACATCCGCAACCTATCTCCTGCCCTGTATATACTCCTACTATGATTTACAAGTTTTGTATGCCAACCACGGGGACGGGAAGTTCCCTATGAATGGATGACATAATATCGTAATAGAGTATAGAGGAGAGTAGTAATAATAATATTGTTATTAAATATATCATAAATCAGGATCCGAGTCCTTGTTAAAATGGTGAAGTCATCTTCGGTCGGCGTTGGAAGTGCTCTTCTTCCCTTCTACATCCTCCTTTTGCAGAGTTTTTTAATTGGAAATATCGGAGGGATTGGAACCACTGGCCCAGGTAAGCCCGACTTCTTGCAAACTTCATTTTAAGCTCTAATCTTCCTCAAAGATCGGCATTTATGCAGACATCAGACAGAGAGATTTGCGAGGACAGGAGGTACATAGCAGGAATAGTTGATAAGAACGATAAGGAGATCACATTTGTACAAATTCGAATACATCTTTGGTAGGAAGGGTTTAGGATCGTAAATTGGATGCTCATCATTTCCCCCTTTCTCATCCCCTGTTGCTGGTTCAACATTAGAGAGGATTTTAATTTTTAAACAGAGGCTTACGAAATTCCCCATGATTTACTTTTGCTATTATATACATCTTTTTATATAAAGCTACTTGAGATCGGATAACATTTTTCTTAGGAAGAGACGGAGGGGGAAACGTCCATTGAAACCCTGTAATTCCATGAATAATTGGATCATTTGGGGTAAAGTAAACATGATCGTGAAGGATCGTTAATGTCTTGGAGTTCAAATAACCCTTATTATTAATGAATAAAATGCTGGAGATTCGGTGGGGATAAGAAAAGGGCGCCCGGGTAACGGGCTCGGGTTCCGTCTCTCTGTAATTTCCGCCGACCTTCTTTTAGAGCGTTGGATACTGTTGATATTGTCAAGGATCTTTATAAGGAACCTTGATTAGGTTGTTTTTTGGAGAATCCCAAAGATTTTGAGAGAAAATTGATTTTCCAATTTTTTTTCTGGAAATTTTTTCAACAAATACCCCTCGAAATAAAATTCAACAAGAAAGTTAACCCAACAGGAGTACTTATATCGAGAATTGACTGTATAAATGACCACGGAAAAGGTGAACCGTAAAACAACTTCAATAAGAGCTTATATAATGATAAAAATAGTTAAGCATAGTCGTGGATATCAAATAAAATATTTTATCTGTTTTTGAAAGGGTTCTAATTTGCATAATAAACTCCTACTCATCTCGTTCAAAACCAGCAATTTTTTCTTCACATTTATTTACGGTTTCGATCCATATGAGTCTTGTGAAGCTCTGAATTAAGGCTTTGATGGATTAATGATTAGGCTAAAAGGCCGACAGTTGTTTCACACGTGTTTAACATACACAGGGATGATAAGGACGTCAGAGAATTGATCCCGAGGGACCTCTTGTCTTACATAAATTACGATTAAATTAAAACACATCCTCCTCAATCTTTATATAACATCTCTTTATTTCCCAGACCTCTTCAAGAGTTGCCCACAAGCTCTAATTTACCCGTGTGGACTTTTCGGGTTTTTAGACATATTTATAGGGATACTTCTCTATTTGTTGAAATATGCCAGGTTGTACGTTTGCAACTATCCGATATCTTACTGAACTGGGTTTTGTAAATTTTCATTCGTTAAAAATTTATTGTGTTTCTAAAAAATACCAAAAAATCCTATAGACATAGATAGTACCTACTGTAGATTTATATATATAAAGTATGCCTTACTTTGGAGCATTTACAATTATTTGGTTAGAAAACAGAACAGACAACAATCCCTCAATGTACAAACCAATGATTTACAGAAATAACTTGGTATAAACTATCGGATTACAAAAAACAATTAATTATGAATCCTCTTTCCTGTTATAATACATTAGGGTAATATGACTGGAGTAAATTGAGGTCCTCTTTCCCAACAGGCAGTTCTAAATCCAAACAGATTTTGATCATAGCAACTCGGAACTCCTTGGGGTTTTTATCCACAAGGATTTGAAGCCAGGACTCGATACTGTTCTCTTGGAATTTCGTACACACGAGGCACGTGCCGAAAAGGGCTGCGACGGCTCGTGCTATACAGGCACAAAATTAAATTAAAAATAATTGTCACTCAATTAATTAATACCTTGGCTAATTAACGATTTTCACGTACGCTTTAACCACTTCCCAATGATGTCACAATGCCCTTCAAAGAAAACGCATTTGAGGAGGAACTTGAGGTAATTCTTCTGGGCAAATGCCTGGGGAACGTTGAGAGTGTCGAGGATCGGGAAGAGGTTCAAAGGGTACTTGGTTCCTTTGAGCTGATAATCAGGTATATGGGCCCCTTTTGCCCCAAAAATTGTCAAGGTTGTCATCAAGACAGTCATTATAATTTGAACCATTGTCACGGACAATCTCTTGCATTTGATGCACGATCATTACATATAAGGAGTTTGATAATTTTTGACTTGGTTAACTTTGCTGTTTTACGAGTAATAAAAGACCTAGTAAAAATTTCAAAAAGTCTTCAACCATTTTTGCGAATATTTAGGACCTTATTTCATCAATCAGTATCCAAAAATCCAGAAAACACATAAAAATTACACAAAATAGCTTCGATTGAAGACTTCCTGGAAACCAGACCCACAGAACTTCAAAGAGGCTTAAACCAAAGACACATTTAAAAGCTTATACGGCACGTGGTAATTAAATTCCTAATCTGCACCTCAAAGGTCTTCAAAAACAAAGATCCCATTCGGAATCTTGTAACTGCTCATCACTCCCTGGGTGATCGAGAAGAACTGGAATTTTATTGGCACAATTGGAATAAATTACTCCAGAAACACGGAGTGATATCAATTGATTTTTTGTCACAAAACACTAAACAGACACCCAACGTTTTATAACTCTTGAAAGGAAGAATGAAATACGACAAGTGTCAGGTCTAGAAGTCTACTCAAGATTGTAAATAATGAACAAGAACCTTTGTTCATCTACCTGGACAGCTTTTAGAGTAAATGATCAGTATTTAATGATTCGGCAAATTATACGTTCCGTGCCACAGCCAACGAAAAAATAAGAGGCAAACTGTCTTGTTGAGAGTGTGGCGATGTAATGGACGCATGTAATTAAATCCCAGATACGTACCAAACCAATAGCAGAATAAATTCCATGTGATTATCATTTATACGGTCGTCGTAAATTGATGCCGCTTATGGGCAACCAAGCCCTTCAACTCTTCTGATCTGTTTTGATCATTTGACGTCGGGTTGTTAGGAGTCTTGATCGTCTTGATAGAACAATGGATTTGGACAAGAGATCATGCGAAATAAAACGATTTAATTGTAAATCATTGTTTTTACGTTATAGAAATAAGTCCAATCACATGTCTAGGATTGTGTGTTTTGCGTTTTGAGACGCATGAATTTAATTTCATGGATATCATTAGGAAACAGATTCTAATAATAATTGTCCAAGAGTTTTTGCAAAAAAACGGCACTAAAAAAATTGTCCTTTATTCGCTACAATGCAATGAAGATTGCAAATAACTAAATGGCATTGAGGTCGGGACATGGTCCGAATACCTGATCAGAAATCATAACCAATGGCTAACGAAAGTGAAAATCTATTTTTAGCTCTTTGTCAATAGTACTGTTGTTCTCCTTAATTGGTAATTGAACGTTGAGAACGTGTGCCGAGGGATTATATGACCCATTATGTTGACAATTGGACACTTTTGCCGGAGGGGATTTTCTAATCCAAATAACTGATTATGTAACCTGTTAGTATTTTTTATCCTTGGACCTTTGAAGTCTTTCCACACAGACTTGTCCATCACCTTTGAACACAATTATACTTAGGATCGGCTTCATTGAAATGCTAAGATTGCATTTAGAGATGATGATTGTCTAAGTTTGAGTCTTCCAACTTTGGAGGTCATATATATTAAAGTACGTGTGCATAGCTAGCCATTTTATTACTTCATTTGCATTTTGATTCCGATCATTCACTAACTCTTTGCCGTATTTTAGTGCTACCACCAATTTAAGGATGAATGACGATTTAATCGTAATTGATTCGTTCCCCTGAGGATATGTTAATTCGTGAAGTAGGAACGTTTGGTATGCCTAAGGCCTGGTTTAAAATCTACTATGAAGTTACAGCCGAAAAATTCTCATCAAATTATCAAGTCAGTCTAGTTCCTTTTTTTAAAAGCTTTAAAAAATTACTTAAAATTAAAAAAACTGCCCAAGGCACAGAAATACGAGTAGATATCAAACTTACTTTCAAATCCGTGCAAAATTTCAGATTTTCAGGGCTTCCAGTACTTTCGCGAGTTAAGTCAACGAATTGAACGAAAGTTGTTAAATGAGATTTTGAAACTAATTAATTTTGAAAGTATGATCCTAATGGATTTCTAGACTTCAAATTTTGAAAACACGTCCTAGAAGAAACATTCATCCGATAATATCAAATATATAAAGAACCGGATTTTTAAATGGGTACACGCCAATAACACGATTGCCTTAGATTTGTTCAATTTAAATTGAATATGTAGTTGAAGCAGCTTATGCAGAATCAGGATCTCATTATTTCCTTCAAATTCCTCTTTGCCCAAAAGTAGGGCCTCGGGATTGGGATTATTTGGAGTAGTCAGAGAAAGTAGTTCAAATTAGGACGGGATTATCTGCTCGTGGAAATTCTGAAATGGAAGGGATTTTAACTCAATTCTCAATTGACGGTCGAATAATTTCATATTCCAATTATTCCGAGTTCTCCGAATTTCATTTTTCTAGCTCCACGTAATCCAAAACCAGGATTAAAATAAGTAGGCTACAGATTGGAAAAGTCCGATTTCAATTGTTTAGTTAGATCGGCAGAATGGTCTCGCAAATCCGTAAAATTTTGTTTCAAATTCAAAAATATAAGTATATTATCAAAATAAATGAGAAACATTGGCGAGGAACTGAAATTATTATTTTTAAATGCCATTCATTGTTCTGTTGTTGAAATAAATCATTTCGCAATATTCAGCTTCAACAAACAGCTTCTAAGGTGTCTAAAATAGACGTACGACGGAATAGAAAATTACATTGATTATATGTATAAATAGGTTTTGAGATAGTTAAAGAATCTTTACTAAAAACAGAATACAAATCATTCAATTAATTACTATATAAACCCTTTGTCAAATCTAATCTCAAAGGCCCGCTTAAGACATATGGTGGAAGTCCTAAGACTTAAATTCTTAGCAATTTCCAATTAGCAATGAAGTCTTACGTCTTGAACCGAAGTTCAAAGTAAATTAAGTATTGTAGTCTTGAACGAATGTAAGGCCACATTATTAGATGAATGTGCATATGCATTCTAAATATAGAGGTTACAATTAGTCGTCGTTATTGTTCCTTATGTAGTTGAGAACTGTTGGATCGGGCTTTTATCTACCATTTCAGTTCATGCCAGAAATAACCTATAGAAATGGTTCTTTGTTGTGTTAGGAATGCATTTATTTTTTAACCTTGATTCCTAAAAGCCCTGTCAGGATTTGTTATTGACTCTCGAGAGTTTAAATTGAATAGTTTTCAGTTTCATTTCGGAACAGGAAGTTTAAATCTCTTCATTTTTGTGAGTATGTATAAAACAACTGGATTGAATATATGGAAAAACGGTAATGCCGATAAATAACAAAGAAAAACAGCAAAAGTACGAACCTAAAAACGAATATTTTCAATAATACTGCTTATATCAGTACTTCATTACAATATTGAACTGCCAAATCAATAATATATCATCCTTTGTGTTATCAATAAACTATATACAAATATTTAAATTCTCCTTGATTAAATAGACCATTTACTCTGAAAAAATACATCTGAAGGGTATTCCCCATATTAAATATAGTCTATGTAAACATTTTAGCGTCTGCATAACTACAAGTTTTTTTAACATGTTAAAGTATGACGGCTGATGTCAATATTGAAACCAATTTACTACACGAATCATTTTGTTTTAGCACGCAAGAAGTTTATCATTTAACTTTTTTTAAATCTCTGAACAAAGCAGATACGTTGAATCTATATAAAAATTGGTTACGACTAGACCTTTGGACTTTGGAGCAGAAGAGGTTAAGTTTAAGGCTAATCGAAATTATAGTTTCATCAACCCTAATATTCCCATTAAATATGCTACCGAACTTCGTACTACTGCTTGCGTGTAACAAGTTATAAAATAAATTGTAATCTTCGACTATGTCTAAAAAATACATTTATTTATCTGATAAAGAATCTATTTAAAATCCTAAAAAATTCTCAATTCATTTTACGTTGCCCCTTCTGATTTTTATCATTTCGGGTCTTCCAAAAGCAATACAAGAGAATGATTCATGAACTTCCATGAATTGTAAGTTGAAGAGGGCGTCAAGTCAAGGGTCTCAAAGTCTCAATCTCAAATCTCAATATCACCCCCAAAAAATCTGAAATCCATATAGTATCCCATTCCCAAATCCCAAGATACTTTTAAGGGAGGCAGTGGTGTCAAATAAATGGTCCTTGAAAAGTGAATTTGAGACCCTATAACCCACACCCTCGACGTCGACCCTCAAGCCCAATCCCATATTTGGTCATAGAGATAAATGATATAACAAATATTGAAGTTTAACTCATTGATATTAGGGCCGCAAGATCAAGATCAAAGAAGGCGGTGTAAATGTTAAGTGCCAGATCTACATACATATCTTTCATTAGAGAACAAGGCTGGAACAGGCCACAAGTCCCCTATTTTAAGTGCAAGTGTGAACAGAAGTTGTTGAGACCCAGGAGGGTCCCTTTAAAAGGTTAGGACGAGGGTGGCCTCCGGTTAGCGGTCTGGAGGGTCTCATATTTTTTGCCATTTGATATATTAAACACACAAAACTTTTACGGTTTTTTGAAGTTTCCAGGAAGTGAAAGTGAGACATGGGGAAATAACTGGATTTTATATTCTTTATTCAAAGTTTCCGAAACGATTTACCCCGCTTGAATAATGCTTCTAAATAGAGGGTTTGCAGATGGCAAATTGTAGAATCCTCGACTGTCGATTTTGTACTCTTTTGTAATAGGATTGTAATGCTCTCTTGAAATGATTAATGTTCGCATGATGAGATAGTACGGGGGAGGGGAATAAAAATAAACAATTTTAATCCCGAATTATGTCTTATTTATACTCAAGTAGATCGGAATCTCTTCATCTATAAGTATTTAAAAAAAACATCTTGGAAAATGTGTTCCTTCTGTAGCCTTTAAAATAATTTATTACACTGGATAGATACACAATGGAATATGAAATGGTAGGGATCTTTGAAGTACGGTCGGGTCTGTTCAGGAAACTAATTCTCGCCTTTAACTCACGGAATTATGAGATTAAATCCTGTGGAGGAAGAGGATCAAAATTTCAGAGAGATTTCCGACACTATATTTACATGAGTTGGATTGCAGCCTGTGTTATATAAATTATATCATAAGATTTGAATTCAAAATGAGCCGACAATCTAAGAAAATCCTGCGTTTTCAACGGGATTGGTTGTTGGTGTCTTTAGGCGAATAAAATGATTAAAGGGTTATGGTTTTAAAAAACGTTCTCCAACTGCGTGATAGAGAAGGGTGTACATTCTAATGCTTCAATTTCAAGTGCTTTTTAAATTCCAACGAATAAATGATCCCTGGAATAAGAAATAGCGTATTCGAAGACTTTTACCAGAAAAAAATTAAATTAAACACTTCCTCACGCGTGTTAATTTAATTTACTAGAGTTTTTAGCACCCGAAATTCCATGAGCTTACATCATTCAACCATGTACGAGGCTCGGAACACGATACATCATCCGACAGTACAATGTCCAGACTTTCAAGAAAAATGAAATATTGGCCTGTATTATGTCATGTTTTATATCTTACTTCGTACTTATATTTGTATTTTACAACAGAACGGGTCGGAAAATGTTCTCTAGAAACTTGAACCACTTGAAGTAAAAAATATGGATGAAATGTTTTACTTTAAAAGGGATTGATTTTAGTTGAGAAAATGCAGAAACGACAAGAATCCAGAGCCAAAACCCTGCACCTCTACGATATACGATATGATCCAGTCCTATCTCCGAAACGCTAAATCTGAACCGTCGCGTCTCTGTCTATACACGACGCTCCTGACTTATTCAGAGGTCGATGCACTTTAACCCTTTAGCCAAAGTACCATTAAAATGGGAATGATATGCTCTGAGACCTGACATCTTTCACTCCGGCAAAAGAGACAAACAAAAAGCTTTAAACTTTTTTTAAAAGGATTTAAATATTTAAAACAAGGAGTCTGTGACTTCGAAACCGAGAGAAAAACGACTCCAAAACCTTGCAACATCAACATTTACCAGCAAAGTTTCGAAACTACAACAGTCGCCTGTATATTTAGCCATCATACTGGGAGAGTAACAAATTAATTTCCTTTGAACTTGGGACCTGAAAGCCTTGGATAATTAATAATAGAATATGTGCATTATATTATGTAACAAGGGCGGAACTAGTACAAGGGAACTTCCTCAAGTGTTTTTTTTTCTACCTAGAGAGGAAATGAGTATTGGGAAATGGTTAACTTTGGGTGGCAAAAAACCGACTTTTTCCGAATTTCTGTCCCTATTTATTGAGTAGGAAAGGGTGTTGTTAAATATTGAGGAATAATGAGGATCGGGAAAGAGGCTCTTGAGTCCTGACTTGCTTTTTTTAGTCAAAAGAAGCAGATAGTTTTGACATCTGAAGAGGTGACTTGTGGGCTGAGGCTTTTTAAAAAAGCATTTCCAAGTGGGTGCACTTAAGAAGAGGAGCTCTTTAGAGGAAGTTTATTTTTGGAGCTACGTCTTCATGTATGGAAGATGGGACATAAAAGCCCCTTGTTTATGACTCCCTCAAATACCCTCTTACCAGTTACCGTACCAGTCGTTTCTCCTGCCCGACGACGACCAAAAGCTACAGAATAATTCCAAAGGGATAAGGATATGAGGATACATTATAAGAACGTAGGAGTCCAGATTCTATGCATTTCACCGAAATAGGGGATGACAGTTTGATTGCTTAATTTCAAAGAAATCCGCAACTCCTTCCCAGCTCGTAATTGAGTTGAACGGATAATAAATGGAGTTAAGGGCTTTGACTTGTGACAAACATGTGTTGGAACTCAACCTTCCGACATCCTCTTACTCTACAAGGTAGGCTTCGATGTAAACGCTCCCTTGACGAAGGTCATCATTCCTCTTCTCTGAAGAAGCAAAGCCCAAGCCACGAAAACGGTGTACTGTACCGTTCCAGTATAATCCATCCACCGCAAACTTACAAGGATCAGAGAGAGGAATCTGTTCAAACAAACCGAGCCACGTTTTAGGCCAGTTTGACAGGGTAATACTGGTAAGCTCTTGATACGTTGATGGATAACGTAAGGCTGAGAGGGATATGTCGATGACCGTGGATATAAACAAGATCATCTGGACATATTTGAGCTATTGTTCTCGAAAAAGATAGCTCAATATTTCGCGTAGATGTCAAACACCCAAAAATGCTTACTTTTACCCCGTTTTGGGGTATATCTCAAACTCCCGGATTCGAATTTCCACGTAAAATAAATATCCCGTAAACTTTGTATATAGCATTGTAGTCAGACTATCGTTACAAAGGGGTAAAAAACCGGGAAAGGAAAAGCATCTGGGTGCATGAACCGGGTAATCCGGGACGGATGTTGATGATGAGGTTTCCCAGAAAATCCGAATTTTTCCTCCATATTAGAGGCTCTAAAAATTTGATGATAAGATTAACTCAAAACCGATTAACTCCTTTCCCCTCTTCATTATGAACTTTTAGTTTATGAAGTCCGGAAGGTCGGATTTGCATGCCAAGTCAAGCCCAACGGTAGCGGCTCGGCGACTTACTGGAAATTTATTTCCGTTTTTTCCTCTCCCCCTTCTAGTTTTTTTGTTCTACTGCAAACTAACTACACCAAAATATTATATACTTATTCTCCCGAACTTTAGAAGGAAGAGAGATGGCTTTTAAGTTGAGACAAGGAACTTTGTTAGTCGGAAATAAGTGTATTACAGGCCGGGTTGACAACTAGGAAGTTCTGACAATAAAACGATTTGAACTATAATTTGAGCCAGGTTTTTAATTGATCTGAAAACTATGTTAAAGAACAGTACATTTTTTTTATTACCAGTTGCTTCTTCAGTAGATATTCGGGTTGATGCAAGTCTTCGAATCAATAACCGAACAAAACATTATAATTCAATTTTTTTTTAATTTTGTAGCTGTCAATTTGTTTGCTCTTCAATATTGCTGGTGTTTCTATTCATTAGAATTCATTACATTTAACCAAATTCCAAATTTGTTAGAAATATCGTGCATAGATTTCTTATACAAACTTCCTGCAACAGAATCAGAGGTTCCTCTCCACCTCTTCTAAAAGTAGGAAAGAAGTCCAAAGTCGAAAATCTTTTCTCCGAATCTTAAAAGTCGAGTAACTTGGTCCGTGTTTGTTTTTTATTTGGCTTAGAATCGGCTGTTGTGCCGAGGCATGTGTTCTTCATATCTCCTTCTGTCATGCACATTATATTATTTTTTATTATTTTCATGAGATCATGGATTGGCATCAGGAAATCCAATGATTCGGTCATTATACACGGATTTCTACCAAGGAATTATTTTCCTCGATTCTCACCCTCGCCTCACTCTCACTCTCTTCCACTACAATGTCAATGTTTGAACGAACAAGTACCCTTTGGCTGCTGTTTCGAATTTCGAAATGCCGACAGAGGCCCATACATTTACTGCATTAATTCTCTGTAAAGTGGAATGTAATCACCTCTAAAAGTACCAATTACTTATGGAATTATCAAACGCATTTAGATAACAGTATTAACAGTTTATGAGAGTCACAGGATGGTGGATTGCTATAGCTGTTTTGACAATCAAGAAATGAAAGATGCATTTAGGAAGCGAGAATAAAAACTTACGAAGAAACTGAAAAACTCTAAAGGAATAAAGTTACTAAATCCTGTATCCGAACTTTTGACCTCTTGGCCTAGTTCCCAAATGACTGTTTATTTGTTAGTTGGATACTTTATTTAATCGGAGTTAAGCTTGATAAATGAGGGGTGTTATCGAAGACAGTCAAGTGTTAAAGTTTATTGATTTAGAGTTTGCGAATTTTAGCGACATTTTAGAGGAACGTTGAGTCATGGACAAAAAATGGCAGGATCTATTCAATCGGTTCAATTAATGAGCAATTAATATGAAGGATTTTTAATCCTAGTTAAGCCGGGTTTACGGAACTCGTTCCTTAAAAATAGGCATTTTCAGCCAATTTCGACAAACCATAATTTTTCCACATCCTTTTCATCAATAGTTTAATCCCGTAGTCAATTTCCAGGAACGTCCAGCCAGTATACTATGAAGTAGAGCGATTGTTTTAAATTGTGACAAAATTTTTCATTCAAAAATTTAATTTATTTTTGAAATTTTCCAACGTTTTCGAGCTATAATGTTGCAAATTTTTCTTTTTCAAGCGCCCTCGGCTATTCCTGGCCTATTTATTGACAAACATTCAGCATCACAATCAAAATGACGTACATAAAACCGGATAGCAAGAGGAAATGCATTATAACTATCCCGACTAAAAAGGGAATGTCAAGGCCTAAAAGAGCGGTAATATATGCCGTTTATGGACAACCCTAAAGGAAATGACTAAATATGACCATGTCCCTCTCTTACTTACTATTTATAGCCACAGAATAGAGTCTGGAGGGAAGGGAGTTTGGTACTCTGTTCCATAGCAGCAGCATCCACTTCAAAACTCCAAGCTCATAAAATATATAAGGCAATTACGGGATTCTACTATGAGGATTTAATAGGAAGTAACTGCTCTTAATGGGCAAATTAAATTAGTCAACTGGATTTATCACATCTCACTAATTACACTAATTCAATTGGTCATTCCACTATTTGTAAGTTGTCTATAGAAGGAGAGGTAGCTGTTCACTGTCTCTTTTCCTCTGCAAAATAGGGATGCTGGAGAGAGGCAGGATATAATGACTATAACAGAATCCCGTCTATTTATCTAGGATTATCATATTCGAAATGTCCCGAAAAGCTACATAGGGTATTTAGTTGTATGCAAAACTACTATTCATCCACTCACTACTCGTTCCTCTGTGCATTTGTCACGAACGAGACTACTTACACTTTCCTGTTCATTCAAGTACGACGTAAATCAAAGGCTTTACTTTAACCTGAATCGGCTCTGCGTTAATGTTAGTAAATCAGGGATGGCCAATGAGATTTCTTGTAAAAGATATTGAAAAAAACACGAAAAATCGGAAACAAAATATGAAATTTAATAAAAAGCCACACTTCAAAATCTCGTAAAATGCTTAAATGTACCTAAAAATAGCCACCCTAGTCTTATGGATAGAAATAAACCGATGTAACGGGTGTAACCAAGTGTTGAAAACGTCACCATAATTAAACCGAATCTTAATGTCCCCCAAAAGCCCGGGTTTTGCACCCTGGTGTCAGTAGGAGTGGTCCCGTATCCGTCAAAGATGTTCTATTACTCATGGGAATCGTTTAAACCCCATATCTCAATTTCCCCAAAAATCCCAGGTTTCGCACTCTGAAATATAGGTTCAGGGTATTATCATGTATAGATGATAGACATAGAGTGTAATGTAAACTACCTAAGCGTCAGTTTTAAAATGAGTAAGAGCTCTATCCTGGCGTTGGACTCCTACATATCACTATTCTGTTTGATTTAATGGTTTGTTTTGGGGTTTAATTGATGGGGGGCAGGGGGTGTGACCGATTTGACCCAAGTTCGAACTTAGCCTCACTCTTGACCCAAGGAACAAGTGTACAAAGTTTGGTGACCGTAGGTCAAGCCGTTCGCCAGTTATCGCACCGACAGACAGACAGACAGACAGACAGACAGACAGACAGACAGACAGACGGACAGACAGCCTAGTCATTCGCATAAAGTGTTTTCAACACTTAATAACAGGGTGTTGTTAGATTTAAAGTTCAAACTTGATCGGTTGCAAAGTAAGTTAAGTAAAGATGTTAAGGACGACATCATGACACGGATCCATAACCATTCATGTAAAGTGAACATGCTGAAAACAATTTTTTTTAAATTAGCTATAAACTTTTTCAATTCTACTTTTTCAAAGTTCAAAAAACTGATTTTCGAAGTCTGCAACTGTCCAAAAATTTCCAAGAATATTATTGACAGTATTGACACCCTTCTACCGGTTTCTACACGAGCGACTCTGCTTGACAAACCATTAAAGCGCAAATTTAAAGACCTCAAAAAATACTCTTGAAGCCGGGGATTGGAAATTGAACTCCGGTAAACCATTTAATTGATAGATGCGCCGCCTTATAAACGTTCCATCGGATTGGTATCCCGGTATCCGGTTTGCTTTGCTAAGTGGTAAATGTTTATACAAAACGAGTACAAAGTTTCCACTTTCGGATGGATGGTGGAATGACAGAACTGGAGGGATTGACGGATAGAAGTTGGTCGACACCAATTATCTCTACTCTGCCATTAGGAGGGAGGGAAGGACATTTTAGTATCGATTTCCAATGTGAATTTATTTGGAACTGGTTGTAAATCAAGTGAAGTTTGTAGGGTTTTTAGGGCGATAGGTTGGTGGAAAGGGTTGAGTAGTTGACGTTGGGTCTGAGAATTCGGTGGACTGTGGATAAGCTCTTGGCGATGAGAACTCTTTCGGATCGAGATGAGAAGTTCGTTCTAGTAAGAACTCCGAGAAGTCTAACCTCTCTCTGACTAGACTCCGGTCTCAAACTCACCAACTCTGGACAATCTGCCTGGATCGTGTGGAGAAGAGTTCGGTTTCTTCTTCAGTCCTTTTGCAAAATAGTTTCTCTCTGCACTAACTGCAATAAGACCAAGGACTTTATAGCACCGAACAGGGGTCCAAATATACCCCGTCTTTGGAGTTTAAATTTACGATTTCAAACATGCAAATTGTATCTTTAACGAAAAATTGTAGAGTTAGATTGCAAATAGTTCCATTATGAACGGTCAGAGGTCTAGAAAATCAGACTATTAAAAATATTTTGCCACACCATTCTCAAATTTCATCTTAGAAGCCGAATCCAACCCGTCCCGAGAAATTATCTACTATAAAAATAAACCCCCACAATAGACAGATATTCACCTCAATAAATCCCCACCCTTTAATAACCTGAAAATTGCCTCATTCGAAGCTAACCTCGATAAAACCCTATAATCAATAGACAATCTTCCAAATATAATGGAAACTTGCTGTACCTCTACTTTTCAATTACTACTCTATTCTGGTATTTTATTTACCATACTAAGCTATTCTAATTTGTTATAGAACGGTGTTTCAAACAATTTCTTGAGAAATCTCCAAAAAAATCGAACCAATTTTTAAGCGTGGAAAAACGGGTCCACGAACCCTGTTCCTAACTAGTATCAGCATCGGACCCTTACCGTCTACCATAAGACTCCACGCGACGAACTACTGATACATATAAGTTCCACTGACTTCGTTACCACTGGCACCACGGAAAAGTACCAACTCCTCCAGCCTAGTTAGTTAGACGTCATATGTACATAGTTAGAAAAGTTTTATTTTTTTCGTCGACGTTGTTGTGGTGTGTAGCAGTGATATGTCACTGAGTTGGGAAGTTGATTGGATGTGCTAACAGAATTTAGTTTTCTGGAATAATGGACAACTACCCGTTTTTTATACATACAATATCCAAGTAAGAATACTCTTACAATTTGTTAGCAACGTATTTGTCTCTGGCCCGTCGAGCCCGTATGTAACTAAAACCATCGTATAAAAAACCGGGTCTGGTTGTCCAAATCCGAATCCAGATCTGTTCCCAATCTGCCAATGGAGACAAGACGGAAATCCTTTTGACTAACAACTTTCTCTCTCTTCTACTTTACAGCTTTCTTTCGAAAAACGTGGTGGACGGCTATGTTTTTTGAGAGAAAAAGTACCATATATATACTACTAGAATCTAATGGAAATATTGGTAGGATATGCATATATTTGTAACCCGGTTTTTTACCCCGAGAGTTAGGAATTGGGCCAAAAATCATAAGCGGAGGGAATTTGTGCTGACAATTATATGTAGGAAAGCAAATGGTTTTATGGGGAATAAAGTGGTATTTAAAATGTCGACAGATATTCCCAGGCCATGCACTTAAATTATACGACACTATCATCATCTCTTCATAATGTATAAACACACAGAGCCCCCATCACCATTCACAATTTCACACTTATAAGAAGGGAGTATAGAGGAACTGGAGGGTTCTATAACACTAAATAAACACATTTCCGCTCACATTATACCCCGATATTATGTTGGGGATGTGGGGTACAGTAAAATGGGCCGTTCATAATTATACAGGGTAAACAATGGAGGTCGTTGCGAGAATAAATCGGAGAATTTAAATAAATTGTAGTTTAATTGAATTAATTTCCACGGAAAGACGAATGCGGAATTCTTAAAAATGAGCCAAGGGGGTAATTAAGGACGGATTTAAATCGACATGACGTTTATGAACGAGCTGATGTACTTTCTGAGTTTCTATACAAGGCTAAATATATCTTTACTGCAGCGTTCACTTTCTATTACAGCGAAATTACAAATGCATTACCAAGATTACGAACATACTTCAGTTATTCTTGGGATCGTTTCTTAATTATTACTATTACATTTTAGAGACTGGAGCTGTTTCACAATGTACTATGAAGGGGTTGTTCATTTTTAATGGATCAGATTCATTCAAAGACTTATTATATTCCTGGGGCTTATTAGTTTTTTTAATATAACAAGAACAGCAATCGCCTAAAATCAGTTCCTACTCAAAATATACCTTTTTACTAAATTATTCAAAATTGGCGTTCCTGTGACATTATTTTTTGTTAGGAAATGTAATTTTGATCTGAATAAAGCCCCACCTCGAAATTCATCCTTACTTATTTGAAGTTTCATAAGTTTTATACTCAGGGGCTTTAATTAAAGAATAAATGTAGAGATAAAAATCATATTTTGAAATCCGAAGACACAATTTAAAATTCAGAGTTCCTCAATAGTTTTTGCCGTTTTTGGAGAAAGTGAGGGAACCTCCACCAACTTTCTTTTCCCAAACTATCTTGGCCATAAACACCCTGATGGCCAGTTAATGTGCAATAATGCCACGGAATCCTCACATCCCAGCCTCGGTTTTTATTAGGGGATGATAAGACATGATTTCATTATTTATTAACGTCATTTTCTTTATACAGTAAAGCCTTTCCTAAATCCCCACGTTTAATCAACCATTTTAACGGGTATAACAAAGTGTTGAAAATGTAAAGGCCAGAAATGTAACAACCATCCAGGATAGTCTAACCTATGGCTAGATACAGACGGACGGACATATCGCCCTGCCATTCCCATAAAGTGTTCACAACACCTAATAACAGTATTTTTACATGCCGGTATAATAACCTAGCAATCCAGCAGCCCTTAGCATTCATGATGGAAGGAGACGGGGAAAGGCGGATGATAATAGATGATAATTCGACGGAGAAAATGAAGATGATGATGGATCGTGAATTGTGATGAAAGATCAGTCAAGATTACATTACATTTACTACAACAATTCGGCTGGGTGTATTAACAGAAAATAAAAGGGTGTTCTATCTTCCAGAGAGAGACATGATTGCATTGCATTAGAAAAGTCGGAGGATCCACCTTCTCCATTTGCAAATGTCGGCACTTTAGTCCCAGACTTAGAACCCACTATAATATTATAGAAAATAGAACCCTACCTTGATTATTACCCGGTGTGCCGAACTACTTGTAAAAGTAGACAATATATTCCTATTATAGGCTAATGTAACTCCCTTTACGCACTATATTACCATATAGGCTATAGAACAAGGCGCATATGCATATATCCCTTGACTTGTGTAAGATGTAATCCAGATTCCAGATTCTAAGATCCGAAAGCTAGGAGATTCTTGTAGAACTGGAAATGAAAAAGAAGTGAGTTTGTGGGAGCTTAAGTCCTCGCTCCCCGTTTCTTGGCCAAAATCCAAAGAGATCCGCAAACCTAGACTCTTCTTATTCTTACCTCCTTCAGCTTCTTCTTCAACTTCGTCTTCGTCGCCTTCTTCAATCAGGAAGAACACAGAGGAGTATCCCTATACCGCCCATTTACAACTGGGTGGGGCTACAAAGGACAGAAAGGGGCTGTAAATGCATGGGAGGGATAGGAAGGAAATACATTGAAGGGATAAGGTCCCGCTTTTGAAATCGGGGCGATAGAAGTACGGTTATGAAAAGATATTGGAACTTCTCAGACAGAGAGGATTCAGGTTCCCGAGGACCGTATACCCGGTAGGAAGATAGATAGACATGATGTAATATAAAACGCTTTTTCGCTGCTCCTTCGTTATAACCTTTATAACTTGTATATAAGTGAGTAATAATATATGTGCTGGGAAGCATAAACGGTTTGATGTCGGTGGAATTATTATTACATAATATTAAGAAGGTTCTTCTTCGTAGGGGGAAGTTGAGTGCCCTTGTGTTCTGTATGCAATAAGACCTTCGTAAAATACGATGAAACACGAGTCTGGTTGCGTATTAGTGTTTTCTCGACGAAATTGACAAAATCTTGATTTTTGCCGTTTCTATCCCAAACTTCGTAGCTTGTGAATGAGCCTCAGAGAGTGTAGTGTGTGAGCCTGGGATGGAAGCATGTATTTTAAGTAGCTTTTAAGGTCCCCAAAAGTCTTGTAAGATTTCGAAGCTCTTGAAGATCTGTGAAGTAGTAGCAGAATTGCAGAATATAGAGAGAGGGAAAGCCGAAGCCAACCTTCCTTATTATTGTTGCACCGTAATCATTTTATGGATCTTTGTTTTCCCATTCTATCATTTCCGAGGATTCTATTTTCTCTCTTACAGGATATTCATATCGGGTCGGGGATCTCAAATAATCCCATACTCCTGCACCTTATTAGACACGAACTACTGCTTGTTCCTTCCCGAAATCCAAACTTCCACCACTTGCAAAAGTCCGCAAAGGGTCTCTTATTAAAGAGGATTTTGAACTTCAACTTCAAATATTCCAATCCTTAGAGGAATTGAATAGTGAATAGGAAAGATAGTTTATTGAAAACAGGAGAGGTGGGTAAAATATAAGATCAAAGATGAGGAAACAGATCGATCCGACTTGATATACCAAGTCATCAATCCCTCATTCCCCCATATGTAAAAGGGGCTCAAAATCCTATCAATATCTCGGGAACTGGATTTCTGGATTACCGTCCCAATAATTCTTCCTCGACATTCCCATATTATTACGTTACATAGCTTTGCAGGGAGGGACTGGAAATATATTTCCTAAACTTTGAGCCTTATCCACGTTTAAAAAGATGAAAGTGGATTAGAAAGAAGGCAAGTTTCTTAAATCCGTTTCTCTGGTGGTGGTGGTGGTGGTGGTATTTCTAAACTCTAAAAAGAAGAGTTGGTGGTGGTGGTAGGTGATCAGTTCCTTCGGTTTCCTTTGAAATCCCGAAGGAGGAGAGTTAGACTTTAAAAAAAAACTTTGCCAGAATTCATACAGAGTTGGTCCTGTAGAAAAAGACACTACCGGAACCCGGTTTTTTCAGTCCCGAATTTATCCCTTCATTTTTCATCTTTTTATGATGATAATATATTTCGGTGGCTCGGTTAACTCCCGACCACTTCATCCGTCTCCCTTGAAAGAGGAACCTCCGTGGGGACTTGACAACCGGAAGTTGAAGAACTGGCTGAAAAATATTCATTTTTAAAATCATGTATCAACTCCCAGACTGGATTTTAATAATATAATATTCCGAGCTGCTTTTGTTGACTGTCAGTCACTCACTCTCTCCTGGCAAAGTCAAAGTCAAGGGAAACGGATGAGGTTTGGCAGAGATGATCAAAAATATTCAACATTCAAGGCCCGCAGAAAGAGACTGGGTTTTAGAATGTGGCAATTTTTAGTTCATAAATCAGAGGGTTGTCTAAACAAATCAGGATTTGTTGTTCAATAAATTAACTCCTTCCTCCTAATTACCAATTCCAACCGATAAATCCGACCTTTTTGGCAACCGACTTTATTCCCATTCATTCACTTTCCCTCTCGCTCTTTCTCTATTCATTCAGACGGGGAAAAAATCGGCAGAGGCTGTGTATATTTGTTCCTGTACTATTAGCTCTTCAAATGTATCAATTTCTTTGAGACAGGAGCCTATTTATAGGTATGTATTTATATATTATGGTTATGAGGGTAGATGAATTCACCCATGAGATCGGACTTAGATATGTGGATGCGATTGCCATCATTTATATTCAGTCTCGTTCAATATTATCATATCGAGGTTGGATTGGAAATTGCCCTTTTTATCTGATTTTATGAGCCTTGACTCCGAGAGGGATGTCGGGGCAAAGGCCTGATTCATTATGCTTGTTCTATTCTTTAACCGTAACTAAATTTTTTACGTCTTAGTGTTTTATATTAGGTTAAATAATGTTTGTGATTTGTGAGTTGCAATCCCCGTGAAATATTTAGTAAGTCAAATCTCCTTTAATTTTCGTTGTCTTTGGAATTCTACGTTTGTTCAGGATTTGTAGGATGCTTGTTTTGGTTTTAAACTCTAAATGTTAGCTCCTCCAACAAAACTGCAATTTTTTGTCAGGAATTCAGATTGATAAGGACTCTGGTACTATAAAAAACTCAAGAGAATGATTTGTCTGAGTGTTCCTTATTAAATCAAATGAAGTTTGGAAGTAGCAGATCCCCGTGAAATATTTAGCGTATTTTGCAGGCTTTTTAAGTGTATTCATGAGTAGAAGATGCATCCCTAATGCAATTTTCGGGATGGGATAATAATAATGTAATAATAAGTTATTATTACTGGCTGCTAAGAAGTGAGTAGTTGGAGTAGAAGAAGTTAGTAAGGTAAACGTAATAAATGTTTAAAGAAAGTTTGAGTGGTTGGAGTAAATGGAGTGTAGATTATGAAGTAGCATATGCTTCTTGTGTTATCCATTTGATTGATCACCTTCTCTCTGCCACCAGGCCCCATCCAACCTTGATAACCACCACCACCACCACCAGACTGACTGCTACTATCCTCTTCAGCTTCTTGCAGGCTTCAGATAACACCTTATCCTCACTAATGCCAACAGCCAACGTATTATAGATCTCCGTTTAGAAGTCACAATTCAAGCCCCGTTCACCACGACAATGTAACAATGTCATTTTCCTTTGGTGGTGATTTGATTCAGGCTTCATCTATCGTTCAGTAACTGGACTGGATTGATTTGTATGTACAGATGTGACGGTTTAACGAAATAATCTACTTATTGACTCAGAAAAGTGATTATAAGGTTCCAATTAATCAGGGCTAATAATGAAAGGCCGGGCAATGTACAGGGCCGGAAATGATCGGTCGAAAATAGCTGGCTGGAAAATGTTGGGTAGGAAAATGCGGACCTGAATCATGTGGATACATCGGTCGGTTTCATATACGAACCATATTTGGAGTATTTAACTCCTTGTATTATTTTCCACTATGCACTATTAGAACTAAAAAATATGACTATTCCTTATAGAAAAGATGGGGACTTATTTCGGAAAAAACTTATATAGAGGTTTATGGGCGACTAAAAAACAGACTTGTTAAGAACATCCCTTGCACCTAGAGCCAACTAACCAAGAGTAATTAAATTAGAAAAATCATACTGGAGATAAAAAGGCTCGCCGTATAAATTAGAAGTAATGCTTACTCCTCTAACACACACATATCTCGTAAGTACGTCTGCAATCCAACTGGGCTAATGAAATCTATCATATCTGCTATATATTTTAGAACAGAGATAGATTTGTCACACTGTAGCAGTTTTGTTCGTAGGGAGACATAGGAATCATGTCTTTATGTTCCGGCATCTGCCTCCATTTTTTATATCAAAGGGAAAGGGTTGAAGATGTAAGTGAAAGTGAAATGGAGAGAGCAGATGGTGGTGTGTCCACTCTTCAAAAACACATCCACTCCACATGGTCACTACTACCACCACCACCACCATCACCCAAATCTTTCTCCAGAAACTACTATAAGAGAGATATAATGCTAACATTCTAACATTTTACTAACTACAATTTTCTACTACGGTTCTACGAGATAGGACTGACCAGTTGTGGCAGTCGATGATACTTACCCCCGTCGTCTAGGAGTGGTACAAGTCAGCGTTGGCCATCATCTCTTTTTTATATCTCAATTCATCTTCAAAACATATTGGTCTCGCGGAAATTGAATCTCGAACACGAGAGCCTCTCTGTCTGGGACAACATCTTAATTCTCTCGGAATCCCGTCACAAATTCAACACTCAGCCTCTCGACATGTAATGCATTTCCCTACAATTTTTATTCCATCAAAATCTATTTTCCGTTCCATCGACCCTTGCCTTGTGAGATCAGATTTGAAGGGAAGAGGGACCCTTGTTGAAGCGTTTTGGTGGCATTGCATTATGGAGTTCAAATGTGAATGTGGAATGGTCGTCTCAACAACACCAACACGCCAACACCTAGAGAGCATATTCTCCGCAAAATAATCATGAGATAGCGGCGGTGGTGGGGCCAGAGCTGATCTTATTTATTGCTCAAGAGGCTAGAAGTATCCCTGAGAATCCAGAAGGGATTTCGAAAATCCTTTTCTCTGGATAATTCTATTGGAGATAATAATATATGCAATGTCACTGGGACGGGTGGGATGTGGGATACTTGAGACTGGAGATCAGTAGCAGTCTGGTTCTGAAAGTATGTATGACTTTTGTATGCATTGATGCCTTTGTTCTGGCCGTATTGGAATTTGGAATGGATTATGTAATGACATGACACTGCATATTGGGATTGGTGTGGGTTTTAGGCGAAGAGATTTAGTGTAAATCACGATTGAAGTCCTGGAGTATTTTTTTCTGATGTGGGAGGAGTTATTTCAGGGGTTACAGTTTGGCATCAAAATTATAAGCTTTTGTCTTTGGTTGTGTATTAAATCTTTACCAACTCAATGCGGCCAACAGAAATGGAACAGTTTGTTTTTAACCTTCTTAAGGGACATAGCTTATGTATTTAAATGGGACTCAAATCACGATTTACGGTATTTACAGTCCGTTTGCTATGAAGATTCGGGGTGTGGGAAAGGACCATAAAATAGGAAGAGAATGAGCCGTATGGGTTGAGATATGTTTGATAAGTAGATACTGGGAATACCCTGTAGGGTCATCTCCCTTATCTCCTCTTCCACGTGAATCTGGAATTCTAGGACATTATGGGAGTCTGGAGTTCTTGTCAGGGTTCGAGGAACCGTGCTTTAGCTCTTTCGCTGCTAAAGTCTCTGAGAGGTTTTGGCATATTTGGTGCTTATTTTTCACTTTGAGAATTGCATAAAATAATTTTTGAAAACTCAAGAACGCCGAAATCGTAGATTTTTATTTTTTTCGTAAACACAATAAAATACCACTCGAAATCTGACCCAAAAACCCCAGAACCGCTCCACTTCGAACCCTGGCTTTCGCAGACTGCTGGAAGTCAGTGATCAGATGAGATGACAATGCCTTGATGGGCTGGTTTCGTTACTGCTCATCCCAAGCCAAACATCATCATCATCATAATACATAGTAATAAGGGATTCTATTGTGAGTGAAAGATATCCTTCTTTTCTCTAATGTAAACAGCATGTAACGGAACGAGCAGAACCCAACCAGAGAGAAAGATAGAGGATTATGGAGAAATCCATTACTGACTTTTAGCCAACTTCTCATAAATGATCAATGAGCTTTGGTCCTTTCCCCCAGACTGTTTTTACTGGATCAGATCTACTCTACCACTTCTGAAAATTTTGAAAGCTTCTGAAATTACCGAATTATTTATCGCCCTAGAGAGTCAGGTATGTGTAAACAAACTCTGTATCAAAACAATAGATTTAAATCCATGAAGCGGATACGTATCAATCAGGAGGGGCTTTGATCTCTCTCTGGGCGAGGTTTAGGAACAAGATCTAGTTTTTATTTTATGTTCGATTATTTTGAGCAATCCATTGTATGCAAATGTCTCCTTCGGTCTGATGTAAATCTGGGGTTGAGATATGGATGTATATATAAATTGAGTTGACAGAAAGCCATGTGGTCTCATGCTAACAAATGGCTCTTTTTTGTCATTGGAAATGGATGTTGGAAAGAATTGATTGTTTTCAAGCCGAGGGTGGCCAATTTGTTATTCGACGATGCTTCTACGAATAATTTCCGAGTTAAGATGTTGTAAAACATTTGGGTTTGAATTGAGATGAGATGGGAAGAATATTATTATTGTGTTAATTTACCTGTTTTTGACATCAAGAGAGAAACCTAAAGTTGAAACGAGTCCTGAATTGTAAATACAGCTAACTTGTGGGGATCTATTTCGGGGGGTGAGTACTTTTACTCACCAGAATTATTACGATTTTCATGCAATAAGAAGCAAATAGTGGGGAAAAACAGTTTCGGTCGTCTCCTAAATTCGAACCCCTGAAATCAATTTTCTTCTATTTATTTGTAAACGTGCTTGTCGCTGCTCGAATATCCCGTTTCGTCAGATCTGTCATGAGATGCGATGTCATTTGAGTAAGGATGGAATTGATAATGCCTCTTGCACATGTAAATGCATTTTGTTCCATTATCCCTGTCCCGGCTGTCCTGATTTAAAAAACACAATTTCTGTTCTTTATTATTGTCCTCGTAACGGGGATTGTAGCGGAGATAGCGGAGATCTTGTTTCACGGAGGAGACAGATTGATAGGCTCGCAGATGAGTTCACGTATGCCACCTCATTCCCTTTACAACTTTAACCGAACCACACGTGTCCCCTCCATGCCTTTCCTACAAGTTAGCACTTTTACAGGTCTTAGGAAAAACGAAGGAATAAAATCGCCTAGTACTAGTACTATTATTGCAGACCAGGTATGGGATGGTTCATAAGCAATACATTCGGGTAATGTGCAATTCCATATGCGAGGCTACAAATCGGGAAAAAACAATCGCGCTGTAGTAGAGAAATGACGTGATGAGGGGTTCCTAAATTGAATTTTATACGGGTTCTATTCCTTGACACAGCTAAGGATCCGCAATAGGGATTGACGGTAGAATTTCCAGAAATGGTCCACCAAACGCTTGCTGAAATTAAATTTAAAAATAATTTCAGCGGATTTAGTAAATGACAGCATGGCGTTTTTATAACATAACTTCAAATATTTGAAATTCAAATTAAAAAGTGGGGAGTTTGCTCAATTAGCGTACCATCATTTACACTTATCTAAGAAGACAAGGACAAAGATGTTTTGAAATTTTAAGAATTTTCGTGCAATTCACGGCTAAAAATCGCTTAGAAATGAAGAAAGTCCAGTGATTTTTTCAAACTAACACGCCATTTAATGCAATTTTCAACAATTGATGTGAAAAATGGTCCCCCTTCTCTCACTAGGAGTCTGAAGATGTGCATTTTCCTTAAACGTAGTTTATGAACGAGTACTTTAATGATATAATATATTGAGGAGGCCTGGCTGGCTGCTGGCTATCTTGAATGTGGAAAGTACATCCTCCATGACACGTATTTGGAATGAGGATAAAGGTGAAAAATGTATTTCGATTTGAAGGCGGAAATGTTCTTTCTGGAAGAGACCCTTGCGGAAAATACCTTTCCGTCTTCCAAAACCCACCACACTTACCCCCACTGCCACTTCCAACTTATGGACCTTGATCATCTGGAATTGTAGAACGTAGACGAGGAGATGTAGACGAAGAAGGGCATATCACCCGGGTTTCTTGCCCGGCAACCCGGCTACCGGATATCGATACCCTTACTTATACGCTCTTGTATAAGCAATAGATTCATATATACCGTTTCCAGATCATCTATATGCAGCTAACAATTCAATCTAACTCCGAATTGAGCACTTCCCGTGTATTCAAATAAATTCCCGTCCATAACCACTTCGGATATAAATATATTAGTCAGCCTCAGTCCTACTCTTAACAGTAGTGTATAGATATACTGCCTCATCTTTGTACTGAATTGGAACTGCCCTTATAATATAAAGTATGTTATATTAGATTTTATTATACTTATCTGGATTCCCGTAAATTGTCAGTATTAAGCGTTTCCTCAGGCTGGTGACAAGTGAGCTCGTGGCTTTGGAATTGTATTTTATTTCGACTTGGTGTTTGACGAGTTTTGTCAGGCTGAGGCTTTGTCTTATATAGATTTTCAGAAGCTTTTACACGTGGACATGGACATGCGTTTATTTATGGTACAGTGCTGCACGTTTGTAACAATAGAGTTTACCATAATATTCCAATAAATATAGCAGTGTTTTTCACGCAAAACAAAATTCAAGATTTGACTAAAATGTGTGAAACAAATATTGGTAAATAATGTCCAATGTTTTAGAATTCTTGACAAGATATATGTTATTTTATAACAAGGCGCGATCATGAATTGACAACCGTATAATTACTCCAGTCGAGTCTGTATTAAATGACGAGAAACTACTTGTTACAACTGTTGTTTTTGTTCTCATCTGTACTTCAATTCAACCTTATCTTATTTAAGCGATGCTAAAAAATTGTCCAATTAAAGGCTATTTTACATAGTTTTGAACCAAATACATAGCATTTTTAGCCATTCTATTAACCATTCGTCATAAAAAGCTCACATACAGCCTCAAATGGCACCCAAAACTTCAGGCTTAATGACCACCACCATCGGTCCCAAAAATCATTGTCTCAAAACAGAGCCCCGTTTTGACTATGAAAAAAGTCGTTGCTCCCTTTCGGGTCTCAAGTCTCAGGGACTAATGTAACTTTTCCTTGCCAAGTTTATTAGACTGGAGAGAAAAAGTCATTCTTGTCAATTCTGTCATTGTGTAAGAAAAGATGATTTTTGGAATAGGGAGCAGAATATAGTCTCTTTCCTCACCAACTTTTCCTCAATTTTCTGTTGTGCAGATATCCCGTTTTGGTTCCAGTTGACGTGGGATAAGTCAGTCCAGCCTAGATTCCTTGCTCCATAGATTTTGGAGAATCAAGAAGTCTGGTGGCTAGAATCCTTGAAATCTAGATGATGATATGTGTTTTTTCAAAGGAAGGGTAAAACAAATATACATTTCCTCCGCATTTATGCTCCGTGTTGATGTAGGCTGAGCAGAGGATCCCTATGTTTTTTACATGGAGATAGATAGGGAGCTGTAGCTGCTGGAGGGATTGGATATTAGAGGAAGGGAGAAGATGACAAGTGAAAGGATTTGCTTTCTATTGACATTTGGGATAAACGAAATTCGATAGCCGGAAGGATTGGACAGAGGAAGGAGTCAGGATTTACTGGATGGAAAGTTGAAGCCAAGTCTCGTCCATATGGGTCCTCTTTCTGTCCTTATCAGTTATCAGACTTGGAAGGACCGGGTTTTTGAGGTCACTGTGTGGACAAGTTATTCGGTTTTCTTTGGAATTTTAAGGTAAAAATAGCTGAATTCATATGCTGAACTGCGACAAATTCTTATATTATTCTATGAAAGCATTGAACACTTTGGTTTCTGGGTTCAAATTTGAACCACCAAACGAAGGTTTGTAAGGTTGCATTGTTAATTAATTCTAGTTTATCGATCACGTTTTCGACCTGTGGTAATAAGTCTTGGTAGCCGGTTTGAATGGAAAACGTTAAAATCGTTGACTCACTGGGTAAACTCGTTTCGTCCTCTATAGGCAATCATATGTTAAAGAAATGGACTGTATGTTATAAGTTCTGACGAGTTTTACCCGGTGAGTCAACTAGCACAGGGATTTTAATAATTTTTAGAAATCAGAGATGATTGTTCCACATTAGGCTAGGATATTCAAAAATCCACAAAAGTCAAAACATCCATCAAAAACCCATGAACAGGGGTTCAGGATTCAAAAACCTAGGGTTCCACGCTCCCTGTTCAGTTATGAAACATCACCATCGTCATCATCCATTCCGGAATCCCAATACGGTCTGATAATACAGATGGAATAACCATATCCTCCCTTCAAAGATAAGGCACATTGCAAATCACAACAAAAGCAACCCTTCCGTCTTATCCACATGTGTACTTTGACAGTGTCATCTTCGGAACGCCCAATCCCACATCACCGTATGGATTTTTTCACCGCTAAACTTAAGCTCAAGAGCTCAACTGTAACAGGAAAAAATTGGTCTCAGCATCAATCAATATAGAGTATGGGACAAGTGGATATGTCCTAAGGGCTGGTGAGGAGTTCAGATAAATATTAAACCCACGGCGTTTGATAGGAAATAGGAAGACGAGTTTATAAAACTTTTAGTAAAAAATATTATTGTCAACTTGACTCTGACGAAACTGTTATACTCTGCCCTATAGCCCAATACTCTGTAAAATTAAGCGTCGCATTTGATAGACCTCTTGATAAAAGATCATTCAACTGGATGGGGAAGTATTTCGGGATGGATATCTATTTAGGGATGGTTTTAAATTGATGTGCTGCTTTTAATAGTAAAAATTTGATCCCTAGTACCAGTCGAACTTGACGCTTATCGCCTTACCAAAGTTCTTTGAAAAACCCAACATGCGCCAATCAACTACTATGAAAGGAAGACGATGTAAACGAGTGTCGAGTATCAAGCTTGCTTTCTCCCAAAAAATCGGATAAAATCCCAAATCAAGAAAAAGAAAAACCAGGAGTCCCATAAAATGTAGGACATGTATTGTATCCTTCTTCTTCCTCCAAGGAAGTGCACATTAGTCCTCGTCCATTCAGCAGCATATGTAAGAGCCATACGTAGCGGATGATGATAGAATAACTGTGTATTATCCCTAGTTATAAAGCCATTAACTCCGCCGATTCTTCTGCAGAAGGAGTCTAAAGTTGTAGGAAGAACTAAAAGGTCAAACTTTAGCAATAGAGAAGAATTTTCGGGTAAATGGGATGAACTAAATGTCAAATAAAAAGACATCCCAAAACTCCTCCTAATCATTTCACAAAACTTTCTCTCAAAAGTCCCGATATAAAGGAATATAAAACTATAGCCCTTGGCTCCTTCCCGTGGATAATAATAATCATTTCTGGGGGATTCCCCTCCGATTCACAAATTCACATCTCCTTACGCTTATTAAAGTTTAGAGGCAGAGGGAGTAGAATGTGATTTGTCTGAAGTCTGAGGGAAAGATCCATTCAAGACGAAGTTCTATACGAACCTATCAATGTATCAAAGTCTCACAATCAGACCAAGAAGTCCCTTGTGACTGCAACCAACATGTATGAAGTAAGAAGGCAGTAGGAGTGGAATTAGCTGATCTTGATCCCTCTGATTCTTAATGCTGATGGAATCTCATGAGATCTCATCTAGAAACGGTTCCCTAATTGCCCCGTGGACAGGTGACGTCTCAGGATCTATTACTCATTCAACCGTTTCCCATTCTTATAGAGTTTCTTGAAAACGGGAAGCTGGGGCCGGGGCTTCCTCCTCGGATAAATCATTAGCCGTCATTCCGATTGCATGATTGGCTGTAAGGGGCAATTCATAGAATCCATGTGTGAAATGTTGAAGAAATTGACGAGGCGATACAAGTCTTAATAAGTTGCAAGAGTGGTTTATAGTTTTATGATTTGAAGGACCTACAGTGTATTTCCATTAAACTTCGGCTTAACATTAGGATATGATGATGGGAGGAAATGCTACAAGTATTATCACTTACTGAGTTAGTACAGTGCGATCTTTTTAAGGTTGCCTTTCTCTTTAATATCATTGACGCTTATGAATTAGCGGGAAAATACAGCTTAAAACGATGCAAAGCTCCTAAAATAGCTATTATGTATTCCCCGGAGGCTCATTTTTGCATACCGATATATACAAACACCTCAATGTGACATCAAGTTATTTTAAATCAAAGATAGCTTTGGAAAAATATTTAATTCTGGATCAAAATCCCCATTGTTTTTCAGACGGACAAGGGTCAAACCCATAATAACTCCCCGACTGTGCAGAAGTTATGAACAGCTCCTGGTGAAATCATGCAAGGGAAATTATATCTCCTATCTTATAAATATCATATCCCATTCTGCCTCTACATCGGGTTAATGATTTAGCTTCCGGAGCTCTGTTGTTGAGCCTCCGGCTCGGCATAAGTGTGATAGTTTGGTTTTGGTTTAAATTCTGCTGCACAGCAGAGCCATTGATGTAGATGAATTATGTGAGGTCTAGCCTCAATGTTTGGTTTATCATTAATCAAAACATTTACAAATTCTACACTTGTATGTTTGCATATAATACATAAATTATTACTCACGTTTATAGCACTTTGGAAAGCAGAGGAATAAAGGTGATATTTCGTAGGGTAGGCAGGTTGGACTTGGACGGCCTTAAAGAGACAGGATTCCAGAGCTAGTGAGCTTTGGCAAAGGGAAAGTGATAATGAAAATCCTTTGATTCGGAGAGGAATAAACCGTCCAACGAATGTACTGATGTATCGTAGATATAACGTTTTTATACCGTTTCATACACATCGAAACATGTTTACGGTAAAAACTGTGTTTTAAAATATTAAAAATGCATGAAATATCAAAAATCTCAAATTGCCCCAACCATAGAGCAAAACTACATACGTCATTCGAAAGCACTTGATTATAGCTTTTGAATGACGTATCAAATGATTAATCTCAATTTGCCCCAACCATAGAGCAAAATTACATACGTCATTCGAAAGCCCCTGATCATAGCTTTTGAATGACGTATCAAATGATTAAAACACACAAAATATAGAAAATCTCAAATTGCCCCAGTCATAGAGCAAAATTACATATGTCTTTGGAAAGCCCTTCATCATAGCTTTCGAATGACGTATCACACATATATGTTTGCAATTTGACCTCTTTGACCCCTCCCCACCCGTCAGGGGGTGACCTCACCCCCAAATCATATACACCATTGAATAGCCCTTGATCATAGCTTTCGAATGACGTATCACACATATATGTTTGCAATTTGACCTCTTTGACCCCTCCCCACCCGTCAAGGGGGTGACCCCATCCCCAAATCATATACACCATTGAATAGCCCTTGATCATAGCTTTCCATCGATGTATCACACATGGGGGGTTGCTATTTGAAAATATGTTGACCTTTGACCTTTCCCCCCTTGACCTTTGACCTGCAGGGCCCCCAAACGAACTTGACCTCCGCTTGGATGTCCTATATAGATATCCAAAAGAAAAATTTCAAAAAGTTAAGCCGTTCTCGAGTTATCGTGTTTACGGACGGACAGACGGACAGACGGACGGACAGACGGACAGACGGACGGACGGACACCAGACCATTCGCATTATGTATCTACGATACATAATAAATGGGATCTCCCGAAATGTTCTAAATCTTCCCAACGTTCCGAATCTGTTCAGAATTTGGGAATTTCGAAACCTCTCCTCATTTGGCTACAATCAAACATCGGAATCATCATGGAACCTCTCCATCTACTTCCACGTCCTCCTTCCTGAATAATAAATCATTCCCCTTTTACTTCTGAGGAGGAACGGGCCCAAATCTCCTAAATAGTCCAACTCTCTCTCTCTCTCTGCAAAGTTGACTTTACCGAACCGGAATACGGAACCTGGAGGAGACTCTATGAATTTAGACAAGAGAGATAGGGCAGGAATACAGCTCATTTCTTACCCACAAGAACATGGACGATAAATCGGGACATAGTTTGAATATATCACTTTATTATAAGTTATAAGGCTTCCGAAGTTTAAATAAAACGAACTTCTCCCTCAACGTTTTGAGATATAGCCCAAATATTATGAACTTCTATGCAACAATTACCTAATTATATCTTCACATTGGATGTGACTTGGAATTTAGAAGGTAGGGGATTTGTATGGGGGATGTATGGGTTTTAATTATTATGCGGAGTTTAAATATTTGACAGTTGGAGTTGCATGGAGATGTTTGTGGTTGAGTGGCTCCCTGTTCAATTTCAATGGGGTGATTATGAATTAGGAACTAATTGTTCGGTTCATAATCTCGTAGTTTTGCTCGAGTCAATTAAGTCAATATCAGGATTCTGCTTGAATTGTTGGGAAGGGTTTGAAATTTCTTAGGTTTTGAGGTTCAGTTCGATGAATTCGATCTGATATCTGGATTTTGCAAGTAGAGGTGAAAAGAGTAAGAATAAGAATGGTGGATTTTTATCCCGAAAATTTTTTAAATGCGTGTTTTTACTTTTACGTTCGATTCGAACGAAGTTTAGTCATTTTTCAGCGTAAATAAGCTCAGATTTTTTGTCAGGTTATTCTGCCCTTTTTCGCAATTTCCAAACTTGCATTTTTTGCAGAAGCTAAACTAACACAAAATCTCATTAACTATTTCCCTTCACATTTAAAACTTCTCCATCCCCAACTTTTCCTGTTTGTTAAAGAATCCTTATAGATGATTAAAAGCCAGAAACCACAATAATCAAACCCGCAACTCCTCAAAAAGCAATAAAAAGTTATATATTAGGTACTGTTGCTGGTTAGTGAACCATGTCATGTCGGCGTCTGTCGGCAGTACATATGTATTCGCCACAGCAGAACATGAAATAAAACAACATATAAAATAAGGCTGTCCCTCCGATGAAATGTATTCCGTTTCTGAAATGAATTAACGGTGTGGAAGAGTGTTTCTGGGGTTTCCTTCTGAGGTTTCCATAATATTTTTGGAATGCTGAAATGAAATCAACCAAACTTCCTTAAATACACAAAGAACTAGGATACAGAGGGTTCGGAGTTTTTGGAGTCAACACTCAACAGTGTTCCGGGTCTTCGGGACCATATTTATACGAGAAACCGAACCAAGTTGTTGAAGGATTGAGGAAAGGCTTCCACAGTCTCCAGATTTCTCAGAATCTTAAGGGTAAAAAGCGCTTTTTGGATCTGGACCAAATTTGTGTTTAAATGGTAATCAAGTCGACAGAATGATTACTTGGCTGCTTCCAAAATACGGCAGCGGATCCCGTATAGCTCTCTCCAGCATTGTATATCCATCCTGGTTTTGGATCTAAATGGAAGTAAAAGCAGAGTGGATATGGTGAGCTAAAAGTGCTAGATCAGTGGTCCAAGTCCACCCGAAATTATTTGG
This sequence comes from Desoria tigrina, assembly GCA_906901685.1. Lineage (NCBI taxonomy): Eukaryota > Metazoa > Arthropoda > Collembola > Entomobryomorpha > Isotomidae > Desoria > Desoria tigrina. Next base: position 3,071,701 of record CAJQTU010000007.1, read on the forward strand.
CAAAAAAGAGGGAAGAAACCGCAAGGACTCTGGAACCGTATTCAAGTACAACAATGAACATGCCACATCAGCAAAGAGTACACACAATTACCTCTTCCTCCCCCTAATTCTTAAGACATAAATTCTCAGGCTCTTATAATCACCGAAAACCACACACACCAAAACACCTTCCTATTTATCCGACAAACCAAACCACTTTCCTTTATCTGACTCGAGTTTTGTGGAGAGAAGAGGCAGCAGATCTCTTCCGTATTGAGGACAGAAATACACCGTATTATTTACTACTACGGTAACTTTCCCCCAAAGTCCATTTCGAATGGATTATATACAGTTTGGCGGAGTTAAGCTTAAAGACAAGTAATGAAAGGAAAAACAGGCGTCTCTAGCTTTGTTTTTCTGGACAAACTGTTCTATACTTTTGACATTGGTATTAACTGCACTTTAATTACAGTATATATGCAATATATAAGACCTGCAAGTTTAAATGTCAGTTCAATAAACGTTTGAAATGGCTAATCTTAAGTTTTTATTGTTGGTGTTTGGAACTGAATTTGGGTTAGTACAAGAAGGTTGGGGATCACATGAAAGGATGAAATTAGGATTTAATATATCAATTCAATCTACTCCCGTCATATTCTAAAATACAGTGGTTTTAATTAAATAAAAAATCTACTAACTAGCGCTAAATGCTTAAATTTTGGATCTTCATATTAACCGATTTTTGCCTTTCAAATGTGTTCCAATTAAACACACAAGAAACTTAAAATTAATTTTCTTTGGCTTTTCCCAAATTTTATCGTAGTATTTCAGATAGCACCAATTTAACTTCATAATTGCTGACAATCTCAACTCCCCACTTTGAACTTTATAACTACCCCAAGTAATCAAACATACAACCTATCGTACAAGAAGCCCAAATCCACAAGAAACCCAAGGCTCTCACACCATTCTCAATATCAATACAACAGTTCTCGGCTTCCATTTCCATCCAACAACTTTAAATATATTTTATATTTTAAATCGACAATCCCACCGATCCGGGTAATAAACGTCTCAAATAAAGGTTTGATCCGGAATTGAAAAAGTCAAGCTCCGATTCCATTATTATTGACGTAAAGGGAAGCGGAGAAAGTCAGTGAAAGTGGAATGGGTGGAAGTAACGTGTAAAAGTGCAACTGTAGTTAGCATCCCAGAGACCTAGCAAAAACCCCCCGATATAGATGATTACAACTTACAAGGAACAGTTCGACTGGATCTACAGCTTCACTATTCTACAATCTACTCCTACGCTACACTTACAACTCCATATTCCTCCATATATACCTCTCTAATGTATACAACTGCATGTGGCCTGGCTATAGGGAGGTTGCCGGAGATGAGATTACAAAGGGGATTTAATGTTAGAGTTGTGAGATTGAATGAGGGGAAGGCAGGGTCACAGATTCCTCTCCTAAAAATAAATAGCTCACTTTCACCACCAACATTTCTTCCAGCCTCCCTCTACGTCTACAGACTACAATGCTTGGAGTTAGAAGCAGATCTCTGATGGAATTTTGCTGGAATCCTGGAAATCTCTGACTCCTGGAGACGACATCCCAGATCTATCTTCAAATCCAACAGGGTCGTATTGGGCTGGAAATGTTGCTCTTATAGCCAGTATCTTCGTCAACTCATATTATTACGAGAAGGAGAATGACAAAGGATCGACAATTAGTGGAATCAGGACTGAGACGGATAGTAATGGATAAGGACTCAAGTTCAGCTTTTAAAACGAGGAGAGAGGGTCGGATGGAATCCGAAGGGGGTGGTCCTCCATACGCCCATTCCTACAAACACTTTTTCGGAAATAATGGACATGTTTTAGAGATCAGTTCGGATTTATGTCTTTGATTTCCCTTTTTGTCCAAAGTGTGTAGATAATTGAGTATGGAGTCAAGTCCTTTCTCTCTCCATATAAATGTGTAATAATCACAATACTTCAGTTCCATAACCCCCTATATGGGAGTATGTTTTTCTGAGAGTTTTAATGCATTGTAAGGTTGTAAACGAGCTCCAGCCTTGCGTTTCCTCGTCCCGAACTTAAAATCGGAGCTATATACCCTGTGTAGAGAGCTATCTAGCTCAATACAGTTGTTATAAGAGGACGGATAAGTTATAGGACCAGCTTTGAATTAAGATGGAAGTGTTCCGCTGAGATTCAAAAGATTTCAAAGATTCCACGGCAGCTCGAACCGTGAAAGAGTCCTCCGCATTTCACGAATTCCCAGCCCGACGAGTCGAAAAACACATGTTTCTAAACCGCACAACTTATTCTCTTCATTAAAGATGAGAGGCATTTACTTTCCGGCCTTTTACTCCCTTTAGCTAAATTTATATATCTACGCATTTTACGGAGGCCTTATAATCAGTGCCGAATTAGGGGAATAAAAACGTTCTGAGTCTAGCGCAGCGTTGGAACGCTGTAATTCCGTCTATATCCGCGTCTCGGAGAGACAGACGGGAGGCTCGACGGAGGGAGACGTGTGCTACTAAATCCTCTTCGACTAAATTGCTTCCATGTTTCATTGAGAACTTGAACTTGACTACTTTTTATGCGAAAAGTTCACCCAAAACAAGTTGAACTAAAATATGTCTATAGGTATATAAATATATATGAATCTGGGGGTGGGGATAATGCATTAGAACAAAAATAATAATATACCTACGGCTATATTCTCCGCTCCTAGCCATACAACACATAGTGAGTCAATTTAGTAACTTCGTTAAAGTTCCTTATACCCGGTCCGTATATTTCTCCGGTTGTAAATGCTGTAATAATACTGGAGAAGTTGTTGTATAAGCTTGGGATATAGGAGCGGAAGGAAGCTTGTAACATGACGATAACTTCATCTCTCCCAACTATTTTTGCCAATTCCCTGACATTCGAAGAAACAAAAGTTAAAGTTACTTCTTCTTTAGCCATCAACTTTTCTAGGGAAATAAAAGGGTTGTTGGAGCTGGAAGAAAAAGTGAGAGGATTTGCATTTCCTTATTCCATCCGGTTTTTATCAGATTCTGCCTCCATTTCAAATAAACGTAAATGCTAGTCACTTACTTATGCCCTTCTCTCCCCTGTCAAAAATATATATTATATATCCCTCTCTGCAGATTCCTTGTCTACAGGCTGGGAAGTTAGTAGAAAAGGACGGGGTGTCAGTTCAAAGGACTGGCTTTTGTAGTTTTTGTGATATATTAGGAACTTTAAGAATAAATAAAAAACAAAGGGATATAAAAAGAGGAGCAGTAAACAATGAGAAAAGTCACAAAACACTCAGAAGAAACCAAAGGCTTTTGGACTTTTTTAAAAGTACTGAGATAAGCTACCTCTGGTTTCCAACGAACTTGTGTCTTCTCAGTCAGTAATAGTAATAATAGATAATTGGAATCTGGAATAGGAACTGACTGATTTACGTATTTACTAATGGTTTACTTTTACTCTCTCGTTTTTCAGGGAAGAAGAGTGTGTTGAGTCTATTTTTGGGCTATTCTTGAATTTATAAATTTTAGAAACCGTTAAGGGATTTGGAACGGTTGGAAACGGTGCTGGTTTTGCTAATAAGGTGATGATGATGATAATGGAGGGATGGGAAGTGAGACGGAATGATTAGGAATGATTGATATGCAAATCTGGACAGATCTCGCCCATTCTCCGCTCCTAGCTCTTGGATTTCAAATAATATTATGTATTTTAGTTTTCAGTTCTGAGTCCCTCGCTGTATTTATTGTATGAAAACGGGAATGGTCTTGAGCGTGGCTCTTCCTCTTTCGAGAAGTTTTGCTTAAGAAATCTGGAGGGGACTTGCTAATATTCAATTTCCATAAAATTTCGCAGAGGCGGAAATTAAAATCTCCCTTCCCAAATCAAATCGGTTCGGAACAAATTAGCTTTGTTATGTGTATAGGTAGTATGTTTGTAGAGTTGGGTGGGGTGGGATATCTTGTGATCTGATCTTTGATGCAATGATGCAATGTACGTGTCTTCGTTATCGGATACAGGGTGTTCGGGTAAATATGTCTGGTGAATAATAATTAGTGATAGCAGTGAATTGAAACAAATATTTTTAGGTTCCAGCAGTTTGATAAACTAATTTCAATGTTCGATAGGTTACTCGTGCATCCGAGCATGTTTTAAAAGATTTAAAAAAATCGAAATGTCAGATATTCGAAAGCTGCATAGAAAGTTTAGAGTGCCGTTTTTCAGTAACATTTAGCCGTTCCGATTTGAATGAGACACTCTGTATTTGTTTACAGTATGCTTGAAATGAAAGCACAAGGAGATATCCATTTATGTAGTTCTAGACATGATATACAGCGTTTAGATATATTTTTATTAGCAAAGTCAAGCTCAAGAAAATGGATTTTTAATAACTTCAGATATACTTAACGAAACTCAGCCGGAAATAACAAAAAAATTTAGTTATGAAATTTTTTAAAGTCATAGAAATTTTTTAAAGAAATCAAAGATGAAGGTACATTTTGGCAGTTTATTTCATATATACCGTCCTTTCCTGTTCGCGAACATATATTTACAATATCCCATGTATAAGCGATATCAAAGTGATGAATTTGGCACCCTAAATCTCCAAATTTTTCTCAATTTCCTAATAATTACAACTATTTACAAAATCGAATTGACCTAGGAATTTGTTCCTATCTCTTAATATCGTTTTTTGCTTATCAAGTAGTCAGCTTCTATCATCCCTTCCGGAAGATCGAATGGAGGGGAAGAAATAGCATAAAAAAGTGTTGGTAGATTGTCAATTTGACAATTGTCAAAGAAGTGTATAAAAGTAAAAGTACAGAACGGGCTTTATTTTATTTCTACAAAACTCAAGGCCGAAGGAATCTTTCTCTGAAACATAAAACATAAAATCCGAAAGTGACTTTTTTCCTTGAAACTGTGAAATGAAAGGAAGATGAGAATGTTTTTGAATCTCTAACAATTTTTATGGACTTTTCTCTCCTCAAAGAGCTGAAAGAGTCTCTCCAAGATTCGTCTCACACTTTCCCAAGATATTACACGACGGCTTCATTTCAAATAAAAAGAAGTGAAGGTAATCAACCGAATTCCATCACATCTTCATCACAACTTCATAACATCACAACAGTTCTTCCCCCTCTCTTTAATATTGAGCCATTTTGCAAATAAGCGAGGAGAGGGAAGGAGATGAAGATGGATGTAAATCTCAATGTGTAATAATAATAGGGAATGTGAGGGAAACCATACTAAGTTTTACGTCTGAACGTTTCAGACGTCAAAATCTAGGCTATATCTCCAAGGACATAAAACATTTTGTTCGGTAGTGACTACTAATACTGACTTATTCTTGTATAACATATATCTTATATTTTATGAAAGCTGAATACTTTTAAGACATAGCCAACCTTTTACCTTTGAACCTTGAAAAATGTGTAATTGCAAAGTCCAGTCTAGCCAATTAACACGTTCGTCTCAGTTAAACCATTCTAATTCTATTAGGCCAAAAAGGTAGACTATTTTAATCTTCAGACTTGGGACTTTTGAGTTGCCTTTACTTGGATTATGTATATCTTTTACTGTTCCATTCCTTCTCATGATTATATACTTAAAATTATGTGATTTGACCTGCAGGTAGCCTAACCTTCAAATCAACCTTCATTCATGTCCTATACTTACAATGATACAATTTTCATATAAATACGAGTGTCGTTCTAATGTATAGGGGTTCATTCTGCTACTTCGTTTTACGGGCGTTACTCTGTCAAATCTTCTATCCAAAATTACTCGTTTTTCTGACTAAATAAATTCACCTTAATTGACTTTATACTACTAATTACTACGATTGCAGTCCCAATCACATTATTCGCAATTCCATTCATCAGTCACACATCTTAATTCATCTTGCACTACATCTAAATACCAACCACTTTAGGCTCTCTAGTTCCTGAGACACGAACATTATTCACATTTATTTATCTCAATGTAGAGTAGAGACATGTAAATTCGACTAACCGTTTTACCGTCCTAGATCAAGAATATGGAAAAAGTCTTTCAACAACTCCAAATTAGATAGGAGGAAAGATGAATAAATCCACAGGTTTCCCTTCTCAGAGATTTGTAATTACGAAATTGTGACTTCATGCATGTGATGCAGGTTCTTGGAGCTGAACTGTTTACCGGAATACAGGACAAATGAGTCGACGATTGAAATGCTTTAGAAACGAGGCTCCAACCGTGAATACTATCACAAGATAAAACATAAAACTGTCTAATTTCTATAACCTTTAACAACTAATATTTCCAGATTTAAAAAATGTTATAATTTTACAATGGAAAGCTTGTAGGCTGTAGAACATAATTTGAATACCTCCTCAAGGATCAAAAGCCACACGAGCTGGAGCATACAATCCTTACAAATTTATCTTAATCATTGCTTATTACAATACACAGTTAGTCATTGTTATAGAACACAAGTTCATTAATATTTAGACAATCCATCTAAAAGCACAAAAAAACCGAATATTTACAGTCAAAAATCGCACAGGTATAACAATAAATACGTAACTACAAATTATTATCCCAGTAGCTCACAAAAATGAATTAATGGCAAAAACATCAAGGAAAATTAGATAAACCCTGGACAAAGAGACATCCGAAAAATAAAGAGCATCAAAGCCGTTGATCAAATCCATTTTCCGTAATTAATGTGGTAAGAGGTGTCGAGGGTTGAGTTGAGGTGGCAAGAAAATGATGGACACGGGGTAAATATTATCTTCTTAATGTTGGCGAGGGAAGGAGTGTTTATTACAGTGACAGTGACATTTGACACGTGACATAACGTTATGAGACATGACGTTGAGAAGTTGTATAAGATGGCTGGATGGTCGGTTGTCGGAGATGAGGATGATGATGAAATGAAATAAGTTTTGTTTGTATTGAAAGAAGGGGAAAATAATAAAGAAAAAAGTTTAATCACTTCTTCTTCCTCTTTCCTCTTCATTCCTGACACTTTCAAAGGAAATATAGGAGACTCCTCACAGCCTATCACCTTTGAGTCCAAGAGACAGGGCCGGAAGTCACTTGCTTTCTACGGGTTTTAGGGCTTGTGTGTGTGTGGCTAAGTGTGCAGAATACGGTAACTCGGGTCCATTTGAGCCTGAAGTACCTCTTCATGACTAATTGTACGCTTAGAAGCCTGTATTAAGCTCAAAATAGGACGTAGGGATTGCCGGCTTGAAATCAAATCATGCTATGCTAATTAAAATTGTGGAAAGCATTATTGAAGTCTTTGGAGTGAAATTGTGGAGAAAAAAACTCGGCAATTCGGCAACTACCTTGTCGGAAATTTTTTCAGGAAAATCGAAAAAATCAGGACCCTTTTTTTTAGGAAATTTTCCTTTTTCCAACCAAAATTGTCAAATTTTTCCCTTCAATACGGTAAAAAATCTGGCTTTTCTTCAATTAAGGTCGAGATTTATGGAAGTTCTTTAGGTTTACGCGGCAGGACTCCGTTCTCCCGTTCCTTAAAATCCAACTCCGAAGTCCAAGAAAAGAAATCTTCCTCATTACTATTTTTCCATTGTGAAGAAAGGAAATAAAAGTTTATATTTCTTCCAGTTCCTTTAAAAGAAAGATCATTCGACAAAACCGGTCCTGCCAGTCTGTTTGGAGAGAGTAAACATCCTTAAATATCATCTAACATCTAATCACATTATATATCACTTCTGTTCCCTGGAACTCGCTTAAAACCTCCAGTGACTTCGGTATGATCCGGTTAAATGTACAGGGCCTTTCAAATTTTTTTTACGGATTCACGGGGAACTAATCTACTACATTCTCATTGCATGTACGTTTCGGTTTGCTGGTTAACTTGTTTTGATGTTTTGTGTCAAAAAGCCTTTGGACATCATAACATTCCTGTCAAAATCCTTCACTCTGAGGTAGATTTATCCTGAAAACTTGTGCATAATTATGATCGGAAAAATTGTTAATTTGAACCGATGGATTTTAGTTTAAAAAATAAATTAAAACTGCAAGGTCGCAGTTCCTGTCCCTACCAATTGCGACGTCTAAAGAAGTGAATGGACCTTTAAAGTCGTGGTAAAATCCGCATTATATATAGAGTTTGAAACTATAAATGGTTTTTCCCCGTGACTTATTTCTCCGTCAAGTAAAAGAAGTCTAAAAATTCCTCAAAGTAATTTGCATGTTAATTATAAAAAAGGGAGTATTTCATTTGGGAATAAGTTCACGTCTCTCTTCCTCTCTCTAAATTAAAATCCCATCTTCCTATCCATTTTTGTCATTTCCTTTTCTTGTTGAGGATATGAGACTTTTGGTTTGGGACTCGGAGACTTTCTGACTTTTAGATTTTGAGTTTTTGAGGAGAGACACACGGAGTTTTAGAGAAAATGACGTTGGCCAGAAGCACTCCACCACCACCACCACCAATGACAACATCAGCCACTCACATTGTATAAATTAACAAATCCCGATCTCCATATCCCGAGAGAGTTTGTATGGGATCCTGAGCTGGAAGCTGGAAACTTGTATATGCAATCGTATTTCGCATTACTGTTACTGATAAATGGTGAAACAGGATCAGAAATTGCGTCCACTTTGCTAATTGTTAAAATCATTGTTTAATTTGCTTGGATTTTGGACAGAATACTTTAATCGCTGGTTTTCAAATCAAAGATTAAACCAAACCTGAAAATATTCAGTTTTTTGGCGGCTTAAAAGCTCAATATTTCTAATGTATCTTCCCTTTTCAAGTTAATTATTCCAAGGATCGTGTAGTAATATTAATCATAATGAATGTTTTGTTTGATTATTAGAGCAAAATAGTCAATACAGTACCTAGCCTCCGGATTCAACATGGCTAAAGGCTTCACACTAATGACTCGTTAGTATAATGTAAGATATCAATCACGATCATAATCAGGTCTGAAATTTCCTATTTGCTGTTTCGTTTTTCCTAATCAGCTTTAGCAGATCGTTCGATACTTTGATGTGTAATATTTAGAGAGTTGGAGAGAGATATCCACCGGAAAAAGGCAGAGTTTCAGAATTTCAGTGTTTTGTTACCACCTCATCTTACAGAGCTCCGGCTGCTATTTCCTTAATGGCAATTATTTTTCTGAGATCACATTTCAAAAGTCCATTAGTGATTAAACCTTTTAGGGGATGAAGGATTGGGACTTTGACTCCAGGGGGATCGGATGTAATTGAAGGAGAGTGTTATGTTTTTCTGCTCGATGAAAGCTCAATTAAGACCTGTTTTTATGAACAAGACTCCTCGTCTGATCGGTCGGATTTGATTGTTTATGATCGAAACAAAAAAATAGTTTTCAAATCTATCGACAAAAACATCATGATTGCTTTCACTATTCTGTTTCAGCCTGACGGAAGATGAGAGTATCCATTTTGAAAGGTTAATGGATCTACTTCGACTCGATTAGAGGAGAATTGTTGTTTTGAAATTGCTGGTATTGTTCTAAAAATTCGACCCGGAATGAAAAGTTCAGTTGAATTCAATGTAATGAGTTTCTGCCTCTACTTTCGCCAACCTTGGCATGTTAATAATGTATTATAAAGTTTTTTCTTATATACGGCCTTTTGTATTAGAATTCAGATATTTTTTTCTCTAATTATTGTGAAATTGCATAGTTTTCAATTTTTTTTAGGATTTTGACTTGAGACTCATCTCATGCAGGGTTATCTCAATTTGAAAAATTCTGACACATCATTTGTCTGAATGTGTATGCAATAAATGCTCCTGTCGGACTCCGGCTTCACTTCCACGTTTTTTACGGACACTGGTACAATCGTGACTGGTGTCAAAAAATCAGGTAAAAAATTAGATTTTTAAATATGAAAATCGTTTTTGAAATGTTGCATAACGGCGGCGAAAATTAAGTGGGAAGTTGTAGATAATGAGAAGTGGTAGCATCGGGCGCTCGTCTCCCTTTTAACCTCTTCGACGTCTGTTAGGAAAATGTAGAGAAAGTCCTATTTTCTTGCTGCTTCTCGCAGCGTCACCGAAGAGGTTAGAAAGGAAGAGTGTGCCCGCTGCTACCACTCCTCATTTACTCCACCACTAGGCAACATTATAAAAAACGATTTTCATATTTAAAAATCTAATTTTTTACCTGATTTTTTGACACCAGTCATCATTAGATTGGAGGTAAACATGGAAAAAGTTTCGTTGTAAGTAATATGTACTCAAATAACTCCCCATCCCGACATAACTCAATTGTAACGACAGGGGAACCAATTTAAATATGTACGGTAATTGTACTAGCAGCAGATCAGCTAGAGATAAAGTTAATGAATATTAAATCCCATCCATGCATTATCCACAACTCCATAGGTGTAAATAGCTCTCGGAGTAATGTGACTATTTAAGAGTCAGAGATATTTTAGCCAGCAGGGTTCATGATATTAGAAAGTAAAGTGAAAGGGGGTTGCATGTCCGGGGCATAAATAATCCCCGCTAAAATGTTCTCGTGGAAATCCGAACCATCGTCCCACAAATAATGATAATCAAAGGGAAATGCTTCCTCATTTGAAGGTGATCTACAAGTCCGCACAAGTAGCCCCCACCACCACCGCCAATAGTCATGGACTTTGGCAGCTCTACTTTCCCTACGTTCTAGGCTTATCATATATAAATACATTATGAGGCTGTGAGGATGTAATATTCGGGAGGGAGCTGGTAAATATGTGCCGGCCTGTGCGGATAAATTCATGCAGAGAGATGGAGAGGTCTGATGGTTATCCGTAGATAAGGGTGTATTTATCAGGAGGATGATATTGAGGATATCTGGGAGTGTTGCGGTGGGCCATAAATAATGGGCTCATGTCTGCCACTGTCGACCATTCATGATATAATGCCCGCACCAATCCATACCCGCCGCCTTCCTCTACTTTAAATCCATACAACATTTTACAGGCCTTATAAAATACAAGGGCTAATAGTTTCCCAGATAAATCCACCATCGCTTGACTTCAGCGATTTGGGCTCAACGACTAGCACAGTTTCCTGCGAGAGATAAGGGACCTTTCCAATATAACTAGACTGGTGTAAGTGTTACAGGCTGGGATGTCACGGTGAAAGTAGATAATATTGCAGATTTCTTGAATATTCAAAGCACACCAGGAGCTTCTCATAAAGGTTTTTTTGTATTATCGAAAATAACAACCAGTGGCTTAAACTTCAAAAATTAAGAGGTTCAAAACTGAGGAGTCTGCATAAATAATAGGGCTCAAAATTAAAAAAAATTATAAATTAAGTAATTTTGAAGAATTTTTTTCTGAAAGTTGAAATGTGGCCATGTTTTTAGCGAATATTACAGGTTCGTTGGAATAACTTCCAATGTCGAACTGAAGCTTCGCATAGTTTTAAAACAGGTTTTCAAAGCGACTGGGAACATTTTCTAAAAATGTGGGCAGGATACCCTGTCTGTACGGATTTAAGGAACCGGAGCGGTTTTTTATTTCTTCCAAGTATTCCAATTTCAAATGCAGAAATTTGGCTTTTCCCCTCTTACTCTCCTCTTTGAGAAAGACATGCAAAATCCTGTTCTTCTATATAATGGCCATTTTTCGGAGTATTTTTTGATGGCTTTAAATTCTATATCTATACCTACACAGTACTATAAATATAGTAGGCAAGGAGAGGTTACTTTCCCGAAAGGTGTACTCTAATCCCCTGAGAGTTCCCACTTCCCTTTCTACCAAATTCAAATTCCAGCTCAAATATTCATAATTTCATACCTTTTTATACTATTTGCAACCTATTAAGTTTCGGCCCTACTTTTGAAACAATAATAATAGTTAATACACTTCATTCCCCGGTTCAGGGGAAGAATTTAAAACTGCAGAAACTCGTTCCACTCCTCCCAATTACTCCGGCCTTTTTCCTGGAATGAAATTCGGAAATGTAAATAGAGGATGTGCATGGACTTTCATGGAAGTACATGAAAGTACATTAACTTTAAGAAGACTCTTCTCGGTTGGTCCATTTCTACTTTTCTGGAACGTACAAAGTAGGGCGATGCATATATAGAGCTCTACTTCTTCATGTTGGAATTGATGATATTAGTTTTGTGAAATATTATTGGTTGGCTGGAGGGATTCTCCGCCATTTAAGACTCGGCTGGGACTGAGCAACGGTAGAGCTGCCGGAGCACTGAGTATTAATATGACTAGGGAATCAAAACTTTAAGTAATAATCCCTACCCGTGTGTCCAAATTAAAATGACTAAACGAGTCCAAGTAAAAGGGAAAGTTTAATTAAAACGTGAAGGTAAATGGGATAATGAAGGGAGGCAGGGAGAGGAGAGAAACTGTGTCTTCAGATGGACTCACCGAGACACAGAGAGAGGTTCAATAGACAGGAGCACTTCCAGTGTCGTAGTCCATTAGACTACTCTATTCAAATTCTTAATTAAAGATTCGGGTAGAACATTTCGAATCGGAATGGGTCAATCCATATTAGCCTTCTGCAGTGAGTGTCTATATCCTGCGAAGGCAACGTACCGAACCTAATGACTACCTCGATGAAATGGAGTGCTCGAGATACCTGCAGCCTATATACTGCGCTGTACGAGCTGATCCCATTGGTTATGCTGAGCAGGGACGGGTTTCAAGAAAGTAAAGAACTGGGTTAAACTGGATTGAAGTAAACTTTATCGGCGGGCTTGAATGTTAAAAAACGATGTAAAGATCGTTTGGAATGGGGGAATTGGACGAGAGAACTACGGCCCTGATTTATCCGAGCTGGAAGAATTCACATGAGAGATGAGTAACTCTTCTTTTTGTATGGAATTGTGAGAGGCTGATGCTGGAAGTCTAATGTATGGCCTTACCTACGAGAGGCTCAGTGAAAAATATATATTTTTATTCCGGAGATTTTTATTTTGTCTCTTTCTTTTGTGGGAAAGATAAGAGTCAATGTGTCCCTTGGGCATTCATAAACATTCCTTCTCGGCCCAAATCCCATTTCTTTAAAGAAACACTTCTTCTTCAGCTACTAAGGAGGAGGGACGAGGAATTGGTGGAACTAGAAACAGAAGAAGAAATGACAATAGTGGAGAAAGTCCTGTCCCACTCTTTGGCTTTTCGAGCAGAGACAGCCCAAGCCAACCCGTTATTCAGGCACCACACAATGAACCGGGCCAACAGGGCAGTTTGTCACATCACATCACATACATACATACAGGCATTGGAACACGAGGAACAATGAAACTGGGTGACAAAGAGACGACGCCGTCTGGTCCAAGAAATGCACGAATTACAGCTCCATCTGCTATCAGTTTGACTTTAACGCGGTATCAAAACTTGTTTACTGTAAGCCACCGAAATAAACTCCCCACCTTTTGAAGGATTTATAGAACTTATCGTTAAAAATACAAACCCAAACAAAATTACATAACATCTTAACTTTGACCTTAAAATTCGCAGTAAATGCTGTTTCTAAAAAGTATGGTGGTTTTACACAGAATTCCATAAAAATATACACCATTCGATTTGAAAAATTCAAAAAATAAAACCCCATAGGGAACTATTTTATGTCATATGGTAGTTTATAACCAAGCTCGTTCTAACCTACAAAATTTCGATTGGAATTTGATCTTGAAGTTCCAGTTCTAGACCTTGGCAGCTATAAAGAACCCTATTGTTCTGGCAGAACATAGATCCTATCAACCGATTACACTGCCAATAGAAATAGTGTGGCTTGGAGATAGGGCAAAAGGATGAGTAAAAGGTAATGGAGATTTGGGGCCTATCAATTGCTGAGAATAAAGTGATTGTAGTCCACCTGAGACATGGTTCCTATTATGCAGTGAAGCCCATATAACCCGAACTGCTCCTAACCATCTAAATCGGTATTCTTCTTCTTCCTCCCTAAAGTTCCATATGGAATGAATTTGGTAGGAAATGAGGATCCAATTTCCCGAAAAGACATTGGACACATTTTTTGGGAGCCGATGTGAAAGAAGGACTTTGGTGCAAGAGAAGGGAAACGGAAAAATTGTACACAGTTCAGGCCATTTTACCCGTTCATTTACAGATTTGGGTCGGGTATGAAATATATCGTAAATCTCGGTGTACTTGCCCCCTGGGAAGTTATTTTTGTAAACCTTATAATAATCCGCCCAGCTTATGATTTGATAGAATGAAAGAGCAAGTTATTTCGAGGGGCTGTTATAGAGACTTTCAGTAGCTGCTGGACAGTCCTCATGCTTCACTGATCTTATTCTTCATCCTCTCTGTTGTACAGCTCGGCTAGTCCTCTAATTAACCAGCTACTCTCGACCAGACCTTTTGTTTGCACACAATCTCCACCCATTATTTGCTCACATAAACAGACACTCCTATTTTCATTACTTTTACTCGCCGATCCGACGAGATAAGGCAGAGTCGGATAGGGAAAGTGTCCTCTTTTACATAGACAATGTGCCAGAATGTGGATTAAAACGGTTGGCAGGAGGATTTGGGAGCTATTTTGATTAGGTCCAGCTCAGTGTCAGTGTTAAAGTCCCGGTATCATTTGCTGCAAAATTAAATCTCGAGTTGAGGACAGTTATTGTCCGATTTTTCCAAAACAAAAACTGAATTACAACCATTTTTATAAAAGACGGTTTTGTCTCATATTGTGTTGGTTTACAAAAAACGAAATGACAATATTTATGACGAATTGGGATCAGAAATGACGGAACGTATCACTCTCCCGTCACTAACGCTGGAAGTAGAGTAACAACCTACGATTTCTACCGTAATGATGTGCCGTTAAGAGTGAGGATCATCTGGCCAACTCGTACTAAGGGAGACGGAGTGCATTATTCCGAGAGAGCTCGCCTGGGGACGTTTCTCTTACACGATCTCCATATTTTAGAGACAACTTCATGCGAAAAATTGTCCTTGTTCCTAAATTTACTCCGATATTTATGTCGGAGTCAGAACAGGGGCCTTTTTTGCAACTGAAAAATCGTGCCCTTTACTTCGACTGCCTCTTTCTTCTTCCTATCTCTCCTCCAGACACAAAGTACAAAGAGGTCTCTTTCACATTTACAACGTTACAAATTATTACAAACAACTGGCAGGTTTATCAATAGGGAGACCCTTTAGACTTGCAGTTCTGAGGGATAGGCATACTTATTTATTATGTGCATATAATAGAATAGAACTCACGAACTTTACTTCGCACAATATTACAGTTCAATTCATCTCATCCTGACTGAAAGCTATTTTGAAGGGGGGAGAAAATATTTTATTTAGACCGATTTCAAGGGCTTTTGAACTGCATTATCTGTTTAAAAATAAATGAAATACAATGTACAATATAGGGGCTTAGTATAATACATGGATATTGCTAATATTTCATCTTCATCCTGTCTCCAACACCAACAATGATGTGCAGAGATGAGGGAAAGTGATAAATTCTTTTAAGAAATGTTGGGTTGATTATAAGGGGACCTTTTCAGTTGAAAAAGCTTCAGTAGTAAAGTCAAATCATTTCGTGTTAAATGTATTTAAATTCACTTATGAACACATTCATTTTTTCAGCTACTTTGAGTTGCTAACCAAAATCACGCATATTCAACGTTTCAAAAGGCTATCCTGGTTTTTGTGCGTAAAAACACTTAAAATCACTCTTAAAACCCAGAATTTTCTTTAAACATTAGGACGTTTTGCAGTACAAATGCCTCTCCATTACTTTCCATTTCCAAAACGAGAACATCAAGTAAAACGATCCCCTTTGTTCGAAGTTCGAAGCTTAAGGGGCTGTTGCCCCTTTTCTATGGTGGGGGTACCCATTTGCCCCAAGTTTCAATGATAAAAGGTGCGGGATACTGAATAACCCAATCACATACGCTTAAATATTTTAAAATACGACATTCCGGGCTTTTAGGCATCTCAACTTACCCCACTACTCTAGACTCCAATGTTAATTTATTATTTTTAAATGATTTCAAATGGAATCATCTCCGTCATTTTTCATCAAACCTCCAACTTTTTTATTTTAAAATGTACAAAAAAAATCGCTTAAAGATATTAGGAACTTTTTTTTTAAATTTTTATTTATTTTCCAAAAATATTTTTAATATTATGGCGAAATCAAATAAAAACCTTTCAAAAAAGTTCCTAATATTATAAGGCAATTTTTTTTATGAATTTTAAAACCAAAAAGTTTGAATTTGGATTAAAAATGACTAAGATGATTCAATTTGCAAGCATTTATTTTGCTGACAATGCCATCTTAACGAGTTTGGAAGTTCGGATCTGCCTTGAATTTAGGGAATTTGGATTTTTCAAAATTAATTTGAAAAATCCAGATAAACCTAAATTTTAATTCCACTTTCAACGGAAAGTGGAAGGGGGAGACCCAGGTCCATGGGGTTACCACAGGTTTGAACCCAGGTTCTTCCGGTCAACCATATTCTTGAATTAAAAATATGGGAATTTCACAGGTGGACATACTGCAAGGAGCACTAGGGATTCTCCTGGAGAACATATCCAGGTTCTCCACATTGGAGAATCTGACTTGTTACTCCAGAATTAAGAAGAACCTGTGGCAAACTACAGAAATTGTGAGACCCTGTGATTAATCGTGGTCACACATTAGTGACCACGACCACTTTTTCATATCCTCTTATTGAGGATATTGATCAAGTAGAAGTGTGTATTGCTGTAACGAGTAGGACTGAGCGGTTGCTTGAGGGGGGAGAGGGCTCGGATGTGACACCGTGTATCAAGTATTTGCCCTTTGTACTTGAGGTCGGTAGTCATTCATCCGACGCTTCTCGATAGCCCTCTGGTGGCCGTTTGGGCCACCAATGAGCAATACTTACGTCTTTAGCATAGTGTTTTTTTTTTATCTATGGAGCCACCTGGTGGGGAAGGGGGGGATCAACTAGCGGGGAAGGTAAGGGCTCTTGCGTACCAGCCTTGGGTGTTGGGGGCATTAGTTTAAGCCTTGATTAACCCGTGGGGCCTTTTTAACGCCATCTACTGGTTCTGTAACCAGGCCACTATACTCTATCAACTGGGGCCTTACAAGGAACCAGTATTGATAGCATATAAGTATTGATATTCTCATCATGTGGGCCTGCAGGGCGGCGACTTGGGGGAGGGGGTGGAACTCGAATGGTGAACCCCCCATGTACCGTCATGCGCGGGGTTGGGGGGGTCCACTGCATTTGAGAATACCTCGCGACGCCATCTCGCGGTCACTGGTGGCGACCATGAAAGGGGGTACTTTCTTGTGAACACTAAATGTACGCCATCTGGTGGTCAGTGGTGGGGGGATGGGGCCGACGGCAGCAGGGCGACTCTATGTGGACCAGTAAAATGGGGACATAGTATGAACCCTTTTGTCCTGCTGGTCACTTTAACCCACACAGTGGCCGCTGGGGGGTACAGTTAGTGAGACCTCCTTTAACGGGACGATATAATTCGAACCGAGGACATACAGGAGCGATTATTCGCACTGGTCTGCCAGAATGGGGCGACTTTGTCAAACCCAACTGACGGGGACTGCTGACCCCGGTCACTACACTTTTGAACTTGGTCTGGCCCATCGGGACGGATCCAAGGAGGTTTCCCTAGTGGAAACCGCTAAAGTGATATACCCTCCTGTGCTCTAATAGATTCGATCATTCGGTCTCTTTTGTACGGGGGTTATTTCAGCAAATTGTTCACCAGGACATTGGCCATGCCTACTTATGGTTGGTCAATGTCCTGTCCGGGGAGTCCGTAATAGGCCAGAAATGGCCTCGGCGGCCGACTGGTCAAAGCATATGTGCAATGACCTTTCAACCCACCATAATACATACATACATACAAAACGATCCCCTTGTTCGTAACTTGTTCCATGAATGACATTTCTTTTTTTCCAGAGAAGACATAAAGTAGCCATCCTTTCCGGCTCATTCATTCCCATGCATCCTCCCTCCTCCTTCCACTATTTCCCTTTGTAGATCAAAGAATTAAAAGGATTTTTGGACTTTCTCCAGTACATCCTTCGAATCGGAGGAATCACACCCCATGCCAAGCCAACCGAAACCCTCTTCGAATTTTTGAATATTCATATAATGCCCTAGATTTCATATATTATGCACATTCCATCTCAGAACCTTACTCATACTCACACACGCGTCTCCTCTCTACATGCAGCACAACTTTCGAGTTATAGACTTCTTTTTTGGGATGTTTTCTCTAAAAACAAAAAAGAGCATGGGACGCGGAATAGATTAAGGCCGTTTCCCTTGTCAAGCTAAACAAAACAGCAAAAAATAGGCTACATTTTTAGATACCGCTTTGTTGCTCCTGTTGTAGCAAGTTCAAGGAAATAGAAGATGCGTTACTTTAAAATTTAAATAAGCTACTTTTATTTTTAAGATGGATTAAAAATCTTTACAGCAGATTGTGCAGTTTTTAAAGATGTTATTGCATAAAAATAGTGGTGCCGAAATTCGGCTAGAACGAACTGCTGGATTTTAAAATCTTTCTAGTTTTTGACTAAAACCTGGCATCATATTTGTAAGACCAGAGAGAAAGTCAGAGAGAGGATGGAAAGATGCTAATGTATTTATAATGGAAAAATATAGCTGGATATATAAGTTCTGTTGGATTATTTTTACAGTGTATCTCCTCCAGCTATGGACATTCTTCTCCTCGATTCGAATAGTTCGTATATTAATACAGCTTGTTAGAGACGCATAAATATAGGGTTTTGGCCCTGCAGGGCCTTGCAATGGTACTACAGGGTTACTGCTCCTTTTGGCTACAGTCAAACCTCTTTAAACTCGCGAATTTCATACGAATTTTGCATAGGACAGATATATGTTAAACTCCGACTGAGCTTGGGATTTTAAAATTCGTCACTTCTGAACGACTCATTCGAGCCGTGGAGTGTAGGTTTACGCTATAAATATAGGTTATAGTCGAAAGTAACTTGTTATTCTTTTAGGGAAGAGTTAAGAGGTATTTTTATGTTACGATAATAGTCTCTCATATTCCATTCTTTCACAGATCTCCCTCTCCTTTATTTTCATTTGGGAGTATTTGGAAACTCACGAGACTCTCCCATTTACATCTTTATATCCGCTATTTCACTATTTCGGAAAGAAAAAACACGTCGGTGAAGTCATATAAAACTTACTTATAAAGATATATACAGAGGCACCGTAACGGGAACCTGGAACAAAGTCCTATTGTTCTATTCCACCATTAGTGTAAACTGTAGCGAATTCAAAGTCGAAACTTGGGTCCTGAACAGGAGACACAGAGACGGACATAATAAGTTTAGCATTGGAGGGATAGGGATGATAGAGCTAAAATACATTGTTGAGATATCCGAAACCGGGTTCTCTTATGAAGCATATCTTCTCAATGTTAGATCCGCCCATTCAATGTACTTTGCAAATATTATGCCATAACAGGCTGAAGTAATTCCCCACAAAAATTGACGATTATTTCTTCATACTTTATTTCCCTTTCAGCTTGAATCAACCAGGGGTATCCGAATTTTAGGTATTATGATAGTGAGCAGTGTATAACCGTGTCATTTTTTAAATCAGATCTGCAACTTGATAAGTATTCTATGTACAGAAACTAGGCGATTGGGTTTGGAAACGCTAATTTTAACGAAATTGTATAAATATTAAAGAAGATTATAATTGTGTTCAAAATGTAAGGAATTTAGGCATAAATAAAACCAAGTTTTTGAAATTCTGAATTAAAAAGATGAATATAAAAACTTGGCTAAAAACATGTTGGTTAAAAAGTTAATCATTTTATGAATCATTGCATCTTAATGCAATTAAATGCAGAAACTAAAATCTAGTTTTCAATCAATATGCATAAATCATGAACTTTAGCTCCACTTATTTCGCATGAAAAATCTCAGTATAAATTCTCAGATCACCAACTCCATCAGTAGAGCCTTGATATCTCTCGTAAATCTGTACGTTTCAAGAACTGCACATTTAAAATAGTTGAAAAGGTCAAAGACCAGAAAACGAAGAGAGAGAGAGATGAGATAAGGAGTTGACAAATAATGAAATGTTTGACAAAAAGTTAACAAAGTGCGTGTCGGATTAAGTCAAAAGTTTTTGCTCAGATTCGGAGCTTCGGAAGTTCTTTTGAAAATAAACTTCTCTTCAAAATTCAAATCCCCAACTCCTTCCTCTCCTCCCTCTAATGCTAATGGGATATCAGGATTCGCAAATAATTATATACGAGACCTTCGGAGTCTTCGGGGACTTCTCGAAAACAACTTTTAATTTACATGAGAAACGCTGATTATTTTTAAAAGACTTATTAAGAAAAGCCTCTAAATCATTTAGTTTCTGGAACTAGAAGGAGAAGAGGGGATTGAGATGCCGTCACGACCGGATTACGTTATTTGGACAGGGTTCGGCTAACTAAACAGTCGGAGTAGTTTTAATGCTGATGAGATTTGTTGATGAACATCCCTCTTTTCTTTCTAAGACTTTTGTCGTGTATTGTTAGCGAAAGTTATTGTTGGTGGAGATACGATTTTGACTAAGGCGGAATCAGGAATTACAGGGAACAAGGCCAGAAATACAGTGTTAGGTTGTTTAGATTCGCTTTTAAAACGTGTATCATTGCTAGTTTTTTTGGCTTATTTCATAAAATAATATTATTTATCGTATTTGTACCATGTGTTTTCTACATAAATTGGGGGATGCAATGATCTATTCTACTGCATTGGCATTATTTGGAAATTTGAAATTGCCTAGTTTTTGGATTGTACCTGGACAATTCCAAATTACATACGTATGGGACTCTGTTTTACTGCAGAATAAAAGCTAACATGGATGTTACTCCGAAATTATATATTAAATCACTGAAGCTACTTGCAATTTTTAACTACAAAGCCCCATAAAAGGGCCTAAATGAGAATTCATAATTGAAATGATTAAAATAGGTATAGCTAGCAGCAAAAAGTAATGAAAGACATGAAATAAATGCACAAATTCCATAATGTAAAGTTAAATTAACTTTTTAATTAATTGGTTTGATTCCTCAATTCGCTACCGCAAAATTAAACCTGACAGAATGCAAATGCAAAATTATCCGCATCATGATACTTCATAGCTACCGTCATTGAAAATGCTAAATTTTGCATCTGTCTTGCATTGCAGTTGGTACAGGATCCGCATGTAGGGCAACCGACCGCAGCTTGTGCAAATATAAAAATATAAACTAATTTCCTTTTAATATTCAGCAGTCCTCACTCCTGTCCTCACACCACCCACGCATTAATTTCCCTTTATAATTAAGAAATTTAATTAAAAATTACAACCAACTGTATTTATATAATATTTCGACGTAGGAGTGGAAAAGCAATTTGAGAGAATAGGTTATTAAAATTTGAAAAATGACCACAGGAGATTAGAAAGAGTTCCTAAAATTCCATTGAAGATGAAACTCTCTAGGTTTTGCAAGCATAAATTTGCCATTTAAAAAAAACTTATAGCAGTTTTTGCAAATGACTGAAATTATACATTCACCTTGTCATTCTTGTTATTTGCATGCCGACTTCATGAATACGAAGAGTATTTTCAGCCGAAACCAAAATGCTTAAATTTTTAGATAAGAAAAAAACTGATATATGATCAACAAACGAGGGTAACCTTATTAGAGGTCAACTACGACACGGTTGGACCTTCATTTAAAAAGCTAATTGACATTGTATAAAATGACAAGGTCAAATCCCGTCATAATATCATTTAAACCTCCATCACGGGCTCATTCTAATTTACTACACCCGGCATTACCATAAAAGCCACAATAAAGATTCCAAAAAATAGGTCCACAGCAATTTCCACGCTTCTAGATCTTTATTACAGTGCCAGGGCAAGACGCAGTATCCAAACAAATTAAAGCCACATGATCCAAGAACAACATCATTTAATGAATGTCATTTCAAGCTTAAGAAACGAGGAAATATGCCACCAATTCTAGAGTAAACAACTTTTAAAGGAGTATCAACGATTATAAAAATGCACGGCCACCAAAAATACGCGGGTATATAAATGTACTATCCGATTTTCGTAAAGTTTGGCCTTGACTTGAGATGTTAAACTTAAGTGAAGCTTTTCTAAATGGTTCACCTTCTTCTTGTGTTGAATTGGAACAAGCAATTTAAATACAAAAACTGTACTTGTAAAATGGATAGAATGCAAAAGATATGCGATTTCACAATTCCAAACGCGTTCAGCAACTGCTGGCCTCTGTAATTGGTTTTTAAATTTTACCTTTAATAGACAGTGTTTATCTGTTGGAGTTACTCTAACTACTTTAATATTATATTTCACTGAATTTATTCAAGCGAGCATAATCTGAACAAAACGGAAATGTTGACAAATGTAGATTTGCTTTAAAACTACATTATATTAGGATTAATACAGAAATTTTAAAGTTTCAAACTGGCAATGACGTCCTCCCCAATCCAGTGTGATTTAAAAAAAAATCCAGTACCTCAAATTAAGCCAGAGTGGAAAAAATCGCTTAACCGGCAAAAATATAGAATAGAAATCCATATTGGCTAAAAAAATTCACTCCAGTTAAGTTCTACTGGTTTATCAGGTCCTGTGAAACGAAGGATGGGACATGTAGTTGGTAGGGGGAGAATAAGAACTGCTCCAGCCGTCTATGGTGATTGTGATAGATTGTAAATGTGTGTGTTTGGATTATTAACTCCATTGTCTCAGTTTGACTAGGGGAGGAAATGGGAAATGGTGAAAGTAGAGGAGAGAAAGTACAGGAGGCTAAAAGTCAATTCAGAATCCACATGGATGGATTGAAGTCTAGGCAGGCATACTAACGAACTAACCAGCTCCAATATATTATCCCACCTACCGAAATAACTCCCCATGGGGACTTATTATGTATGTGATCCCAGATAACTATAATTTTTGTCGTTTTACTACCAAAAGTAAAGTTACAGAAAAACAGACAAAGGTTTACTCACATTAGATTTTTAAGGCTAGAAGAGTTTAAAATTGACGGGTGAGTTATTTCGATATTTACGGTATGTGCTATAGAAGTCGTGCCATATTATTACTGCCACCACCGCTTTCCAAGCCAACACTCCCTTTCTTTTTACATTTTAAAGATTTAGCCATAAGGAACTAGTGGGCTGATAAGTCAGCAGTTATTTCCTATATCCTATGTCATTCGAAAGTGCTAAGTTGTATAATATTATGGCCTATATCTGGACTATAGTCGGGGTGAAAGTATTTGAGGGTAATGAGATGCGTGTGGTGTGAAGGGACTCATCTATCATCCTTACCTTCTAAATGGATACAAACACACACACATTTTTTAACAATTTTTTGGATTTTTTGGATTTGCTATCTTTTCCTTGGCTGCTTCCTTGGCAGTTTAAGACATTGAGGGTTGAACGTTGAACCCTGGAACTGACTGTTGGCAACGTCTTAACTGGTATTCACATGGTTTCCAAGATTATTGAGGTACATCCGATTGAGTTAGCCGTTTGAGCTGTTTTAATCGGCTTTTATAATATATTTAAGCTGTAAATATAGGAAACTCCTGAATTTGATTCCTAGCCGTATGTTAGTGACTTTTGTAAAGGAGTAGAACTCAGAAATTTTGACAACCTAGTGATTTTAACTGTGTACGCCATATATCGAAAATACAAATGAAGCGGCATATACGCTTAATTGTCTGATCTTTTAAAAATTGCTCTGATTTATAATTTTAGCACCCAAAGATTTCTTGTGCTTTACTTATAAAATATGTCTGTAATAAGCTCTAGTCATTTTTACGCCTTCATTGTCGATTGGGATTTAATATTCATAGAAAATAATCCACCCACAACGTGTCTTTCATTTTGATATTTCCTAATTCCTCAGCACGAAAAAGAAGCTGTAGTTCTTGTTCCTTTGGATGTTGTGAAATATTGGCGGTATCAGAATAATGATGAGATTGTGTGAAACGACGGCGTAATAGTGTAGTTTCATCCTGAGGTGTTTATAAGGTTAAAAGGGCTGAGAGAAAGGCTAAGGAAGATGGATTTGAAGTTGTGCCGAGGTTTTGTGGGAACAAGGTGGGCGAATGTTCGTAATCCATTCAGCTTTGGATGGAAATCCGAGGTTAAAGAGTTAAAAAGATTAAATATTTGATCCCTCGAGGCGTGAAAAATCCTGTGGAAAGAAAGAACAGTCAAAAGCCAAATGAAATTCCGGAGAGGATTGAGGTTTTCAGGAAAAGGTTGTTGTTTCACAGGACCGGCGGTGGTGGTAGTTTGGTAGTAGTGGCAATGGATCACCCGATCTCTGAAATATCCAGAGACCAGGACACCCTTCTACTTTCTCTTTCAGGGAAAGGAACTGTCTCGAATGTTAGCCATCCTGAGGTGGCGTATTTGTAGTGAAATAAATTCTGACTTGAGTATCCAAATTTGATGGAACGGAACGGTTTGACGGAATAAAAAGCAATCTCTTCAAACGATTTTTGCGACTTGGTGATCCTAAACTGATGTAGTGTTTTGGAAGAAGTGAAAGAAACCGGGTTGAAGCATATTATTGCAAACGGGTGGAGAGAAAGTTTGATAGGGCTAGGGCTATAGCACTACGTTCTCTGGACTTACACAATAATATGTCACAAGTATTTTATGATGCTGTGGATTTTTGAATTGCATCGGCTTGGACAATCATTCAGTGTTTATAAGCTTTTAATTTACAATTTACTCCAAATTTTATAAAAGCACACTGTTGTGCAACGATATCAACGGTTTCTGACCCATGATTCCACTATTTTTTAAGTTTACAGGAAATTGAATGAAATATTTTTTAGTTTGTTCCTCGCAGTTTTTCAGGATACTTGAAACATGTACAAATTACTCAAAATACTTAATACAAAGCCCAGTTAGTTTTATCATTTTTTACTATTTTTTTCGAAACCGAACGCCGTATAGATGCTTTAGTTTTAAAAATATAAACTGCTTGCAGCTGTACAGTTGAAAGGATCCCCTCGTAAGACAGAAAGGCAAAACATTATCCGAACCTCTTCCAGTGAAAGTCCGTGAATTCGTGGAGATTCAGTTCCTGGAGATCGGTGGTGGTGGTTGTTATTTGTATTCAAGGGAGAAAAGTGTGGGACAACAGGAATGTCTCCGTCCTTGATTAACCATTCACATCACATCCTCCTCTCACTTGATCCACATCCAAAGATCAACATTTTGGGGTGCCAAAGTCCCTCCAGCAGTCCTACTACTAAAATACTATAGCCAGTGCTAAACCCCAACATCTTTAGATTTCGTAGCAGTTGTCCCGTCCCGATATATCCATAGGCCACAAGCCTCTACTTTCTCCCTGTACTTACATCAGAAATCCGGAATCTCCTCATTCACTTTCTCTCTTATATACTTAACCCCTTCCGAGGATTCGATTTCAGTTCTTTAATCAAAGTTAGTGGGAAATCATAGTAGAGAGTTGGATATGGAAATGAATATCAATTCCCGTTCTTATTGAATCTTACTTAGGAATAGGAAGGATGAGATGGGGGGTATTTCCCATACATTGCTGGATGAGTGTTCAAGCGTTTTCGAAGAGCGTCTCAACGTAAACATGTCAAATCTGCTGGTTCATTTTACTTTGCCCAAGGGACCCAATTTGTAAATTAAGGTCAGCGTTCGAAATTTTAAATTCAATCGAACACTAAAATAACCATGAATTCTTCTTGCCGTTTTAAAAACCCAAAAAGTTGAAGTAATCTATTACTTATAATAGGCATACGTAGGATGGAATTTTCGAATTTTTTCCCGCCCCTAATGTTAATTAAAGAAAGAAGGTGAAAACCCGCCAAGAATTCCGCCATACTTAACTCTGTTATAAGCAACAGTTAGGCATGACAAGTGTCAAAATTGCAGAAATCTCGAAAAATCCGTTTTGACTCTCTTTCAAATATAAAAGACTACTCTAACACCACATTTGTGCAAAGAAAATCATACAAATTCGGACATGGTCAACTCATGCCAAAAAATTCGAATCAGGTCTCTAGAAGCAGAGGTTGTGCTCTATTTCAAGGCATCCCTTGTAATTTACCAAACGGGCTGAACTCTCTCATAGACTTCGATTTATAAGGTATTCAATTTATTTTACAATAAGTTAAGATCATTCCATAAGTTGTTGGCTTGTGGGACGGTCTTATTTGAACTTTGAAAATCCTCTGTCTCCCGTATAATCAAAGACCTTCGGAAGAGGATAAAGAGAGGCCCAGATGACATGGAACAAGTTTTGTGGGACAAAGGAAGTTTGTGGTTCTTGTTGTTCCAGAAATTGAAAGTCCCCTTTCCCCTCTGCTTTTGTTTCCGAAACTATTCCCCTTTTATTCCACGTAAACTTCTCTATGTTTTGTAATTAAACCATAATCATCAATTCTCTAGCTCTCTTTCTCTCTCCTCAGCTTATGGACCCAAGTTCCGAACTTCTTAAATTCTTGACAAAACTTAACAACGTTTACAGGGAATTAAGTACCTATGAAAACAACTAATATTTACGTATACTACAAGCTATTATTCCATCGTTCCAAATATCCCAGCATTGTTGAGTAGAATAGAAGGCATAATTTGTCCAGAGAAATTTTAGTCCGAATATCCTGTTTGAAATAAGATCAAATGGAATCAATATTCCAGTTAAGATTTTCAGCACTTAGATTGAAACAGGAAATTAATGGGCTTTAGATTTAAATTATGAACGATTTTTTTGTATTTTACTTGACAGGTGAAATTGTTACTATTACATGTGAAATTAGATTGGTTTTTTAAACCAGATCTTGGCTCTTGATAAGAACGGACGGACTTCGATGAAGGGAGTCTGACACTTGCAATTAGTTCACTGAAAGAGAGGGCTTTACGGAAGTTCATTCCGTGAAGGAATATAATGATGATTGTTGGGATGATTGACAGGGTAGGCTTAGCTGGCATATCCTTATCCTTTCAACTTCGTTCTTAATTAAAACAGGAAAATCGTTTATTTTTACGTTGAATTTGTTTTACTTGCATAGACAATTTCGTTCCCCAGAACAACTGTATGCGTACGGTTTCACCAATTTCGCATTGAAATCTGAGATGACAGGAAAGATAACTAGCCACTTACAATATTCGAGACTTGAAAAACAAAAAAAAATTTATTTATTACCTAATTTTATCCAGTTTTAATGACCTTTCGTCATTTCAAATTTTTTCCTCTTAAAAGTAAATATATTCGCTCAAAAGTCATTCAAAATGTTCGTGTTATAAAAGCAGACGAAAAATCGAGTTTGGTGGCTAAGGACTAGGACAAGATTTAGAAATCTAGACCCAAAAGAACTCTCAATTTACAGCGAATGAGTTTTGAATCTCAACTACAACACAATATGTACAAAGTCTGCTATAAACCCTTCGTTATTTCCGTAATTCCCATCCGCCCAAACCCTTCATTACGATGTAAATAGTAAAATAGGCCGGATGGAGTAAAGAGAGAAAAGACAAATCCTAATTTTTAATTTCCTTTGACTCTGGAAGGCTAATAATAATGGCCTTTGATCTTGACACACTCCAGAGATCTCACATCAACAAATATTTTAATCTCTTTCCTTTATCTCTCCCTCTCTCACTCGCAAAGTTCCCTCATCTCCGCTACAAAATACTCTACAATTGGCTCAACTTCAAGCTTACAATCCAACCCCACCCACCATAAGTCACAAAGAAACAGGCCAACAGATTTCATCTATAAAGAGGGATAAATACACACAAATCCATTTGTAAGCCTCCAGGTTTCAAGTCAAACGTCAGACAGCCCGACCTTTTCAAAAGGGCAAACTGGGTGTCATTTTAAAAATAATTATATTTGATGGATGCTATAACTTGTTCTGGTTCAATAAATGTTCTAGTACCCGAAATGTTACAGTGATTATTCAGATTGCTTTTTAAAAACGTTGCTTTTCTAACTTGATTATGGGCTAAACTCTCAAGTTGTAAACTAGACATGGAATTGGCATATTTTTAAATTCGCAAGGATTGAACAAGACGAAATACATTCAAATATGGTTTTGTGGGGCTCGAAAGATTGTAAAAGTTTGAAGGCTTCGAAAATGGCACAACTTAAAAATCCGAAAACAATCGCTTCATTGTCTGCATTGCCATAACTGACTCAGTCTCTTCTATGAATATTTAATACTTGATGCGGCTGAAAATACTACAGATTTTTGGAATGATGGATACGTTTTTGGTTTTCATTCTTGTATAATAAGATGGAAGAGAGTGGTAGCGAATAATCACAAGTCCTACTGTGTTTTTCCAAGGATCGAACGATAGGGTTTTTGGGAAGATTTGTATATTGAAGACATCATACCTCTTGTTTATACGAAATTTTGTTTACTGTTAGTTTCATTAAAAATTCATGATTAGTAAATTTTGTGTAAAATTGACAGCCTAGAGACTTTTTGCCTGTTTACCGTGTCTGTAAATCGATTCAATTGTAATGTATCGTTTTAAGCCCTCTAAAAGGCGATTATTTATTCCGCAAGAGACAGAAAATTTTGTTTATTTTCCAAGAATAACTTCTAGAATTCTTCCGTTAAATTTTAGTGAATTCAATGACGTTTCTTCCGTATCTGTTTACCAATTTTAGTTTCCAATCGGCATAATGCGATTTTCAAATCTTCTAACTAACGACCAAAAGTTCTAAAAATTCTCAAACCTCTCAGTTCACAACACAAAAAAATCGAAATCCCCAAAAACTCAGTCCCCCCAACCCTACCGTGTAGGAATAAGAAGGCGGATGGATAAGCCGGATAAGGTCTGAGTAGATGTACTTGTACTTCAGGACATCAGATCCCCGAACCTCAATCCAATGCATATCTCGTCTAAAGGAACGTAGAGGAGTTATTGGACGAGTCATTCATTCTTCATTGAGTGAGCCTGTCTGATTTCCGTGCTTTGAATTCTGACAGAGTTTTGAAAGGCCTTGATTGGGGGAAATATGTTGGGGCATCCAGGGCACCTCTAGGTTCCTACAGGGCCATATCCCTATAATCCATAGCCCTTATAAATTGTGGCATGCATCCATCCACATTATTACATTTCATGTGATTTCATTTCCTCTCTCTCTCTCTCGCTAGACTTTCTCCGTTTATTCCACCCATTCACCCAAAAGAGAGAAACAAGGCCTGAATTTAGAGAACCTTCAATTCACCCATTTCCTACACTGCTCCACCAACTACTCAATTCTGCACTCATAATATAATATATAAATTATCTCGTATATTTTATATTAAGCACAAAAAGGACTACACACTGCTGTAAACTATAACACACTTATAGTAGATCTGTAATACAGAGAGAGGGACTAATAATATGTAGTACTACTCAATCTAGAGTAAGGAAGTTAGGCTGAGAAGTTATGAAAGTCGGAGGATTATATTATTACATGCTCTCGAGGAAGAGGAAGGGAGGGTGCAATAAAATAAAATAAAATAAAATGCTGACATGACATGAGCTAACATATGTCAACCATTTTTTCCTGATATTTCAGTTTCATTTTTCGGATCGAGTCACGTGAGTGTGAAACTGCAAGAAGCCCGTAGCACCAACGATATCTACTTCCGGCTGAGGACGAGGCGGGCGGACTCCATGTTGTTCCTGGCGGCTGGCAGGACTGATTACTGCCTTCTTGTACTGGATGCTGGCAGGCTGAAGGTATGAATATAATTACTGAAATAATTAAATGGGTAATTAAATTATGGTTAATTAAAATAAGCTTGCAAAAACCTAAATAAATGATAAAAAACTAAAACCCAGTTATCAAAGCGCGTTAATATGTACAAGATGGCTTAACTTCTGTCAAAGGCTGAGCATAACGCATGCGCAAGTACCTGAAGGTATCAATCCAAGCACATTAATTGCACATGCGCAGAGCATTTTAATTACATTCCCAGCATGCGATGTGTACTGTCGCATTCAGAAAGTAATTTGTAACTTATTTGGATGTTCAAAACTAACGGTATTTTTTTATTCCAGGTGCACATAAATCTGGGAGCAGGAGAGACTGAAATCGCATCGGAGGCCCCATTCCTGCTTAATGACATGGCCTGGCACTCCGTCAACCTAACCCGCCGCGGTTCCCAGCTTTCCCTTCAGGTCGACAATCATTTAACAAAGTAAGTCTCGGAGGGTCTTTAACTCAAACCCTCCAACATTACTTTCGAAATAGATCTTGAATGTTAAGAACACCACGAGAGTGGGGTTATTATGAGCTCCTTTTAATCTTACACCCGAAACATAAACTCCGACAGCGAAATTCTCTGAAATTCATCCTAGTCCTCAGGTCCTTCGCTCCGACTGCCAGAACTCATTTTTCATCCTGGGGGTTCCGTCAATTAGTAGGAGTAATCTTTGACACGTGACGGAAATTCAGATGAGGAGAAGGACGAGAAATTAGAAACAAGTGTTCCATTCCCAGCATAATAATGTTTACAACTGTCAATAATAACCTGCCCACCCTTGTTCTTCAAAGCCTTTGTCCTCGCTCGAGTGTATATTATTAGGCAGATCCTAGCTCGCGATTCTAAATTGTAGACAGACGATGTCTTTTATTAAGTCCCATGATTTACTACTTTTAATCTACACCCCCACACCACGCACTTACTTCCCGACTTCAAAAATAATATATGCCACAATATTCATATACGCTCTTCCAGATACAATGGAAAAATGTGCTAAATATTTTTAACACAATGGACACGCTTCCCAACTAATGAAAAAGGAAAACTTGTTAAATCTGTTAATCTTCCTGACTTCCATTCTTCGACCTCTAATTGGTTTACTTTGTTAATATTCCTCCGAGAGGGAATATCCTGATCAGGGGGGTTTTTCGCGGCTCTAAAACCCCCGTTTTGTGTTTGACTTTTACCCCAGAGATCTCAAAGTCGTTTATGACCGACCCGGGACCAATCCTTAGTTTGTTTATATAATTTTAAGGGAGGAGATGTTTCTGACAGGTGAGCCTCGCTCCGACATCACAATTTACAACACGAATCTCACTTCCCTGTCACCTCTAATTAGAGTCCCTGCTCTCCTTAACTAAATGACTCAGACTGTCGGAGCTAATTAAACTCCCTCGTATTTATTATTCCGAATCGGTAGAAGCGGGACAAGAAAACGTCCTTTTTAAGTGTAAACTCAATAAACTGACATTTACAAGGTTTTAATAACCTTCTAAATCATCCTTAAACTCATATGTTCCACCATTCACTTTCTCCATAAGGAAGCATTCAACATTTTCGAGCTTAAGACAAGGAGAACAAAAGGAAGAGGATCTCCTGCCTTGATTGCATTTTATTTCCAAGGTTTTTGAAAGGAAAGTTCTAATATAAACCACGTAGGGTGTAATAGCTGCCAAAGTATCAGAATTGCATTCAGCCACGAAGGACAAAGAGGAAGAAGAAACTGGCTAATATAATATAGAGCTCGGTGAGATAAAGCTCTTGTGAATACCGTATAAGAAAGAAGGTAGCCAGAAGGTAAATCATGATGGATTTCAAGTCTGTCAAAGTCGGTTGGTTTTTGGAGTCTGTGGGGCATTGAACCGTATCAAACTCACCATCAAATATTTCATCTCATGCTTATTCATAGCCCTTAGCCCCTTAGGACGCTGGAATACTTTCACTAACTTAAACAGACCTTCTCGTATTAGCTACTTCAAGAGTGACGGTGGTGGTATGTATGTTGGTTTTTTTTTAGAATTAGGCAATATCACTACGGTTGGGATTGGAGAAAGCACGTGGTGGTAGAAGATCGGATATTTTTGTCAGTGGTGGTGTACTAGGAATATATGGCCAGAGGAGTGCAGTTATTGGTCCTTGGACGAACATTTCCACAAGAATTATCCATATGCCTGTAGTCTCTAAATAGAAGCCCCCGAAATAGAATTCCAAATTTATTCAATGGGATTAACAGTCGGATGGAATAAGAAATTAATTTAAAAAATACGCATTCGATAGGGTATAAAAGAGCCCCTTAGGCTTCAATTTCAAGATTTACGGTATTCGAAATTGCACGACGTTGGAGAAGGAGCGTGGGTTTTTCGATGTTCAATGTTGGGAGGATATGAATGTAGCAATTGGTAATCGTTTATTGGGACAAGATATTTTGGGTTTTCGATATTAAGGAATTGATTTACGACTTTTGATTTTCTTCTGTAGAGCCAATCTGCCGATCCGATTCCATGAGCTGAACATCCACTTCGGAATATGGTTGGGTGGCTTAGCTGGTTTCAATGAAATATTTCTCGGGAATCTTCCTTCGTTTCGTGGCTGCATGTCCCACGTCACCTACAACGCGGAGGACCTTCTTCTCCGTGCCAAGACCCATGCTGGCCAAGTAAGTCATCTACTTTCTTCTCAGTTTTTTATCTAAAATGATACAGACTCCATGCCACCGCAGTACTGGCATGTTTTTTGTCGTCTGTACTGTAACTGAAATGAGGGGTATGTATTTAGAATTTAGATGTAGTTTTATTAAAGTCTGTGGAAGCTTAATCATTTTTAGTGTGCGAGTCTGTGGACTTTTACAGGGTTTCTGGCAAAATCACAACGAAGGCCTTTTAATTGACGGTTCTTTCACTGTTTTATTCTCGAAATAATATGAGTTCGGTTTAGAGTGGTTGAATGAATTGATAAGGCGATAAAGATCTAAATTAGCCAAAATTAACATTTCTAATTAAAAAGAGAAAGGAGAGAGAGTTTTAAATTTTCAAAAATTCACGTCTCAAAATAGGTTTTCGTAAAACATATCAATATTAGAATGGATCATATCATAAAATATCAAATTTCAAGTCTCAACAAACATATTTGGTCGGTTATGAACAGATTTTTGCTATTTGGACGCATACTAGCCCCAGAGATAACTTTTTTAATTGGTACATGAAAATACCACAGGAATCGAGGCTCTCTTACTGTTAGCTGTTTAAAATCAAATGTAGACTATCGACGTGGAAATTAAAAGTACTAAGAGAATGCATCGAAACAAACCTCAAAGTGTTAAAGATCTTTTGAAGTTCAAAGAGCCGCATGTTCCGATTTCTTATAAAATTCCCCATACATTCACATGTGTATCTAACATCCTTCAGGCCAAAACCCGATGATAACCTCTCTCGAAGAGCAACAAACCTCCCATATTTGAACATCTCTTCCACGAAATTAGTATCAAAAGCCAGCCACAATTCCAACTTTCAGAAACTTGTTAATTTGTCTACAAGACCCTGGGTTTACTTACTGGTCCTTTATAATGATTGTAATTAAAAGAGAGCCACACAGGCTATCGTAAAACACCCGTATGCCCAACCTACATTTTGAGAGAGAAAGAGGGTAAACGCTTAAGCTTTGATGTGACCAAACTTCTTTTACTTTTCCTACGTTTTGTGTCTTTTGTGGTTGAAAAGAAAGAAAGGAACAAGGCAAGTTGGGTCCGAGCTGAAAGTAGGTGAAAGAGTAAGAACCGAAGCGGGTATTTCGTCGCTCCTTAAGTCCCGTCTCCTACGTCTGTCTGATGCGACCAAGTCAGTTCGGAGGGAAAGACGGGAGGAGAGCCGGGTTTTATTTTATGAACCCGTCTTTGATGAAGCTACATGATTGCTCTCCTCCTTTTACGACGAGCATAAGACATAAACGGGACTGTAGTCTCATCAGTACCAGATGCTCTACCTACTTTTACACACCTACTAATCCCGGGGATAGGATACATATCCTAAAATTATTATACACACAATATACTGTAGTCGATACGGGCAGACGTCTCCGTTTTTTAGAGGGTTGTTTATAAGTTAAGTAGACGGGGGTGATTAGAATTCCCGACTTGGCCCGTCATATTTTGCTGAATTAATTTTTTGTGGAAGTTATGAGGGTCTTTGGCCAAATGTGGGCCATGGTACTTTTAATTAAGAAAGCTTAGACGACTTGTGTAATCTAGTACATCGGGTTTGAACTATAAAAATTACACATATATTATGCATATCTCGGCATGGAAATCGGTCGGATTGGCTAACAATTAATTGTAATTATTCCTCCAAATTGGACAAATACACAACTACGTCGTCTGATTAAAAAAGTGTCATATTTTATTGTCAAGCTAATAAAATTTTATTATTTCGTATATCATAGTATGGACTAATTGTAAGATAAATTCCGTGGTACTAAACCCAATTAAGATTCAAATCGAATATATAATTGGATATAAGGATGATTAAAACAGATTTTTATGAAATCGACTGTTAGTAATTGTAATTATGCAGTAAACAGTTACCTATGATAATCATTAAAATAAATGGAATGAATCAGTAATCAATTTTAAAATCGGATTCATTCAGAATCACAGCCGTTAACAGAGTTTATGAATAGCTACTTAAGTTTGAGACATAAATCCCATCAATGGAATTTGATTCGATTTTATATTAAGCCAAACTTTTACTCGCGAAATTCCTATGAATTTCAATCCTCTCTCCTTTAATTCAGTTATCAATTCAGATGTTTACGGCCTTTTGCTCAACTCCCAGGCATAATGAATTCTAGATAAATAAAATATAAATCTGGATGAATGAATTTCCTCTCGCCTCTTGTACCAATATGGACTTCTAGACCTTCGCAATAATTCAGACAATTTAGGTTATGCAGATACTACACAATAAAATATTGATGACACTATTATTCAATGATTTAGAGCTTCTACAGATCAACTATCAAACTGGCTGCACAAAGCCCGGACTAAATTTTATAAATCATTCAGCCTGTTTTCTGTATGCCTTGCACTTGTCAGTACACAAGGGATCTAAAACCATGGGATTTCAAACGAATCCGTGTTCCAAATTGCCAAATACTCAATACCGAACTATAAATTTACTGTTGAGATTCGAGTATTCAAAGGCTGATGTGTACGAGTAGGAGTAAGCCGGTTGAAGAATTGGACAGAGATGCCAATATTACAAATTGACAATATTTCATTTTCAGACGCTTTTCTTGAAAAATTTCCAGATTAAAGCTGTGAAATTTACATATATTTAAAAGAATTTGTCCCATTTTAGCTATTTTTAGTCCTAAATTAGAAAAAAAATCAGATTTGCAGAATTGTAGATGAGGTTGGCGATGTTTATTTTTTTTGGGCTTTCCTCAAAAAATGAAGAATTTGAAAACATTAAAAATCAAAATAGGTATTTTTTTTTCACCTCGTAGACTTCTGACCATTTATTTTTATGCAATTTCATTGTTTTTAGCATCACTAGACCTCTTAATTTATTGTTGGTTGCTTATCAAACAACTGCTTGAATGAGTTTTAAAATTTCAATACATTTCACCATTAAATTTTTAATTCAAACTTCATGTCATAAAGTCATCTCCGAGAATGGAATATATTTCGACAATAATTGTTTCCCTTATTTTCAGATCCACGGAGTGACGTGGAATTGTTCGGATGAATTCGAAGCCTCGACGACGGATGGATTTAGTCTTCGAACTCCTTGGAGTTATTTGATAAGTCGAGTTGCAATATCGAGGCAAGGGACTGTCGTCAAAATGAATGTCCGTCCTTACCAGCCGGATGGGCTCATATTTTACGTCTCCGGTCTCTCCTCTCGCCCTGACTACCTTGCGCTTGAACTCCGACGTGGGATGGTATGCTGTAATAAGTATATTGTGTAGAATATTATATTTTAAGAATCATGACAATAACCACTAGGACGGATTTCAAGTACCACTCCGGTGGAGTTAAACTCTTCTTTTCGTATAAATACAAGGCTTGAGATTACAAACGATTATTTCGAAACAGATCCGATTTGTGGCGGAGATGGGAAGTGGGCCACTTCAAGTCCAATCTTCGACGAATATCACGGACAATCAGTGGCACTCGATTCTTATTCAGGTAATCCTGTCTTTTCTAACCAGTTCGTAAGAAAAATCTATACAAAAATACATTAGCTCGTACTCCAGGAGGATTAGCGTGACAATGACAACTGGTTGGTATTATGCTACTATACGTCCTTAGGAAACCAATAAGTCTTCAACAATGCAATAATTTTACAAACAAAAATGTAATCTAAATGCTAAGAAGTTTTACAGTTGGCAATCGATACTTAACAATAGTGACCGAGAATCGAGTGTAGTTCTCTGTCGTGTTTTGACAGAATAAGCAACTCAGTAATTTTTTTTAGCTTCTGAGACTTGGTTCGGTTTTGCAAAAAAACTGAAATAAAACCTAAGCATTGAGCAGTTCTATTTTTAGCCTCGACCTCTCAAGCATAATTACGAAACTAAGGCTTAGGTAGATGTAATTTCCCTTAAAAAGATGAAGGTTCATGGAATGTCGTGATGACAGCTATAATGAAATTTGTAATGTCTTCACTCAAGCCCAAGCCTTCATGTTCTGTTGTGTGAAATGACATAGACCCTGTCGTCCCTATCTATCTCCTTTGCCATTCTTCATTAAACTGACAGAGATTCCGAGTATTCCATAATCGGCTTTGCCACCACCAATCACAGGATATTAGATTCTTTTTCCACAGTCATAAAATTCATTCTGGAAGCTATTCGAATCCAGGAACTTAAACCTCGGTTCTTTCGCAACTCGGTTGACTTTCTTTTAAAAAATGGGTTCGGATTATTTGCCCAGGTCTCCCCATTCTCATTATCTGTGATGGTTGACAATGAAACCTGGTCATCTGAGCCAAGTGGCCGAGGAGGAAGTCGGCATTTGGACGTCTCTGAGATGGTCTACCTTGGCCTGGAGGAAAGTAAACGGGGAAAAGTCCGAGCTCAAGGACTAATCGATACCAGCTTCCGGGTAAGAATCTCTCTCTCCCATTTCCTACAAAACATACGGGCTCATCGGCTATCATCTTCCTCCTCTTCTTCTATTTACGAAAGAATCTCCGGCTTTGAAAACAAAAATTTAGCAGCCCAAGAAGCAGGAGACGAGGAAACCGAAACCCTTTGGCTCATGACGTTCATCAATCACTTCCCCCGAGATAGGTACCTTCGTCAGTCCTAAATCTCCTAAGAACTCTTAAAAGATACAAAAGAGTTCATCATGGCAGGAAGGAGATTACTGCTGCTATGATTCGTACAGAATGAACATAGCATAGGCTATACCATGCATTTCCCCGAAGTTGATCTCGCAAATGCCAAATCTCGATCCCTGATTCCTGATATTTGATACTCGGGATAGGAGCGTCTAATTATTACGGATTTCCAAGCCCGAGATGGAAAGAGATGCGGAACGGGAAGCCTTTTTTAATTATCATCCGTTTCAATGAAAAACAATATGCTAAAAGTTAGGAAGAGGAGGATCCCTCTTTGATCCTTTGATTCGAGTGCAGAAAGGGATATATAAAAGTACGCAGTATGGGATTTTTGCAAATGGTATTTAAGCCTTTCCTTTTAGAACGGGTTTGAATAAACTATTCAGTGTATATAACAAAGTATCGTCAATATCATATATCGCAATTTTAAAAACGTAGCACTTCCGATGCCTGTAGACTGGTCTACAAGAGATCACGCGAGTTGGAGAAAAGGCGGGCATACAGACACCGCGCGAGGCATTGACATAATGTATCTAGGATGCATGATAAACGGCTGATAAAAGCGTATGTAAATGTTACATGTTCCGTAACATGCCTAAACTCACGGCTCGTGTCTTCGTTAGGAGTAGAGGCATATGGATTGGGTGATGTGTGTAAATGGAGCCATTATGGATATTGCATGAAATGGTCCATTTATCCCTCCGGTAATTGAACATGGTGACTGGAGACTAAAAGGGAATATTTCGGGGGAAAGTGTTACAAGTTAGAAGTATGCAAAGAGCCCTATCTCCTCTCCATCAGCGGTGGAAAGTGCATCTGAGAGGAGAGAAAGCAGAGCTGAATAATTTATGGAAACCCACTTACGGGAATTTGGTTGATGAGAGGAGTTTAGTTAAATTATGATATTACTTACTCAGGGATGCATTAAGGACCTGCTCATTGACGACAAGGCCTACGGGCTGCCCGAGGTGGACGTAAGTAACAACATCACGACGGGATGTTCGGCGGCCTTGGATTGTCTCAACTGCTCAACTACCACTTCCGCCACCAGCACCACGACGGGCCTAACGAACGGGACTCGGCCCAACGGGACATCCTCATTAGAGGTGATCACAATCTCCAGGGATCTGATCCGCATCGTCACGCAGACGGAACTGGGGGAACTGGAGATTATGCGAGTTACCCCCGTTCAGGTGGCGGAGGGGGACTCTGTCATCGTCACACCCTGGCATTTGGCCATCACCCTTGACCTCTCCAAATTTGGAATCCGGGAGTCGGGGGTCATGTTCCGGATCTCGAAGATGCCTCAACAAGGGAGGATTGAGGTGAGAGTAATGTAGAAAATTATAAAAAAAATCAATTTTGCCCAAAAAATCTCTGAGGTTTGTTTGAGAT
Source organism: Desoria tigrina (assembly GCA_906901685.1). Classification (NCBI taxonomy): domain Eukaryota; kingdom Metazoa; phylum Arthropoda; class Collembola; order Entomobryomorpha; family Isotomidae; genus Desoria; species Desoria tigrina. The sequence goes on from CAJQTU010000007.1 coordinate 3,110,224, forward strand.
CTGTGCTGGATTTCGCAGCTTCTCGCCAAGTCCTGCCCAGATTTGCATCAATTTCCTGTTTTAATTAGGGAGACAATTTTAACAAAGTTGTGACGTGGGGATGTATTTCGGAGGAGTAGCAAATTAATTCAGACCCTTCAATATTGTTAAGGACCTTGTTTTGAGTGGCGTGTATATTTATTTAGAGATACCTACTTCCCTTGTTTCCCTCTCTCGCGTATAATCAATTATTACCTTGAATGAATACATATTTACAAGGCGGCATGACGTTGTTGGAAATATTATTATGCATAACAACTTGAATATGAATATGCAATCACCTTCATCTCCACCGTCTGCTCGTCTGCCGAGTTTCAGATCCCTCATGTTCCAGAAATGCTTGGGGCTGGGAAAACATCGATTTGTTTAATAGAAGCCGAGATTTGATTTTCTAAGACGTTCATGCACGAAATTAGGTTTGGATTTTTGCGTACAGGGAAAGGAACGAGAGAGAATAGGAGGCCCTCGGGGGTGTGTTCTTCCATAATAATGATCTAATAAAACAAGTGAAATCGTAAGTTAGAGAGAGAGTGGAAAGTTGGGATCGGGAAAAGGTGCGTTTCAACGAGTTCCTGTAATTTTCAAAACCGAAATGCCCGAGAATGCCCTCAAGGATCCAAATCCCTTTTCCAAGCAGATTCCAACTTTCTTAGACGAAGACAGAGATTGATCAGCTGCTTTTTGTTCTGGTTCCTAAAAAAATCCTAACCTCATCCCATCCCTCCCTCCACAACAATCCATTTCCAATTCCCTATTCATCGGCAAAGAACTCCAAATATAAATCACTATCTACCACCACCTACACCCGAACCTAACAAGCCTCGCCCATAAATCCGTAAACTGTCTGCCGGACAATAGGGAAACGTCTCTTTAGGGATTAATCTGTAATCGTAATAGGATGCTGGTTAATTGCTCAAAACTCGGGAATTAATTTCCATAATATTTTATGCTTTTAGGTGACAACGCGAACGGCTGGAGCTTCGACGGGGCGTTCGTTGGAAACCTTCTCGCTTTTGGACGTTGGGGCTGGGAGAGTTCGCTACTGGCACAACGGGGCTGAAAGTTCAAGAGATTCGATTGAACTTGTTCTTCGACTTATTGAAACTTCCGGTTTCCTTCTACCTGCTTATCTGCAGGTATTTTCTATGAGAATTCCAAAATACAAAGCCTCGTCTGCCGGAATAACCCTTATTAAGAAATGAAGTCATTCATGGTTTTACTAGGTCTGTCCGTCTGTCCGTAAAAAAAATTGATGTAAAAATGTATGCACTCACGCGCTTAATTTAGGTTTCACCCCTTGATTACACTTCCTTTCTAACAGTTTATTAGTTACTTAAACCTTCTGTCCCACTCCAGCCAGACCACAGATATTGCAGAATAAAATAGCAATATCAAAGTTTTTCTGCTGAGAAAACTTCTGCCACCTCTACAAAGGACCCGCTCAAGGAGAAAGTAGTTAAAAATAATGACCTGGAATTTAAAATTTCAATTTGCAATTTTTTCTGCCGACGTGATCCATGAACATCCCCATGCTAAAGACATTACCTAAGAAGAAGAGGAGAAATATTTAGCCGTAATAATATTCGGTTTTCTTTGGCTGGTGGTGGTAGTAGATCCAGTAGATGCGTCCTGTTTTGCCAGGAATAGCTAATAGTTGGAGACCTGCGGCCTAGACGAGCCCTGGTGTTTGTAAGTAGACCATTAGTTTGCATAGATTGTCGGGAGCTAATAGAAGAAAGTGTACGTTTTTGGACTCGAGAAACGTGGGATCCCGAAATAAAATGCAGTTCGACGTCCCGGCCTTCTTCCATACATTACACATTCAACATTATATTCCGACCAGTCCTCCGTATGCATTTAATATAGGAGAGAGGGAACTTTCTCCAGTTCTCCGATTTAATCTGGAGGACAAAAAGCAGTAGGGCTCTGAATATAATGTGCTATAAAACATGAGGTACATTAGCATGAAGTGAATCTTATGCAGCCAGTCCAGTCCGCCCACTTTCCCACAGCAGACTCATAAGGGGAATCAAATGGCCTAGAAAAAGCTGAAAAATGTTTGTTATTTAGGGACAAAGTTTTGGCCCTCAGTCCACTCTACATAAACATCCAATAAATATTACTCTCTCCGTAGACTACATAATAAAACAAGTACGCAACTTTCCCTAAACTGACCCTTTTCCCTCAATTTTCATGCCCGGCCGAGTAATGTTAATGTAGTCAGTTCGTGTCAATAGGAGAAAGCCTAACGGGATGAATTCGGGGTGAGGCTAAATGAACCAGGCGGTATTTTGATTTTTTTTACTAGAAGTAGGGTAAAGTTAGAAAGTTGAAGAACGACGTGAGAGAAAGTAGTACTTTTCTTGCATTTTTATGGTCGTTTGAACGAGTAGGGAATTGATGTTAGTTTACCACCAAGGCGTATGGTCAAGAACAGAAAAAAAATCTGATATCATAGTTGAAATTAGATGATTTCAAGAGTTTTTTTGTTTTTCCAATCGTATTTTATTTATTTTGCACAAATAGACAGTTTAATGATTTAAACGAGTTTTGATCCATAATTTTGTTTAAGTTTCTCGTTTTTGCGTGAAGAAATACCTGTCCTGCTAGACTTGTACCACGATTTATGCTTGTGAATTCTTGTCTATAGGAGAAATTCCTCCAGAATAAATTCGTTTTTAGGGATAGTTGAACCAGGCCGTGTTGAAATTTCCTTAAAAAACAGAAGCACATAGAAGAGAGGTGGAGAAAGGCGTGAGAGAAAGTATTATTGGACTATTGGCCAAGGGATTTCGGAAGTTGGTTGAGGTGAAACAAAAGGCAATAATCCATTTAGTGTTGTTATCTTACCCTTTACTTTGTCTCTCTATATCGACGTCTGGGTCCAGTTTATACTACATATAATGGCTTAAATGTCTTGTCCATGTTGTACTATATTTATACTCAGTATGTTAGGCTAGGCTAGATGAAGAGGGAGTATAGTAAGTACAAAGTAAGGATATAAATATATAAGGAATCTGAGAGAATCGAAAAGAGAATAAGTGTGGCCATTATTTCCATTGGCTACATATGTTAGGCGAGACTAGGGCTGGAGTATCCCATAAGAAAGATAAAGATTGGACATAAATTCCGAATCCCTCTTCTCTTTCCACAAAACCACTACTACATGTTACGTTTTACGTTGGTTTTTAGGAGATTTGGACAATAGTATTGCTACCCTATGTACTACTATTGCATACAATATCATTTATATCTAATCCGAGGGGGTTTTAGACACGGCGCTTTCACCACGGACGGAGGGGAATGATTAATTCCTTCTTCATGGGAAATGGTTCTAGAGAAAGTTAGGGAATAAGGAGACGATGCTAGGGTAACTGACCACCCTTAAATCCGGTAGATTTGTATATTGTATGATTATCAAGACTCGATTTTAATTGAATTTCAATCGTCTAATTACTATAATATTTACATCGAAAGTTGGAGAAAATGAAATCTGGTCGAAGATGATAGTTTTTAATGGTCAATTCCGTGCAAACTTCTAAAATTATCGGATAGCCAACCTCAAGTATTGTTCTTTTCTATTTTTCCATTTGCAACCTTCTGTTCCGCTCAAATCGGTTCAAAATATATCAAATAAACTATCCGATCCATCATAAAAGGAGACAATTCGGACAATACTCGAAACATCCTTTCCCAATTACCGTTGCAAATGGTCAAGGGGGAAGCTCCTCTTCGATTGTCATCGGATATGCCTGATGGACATGGGTGACCAGAAACGATCATAATAATAGTAACAATAGAAAGATAATGCTCCATAAAGATCATAACATATCCGAGGTCCCGCTACGGCTACACTTTATTTCCGTACTTTTACTTATATTTAGAAACTTTCAATGTTTCAATGGCATGCACCCACCCTAAGGTATATATTATTAGATACTATGCTGGTCTAACGGGGGGCATCCATGTACTACAAATGACCCTTTGAAATGTAGAACGTCTAAATCTTATAAAATTGAGCGGGTGGGGTTTATTTAGCATCAGGGGATAAAGTATTTTGTTTAGCCAGTTCCTAATGGAGGGGACTCTTGTATTTTTTCGAGGATCTATAACGATAGGAAACCCGATGGAGATTTCTTTCTGTTAAAGTGCAAGTAAGAAATATGCGGGCAGTTCCCAACATTGTTCCTAGTAAAAGTAACTCACTTTCTCTCCGACTTTTACCACCGGAGAAACTGAATCTTGGGGAAACGTCTCAACTTCCCTCGCCTTCAATCTTCAATCCTGAGACCAAAAACGGAGAAACAAAACCCCCATTACCTTCAAACCCTCGACCTCTACTCCTACTAACTTATACAATCTTTATGTTATGTTACCTATAGATATTCTACAGTGGATGATAGTTGATACTATATATAGCCTAGAGGAAAATAAACTGAAGGGAACTGGACACAAATCCTGGGAAAATCCTTCCAGTCCAGTCATCACATCTCAAATCATCCTCCTCCATCAACCTTCCACCTTGATTTAACGCCTGGACCCGCTACCGTATTTACTGAAATAAGATCCCTGGGGTGTTATTTCAAACGTTAATATGATATGGGGAACTTATTTCGGTGTTACGCTAACGCTTTATCCTTCAATTTTTCTCCTTAATACAAGTCAACGTTCCTTATAGTTAGAACACATGCTACTTACACCGGTTTAAGCAGGAATAGCAAGAAAATGTCAACATGTCCTATTATCAGACCCTCCTTACAATTCGAGACTCAACCGAAGGCATTGTCTTTCTCCGGGGGAAGTAATCCAGTTCTACTTAAGCCGTTGGTGGTGGTGGCAGTGGTGGTTTGCTGAGGGATATCTCATTTGAGATAATGAAAAGAAAGTTGGAGATGTCATGCCGGCTGACTAATCTTCCGGAGAAGAATCCCTATTGGCTTTTTTAATGAATAGTTTGGGTTATGACGAGAGGCGAGGTTTTGTTGTGATGGATTACTCTTCTTCGGCACCGGCATGATGATGAACCCTCATGATGATTTTTTCTCGTTTTTTTTGTGAAGGACGAGCGTGTGGTGACTTTGCCGATAGAAATCACGGCGGTCAATGATCCCCCCGAAATTCGATTAGTCCCCGGAGGAGTCCTCCGTCTTGCCGAGGTAAGCAAAACAGATCCCGTTACTATCTCTTATATTACTGCCTATTGACTAGGCTCTAACTTCCTGCTTCCGTTTATAACTAAATTAGAAAAGTACATAATATAGGGCAACAGAGGGAATATAATCGTTTTATAAGGAGAATAGATTTAGGGGGGACTTAGTACTTAATCATTTATCTTCTTAGTTCAAGAAACAACATTTATTATCTTTGGAGGAAGGATGGACTTAGTTATTCGGAAAGTTGCGAGATTTATTTATAACATTCCCAGTATTCATGGATATAGAAGGTAGGGGATTTATAGGCCATAGGCGAGAATAAAAAACTGTGTCCTAAGTGACCTTAATTTGCTCTTATAAATCACTCGGCATGGAGCAAGGGAAGTTGGGAAACTTTTCTACTCACGATGCAAATCCCACAACTTTAATTTAATCAACAAAAGAATTTTCATAAAGTGTAAAGGGAAACATTATTTCATGAATATTTTATTATTAAATATATAAATATTATGCAGGGTCGTGATAATCAGTTTTGGGCTATTAACTTTCCGTTATTATTTTTATTAGCGTAGATTTTGATTAACTTTTCCTAGCTTGAGGTCATCGTAATGGTAATGTGTAATGGGACACAGCTTGTGTTTTTGGTGGAATCGAGAGTGGGTTTTTATCCGAATTTGGAGATTTGAGATGCTTTATGTCTGTTTCAGGGGACGAAGATCCGCCTGATGCCGGAAGTGATAACTTCATTGGATCCCGACACTCCGGCTCAAGATCTCCTTTTTTCTCTCATTTCCGTCGGCACTCCGGCCGACAAGAAGGGCTTTCTGGAATTGTCAACGGATCCCGGAAAACCGGTTCGAAATTTCACACAAGATGACCTCCAAGCAGGACGTGTTTGGTATGTCGAACTCTTTGTGTTTGCTAGTTTAATCATTAGTGTCGTGAATACGCGGTATTAGTCGACAGGCGCGTTGTTCAGTTATGGAGTTTCATAAAATCATTTCCGGTTTGGATTTCTTTTGTAAATTAATCAGGGTGTATTTAAATAGGGTGAACTCATCGATTTCACCTGTTTTTCTACTGGCTTTGCCACCACTAAATGGAAAATTAACAATATTATACGGCACATGATACCTTTATAGATACCAGTAGGCAGTAGGTAGAGAAGTCTTATCCTCCAATATTAAAAGCTCCCAGCCACATAAACTGAGAATGATTCACAACCGTTCAACGTCCAACTGTGAGCAGTGCGTTGACTTTCTTTCAGAGAGGGAAATGAAATATCGTAAATGCAAGAGAAGGGAGTTGAGAAATCTTGAATGACATGGATTTGGGTCAAATGTCTCTGGGTGGCTTTCTTTACGACCTTTGTACTATACAATATTATGATTACCTATATATTATACAATATACGTTTTGAGATACTAGTTGATATATAGAGATTACCCTGTGTGGGATAGTGGGCTTCCTTATACAAAGAGCGGTGCAGAATGTTATCATAGAAATTGTGAGGAATAATAAAATGACTTTCTTCTGTATAGGTGTATATGACAGATAGAGGGAATTCCGGTTTTCGGGTTTATCTGAATTCCCATTCCCTGAATCTATTAGCCCTAAATTGCCCCTCCTTTGTATTCCGTATATTGAACATTGAATTAAATGGTAAGGCGATTAATCCATAATCCCGTTCCCCATAAGATCAGAGATGATTAAATAAAGGGTTCATCTCTTTACTTTCACTATTTGACAAAGTTGTTTTAAAAGACCGTCCATGGATTTTGTTTTAAGGTTGAGATTAAATTCAAATTCAGCGTGTGATATAGCTAGTATCATTTAAGTCCCTATCCTCGTTGACTCGACGAGTAAACTCGTTTCGTCATCATGAGCCAATAATATGTTAAAACAATGGCCTATGCTTTAACTCGTTTTACCCGGTGAGCCAACTTGTGCAGGGATTTTATTGGTTAGAATTGAACAACTAGTAGAAAAACGTCAGTGCTGCTTTTTTATGTAAGTATTTTTCGCACACGACACAAATAAATGCAAAGAATTGACCCCGGAAGTTATATGACTTCCTCAGCCGATCTATTATATTCTTTATCTATGGATGTATCAGATCAAAATGTTAGTCAGATCTAAGAAGGTAATTTCAGTGCCAAATAAACAAATACCAAGTAAAGTTTTAGGAGATTTGCAAAACACTCTTAAAAGTAAAGAACAGCGCAAACTTCACTTAATCTGCCTTTTGTTGTGACAGTGTGACAGATAGAAAAGTGGCAGATAGGACCGTATGTATTTACTACCTTGGATTCTTTCTTTACGTCCAGATTCGCTAACATATTTAGCTTCTCCTTTCAGGAAAGTGTTACATTTTTCGATACACTAATCGCAGTCAAAGTAGCTTAATGTCACCACTTTCATATCTTCTATCGAAAAGTAAACATAAAACTAAAGATCTTTCAGAATATCTCAGTGTATTTTTTCGTACGTAATGCTGGTTTCATTTTTCATTCATTTCGACCGATAAAACACGGAATGCTTTGCAACTTCCAACTCCATTACAAGCCAAGTGTTTGGCACTGTTATTTTTGGCACCTCGAGTGCTGGCTTTCGCAGTTAGGAAACCTATGAGCTTGAGATAATGTCTAATAGCCTTATTCAACCGTTCGACCTTTCCACTTTCACCGTATGCCTTTGACACCTAAGCTTCGGTCTATAAAGGAGAAAGTTATCTCATGTGAAATGTGAATTAAGACACATTTATGCTTTTATCCACAAAAAACATGATATGCACACTTAAAATGTCACACGTCCAATTAATGCATCTCATGATGATCATGCAGGTATGTGGATGGAGGTTTGTCAAGTTCCAAGATGGCGCTGAAAGTAACGGACGGAAGCAGCGTCTCTACAACCGCCGTCCTTCGAATCGAAGCGTTTCCCCTAAGAATAGCTAAGGAGATCAACACCGGACTGGAAGTGGCAAATGTGATGGGGACAGCCACACCCCTGTCTTCAGCAAACCTCAGTTTCACATCAAATGCAGGCGAACAAGGCCTGGTTGTGGAATACCACGTGATCTCCCCTCCAAAAGCAGGTCTTCTCCAACTGAGGAGAACCAACGGACAGTGGACCCCAACCGATCAGTTCACGCAATTAGATCTGCAGGCCAATCGGTTGCGATATCTCCTGCAGCGACCCAGGTAAGTTAATCTCGTTCCGTTAATTTAAATTCTCCACAAAGTCGGCAACCGGCATTCGAAATTATCCGAACCCAAGTTTAAATTTTTATGAGTTAACCCCCAAGCCAGAGTACAAGTTCACAAGTTTTCCATACAGCCACTAAGGAATGTCCATTACTCGACAGAGTTGTTAGGGGAAAGTGAAAGTCGTGTCCTACGACAGTTAGCCCCGGTGCACAGTACCGTCTTTGCTGCCCTCGGGAATCGTTCCCTAAGAGAGTTATCCAACAACTCCCACGAAGAAAGCATAAAAAGATGCCTTGAGAAAGAGGAATCTTCTTCCACGTTCATATCATTGTCCTGAATTAGGAATTAGAATTTAGAATGCGAGCCAGCAGCCGTTTCTATATATAAAATATATCAAATATATATGCATAGAGTACCATAAGCCCTGTGCAAATATCCTGATATGCTTCCATGGCTGGCTGGTTTCCATTCTTGGTCTCAGTCCCTGACTGTCCTGCATGGGAAAACCCCCGTAATGAGACTCCTACATGCAAGGTTTAATTTTTAATGAGGAGGAGTAAGAAGCAGTCTTTGTCATCATCATCCCAAGCATCATCATCATGTGATTAAGGAAAGTACTAACTATCTATGCCTAGTCTTAATTATTAATGAGGGAGAGGATCTCTCGGAATTAATTAGCAGGAATGAGAGTAATAGGGAGAAGAATGGGATAGGTAAGTTTGTTGTCCCGTAGTAATGCTAGGAATGCCGGAATTCTTACAAATTTAAGACATGTTATATTATCACTACGTCTCCCACATGGCAAATACTACTTACTATTACCATTTAGACTATAGAGAACGTAGAAATAGTTAGGACTGAAGAGTAGGAGATGAGATACTGATCTCCTTTGAAATAGCAAATCCAGAAGGACGTCATTTGGCAAAGTTGCAAAGGGTTGGTTGGGGCGTGAAATTGATTCCATCACCTTTTTTCTCCGTCCCTTCAAACGAAATCTCCGATGAATCTGGTGTTTTTTTCTGCCTCCTATTCTTCTTCCGTTATTTGTCCTCGATTCTCAATACGGAGTTCAACTGTCTCCTACTACCAACAACAACAAGAAGGAGATCTTTTTCTTGCTCTTTACTTACAAGGGAGAGGGAGAAAGTGCTAAACTGTCTCGTATCAAATATCAGAGAACGTCCCGTAGATCTATGAGATAATAAAATAAGAGCACAAAGACATGGTCGTTCTAATTCCTAAAATGCACATCCAAGAGGTTTCCTTATCTGTAGCTCTGTAGCCGATGATCCCTCAACTGTGAAGGAATCGGGAAGAGTAACCGGGCTGTATGGAAGTGACATGTGTTTTTTAAGCTTTTTTTCTTGTTGTGTCTTTGGCCAAACAGCGAGATGCCGACAGAGGACGAGTTGACATTCCACGTTTCCTTATCAGAGACGAAAGCGCCTTCGGAATTCCGGTTTAAATTTCGAATCGTCTCCCTCCGGCTGGAACAAGTTGGCTCGAACGGGCTCCTCATCAACGGAACGACTTCGGCATCTCTGCCCTCTCAATCACTGAGATATCAGACCTATCCACTGTCAATATCAGACCAGTCTATCAAGTACATCCTTCTCACACCGCCCCGGTTCGGGCACTTGACCTTTATTAGCCCCCAAGCGTCTCAACTGACCTCGTTCAGCCAGGCTGACTTGGTGGCGAATCGGGTTCTCTACTCGTTCAAGTTGACCCCCTTCTCCCCGATCAGTGACTTCTTCCTCTTCAATGTGTCCACGTCTCATTTGGAAGTGACACTGACGTCAGGGCCCTTCCGGTGCGATGTCAGTTCCTTGGTCAGCAAGAAGAAGCCGGCTGGAGTGACGCTGAAACCGCTGATTGTGACGGAAGGGGGACGGGAATCGATGTCGTCCAAGATATTGAGGATCAAGGTTTCGGGGGATGGGGATACAGCGTTGTATTTTAACATGACTTCGGGGCCAAGTCACGGGATTATTGAGAAGGAGAGGGAGAGCTTGAGGGTATCTTCATCATCTCTGACTTCGTCTTCCGCCTCCTTTTACCCCGTCGATGGGTTCTCGTCGGTGGACTTGGACAGGGGCCGGCTCTCGTATCGACACGACGGGTCCGAGACTCCGAGAGATAAAATTGAGTTACTGGCTTGGAATGGAGAGGCCAACTTCATGTTCGCGTGCCAATTGGATGTTATCGTTAAGGGTGTGAATAATCACGCACCCAGTAGGGCCGCCTCGGCCTCCCTCTCCGTCAACGTCGTTCTGGGTGGACAAAGGAGCCTGTCTCATGAGATACTCGACTATGCCGATGAGGATTGGGATGCTGACAGGTAAGGTCCCTATTTTTTTGTATAGGATGCTTTTGGAATGAGGCTGTGAGGGAATCATGGGATTAGTGCAGAGGATTCTTCGTCATTTTTTGTTAAATTTGAAATTATAAACACTCAAAAAATCGTTAATTATGAAGTTTTGTTTAAAATTCTACACTGTTTTAGGATTTTTAAGAATTTCATAGATTTTGAAGTTCAAGTTGAATTCTTAGTACAAGATTCACATTTAATTTCGATAATTATGTTTATGAAAGTAATATTTTTTCGTTTGACCTATCCGGGTCATTGAGATGCCAATCAGTGTCAATATAGGAGAAGTACAAGATTTGCATTGTTTCTCTTGTGTTTTGATAAGGAATATTACGAAAATGCAGGTTAAATATACATCAGTAAAACGGCATCAGAAAGTCCATTCTGTAGTAGAAAGCTTATCGTTTGATCAAAGCATCCTGTCAACTGATCCCGTGGTCGTACATCAACAGTACTATAACACTGCTATATAATAACTCACCTGTTTCTGAAAGCTTGAACCCAAACCATGTTTTTTATATTGACAGGTCGGCCTTAAAGTATTCAACGAAAACGGGTGGGCTAGGGATCGGGAATATCTATGACGAATCCAAGTCCTCAACAAGACCGATATTTCAATGGACTCAGGCCGATATCGACGCTGGAAAACTGGTATTCAAACACGAAGGGAGCGAGACGCAAGGCTCTCTCCACTTCTGGGTCACGGATGGAAAGTTCATCGTCAACGGTAAGTCCGGGCAACTCGCACAAGAGCTACCGTAAATAATTATATAAGCCCCCATGGGACTATTCCACCTTGTGTGAAAACGCCAATATTGCGTGCAGGGGTGGGGAATTATTTAAATATTTCCAGTATAACACGCAATAAGAACGCAAAGACGCAGATGTGGTCATATATTACATAATGTCTTTGAGATTTGGGGATGTCAAAGGTGTCCGGTTGAATCATAAGTTTCGGGTTGAGTGTTATTTGATATATTATGATCTCTCTCCTCCGTCGTTCTTCACATTTCTTTGGGTATATGGTGAGTTATTGACACCTCGCTGGAAGATAGTATTGCCTGCATGTACATTATGTTCAGGTTCCTCTGATCATATAATATATTATGAGGAGCGATTCAAAGAAAGTGTTTGCTTTGTACCGACTCTCCTCTCCTGACTTCAAAGGTGACTGAGCAAGAATGCAATTTTGTTCCTTTTATTTGATTTCCTTGTGACTTTTATATGGAATTTCTTTATTGTCTACTTACACAATGCTCCACTTCCCATTTTTCCCAACTAATTTTGCAAAATGTTTCCTTCTCATCTTTCTGAATCTGGCCGAGGATCTTTGGGGCCTCTTTCTCGACTCTGAAGAAGATGCGAGACAATGCTGCATCAACTACTATCAATAAAACATCCTTGTCCAAAAATCCTCAAAGTCAGCCGAGTCAGCAGAAAAAAGAGACGAAAAGGGAATGATCTTCTTATTTTTTGGCTCGGAATTCTAAGGGTTTTTTGGCAAAGATATTTGGTTGAATTTTATGTGTATGATTTCATATAGCTATGTGGGCACTAGTGCTACTATACTTGTACGTGGTGAAAGTAGTAGAGAGAGATTATTCCTGCTTCAATGCCTTTCGAATAGAAAGGAATATCGACTCAAGTGTTGAATAAAAGTCATAATCATAATAATAGAAATAACACAAAAGACCACAAAGAATAAGGGCCAAAAAAGCTTTGGGAAAAAGACCAACTTTCTCCACTCGATTCTTACCTATTTTGACCTTCTCCCAGCTTTACTTTCCAGAGTGGGATCGGATTTTGCATTTCTCGTAATATTATTCTGGCACTCGTTCCATTTTTCTAGAACTTGATCCCTCTTTCTGTTTGTCTCAATGGACGGAGTCGCATCTGAGAAAATGAACTTCCGGTTAGGTTTTTCTGATACTTATTTTTTTAATTTGAGCCATTTTAAGTTGGTTTAAAGTCTAAATAGAGCCTTAAATAGCTCCTTACTTTGAGCATTTAAAGATGAAATCTAGAAACTCAATTAAACGTATCAGGTCATTCCATATTATTGTGAGTCGCAAACTGCAAGACTCTGAATCTCTCATGTCACCCCACAAGCCATTTATTTAACCCTCACCGACTCAAAACATAAAGAAAGAGCAGTAGAATAACTTGTCAAGCCACGGAATATCATTTACCACCATCGACTACTTTTTTCGATAAACCCGTCCAACCTTCCCTTTATAGACTTAAAAACAAAATATTGTTGGAGGTTAAAAGAGGATATTGGGGAACATTGAGAATATATTGACAGTATACTCCAATTCGGAGAGATGGAAAGTCGGTGGGGCAGAATGTTGTGAAAATGTCCTTCTGTTTTTCATCTATATCTCCCATCTAATATCTAGTTCAGTAATGGAATATTTTTACTCCGCTGCTTTCCCCCATTCTCTTTCTGCCAGGATGAAAGTCCCATGTAACAATATATGTATTTTTCCAGTTACTATTCACCCCAGCCTATACACAAGTTATGAATACGAGATCTCCTCGTAGTAGTAGTAGTAGTTTAGTAACTGGAACTGGAGTCGAGTCTCACTCTGTGGCTTGTCCTTTGGGAAGAAAAAGGAATTTAATTTCGTGTCACCTCAAGCCCTTTTTTTATTTGCCCCAATTTTATGTTGACATTTGTGTCGGGAATATCCCGAAGAGACACACTTCTTCCCAAATGTAGAGCCCGAAGTAAACCCAGATATTATACAATAGTCCTCGCAATAGATGCAAAATACACAGGGCTAGGAGCTTGGTATAGACAGTTTGAAGTCATTGACGATCGTCTCTCTCCGAGACTTTGAGCCTGGAAGAAGAAAGGGCATAAATAGAGATGAAGAAACAGAAGGTTATTTGCCTACCCGGTGGGACTGGTCGGAACAAATTCTCACTACAATTTCCTCCTCGTCTCTCCGTAATAACTGGAGCCAGAAGGCCGAGAAACCAGTAGCGACCGGGTACTTGCTCACCGGTTATAACCGGTCCGTATGGGTCCTTGATAGTGGGGCCCGAGACAGGTTCTAATGCATGAACATGAGGTTCTCATTTTCATAATTTCTCTGGAAGGAGAGAAAGTTCCATTCCGAATTAAGGGCTCACTTGGGGCCCGGAATAAAAATAAATAGAATTTCCCGTCCTCGGGTCAAACACCAATTTCCCATCGGAGTGATTTAATACAATAAGGAGTGTCGGTGGGGCGGAGGAAATGTATGCAAAATGTCCCTTCGGGTCCACCCTTAATACAAAGAGCGGGGCGAGGAACACCTTTTACCTCTTAACCTGTCTTTATTATCCCGGTTTATGGAGGGGCGAAGTTACCAAATTTCAGAACTGGGCCAGTCGTCATTCGAATTTTTGAAATTCTGGGGCTGTTGGGCCTAGATCGTTGTAGGCTAGAGGCACATCATATCATCCTCGTTCTCCGCCCTTTTCCCCGGTTAATAAACATTCATTACTTTTATTTTTATTAGGATGGCTGTCGGAGGCATTTGGGCTATAGGGGGTTTTAACGGGTGATAATATTGTCATGATATATGATCAGTTGAGAAGGCTCTTCTAGTCTGGTGGAGTTAGGAATTCGGAAGAATGGGCTATATGGATTATTATATTATGGTGGATAAGTCGGGGGGAGAGACACATGCCATACAACACGTTTATTCCTCAATTTACATTTCTATTCAAATTATATTTCTCATATAGCTTCCACGCAGAATAACCCAGTTTCCTCCAAATTGAATCTAAAGGGAAAGTACGGGAGGAATCCCGTAAATTTTGTTACAATTTCAATTTCCACGTTTTCCACATTATATTTCCTTGGGTGCTGGATCTGTTTTTTTTGTCTGTTACGGATTTGGGCCCTTCGTTTTGTGTGGAAATATGCTAGGTTTCGAGTCAATGGAGATGGACAATATTTCTCATAGAGTTCCTAATGCTGCCATTATAATTAGATTATTTTAAATCGTTCGAATTTTAAGAGGAACTAAAAAGATGCCTTTGCTTTTAGCATGCAAATATGTATAGAACGCGCTATATCCTATGCCACATGTTGATATAAACGCTTATTGGGTGCAAGAATTAATTACTTGCTTCATCAGTCTAGAAAAAACAGAAGAAAACAATTATTTTGCGTAATCATGTACTTTTTAATATAGAATATTTTGTAGGTTCAATGAAATCTTTATTATGTCGCTTATAGATTGAATTTTTTCCAGTCTGGTTCATCGTGTACATCCCTTAAATGCAAGAAGACGTTTGAACCTAAAACGAATAATTTGAGGCTGTTTACATTTATTTCAATTCTGGGAATGGGAAACGTCTTTATTCTCGATTTAAGTTGTTTACAAATTTATTTTAATATGCTGACTTCAACATAACAATATTCCTGCTGCTTTCCTTTGAAAGGGGTTTATTATTTTCAGTTTTGAAAACAGTTTTGTCGTACCATTTCCCATTTATAATAAAAAATAGAGTTGGCGGATACTGTTGCACGTCGTTGAGCTAAAGGAAAGATTATGTAACAAAGGTTCAACGACACGGACTCCTCCTGCGTTTCTTATCGAATTAAGATGACTTGTTACTCCTTCGTATTATGATTTCCAGAATAACCATTACAACCCACTGGGTTATTATTATTTCAGGAACATTGGGGATCAGTGCAGGAGCCCCTTGGGTGAAAGTGGTAAATAGTACAACCCTTGTAGGCAAACGGGGCTCAACTGCGAAGTTCTCAGGAGAAAGCATTCGAGTTGAAAGGAACTTGGATGTAGACTCGAGCAAAATTATAATTCGAATTGTTGATGGCCCTCAACATGGAACTATTAAGGTACGTGCTTTCTCCTTAAATATCATATAACTACCGTAAATCCCCATTTATATCCCCCATAAATACCCCTTTCAAAGACGGTTTCCACAAATATAAGACCCTTATTCCTACCAAGTTTAAAAGGAAATAAGTAAAGTCAAGGTTTGTAGCATTGATAAAATGCAATCGAGGTTTCAAGTTTTTACAGAATTCTGGAGAAAGTTGTACATTAATACAATAAACACTAATAATTTAAGTCCTACTCCTCTTGGATATGCCTAAATCGGCACAGTTTAAGATCAAATATAAGACAAATACGTCTTATTGCAGGAGGACCTATATTAGTGTTTAGAGTATCCCTGTTTTATTAAATCGAAATCATAATCACCAGTTTTGGCATTTTTTTAATTCGTCAAATGCCGATCCTGAAATGACTTTATTTCCCAGAATAAAGCCCGACAATTTAAACTATTTTGCAAAATATCTAACGAGACTGCAGACTAAAAACTCGAGAGACTCTAATGTAAATAGTGCTTGCGTACAAATCTGAATACTCCTACAATAGTATTTACTGACGACTGTAACATAAGCTTGTTTCCAATGACATCAACAGGTAAATGGGTCAGTGGTGTCAAAGTTCAGCCTAAGTGATATGGAAGATGGGAGCGTTCTCTACGAAAACGGAGGTGTCACTGAGGTCGGGAGAGACGGTTTCCGCTACGAGGCCGTTGTGGAGGGGCAAGCTGAGTCAGGCCTGACGGATTTCGATATTTCCATCTACCCCGAAGCATATTGGACACCTCTCCTTGTAAGCAATTTAATTCCGATGTCGAAAATAAGTTATCTGCCCATTAACGGCATATTTATAGCCCAACAGGACGTAAGTCAATGTGTGTATCTGTCATAAAAGTAAATACGTTTTTCGTTTGTAGTTCTGTTATTGCGATTTACGACAACTTTGCGCCGAGGTGAAAGTTAACCATTTTCGTTCCAAGTACCTATTAAAAGTTTAACTTTTATAGGTATTGTGATCAGGTCCGATCCAATTCCCGACAGTCTCTCTCTCGTCTATTAATATATCATTTGGAATGGGAATAGATTTACAGATCTCTAGTTCATTCATAATGCAGCCTGTAGATTGGAACGGGCTAGACAGATAACTGCATTTACAATTCAACGTTATTAGATTTTGTGCTGAATTTAGTGGATGAATTGATAAGTGGTCGGTGGAAGTGGTGGGAGAATATATAGTGTAGTGGCCTGGCTTGTGGTTTCCAGAATTCCAGGTTTCCTGGCCCAACTTAGGCCCGAAATTAGTGGGAAATGATGATGATGATGGAAGTGCGGGTGGACCCGCCGTGGTTACATCATCTCCTCTCAAACTATTGACAATTCATTTGAATTTCAAAACTCTTCCAGTAATTACAGGCTCCCTTGTTCCTCCTTTTAGGTGTAGACTGTAGGAATTCGCAGATAGTCCAGAGCTCCGAATATTCGATCCCCGCTGAGACCCGTTAATTCAATTACAAATCTAACCTCCTTTCACCACCTTCATCAGAATGTAGATGCAAATCTACAGATATTTAGTCGAGGAACTAGACTTGTACTGCATGAACCAGGAGGTAAGTTCAAGACGATTCAGAATTCCACACCATTGGCAATTCCAACCTGAGGAAAATAGATTTGGAATCCACATGACGTTGGGTTGGTTTCTTGTCGCCAAGGGCTGTTCGCAAACCGTAATATAACGTTTTTGTACCAAGTGAGACGATTTTACTCGTCAGGATAAGACGCGAACAGTCCAAATAAGCAAAGGCTTAGCTAAAGTACAGAATTCCAGACTTTGTATGGGGAAAAGGCCAAAATAATTGAACTTCAGAGATGAAAATATCCTTCGGCATAGAACAAGAGAGAGAGAAAGTTTTGGCTTCCTATTTTAAATAAACCCTACATGACATTCTCTGTCTACAAGGTATTATTATTTATTGCGACTCTGTTTGTACTTGGTCGGTGGCTTAGCGTTTAATGAGATCGGTAAAGATGTAAGGAGGATATGGATGCTGAAAAGGTAATTGTGTTTTACAGGTGGGGGCAAATGGGAGTGTGACGGTTAATGAGAACAGTTCAGCCGTCATCTCTCAAACATCTCTTCACATCATCAACCCACATATCCCGCCCACGGACATCCTTTACACCCTGACAAAGCCTCCAAGACATGGATACCTCGCAATTGATCCCTCCAACTCTCGTGGTATGTCATCGTTCTTTGATCTGGCGAACAAAAACCACTCATATTTCAGATTTCCAGCTAGGAGAAAGCGTAAATAATGCGAAAGTACCCCCCGCAATAAGTCCACACTTTCACTTTATCATTGGGAAACAGATAGAAGCGGAAGACTAGACTAGAAGACTTCTGGCTCATTTTGTAACCGAAAAACTCACTCACAATAGCTGCCCCACTGGGGACTTATTTCGGTATCTACGGTTTTAAAAATCATCATTTTTACAAAAAATTTGAAAGAGACCACATACAAGGATAGTCAGCGACTGGTAACTTGACTATATATAGTTTTGTACGCACAAATCCTCTCCAATTAAACGTTCGACCTCTGTACTTAAAGTTCAATGAGGAAGTCAATACACGAACAGACCGGTTTCTAATAATTAAACTCCTTTCGTTTCCAAGAAACCTGTTGTTGCATACATTTCCCGACTCTATTAACACTGAATATGGGATAATGAGGGTTTTCTTCAGGGAAAGAATAGGTAATTAGGACTGCCACCACCGCCATACTTTAACCACCAGTAACAGTAGGAACTATAGAGTCGAGGGATTGTTCTGTCCTAGGCAAAATGAATTAAGAAAGGGAATCTGTTGAAAAGGCAGGTGGATCGATCAAGTTCCTTGGCACAAAGGACCAAGCACCAAGAATCCATTATTCAACTTCTCCACAATTTTCCTTTCATTTTCATCTGTCTATCCTTATATGTGTGTTTTATATCCGAACTTTTAGACATGGAGAGTCAGATATATCATCACAATGTGCCCATAAAGGGGAAGATGGTTAGGAGGAGATGTTATAGGAACTACAATCAATAACGATATCCGTCCTCCTTCCTTTATGAATGTGTCTGGCAAGTATAAACGGGTCGAGAGTTTCGGAGGATGTCCATACTTTGGGATGATAATCGGGAGATTTGTTAAATATTTATGTTTTCCAGAAGAGACGGATGACTACGTGACAATGTGGGACCAAACGGTTATTAACGATGGTCGGCTGAGGTACGTCCAGTCGGAGTCAAACCGGACGCATGACTCCATGCATTTCCATGTCACTAATGGAGTTCAGACGCTTCGGGATTTGCGATTGGACTTCATCGTCGTTCCTTCTACTCTGCTACTTGCTTCCACCACACTCACTGTTAATGAAGGTTAACCTTTATATATCTTTTAGGTCATTTAGATTAAGAATCGATTGGTGCAACAAAATTTACCATGTCTGGGAAAAAACCATGGACTCCACCGTCTCCACCAACATGCCGGATGATTGACTAGAAGCAAGAAAATAGACGCTAAAATAACAACAAGATTTAAAACATGTCTAAGTTTTTGATCTCCGTCAAAAATTTACACGTTTTAAACCCTATAAAATCCGAGATTTTGGATACCCGAGAAAGTTAAAAAAAATGGTCTGGCAGTGTAAACGGTTAACGGCCCATCACATTTTTTTAGATCAGCGATTTCACTTAATTTTTGTTAGGAAATGCATTTAAAGGCGTTGCTACTTTTAGACCAGTAGATTAAAAACTTTAGCCTTAGTCCTGTAAGTGGCCGATTATCCGATCCATCCCTAATTAGGACCCGATATGAAGTTGAATACCAATGCTTTTAAATTTAAATCTTCTATGCCCAGGTATTAGGAGAAAAGCTGAATATCTCATGTAATTAAATAACCAATAACCTCAAATTTGTTGAAACAGGGAGCTCATCATCCCTGAACTTGACCCACCTGCACTCGGCTCAGAGTTACTTTTCGGACAAAGTGGTGGAGGTGAAGGTAATGAATGATCCACAGCATGGGACGATAGGCCTGATTTCGAGACCAGAAGTCCGAATCCAAACATTCCCTTACAAAGCCCTGGAGGACGGGAAAGTGGTGTACACGCATGATGGGTCGGAGACCTTGAGGGATCAGTTCACTGTCCTCGCCGTTGCGAATATCTTTGAAGATTCAATGCACACGACCCCGACACGGAAACTCAGCCAGCCCCACACAATTCAAATCAAAGTGATCTCGACGAATGATCAGGTGCCTCTGGTGGTCAACAATACCGGGACTTGGGTCTGGCTTGGGGGTTCGGCTCCAATCACCAACACTGAACTTGGTATGTCCCAACAAAATCCTAAACATTTACGGTTAGTAGTCTCGATATAGTACCACAGGGGGGGGGGGGGGGGGGTTGGGAAGCTTTAATATTTCAAATCGCCAAAAAAAACAAATCAAAATGTTTGATTTGGTTACGACATGTAGCTGTAGCGGGTCTAAATATAGTACGATGTAATTTGGAATCTCATATATATGCGTTGTATAAATTATCTCTAAAAGTGTAATCAAGTACAATGAGCTGTTTCGGGACGTTTTTAGCATAATGAGAGAATTGCTTGCAAATGTAGGTAGGTGTATATTTGGATTGATAGTTGCCTGACTGACAGTGTAGTATATAAGCATTTACTAACCCTATGTGGATGCGTATCATTTTGTCTGAAATTTTACATGAGTTTCAAATTTAGATTAAACCAATGCATTTCCAGACAGACTTTTAGAAAATGATCACAAAATCCTGTCAAATTAGCCTTCGAGCTTATTCATTTTTAAATTACTGCAGAATGGTAACTCGTACTTGAATACAGTTATTTTATATTCCATATATCTAACAATAAGACAGTATATAATTTAAGTAATCACTCAATTACGATCATCGCACCATGCACCAGATTTCTGTAACCCATCGCAATATAAGTTTGAATTTCTTAACGACCACTACACGCTAACAGCCCCACCCAAAAATAATAAGGCCAGACAATTATTGAGCTATTCTGAGAACTTCTGAACGATCTCGTATCTGTTGATTTTGCATTTACGCTTGACTGAAACCTGTTAGTTACTTTTGTATCTAACTACACTCTAATTATAAAATATTCTCAATGCCTTCGGTCTTGACTTGTCTGCATGAATATTCATGAGTTTACATGAATGTAGAACATAGAACAAACACGTGACTTCGAACCTAACACATCCATTTAATTCAGCCAACCAGTGAAAGTCTCTACTCGATTCGGGATCAGTGCCCTTTTAACCTTTGACATATACTATATATCGTAATTCATCTATCAGTCAGGATTTTATCTGTTTATAAATGTAAGAACATGTTGTATGTGTATCCCTCCCTCTGTTATTAATTAGTTGTGTGTTGGATTGTAACGGGTGGACCGTAATGGGTTTTGGTCGGGGTGTTGGGAGATGAAAGTGTGAGTCTTTCTATAAAATAAACTTTGTTTATGGGAACGAAGGGCTCCTTTGCTTTGATGAAATTAGTGTGAGAGTCATTTGGAAGGGTGATTCCCTAGGGTCAATAAAGTGTTCGGCTCTGTTATCCTATTATTTTATGGCCTTGTAGACATATTATGTACGTTTAGTACCAGTACTTTGTGAATCCAATGTGTATATGTATGCATATGAGGAGAGAAATCATCATCATCATCTCGTTTCTCATGTCATCATCTCATAACATGATCATGATGGATTACAAACAACAAAGGAAACCATTTATCTTTATTACCAACACTTTCTCCCTTCAGCTCAAATTCCACAACTCTTTAGTCAACAGTTATCCAAATTCCGCCATACTGAATCCTACTATGGGCTTTGGCAGTAAAATAATTACTTGATTTAGAAATAGAAGGATTTTATGATTTTGTCTGGATTGGGATTGTTCATGAATGTCGGAGGAAAAATGCTAGAAATCGAGTTTGAAAAGTCGTACATCTTTGTAGTGGATTAAAATTGGGTTGAACCTCATCACTTCCGTTGCCGAATCATTAAATTCCTATTTTGTTTGTTCATTAAAAACGGCTTCTTACAATTTGTTGTAATATATTGAAATACAAATTCGATTCAACCGAAGACAAGGTTAAATTATGTTATAAACGTCGATATGAATTTTGAATAACGTCGTACTTTCTGAAAGATCCAAAGGGATAGATTTAATATCTCCTGGCTTCACAGGACCGATAAAATTGTAAAAACCAATAAAGGTACATATTCCTCGTCCGGAAATGTGGGTGGAATAACAAAAATCTGTTGGATGATTTCAGGTGCAACGGACGGAGATTCGGATGGAAGTCAATTGATATTCTACGTTGTGGGATCTCGAGGGGGATTTCCAGCTCTGAAAGATCAAGCCGATGCACCTCTCCAGAACTTTACTCAATCACAGATCAACCAATCTCAAATCGTTTTCACTCACAAAGGTAATCAACTTTCCCCGGATATTGGTATTGGGATGTCTGTATGGCATACTTTGGAAATTGGAAATCCGAGTTAGGACTCCGAACTCTACTCTACTTTCCAGTGGTTGAATGTAACCAATCCAATTTTTTACAAACCACGTTTTTAGGTCAAGATATGAAAACAGCTTCATTTGAGTTTGAAGTATCGGATGGATTAAACGAGGCAGTGAAGGAGACCTTCAAGGTTTCTATCCGTAAACCCGAACTGACGATTTATGAAGGAAGGGTCCCACTTCCAGTTTTTCCATTTACACAAACGCCAATCAAACCCGAGAATCTCCTCGTCCGATGCTCAGATGGACGGGAGGTCAACTTCCAAGTGAGAATTTTTAAAATAAATATTTCGCTTGAATTGAGCTATTAATAAGAAGTCAAGAGTTAATTGAGCTCCGCCGGATTCTCGGTTTTCTAATGAATTGAATTCCGCTGGAATTGAGCTCTGGCTTTTGTAATCCGGATCCCCGAAAAGTTTGAGAAAATCCTTAATCCCGAAATCCCTCTCCAATTTAAATATTTTTGATATGGAAATTAATTAAGTTTCAAAGCTCTAGTTCTCTAGACGTCTAGAATAAGTAAGGATTTGATGCATTTGCAGATATTTAGGGTCTGGGAGGCTGTGGGATTGTTTTCAGATGCAAAATTGGTATTTGTTTTGGCAATCCCTTCCTCTTTGATTTCCCTTCATTTGAAAGGCACCGTGGACTTGGAGTTTTCGGGGTTTTTTCGTCTAGAATACACAGTTTTTAGTGTGGGTTTTCATGATTTATACCAGAAAAGTAGCACGAAAGTTGTATAAGAAACGCATCGAAAGATCAGATGAAGTTAAAGAGTGAAAGATAAGGTATCGAAGAATCTACGAGATCTCTTCCTGCTATAAATGATAAAGTCAGTCTAATCAATTGACTTTCCCTGCCTTCTCCCTTTCACCTGAATTGACTTTGAAGGAATTGGCTGAATTACGTGAGGAGTTCAAACTAATTAACCATTTCTCTTCTTCTTCACCCCCAATCAATTTCCATCTCATAAACCATCAATCTAGTTTATTTGCCAACTTTCACTCGTCAAATCTAGTTGATTTAATTTCATGCGGGGTTTTAATTATGCCTGTATCTATATTTATTTAAAACCCTGTTTAAAATACCGTGTGTTTTCACCGAACGAAGAAAGTTTCGTATTGGTGACCACACTTAGAACTCCTTCTGCAAAGCATTTAATTTTGGAGCACAAATTAATAAAATGTAAATCCAAATGTAAACATTAGCCACCCTTGTTCTTTGGACTTTCTGAAAAAAAAATCTTAACAATGAGAAATTGATCGCCGAAATTGGCGTTTCACGGGCTTGTATCCAGTAAGTATTTGCCAAATTTTAGACTATTTTTTAGTTAAGTGACATTCCAACCACATTTCCTTTGCACACGAACATATGTACAAGGGATCTAATAATATTGTATGGTCGATTGGTTGCCTTTCGATAAATGCGCTAACAAAATTAAAATTAAAATATGATCCCTACATATGCACTTCTTCGTATATAATAATAATAATTCAGTGAAGATATCAAAGTGTACTTACATATAGTTACACACAAGTTTTACTTAGAATAAACACGTGTTGTTACTATTTCTCATAGGTAACTTCAGGAGCCGGATTGGGTCAGTTGGTGATGGACAAGGGGGAATCGAAGTTGAGCCCAGTGACTTCTTTCAGTCAGTCGGATGTAAGCATGGGGAAAGTTTACTACGAACACGTGAAGAATGCTCGGGGTCAGAAGTCAATGGATTCCCTCCGATTCGCAGCCAGTTCAAGGTACCTCCACCAAAACAACCTCTTATTCAAACAAATACCAAGTTTCGATTTCGGGTGACTAAAAGAGTTGAAAAACGTAAATTCGACCATTCTTCCCACACGAAAGAAAACTCGTAGGAGGGCTTTACTCCAAAAATGATATTCTAAGTAGATAGAAAAGTGATTTACAATTCAGAGTAAAAAAAAAAAACTCGGGGAATTTGTAAAAGTTATTTCAGGAAATGTAATCTTGTGGCTCAATAGCTCAATAGTGAATAGGGCAGTCTCGAGTCCCGTCAATTCAAGCCCCAAAAGTCCTCGTCTCGTCGACTCTCTGTCCCACCTGGGAATTTATCTTGATGTACCTTTACTCACATCTCCACACACAAACTGATACTCATCGATACTCACAACCACAGACACATATCCCCCGAAATAAAACATAAAATGAAAGCCAACCCTCACAACATCCCCCTTTTTATGCTTTTCAATAAGAGGAATTTGTACCCCAAGGGAGTTGAGAAGTCTGGAGTCTTGGAGGCTCGAGATCCTCGTCAGATCACTAGCTCCCCGTGTCAATCGATAAGTAAATCCGCATGTTTTATGGTGAGAACCCTGTGACGGATTTCATGGCAGATGATCAGATCCCCGAACTTCAGGACGGAGATGAGAAATGGAATCTTGTATGGAGAAAGCATGATGGAATTCGGGAGTTTAATAGCCCATTCTGTTCTCCATCATCATCGTAATCTCCATCTCTTCGAATCCTATTACTTTCCCCAATGTTCGTTGTCCATTAAACATATCATAATAATAACATCCGACTCCTCGTTCTACCCGTCCTAATGTCTCTACGGATTCTAGCAGTTGGTTAGGCGGGATTAGTTTTGTAATAGCCAAACATTCCTTGATTATGTGATCTTCCTTATCTCGGTTTCAGGTACAGCGAGTCTCTTCGGAATGTGAGTCTGGAAGTGGAGATCTCGGTGACGGGGGCTTCGCTTGGAGGCCTTCAGCGCTATGTTTCCATTCAACCGTTGACGCTGAAGGAGGGGGCTGCAGCGTCGATCACGTCGCAGAATATTAATTTCTCTGCCGTCACGCAGTTCATCTCCATGCAACATCGGGGTAAGTTTGGTTTGGGAGTCAGAGATCACTGTTTTGTTGATGGGGACAACCGCAGTTCTTTTTTAACTTTGCTGATACAGATATCGTGCTTTTTTATATTGTATTTGGACTTGTTCCCTGAAAGTAGTTTTAGCTCGGCTCGGAGCGTCTAACTTGAATTTTGTATAGAATTTCTTGCTATAAGGGATTTAGTCGTCGCAATTGAAAATTTCACTCAAAACATAAAAAATTGTCTTTTGAGCACAAATCAAATGAAAATTCAAAAACCCTGAGCCCTATAAATCCATTCCCATAATTTTGGGTAAATAAGGGGTAAATACTCTTGGGTTTTTAGTCATGTAGTTTCGTGAAACCCGACCATCTCTCGTATATATATGGCTTTTAGACTACCTCCTGACTTCAAAAACCCCCTAACCTAGACCCCACTGCTATAGTTTCCAGAAATCGGCTACAATCCGTTTTAGAGTTCAAAAACCCAAACCCCCAAAAACCCGGTCCCCCAATCCTTGAATGTCAGTGATGGATGTGCTGTTTGTAAATGAAGTGTGGCTCTATAGCTTGCAGAAATGGGTTAGGCCCTTCGAACTGGAAATAGTGCGGGATCGGAGACGGCTGGTACTTGTTAGGAAAAGATGCGGGTAGCGTCATATGGCTGAGTCAGGTTGGTGGTGGCCACAGGAATGTAATCAGGTTGACATTGACTAAAAAGTGGGAGACCATTTCGACGGTGTTGTGTAGGATTTCCCTAGAGAGCCCTCAGTCTGACTCCCCTCACTTATCACTACGTCGGCATCCCAGGTTTTCCCATTCTAAGTGGTGGTAACATGTTAGATTATTATAAGGATGCCACTGCCAACCGGTGCATTGCCTCCGGTATAGGAGTCTCCAATGTCAATGGATATGGCAGATCAAGTCGACAATAGACTGGATCTAGAATTGAAAGGATATTATCCGATCTTGGAAGATATTAGGTGTATTTTCCCCATACTTTCCACCTCTCTGACTGACAGAATCCCAGAGACATTTATTTAATAAAGTGGGTTCATATAGCTGATTGTCACTTTTTGTATCAAAGGGAAATTTGACAACCTGTCCGTCATCTACACCCAATGACACTATAGCTCAAATCAATAGTTCCCAACTCCGGCATTTAGAGTCAATCAAAACTTTCTTTCAATTACAAGAGGTCCTTGGAGGAAATGTGTGCTGATTTATAAACCGTGTCAACACCTTTGTCATTTATTATTATGTGATTGTATCTGTTTCCCTAAGAATGTAAATTAAAGAAAGATATTATTGGTCGGTGTGGCATATGAGTCAAATCGGGTATTTTTAAGCGAACACTAAATTTTTTTGCATGCATGGAAAGCGTTCTTTTGAAGGCTAGGCTGTCTTATAGGATTCCGAATGTTTTGCCAATTGGTTTCCCGTATGGAATGTTAGTTGAATAAAAAACAGGATGCTTTAAAATACATTATATTTCTTCAATGAATATTATTAGAAGATGAATTACTTAAAATATTAGGTTATTGGCTGTTGTCAGGAAAAAGTTACGCATTTACTCAAACATTTTGCTTGCACTTCGACCAAATATGGGAGAAAGGCAGCTCTAAGTAACTAATGAGCTGAATTGTGATTGATGTATTTTAAACTCTACAGATCGTAATGGATTATTTTTTACTATTTTAAAAATACAAAACGAAAATTGTATATTTTTCAAATTGGCATTTAATTTAACTAACATCGCATACAATCGGTTTAAACACCTATCATACTATCAATACCGTAATCAGCGCATAATTAA
This sequence comes from Desoria tigrina, assembly GCA_906901685.1. Lineage (NCBI taxonomy): Eukaryota > Metazoa > Arthropoda > Collembola > Entomobryomorpha > Isotomidae > Desoria > Desoria tigrina. The sequence continues at coordinate 3,137,125 of CAJQTU010000007.1, forward strand.
TTTTAAATTTTTCAAGTTTTTAACATGCCATATTCTGCCTATAGTTAATCAAACAGAATCTATTTTTAATTCAACATATCTCATTGTCAATTCTGAACAGTCCAATATACTTTCCTCCGCTTAATACCTTCATTGTCGACTATAAACACCCTGTACTGTAAGTAACTTGACGGGATAAGGTAAATAAAAACCAAAAACGGTTTGATTATGATGATAGTTGAGGAAGAGGAAGGGGAGAAATGGTTATAATTATGAGTCCAGCTCTAAAACTTTTTCCTCCAGAGAAAGTACGGAGTAAGATTGATGAAGTCTGCTAAAAGTACTAACAACTATATAGCAAAACTCACTTTTTACGTCATTCAAGTCTGAAGGATATGATGATATATTTGGTTGTTGCTGGAAGTTTGGACAGTTTTACTTTCGTTTAAACTAAGAAATTTTATTTATATTTGTAACCAAATGCCTATTCCTAAAAAACATATCTGCCGAACTCTGTTTATTATTGAATTCGTAAAGTGCAGATTTTGGGTTTCAGAATCAAAAATCAATGTTAATTTCTTTTGCTTTTGGGCATCTGATGTCCTCGTTAAAATCCTGGTTTAATCAAAAGTTGGGATTTATTCTTAAAATTCTCTGAAAGCTTTGTTAAAATGGACGTTTTTAAACTTCCTGTAACACATATAATCCAATATATAAAGCACATTTATATCATTATGGCCTATATGGAAATACTAACGAAGTTACTGCTCTGTAAAAAAAGTCCGGATCTGCGAATCTCTATATAAATATAGGGGATTCCTGGAGGCCTTTCCTGCTTGTAATTTTGAATATAGTGAGATTACTTTCTCCCAACGGGCTACGCACTTTCCTTCCTAAAATCCAATAAAAAATCCACTTCATCAAAAACACCCCACTCAGCTTCTGCACTAAATCAGCGATAATTATTTATTTATTACCTTCTCAGACAATCCCTCTCCTTCTCCCCAATATTTTAACATAATTCCTTTTCAAAACCCTGCTGACGGAAATCTGCCTATAATGTCTTTAGTTTTCAATATGGTGCATTAAACATGAAAGAACGCTTTTAATTACTCAACTTTCATTTTACATCGGAAATATCGTCTTCACAATTTAATATAAAAGGGTAGGCCGCAAAATAGTAAATCACGAAATCATAGTGATAAAAAAAATCTTAATTATACTATTTCTCGCTCTTATATATTTTATGGATGAATCTTGAAGATGAAAGAATATTGAAATTTACTTTTAATTTCACAACAGGTTCTCGTTTGTGGCTAATTTAAAACAAAACTTAAGCTCCCTACATTGTTGGTAAATTGCTTGTACTTTTTATCCAATATCCATCCTCCACTGCCCTCAAAATCCGCCTACGAAATCTTGATTCCTAAAGATCTTGTCAGCGTTTACAAAAATTATCCACCTATCTAATTCCAATTTTCACTCTTAGACGGAGCATTTTAAGTAATTTATCAAATTTTAATAAACAAAGCAAAAATTTCTCTCCGTTTCGAGCTCTTAGAACTTGTTTCATGCTCCGTTTTAATTAAAATTTAAAAACCAGATTATAGACTACGCAGTTGTACTACTTCATAGTTAATAGCTCCCCACTTAAGTTCCCGTTCGTAGTTCATTGATATGGATATCAGGGGAGTAAAGTGATCGGGTATCTCTGCCGAGTCCTGTTAACTCGGAGAAAGTTGTGTGTTGCATTAGAAGCGGAAGTGTTAAATGATTGTTGGAGGGGAGAGTGTCAGGTAAATAAATAAAGAGCGAGATCGATAAGTCTCTCTTTCCCCTGTCAAAGGACCCTCAAAGAAATGAGATGGAAAAGTGAGACTGTCTTCTTTTTAAGTGGACTCATCTCTCATCATCTTCCAACCACTCCCATCCCACTACTACTACAGCATCCCAACCTCCTCCTAAGTCTCCAAAACCCAAAACACTGCCCGAAAAATCCGGTTTAACAGCTTGGAAACTGGAGCAAAAGCAGAATCTATATCTCTCCGGCATTTTCCCGACAATTTTTCCTATAAAAAATCTATCGGATGAAGAATAATTGCTCGGCGTCCTATCTTACATCATTTCTCCTGTATTTACCTTCTCAGGCACTCCCGTTTCAAGTAGAGAGATGTACTTTTTACAGGGTGATCTGAGATTTCAGAGCTTTTAAAGTGTACAGGGATTTTATCGGATCACCCTGTAAAGCTAAGCGTTTAAAGAGAGAGGAGGGATGAGGTATGTGTTCCGTAAGCACGGTTGAGTGAAAGTCTGGTGAAAGTATGAAGGACTGGGACTGTCTCCCTCTTTTAATAATTCAGTCCCTCTTCACAGCCTCTTTTTATATCTCCTGTCATTGTTGTCAAATAATAATGATGTGGCTTGGCTTAGCTTCGGCTTATATGTTCCTCCACGTACGTACACGTCCTGTTCTTAAAACTTTCCTCTCTCCAGGACAAGATGTCGTATAATGTAATATATGATTTACCATTTTTACCTAAAAGAAACTTTTTTCCGCTGAATTTTAGGGAATATCTGGAGAGGAAGGCTTCCGACGCTCCGGCTCCTCGTTTCTGACGTGCCAAAACATGGGTGGCTTATCGAGTCGAATGATACGCGACTTCGACCAGGAGCGGAGATCCTACCAGCCCTCCTGAGCAGTAACCCCTCGTATTTGAAGTATTTGCATGATGACTCCGAGACGACCTCTGACCTCGTGGGCCTCTCCCTCTGGTTATTTACAACTTCTACGCAGTCGGAGGGATCGGACGAGGAGCTGAGTCAGCCTCACGAGAGCTCTACCTCCTTGCTCAACATTAGTTTGCCGATCCAGGTCATCCCGGTGAATGACCAGTCCTTCACCGTCGTCGTCCCGAAGTCCCCCATTGCCCCCGTTGTCCAGGTATCACCTCATTCTCATAATCCGAATCATACGATTCGTTAACTTTTACGGTGGCATTGACATATCCATCGAGAAAGGGATTTAATGGGTATTACGGAGATTACCATTTCCGTCGATAGCTTCGAGTCCTAACTCCAATCACCCGTATATGCTGGAAATCGGGAATAGAGGCCCATGGGGTTGTATTTGGGGTTGTATTTCAAGGGGCGATTCAGTCTGGGGAAATTATTTTAGGATTTACGGTACACGGGTTCTTGGAGAATATATAGTGTTGCAGAACTGAACTCGAGTCTCTTCTTCGGTTATATTTTCTAGATCGATGTTGCTTTTTCGATGTTATCGAGCTGAATCTGGGGTTTAGAAATTTTTACCCTGGGTTCTCCTACACTCTCTCTTTAGTAGTTGCCCTAATAAAAATGTTAGGCTTTGAAAGGACGATAACATCAGGCTGGAAATCCTTGTCCCTGCCCATTTAGATTCTCAATGGATTTCAATCTTTACATTTTGTACAACGGAGGGATTTTGTAAAAAACGGCTTTATATTTGAGGCCATCGGGATCTCGGGATCTGTTCTATTGAGGCTGTTATACGGGTTTATAGGCTGCCTTGTGTAATTTTATAGCTCAGTTAGGAGATTAACTGTAGGCCTACATAAACGTATCATCGTCAGTATGTAAGTAGAAGGAGGGGGGATTGAGTTCAAAAATGTATTAACCTAATGTAAATATAACCACCGTCATCTAATCTTGTAAAAATTGAATGTTGCTCTTTAAATATTGGTTGTGGACTCGTTAGGAAATGCCATTGTGATGGGTCGTTTTGGTAAATGAAATGCATCTTTCACAATTTTATTTTAGGAACATTGGCGGAAAATAACTCGGAGTGACCTGTTGACCTCGGATCCGGACACACCCCCTGCCCACATCCAGTACGAAGTGGCAAAAGTATCTAACGGCCGATTCGTTCTTCTAACTGAGTCGATGATCTCGTCTATTGCAAACGGGATCACATCTTCGGAAATTGATCAGTTAAAAGATTTACCTTCTGCGGATCAGTTCAACCAGGTACAGTGGCCTTGATGTGATTGCTCAGCATTAAATTTTGATGTTAGCATTGAGGAGGTGTTTAGGGCCCAGATGACTTTAATAAATTTCAATATCTGATTTCACTAATTCCTATATTGAAAGGCTGGGCTTTCACTCATTTTCATATTCAAAATGCCACCTTTGTTGTTCGGAATAACAGGTTAGATTAAAGGAGAGGTAGACGTGCATATTATCGGTATTGTGTTTGAACTATTTACGGCTGACTGAACGGGTCTCAAAACAAGGGAAAATATCAATAGTCTCAGCCTAGCCCGTCCGGATGTTTGGGAAATGGGTATATAATGATAATAAATGAACAGATTTGATAAAGTTCCAGTCAGAAGGCCTACAATAAACAATCCAACTTGGACAATGTCTTTGACTCTCAGTAAACACGGGACGCGGAAGTTACCAGAAATAGAGATGACTTGTTGTTGTCACCGACGTCGTCGTCGTAGACAAACCCATAACGAAATCGTAGATTGAGTAGGGCCCTGCCCGTGATTTGTAGTGATTTAGGGTTCGGGGGATAATTTTGATATATGCCGGCCATTAGAAAGACGTAAGTTGAAATGTGTAGAGTAAAGATAAGGTTCTGGTTGTTTGTTTGCAGGCGGATGTTGACGGTGGGAAATTGATATTTTATCACAATGGACCAGTTGTGCCGGTGATGATAAGTTTGAAAGTGTCGGATGGTGAGCACGGAGCGGAGACAGTTGGCCTTAACATCCCTGTCCAACCGTTGAGCCTTCATGCCCTTCAGAGCCAGGCCTCCCTCGTCCGGATCCAGCAAGGGAACAACATGATGACGTTGGCCCTACCCAACCTACCGTCACAAACCAATGGCCAGCCATCGAGGCTGCATTACAACCTCACGAGACATCCACTTCATGGGAAAATACTCCTAAGGGATCGACCTACTTCAAATCCCATTTTTTCTTATCAGGACCTCATTAAAGGTATAATTAGTGTGATTATGTTTCCTGCTATTAAATCAGTAGAGTCGGGATTCGGGTATATTTCAATAGATATCGTCCGTATGCGAACGTGGTTACCAATTTTTTATAAAAATATCGGAATAAGTATTGTTTATACGACAGCTATCTGTTCGTTTTGTCCGAAAGTAAAAAAGAGTCTCAATATTTACATAGACGGAGTTGTCCAGAAAAACGGGGTTTCTTAAACCCATAATCCGGAGTATTGCATGTAATCTATATCCGCATTGTGACAGGACGCTTAGAAAGATAAATTGTAACAAGAGTATGGAAGATGCTTATTGTTCTGTACTTTGATTGCAGGTGAGTTATCCTACGTGCAGACGGACTTGTCAGTAACAAATGATTCCTTCGAAGTGTGGGCCTCCTTCAATGAGCCGGAACTGAGACGTGTGTCAACCACATGGCTGGTCAACGTTGTCACCATCCCACTTCTGAGGAGAGTTAAGGAGGTCCGCTCCTTTGTCAAGGGATTTGCTGTCGGTGGGATTGTGGCACCAGACGAGTCCGAATTCTCAGCTTCCTTCGGCATTAGGACGACACTGAACCTTGCCATTTTAGATGCATCACCCTTAGCTACACTGACAGGGGCTAATCCACTCTACGAAATTCTACTTCCCCCCAAGTACGGGCAACTGTACAAGATTCAACCTCCTCAATTGTCAAAGGGCAGCCAGAGGTAAATCTTTTGCAGTTAAACTCCTTGAAAACTTAAAAAATAAATAAAAATGCCCTACGCCGTTATTAAAAATAGCTTGGTTTATCGCTAATTTACAATGAATAATATACAACAATTACCATTTGACTCTTGATTTTTAATTATTATTATTTTGCTGTAATAGGTTCAAAAGAGGACTTGGACGAAGAGCCTCTCGTTTCTCCCATGAGGACATACGGCGAGGTGCTATAGTATATGCCCCCGAAATCATGAGTAATGAAATAAATCCTACTCGGCATTTGGCCCAGGCCGACGAGTTCACATTCAAAGTCCTTGCTCCCGGAGTTCAACCTGCAATCGGGATAGCGAAGTTTCATATCCACAACGGCTTCTATGACATCGATAAGGCGCACACGGAAATCATCTCCGACGGCTCAACCGACCCCGCGACGAAGAGGTCGGGGGGTGGTAGGTCAACTTCGATAAACGATATCACGTACCTCGTTACGCCCCAGTTGACGAAAGACTCCCTCATAATGATCGGAGTGATTATCGCTGGAGTCATGTCCCTGAGCTTATTCCTCGTGCTGGGAATCCGATGCACTTGCTCAAGAAAGAGGGGCCGCCGGCCCGTCCCGCCCCGCCGAAGTTCCGCAAATAATGGTGGACTTAATAATGGAGATAAGAATAATGTTATTGGGATTATTGACGCTTATGCCCCGACGAATCAGATGATGGATGCCTCCGATTCCGATGCCGGTCTCAGGTAGGCGTACACATTCGAATTCTAGAATTCGGGGGTAGTTGACTTAGTGATTATATGAAATTAATTCACCTTCATGAGGGATTTTTGAGGGGACTCTAGTTGCAAAGTTGGTAAATAAAATGAAATGACTTTTGTTGTGATTTTTGTCTTGGGTCCTTTCAGCGTTGAAAGGATATCAAGTGAGTGAGCATTTGACCTCTAATATTAACTCCGCCCGTTTTTTGGAGCTTCAATGCTTTTTGCCAGAATAGCCATGTCACAATCACCAGTTACTTTCTGCTCAGACACGAACCGTATTTTATCAGCTTATTTATATTATAGAAAGAAATTTTGATTATCTGCCTGCCTCGGCTCCGCAGCAGAACAGATTTTATACGAATTATCTGCAGTTGTTTTTAGTGTTATAAGTCATACTTTGTTATATTCTCATTTCCGGAAAGTGATTGCTTCTAATCCCTACATTTTGAACTCTTCCAGGCCTTTAATGATGTCCACCCTCTCCCCTCGAGCTTCAAGAAACAAGGTGAGCGTGTCCCGGACCGGGACAACAGGGTCGGAGTCGGGGTCATGGACAAGTTCCGTGATCCGGAACGAGATCCCGACACCCTCAGTGCCCCAGTGCCGCGTTACCCCGCTCTGCAACTCGTCTGACTCGGGAGGGCCGTCCCTCTCAACATGTCCCCTCCTCGCCCCCACCCCCATTTGTGATACATTCAGCCCACTGCCAGAGGAACTTGACCCTCCTCCCGAGCCATATGGGTTTTCTTACTTAGGAAATCTGCCTCCACCCTTGGATATCCCTGACCTTCGAGAAGAGGAGACGCCCTTCAACAACGACTTTAGCCTCAGTTCCCACCTTCATCATCATCACCATCATCTCAACAACTCAAATAGCTCAACAATGACCCGAGGCACCATGACCCTCCCGCATCTGAACTCTCATCCCCATTCGGGAAGCAATTCCCAAGGAACGAATACCCCCACGCATCCTGGAAACGGGATTCCTCCGACGGCTGGAGGAACCCTTAAGCGGCAACCGGGAAAGAATCAGTATTGGGTTTAACGGTTTAGTTGAACCACTAATTAGTTAACTAATTTCGAAAAGAGTATAGGAAGAGAAGGGCTAACTGAAGAGTAAGCCCGTCTGGGTGCGCCTAGCGAAATTCTGACTATTTAGCCACAATCCAGAGCTGTTTTTATGATGTTCATAAAGTTTAGACTATGAATTGTAATAATATTAAAATACGTTAATATATTGTACGATAGAATATAGAATAAATATTTATGAGCACTATTCAGCCTACTACGCCTACAAAGTAATTGTTACACAGTTTCGGTAGAATATTTACGATGTAAAACTCAAGAGACTTTATTACTACAACAAACTTAAGATAATTGTAAGTTGGAGGTGAGGTTGTGAGGGTTAAATGGACATTCGTGTCTGTCACTATAATTAGGGTGAGGTGAGGGGCTTGTCAATTACTTGTAATTGTTATATACCCATCGATAATATTTGAAGAACTCCTAGAGATACATGTTTTTAATACTTCAACTATATAACTGTAAGTACGAACACAATCATCACAAACATTTAAACAAATATACTTATTTATACTTTTACATGCTTTAGAGATTATTGTAGCTTTAGGAGGTTTGCGATTTCCAATCTGTTTTCACTCAAGGTGTCTAATATTGGAGTCAAATAAAAAATATTTGATTCCCATTAATACAATATTGATTTCGTATCGGAATTATTGAATCAATTCATTGCATCAAATTTTTCATATGGCACCCTTGTGGCATGAAATTGTTGTTAACTTCATGATAATAAATCCGATTAAAATTCTATGGATATCGATTGAGATACAGTTGGGTTTTAAGATTTTTCGGTGTGGAATTAATTTTGGAATTTATGTGGTATCTTTCATACGCTTTTTTCAACCTCGTTGTTTTAAAAACAAAATTTGCAGATTGCATCAATTGCCTTAATGAATTTTAATAAATTCAACCGGGTTTGCTACAGATTTAACCGAATTCGGACTAAACTCTACTCTACCAACCACCATCCCGTGAAATTTATCCGAGTTTTCTCTCCGTACTTTCTCCATTATAGACTTTCACTTCACCAGAGGGCTCCTGAGAACGATTTTATTCCTGAAACCATCTTACTTTCCAACCGCTTTATAATTAAATTTCAAAACGACTCTAAATACCTTTCACTTACAATACTTGAGTCAATCTAATGCACTTATAATTTCATATAATCACCATCAGGAAGAAGCTTTCAAATTGTCACATCTTGTTATTCCATCAGCCAGAAAATAATTAATCCAATGAGGTTTGATAAAATCAGTAGGCGACAAATTATTTAGGCCAAGAAATGTACATTATTTTTACAGCTCCTTTGCATGACAGGATAAAAGCATTTTGACAGCGACCGTTCAATTTAACACGGTAGTTTGGAAATTAGGTTTCATTCACAGTCAGTGATAAACTTGCTTGGGGGTTCCAGGAGTTTTAAATATTTGCTACAAAAAAATCATGAGATAAAAAGTAGCTTTGTTGTTTTATTTGCCTCAAAAATGATGTGAAAAATGCAAATCCAAAAGTCATAAAATATTTTAATATATTTAAATTGAAATGATGGTACTTTACAACCTTTGACCGTAACATGATGTGAATTTAATGTTTCATCAAAACCTGAAATAATGCATGAGTCAAGATACCAGAGACAAACGAAGCAATTTTTCTTCTTGTACAAACATTATTTATTGAGATTTTTTGAGATGATGACGAACAATGTAACATTTTGGAGAATGAAAAACTTTTTCTTCATTAAAGCTTATAATATTCGGGTTGAACTTGATTTGAACCTCTCATTAATTTTTCTTCTGGAATTCAAAGTTTAGCAAAGCTTATTGAGCAAACAAACTTCTGTTCTGATTCCTTCAATCCCCAAATTACATATATCTCCTCTTCATCATATCATTTAAATATTTAACATGTTTTTAACCTCTTAAAAACTTCTAATTTGGACTTTTATCAAACTTTTTAAACTTCCTTTTGCAAGTGAGAATTATTCTTTCAGATTAGGATTTAGAATTCGGCTTTATCCAATCGCTTGCTTAAAGAATGAATTTCCATCTTGAACAGCTTGAACAGGTTTTAAAATGTCGATAATGTTTGTCAGAAAAAGAGGTTTAATTGAAGGAAAACGACATTTTTTATTACTCTCAATTATTATAACATGGTTATTAATAGATCGACTACATCTTCCTTTATCTCTTACTGTATCACGAATGATCGGATTTTTAATAATTTATTCATTTATATATTTCATATTGATATTTTTTAGGTATAGACATTTGGGATATCGATAATAATATCGACATTCGACAACATATTGATGATGAATGACACCAGGTAATTCAGCTAATCACTTCCACGGACATCACAACAATTAAATATTCATACTTATTAACGATCATGTTGATTAATTAGTTTATAAAGCGTTTTATCTCTGTCTCTCTCTTTTTCCCTACGTATTAAAAGTCTCTCCAGAATTTTTAAAACTTATTGTTCGAGTTCCTAAGGATTCGATGAGATCTATGTCTTCTTCTACGTCGTTGCGGAGTTACCCCGTAGGGATTCCTAGTCACTAATTGCAAATCACCGTCGTTGGGAATGTCGTCAATAAGGATCCCAACAACCCCCGAGGAACTGATATTGTAGCTTTCAAATTCAACTAAGGGAATCTCAGACGTCAAATCTCGAACTTCCAGTTGCAATGGCTTAATCAAAACCGACTCCACTGTAGTAACTTTCAAATTGTCCAAATTAGTTGGCAGTTTGCCCCCTTGGGTTCTTAGCTGATGACTTACAATACTTAAGCTTGCGTTTGACGCTACCGTTTTGCCCGGTTGATTTTGAATCGTCGGTTTGCTCCCTCGAACTCCTTTCTTTAAAGGTTTCTTGCCCCAGGGGCCAAAGGATCCTTTGAAGCTGAGATCGGTGATGGGACCACCGGGCGGTTTGTTGTTGAATGGGTCACCTAAAGGCGGGGCGTTGGGGGGTTTGTTGGGTGTGGTAGGAGTAGAAGGGCGACGATGATGAATTTTAGACTCGGAATTGGGCTTCCCTACGGGGGCCTCTAATCAAGAGAATAGGGCAATGAACACACCTAGAATCATTGCTAAGAAGAACATCCCAACCATTATCCCGAGGATCCAACAGATGCACTTCCGTTGAGCGTTCGTTATCCCCGTTCCCTAGAAATAGAAAAAATCAGTCGATTTTTAACACCAATGCACTGGCAGGCAGAAGCTACCACGTTCCATCATTGATTTTTTATAAGCATCAATCCATTAAGTGAAAAGTCATTTTTCTGGTTTTTAGCCGTTCTAGTAATTTATAATATTGTCGGAAATTTTTTAGCTATGAAAACAAAGTTTTGACCAGCTCTTGACCTAAAAACGGTAAAAACGTTGTGGTATATTTAAACATGTACAGTCACAGCAAACTCCTCGAAACATTTTCCTGGCATTCATAACTTCAGATACTGTACTGTGTGTTATGCCTAATCGTTTGCAGAGCACGTTAAAAGTCTTGTTGAATAAGCCGTATATTGTGTAGTTTCTGCATGTTTCTTTGGTTTTTACGAAGATACGTAATCCATGTACGACCTCATAAATATGGGTTAGCTCAATGAAAAATACCGTATGGAAACTTTTTTTTACAAGGAAAGTTTTGGAATAAATTTCCCTTCCAGAACTCTTTCAGTGCGACTTGTGCTTTGTAATATACAGGCCTTTCTAAAACTGTAGCCAGCTTCAAACCGAAAAGGCCGAGTTCTTATTAAAAATAATAAACTGAGGAATATATGGCCGAGGTTGCAAAGGTTCCCAAGAGACCCTTTTATTGACATTAGGATGGACGTGTGAGAAGTGGATGGAAGACGGATAATGTATAAGAACCATCAAATTGAATAAATATGACATCCCACGAGAGACTACATTCGGCCACACCCACAACCTCTCTACCTCTCTTCTACTTCCATATCTATTCCAGTTATTCCAGGAGAGAACCGAGTAAAGTGCTTTCACTTTTGAGCCTCAAATCCGGACTTGAATGAATGTTTCCACTCCAAATACAGAGAAACGTCCAAATCTAAGTCCTTGGCTGTAAATTGAAAGTGTAAAAAATACCCGAATCCGGAAAACGCTTGGCTCAACTAGTCCTTGAAATGATATTTTTGAACTATAACTCAATAGCTTATCTCATGCCTCATGCCATGTGAAGTATGGATTTAATTGACGAAATTAATAGCCAGCCATGCTTTAAACATCAACAGAACGCTGCGTGGAAACTCTGAACGAAAATCACTTACTTAATTACAACTTCGTTGTGTAATACCGGAAGGAATGAAACAAATTGAAAGAGAAAGCTGGTGGATTTTTTATCAAAACCCTTGACACACGAATAACCTTGAATTGTATAGTTTTTTCGAGCTATATGGACATCTGTTATGGGAATAAAATTCCTTAATAATTTGAGATTGGTCAAAATATTGTTCGATTCGATTGGCCGGTTCGAAGGGGTTTTGGCTTTTTTAAATACACAAATAATCTCATAAACATAGATCTTCTGCAAAAATGAGGCACCTAAAACAACTAGTTTTCTGAGGTTCCCTGAAAGTGTTACAAAGTTTTAATGGAACGATGTCCTTTATAACGTTTTCTGGTTAATAATTGCATGCTCTTTGGGGTTCGTATTTATTGAAACCCTAATTTAAAACTGTCGACTAGCAACAGCCACATTCATACATAAGACTTGTAGGCTCAGTCAGAATCTGTCTTTACTTAGTTTGTCAAATGCGGCCTACTGAGCATTCTCTTATATAATTTGTTTAGATTGCATTTGCATTTTGATGATAAAGGTAAAGAGTGGTTAGTTTAGGTTTAATTCCTGACTTTACCTGTGAACCGTCGGACTCAATGGACTCCTTGTCATCGGAGGGAATGGAGCAGCTAATGGAGCCGGTGCCCCCGCCCCCTCCGCTCGTGTTGCCCAGCCCGTCGGTCCCATTTATACTGATTAGCGTGTCTGTCCTTCGGGGTGCCTTACCGGGAGACATGTCATCAAAATCTGGCATTGACAGAGAACGGAGCTCCACTGTTGACTTCAGCTCCTGTAATTGGGATCGGAGCTCGAACAATTCCCTGCAAAAGTTATTTCCTTAATTAGTATTAACCCCTTGCACAACAACCCCGACTGTCAGTTACATACATCTCAATTAATTTCCAAGTGTCTTTCGCCAAATTAATTTGACCAAGTTTGCTATTCTCGATACTTTTCTAGGTACTTGAAATCCCGATTTGTAAACCCCTTGGTTTCTACGTTTTGACCCTTTGTATAATCGATTTCAGAGTCGACTTCTATTTCGCGAGGATTTTAAGGTTTTCTAAAAATTTGGGGTGTATATGAAAATTTTGCCCTTCGGCACTACATTCTTTAAACATAAAAATCGAAAGAACAGTCTCGAAGCTCCCGAAGCGATTAAAATTCATTTTTATCAAGCGCTCGTTAAAAATTCGCATAGTTGACAATTGCGTCAAAGTCAAACCCACCGTGGTACGTAGTAGCTACCTCACAGTCTAACTTGTCTAACTACAAAACTACAGAGTCTGCTGATTTCAATTCCTAGACATCGGCTCAAGGAAATGCTGACATTTAATCATGATGGGAGGAAAGCCTTATTATAGGTTTTGAAAGCACTTGATTGCAAATATCTTCAGTCGATGATGGTAAGTAAAACTAAGCTAGGGATTATCCCGATTACGTACAAAACCCTACTGACAACAAAGATTAGGGATTTGCGTAGGAGTTCTTTTTGTTGTTTGTTACTGCCAGTTATTTCCTCTACAACATCCCCTTAATCGTTTGTAATTAAAACGGAATCAACTCAAAATGCTCTCTCTTTCTTTGTTTTTTCTGATGGGATATTATTTTGACAGCTTGGCGGATGAATAGGAAAGAAGATGTTCGTTAAGATTAATTAACTCGCACGTCCTCCCTCCCTGTGTTGACTGATTAAATGGATTAGATGGGGCCGGGATTAGACAAGACAAAACTAGGATTCCTAGAAACATGACGACGACTGATTGACGGTAATTCAATAGACTGTTTTGGAGTTACGGCCAAAAACATACGGAATTTACTGAATTTAGAGAAAGAGGGTCTATCATGCAATACGGTACATTCGACTTCAATCTGGATCAAATTTACTCAAACCGTGTTACTTTCCCGTCATTGCTATTCGAAAACCCGATACAATTCATTCGGGGTTCTGAAACTCAAGATTTATTTGTCCTACAGAATTGTAATTCTCAAAAATACTGAAATTCGATATCCATTGCTCATTTTTCGATACTCTAACTTAATCTAAAAGATCCTTCAGAGAAAACTTTTTTTTCCACAATTGCGAGACAACCACAAAAATCGGAGCTCTTACTTGCAGAGTTGAGACGCTTCGACGCCCTCGAGGGCTATCTTGTCCCTCATGGGAACGTCGTGGGGATCGGTGGAGGATGAGGAAGTTTGATTTCGAATCAGGTGGTTCGGACAGTCTATTCCTGTATGTATTAGGATATTGTTCCCATCGGCTAAGGAAAACTCCCGGAGGAGCGTCAGACATCGGTGCATCGACATCTCTGGAAATTGGAGCAAAAATTGAATTTAGCTTGTTTACTTCTACTTTCGAAATCCGAATTCAAGTCACATTGCAGTGACTGAACATTAGCTAACCATGCATGGCTGAAACTGATGATAATAGCGTGTAATAAAAGTAATTACAAATTACAAGAGTTAGGGATTGGATAAGGGATGAGAAAGGAGTTACCTAAGGCGTCGAGACAGCAAAGGAGGAGATACCAAAGGCGTTCCAACTCCGTCCTCTCCTTTTCCGCCCATCTCTGACTGAAAAAATAGGAAGAAGGCCTTGATTAATTAATATACTTCTTTCCCGGATACTCAACCCACACTAATTAATACCAAGATTTCTTAGCGTTCGAGGGGCACACCGGAACCCGAACCCTGCCGTCCCGAAATTTCCAGCAGAGTGCCCCCAATTCATTTTACGGCCCATCAATTATGGACCACTACGTTCCGTGACGGCAATCATGTTCATCCCGATTAAAAAAATCGGAGGAAATTCGTTGTTCATTAACTACGGATGGTTGGATCTAAACTAAATGTTTTTTTAGAAGGAATAGAATGCATTCGCCGATTCTTAAAATGAGATTTTATGATTTAATTCGATAGAAAAATAAGTGTCAAACACAATCAAGTCTTAAACTTTAACTTTAATTAGTCCTGGTTATGTTGAGCATTTTTAAATCAGTTTGTAATGTTTGGTCGCTTTCTAGGTTCGGAAATAGCACATATCGGGGTCTTACTTTCACAAGAATACATTCAGTGTTCAGCTAGAATGTGGAGACCATTTCGGAGCTAACGTCAAACGTAGAAAAGATAGCAAAACTGTGCAATAGAATCCGTCGACGAATATAAAGCGCAAAATGGATGGAAATGCCAAAAATACCCGGGTCTATCGAACCACTATCCATCTGTTTAGAGTCTTGCGAGTGATTTGTCACTTTCTCCCAACTAAATTCTATGAAATTATGGTGTAATTGGCGATAAATGGAATTAGAGGTATCAAATGGCAGTAATTGATAAGGATAGATTCCAGGCTAATTGTCAGACTCAAACGGGACAGTTCCCTTCAATTATCGACAAACCTTGTTTATCAGCCGCTTTTCCGGTAGACTTTTCGTCTCATGGTTCAGTTTGTTTGTAATTCTACTACTATTTTCTAATGGTTTTTAAATCTAGTATGTAATTACAGAAATACCATACCATATTTGAGTATACCAGAATCTGCTTCTGTATGCAGAAAGTTGCCAACAAGCAGAAATGTTTTTAACGGTTGAAACGTTATTGCTTAATCTGGTGAAATGATTTTGCGTCCATAAGCACCCTCTAAAAATTCCGCACGTCAAGTCAAAATATCAATTCTTTAAATTTTGTTGGAAGCCAAGTATCGTTGAGTTTAAATTGTTTTATTTGCAATAAAAACATTGTTCTAGCTCAACAAATTTACAAGTGTTGAAAAGTAACATGAAGCGTGGGCGGGTTTTGTAGTTCTTCGTGGAATTTTTCCGAAATAAGGATTCTAAAACCTTAGTTTTGTGGTGTAAAGCAACAAAAGAATTTCGTCGACATGGGAAAAGTTAAGAATGGAAATGTAGGGGGAAAATCCATAGTTATTAAAAAGTAGTTGACTGACACAGAACATAGCTTCATACTTTGTACTTCATGGAATCACGAGAAGCTAGTTAAAACATCTTCTACAGAGTTTCGAAATTGAAAGACTGGAGAGGAAATTGGCTGAAAGTTTATTGAAGAAAAGTTAGATAAATAATTTAGAATTTCATGGAAAAGTTCAAAGCAAGCGACTGGCTTTCAAGCTTTGGGGTTGTTCGTAAACAAGTTACCAAATTTAAAAAATTTAATGGTTAACCCGTAGCAGGAAGTGTATTAAAAATTCTTATTTTGACTTTATATCAATAGTCAAATATTTTCCGTACATTTTATAACTTCGGTTTAAGTCCCCAACCGGAATAACTGCACCGTCTAAATAGCTGATTCGGGTGGCTCTTTCCCATCTCTTCCTGACATGACGCCGTGAGAACGGGCCTACACTGATGCGTATAAACTATTTACAGAATTTCTATCGAACTTCCTCGCAAATAGGAAACCTAATGAGTTCAAAAATTCCAAAAGTTGGATCTCTATTCAGAAGTTTTCGAAGAAATTCGCGGACACTACTTATCTCGGTCAATTAACTTCTTGGAATCATTCCAGCAAAAGTACATAGGGATGTCGGACATTCGACATTCAGAAACTATCTGTATTTAAATATTTACAAGCATAGACCTGAATATTCTACGAAAATGGCTGCTACAGATTGATGATCAAAAGGTCCTGAGTCAATTTCAATTATGAAATGAAAAGATGAAAGAGCTGTGCTATATTTCAGGGGACTAACTTCCGGTTGTTTATCAATGTCTTTTTTACTATATGCATGACTATCGAACTATCGACCAGGGCTCTGGAGAATTTGATTTTGCAAGCTCTGAACTGGACCACTTGGACGGTAATGGGCTATTTTCTTTAGAAAATCAATAAATTTTGAAGCAGTACATTGGTGATATCGTCAATGAGTTAAGGGTACATTAAGCATTAATTACAATTAAACATTAAGTGTTTAAGTAAAGATGTGACATACTCGAGTAGGGATGGGAGGAGGGTTGCCCTTGCTGCTGCGGCGGCCTCTTGAGCGGTTCGTCTCGCTCGACGGAGTTCATCCCGAAGGTGCGGCCCGTCGCCACTTCCACCCAGCAGGGTCGCCAAGGCCACATGTGACGCGACTGCCTTGTTCACCTCGCGAACCAACTACAAAGACAATAAAATGCATCAACGGATGTATTAAAGTATCATAGAATAATTTTATCAAAACGGAATACGGATTGATGTTAAGGACTACCAGCGGGTGCGGGTGTAGCCAAAATGAACAAAACTTCAAAATCACTATTTAAGACCCATCCATTCAAAATATCCGAAAACATATTTCCGAACCCGCAAACAGGAATCGTTCGGAAGCTAGACATTCTGCAGCAGACCATTTGCCTATAAGTATCTACGATGTTTAATGACCTGCATAGTTACGAGCTCATAATTCCTAATTTACTCACCCCTGTCATCCATGCAAATTTACGCTTGAATACGCATTAAACCTCAAACATCAACATCGTTAACATACTTCCAGAGACGTTAACCTTACACGGCAAAGACATACCTGCCTCCTTGTATAAGAACCAACCATGTACAATCTTTCCTATTTCTCATCAAAAGCCCAGTGAGACAGTAAATATTTTGCATTCCCTACTGTCTCTCTCTACACTCTGTCTACACGTATGTGCCGTGTTAAATTATGTATTTAAAGAACCCTTTCAACGTCGAGGGAACTGGAATGGATGGTGATACGAGATCAAAAGATAAGCTGAAAGATCAGACATGAATTCATAAAGATTAACCTCCAGACGCCTTGTGCAACCATCTACGTAGTCATCTATTATGAAACACCGGAGGAGATATAAAACGGGACGGAATTTCCGCTCCCTTATATAATACCCAACCAATCCGGGTATTTCTGTTTCCGGGTCGGAGATCGCGGGATCTCGAAGATCCTGGACCGTCGTTTTTTGCTTCAAAATCGACAAAGGTCAACCTGTTAACCGTAAAAACCATAACAAAGCCCTTTGATCCCAGCAGGATGTTCATTTCTAATTTGTGAGAGAGAGATTGAGAGTTGAAGATCAACTGCAGTAGAAGGAGGTTTCAAAGAATTAGCTCCGATTTCTCCGAAAATAGAATTAATCATTGAATTTATCCAATGTTACTTGAGGTCAATTCCTGCGATATTGAACTAATTGCCATTACTTCGTTTCTCCGTATGCCATAATGTGTAGCTCACGGTAGCTTCGAACTATACAAGGAATTTAAACGTAGGTTACATGACTAAGTAATTGGCCGACGACCGAACCAACCAACTAATTAGGTTGGGGTTTACCAATAAAATCCAAAATCCCGTTTTACTTCGAATTTTGGGTTTTATCTGTACAATATTGTTGCACATTCAGGTTCTCGATCATATTTGAATGAAGAATGGGATTGGACATCATTAAAATTAACTAAAAATGGTCTATCTAGCCGTAAACATACTTAAATATCGCATCCAAATTAATGAAGAACGAATAATAGATGTGGGTGCAAAAATGACAACGTTTAGCTAATCCGTTCTAATGAATTTATTCGCCAATCCTTAAAGTCTACTTGACGAGATGGAATAAAAAACTCATTAATGAACGTCGTATTGATTAGTGGATCGTGGGCCGAGAAACTAAGTGTGAAGCGACGAGTAGAACTCATTTTCTGTTTCCATTTCCTCTCCTGATAATTCTTATCCTTGAAAATGTCTCGAAACACTAAAATTCCGTCAGTTCTCTAGTCCTCTTGACTTGTAATCAATTTAGCTCGAAAAGAGAGGAAGGAGAGTCTCTGAATAATGGAGGCAAATGGTTCCGTTAGTTGTAATTGTAAACCATCATAAAGCGACAACCAGTTGACTTATACAGTTAGTTGTATATATAGCCTCGTGCCAAAAACCTAACAGGTAGAACGTTGAATAATGGAGGATTTCCCTCATCTCTGAGGGTCATCCTTGTACGTGTGTTGTTTAGCTGAGAGAATTTTATTAGTTCTTCAAATTACTTTTTTAAACAGGGTTCTGCCTCTTTCACTACATAAATAAATGAATTTATTTGTAAATCGTGATACGAGGAAAGTTGAAGTCAACTTGTTGGCTTCACTTTTGAAACACGCTACGAGCCGTGGTTATCTTCAACGAAACTAGAGATTCGTTAAAAATTAAGTTAATGGATGGCTCTAATTCGAGAGATATAGAACCCTTACTTTTGCTTAACGGGGTTGATCTTGGCAAATGCTTACGGAACCGGAAGTACGGGATACGTCTAGTGTACCGGATTCGGGAAAATAAGTTTTTCGTAAAATGACAAATGAAATTGGATTTGGAACAGGGATTCGTTTTAAAATTGAATGAAATGTTGGGATCGTACAAAAGACCTGCTTTCTCATTGATTACAGAGTACGCAGTTTCTAAATCAAAGGCCAATTCAGCCCTGTAATTATGGGCTTCCGGTTTACAAAGCCGCATCTTCTGGTGTAATCATCATTGAGTTAAAGCTATACGATAGCTATTTAATTGTCTAAAATACACTTTTGACCTTCCTTAAACATGCTACAAATGACGATTCGCTAGCTTTGGTCTGTAATTTATGTTCATGTCCCGATACACTTCAAACTAAGAGTCGTTTAAATAGGAATCTTTCTTTCCCTTAATCCTTCCGAGGGTAATTTTGTTCGTGGTTGTACATTAATTAAACGGTTATTTCAACCGAAGCATACGATTATTCCGGGTGTCTAGGAGGCTTTTTAGAGGACACAAATTATTGGGCAAGAACAAGTCTGTGCAAACATCCAGTTATTTATTACGACATTGTGCGGCATTCCGAAACCTTGCTTCGAGTTTGACACAGTCTTGTGGGTATACGACACAATTTGTTCAAAGATATGAAAATAATGTGACAGATTCGAAATATGAACTGCCTATAAAGAATGCTAACTATGACTCGCCTAAAACTCATGCAGTCGTTAAAAAACAAAAACAATGATTTTCACTTCATTATCGGGGGTTATTTCAAAACTCTACAATATATTTTAAAGACTGACCTTGATGGTTTCAACACGGATGGGGGAGTCGGCCAATTCGGAGGAATCAAATTGTCGTGACTGGTGCTGGTGCTGGGTGTGGTACTGATGGGAGGAAGGGTGCCGGTTCCAGGTCGCCCCACTGTTCGCCCCACCACCGCCGCCCGTGTCAGAGGGGCGCAGGGTCGGTCCTACCACTACCACGTCGCCTACTGGCCCACTACCAGCTCCAACGCTTTCTCGTCTCCACATGTACGACCCTGTCAAATATGTCATACCAGTTATTAATTTCATTTCCGCACCTAAGATCCACCAAAAAGTATTCAATCCCCGTTCCTCATCTCTCTTATCGAGACGGTTGGGTAACTTCGTTAACCCTAATGCAATTTCCACCTTCTCCAGCTTCAACTTCTGTATTAATTTCAATTAATTTTAATTCCCACACTTTCTCCCAAACCTACATCTCATTCACGTATGGTTCTAATAGCCACTTAGAATAAATTACCGTTTAAAACGGATGGGAAATTTATTCCCGTAATTATTTTCACTCTCGAAAGGAGCCATTGGACATGGTATTTACTTTCACCTGTGGTGTCTGCCTCATTTCTGTAGCTAAATTTCCCCACAATTAGGCTCTACTTGATTGCCTGATAATTGGTGGAGAGAAATGAATTTTTACTCACCGATGGAGAGTGAGGGCCCTTAGATAGGGGTCCGTGTAAATCGCCTAGAAAATTCCTCGTTGTAGCGATGATGAAACATTTCGATTTGGAACACTTTGGTGAAGGGAAAACGGAACAATTATTACTGGCAGTCGTAGCAGTTACTTTGACCGTAGAAGAAGGGTCTTGAGGGCTAAGGGGACCTAATCTCAAGGGACTTCCGGTAAGAAGAACGAGGGACACAGAATAGCCAGAGACAGACTTCCGGTTTGGGTGGCTGCAGAAGGGGAACGGCATGACATGAACTTGGAGATTGTGGGGTCAGCCCTTCATTCTATCAACCCATCGTATCGTTGACACTTTGACAGAGGAACTTGACATTTCTCACCATTAACTTTCTCCTGTCATGCACCCAGGAATCTTAAGGATGATCACATAGTCGAATCACTCCACAAATTTAGAAACACGGTCGCGATTATAGATTATGCCATTTTTTCAGGGCTCACAAAGAGAGGCATTATTAACGGGAGGTTAGGAAAGCTACAGCTCACCGTTCGTTCAGGAGAGAGTTTAGTGCGGGATCCAGTCCTATTGTAAATATAATCTCATTGAGTAAAGTCTTAACAGGTTATTGGATATCGACTATCGACGTGTCTTGAGATATTTTTATCTGCTGAGGTTACATAAAAAATAACCGGAGGAACGTGTAACGGGTGAAAGTTATCCTTGAAATCGGGTTCGAATTGCATGGGAAAGTGGGAAGATCGGCTGGTCTGTTCGGGAATATCGATAAAAGAAAGGAGGTTGAATCGCTAATGATCCGCTGCTCTCTGAGCCTGAGCCTTTGTAAAAACCTGTCTGTGTTTTCTGTAGTTTTTTTTGTGTTTGTATCCGGGGGTATGGGTATGGAGTCGTGGTGTTAGAACTATGTTATTTGTATCCGTAGAATGGTACGTTGTTGGATGTGGTAAATGGAAGTGAAGGAAGGTGGGTTCAACAAGTCAGTGTGGAACATGTCCTCACTAAACTATTCCATGAACAAAACCCAGACGTTACTCCGCTCCCTTTACTTCTTCTTGAACCGAATTCTTGTTAGGAACGGGAGACGACTCGGGGCCTCTGTCTGTACAGAGAGATGTGTATATTGGATATGTCCATCCACGGAAATTTACCACCACCAGCCACGATACAAGGTCCGCCACCACTGCCACACAATTCGGGACACGGAAAGCTGGGAAAGCAGACAAGTCCGAAACCCGTCTCAGCCATTCATCCACTCTCTCTCTTTCTCTCTCGAAATCACCGAAATTTGGAATTTCGGAATTCGGGAACTAAAAGGTTCCTTATTCAGAGAGGTTTTAGAAGGAAGAGAGAGTATAGTGCTCCCGAATAAAGCGCATGAACACGTTTGTATATGTTCCATATCTTAACGCACACTTCTCCGATCGATAAATGGACTGGGAGCAAAGAAAACTCCGAATTTGGGAGAAATGAGATCGACCATTTCCGACTATACTCTGGGTCCAATTTATGTCGAAGGAGACATTATAGGCATAGGCAGTGGTAAATTTTGTGATTTTTGGGCTTGGATGTAGAGGATGACCCCACCCCCTTTGCAGTGAGACCTACTGTCGGACCAATTCCATCAAATAAAAGCGTCAAAAGTTGAAGTGAAAGCTGAGATTGCACTTGTCGATTGATATATTTCCGTCTGTAATTGATATACGTTTATCAAGTATTTTCCAACGGTATCAAGCGATAACGAAAACCCCATTATCGTGCAGCAGTACTAATGTACCAAATAGCATCAAAGCACAAAACAAATCACTTCATATCTTTATATCCTATCCTACGACACGTTTCCGTCAAGTACTTTCCCCTGGTTTCAGAGTATGAACAAAACGTATCTCATTTCGTCCCACTTGGCCCCAAACTCAATCCCGACGCTTTGCCATTTTTACATCCTACGACATTTACGTCAGGTATTTCACCAGTGTATCGGTGCAAGGCTTTATACCGATGCATATTGCCTAACATAATATTATCAACATCCTATTTATCATTCCGACACTCAAGCCATATCCTACATGCACACCCACACTTACTTAACATCATATAATCAACCAGATCGGGTGGGGAGGCCACAATAAGTTAGTAGGGCCCCCACATGTTTTGTCAGGCAAAAGCGTGCTGGGATAACTCTCCATACATCGTTACAAATTCACCTAAACCTAAAAGCTCCTGGTAGTAGAAAAGAAACTATAGTGAAATTTATTTATAAAAACGGGCATAGGTTTACTCGGTTTTAGAAGAACAATTTGGATATAAAAAGAGGAGTTATAAATCTAACTAATTGATCCCTAATTAACATTGAAATCATTCCCACACATCAAGATATTCGAACTCACTTTAAACGTGATAATCGATCCTATCAGACCGATTTTTACCCGGTATTCAGAGTTTATTTCCAAACTGGCCCGATTATTAAGAGTTTTTATTTCCAGATTAACAATTGATAAATATTTCCAATAAAATGGGATATTATATGCGTCATTTGTATGAGTCTTTGATAATATATTTGGACTGAAGAAAAAAATGACGTCAGTTCGGGTCATTTTAGTAGGGCTATGCTAATAAACATATATCAAAATGTTTATCCATATTACTTATTCATGTTTCTACACACCAAATCATACCAAAAAGGTCATAATCGTAATTCACAGCCCGTCTCTCGCAACATCTCTAACCAATAATACTAATACTAATAATAGTTCTATAACTCTGTCCATGAATATATTTTATATCCGATGTAAATGTACCGTGGGTGCATCCTCTTAACAATCCCACAATGACAAAAGAGAAATAGCGAGTTGGGAATAAGAGATAGCGAATTTCAATATCCGCCTGTCATTTTGACTAAATCTTTTCAATAATAACAATATATTATATGCCCTCTTCAGCTCTGCCTGCTGGAATCCGACTTGCATGTTCTTTAATAATATATTTTCATTCGATATGAATATGTGAACACGATGACATAGAATATTCTTTTCTACTTATTCGTCCTGCAACTTTTGCTCGACTCTTATTACATCATATCGAATAAAATGTTTCGGATGAAGAACTCTAAAATTATATTGAAATCCCAAATATATAGTCTATCGCTGCATCTTGTGGAGAGCCACACAAAGCTGAACAACATTGAAAGAGAAAGCTAACTGTATGTATGTATCTCTCTGTGAATGAAACCCATAGATATGGATACTGTAAAATTGAATATGGAACCTCACAACAGAGAATGGATGGGAATCAGATAATATACTATAATGTACTGTCGCAACTGTACAGCTATAATATCAAATATATGAATAGGGCTTAGGCACAACTTATAATCTCTAGGTAAGGATTAGCCGATTTAGTAAAAGTATTGTCAGACTGGTTCTTTAAGCTTTAAGACCTTAGGTATTATTGGGAAATGTGAATGGAACATGAATGTAAATCGGCTCAGTTTCAGCTTTTCAACAGTGCTGGAATATATTTTCATCAAAGATATCGAATCTCAATAGATTTCTGGAATTTCGTTCTTGACAGCCTATAGTTTGTAAGGGGTTCAAGGAACAAGGAAACTTCGTGACCCAAAGAGTGTTGGTTAGATTTCCCTATTGGTTTCAGAATCCTTATAATGAATTAAATGTAGTTTTCGCTTTAAAATATTTTAGGTAGAAAACGCAGGGAGAGAGGAATGGATTAATAAAAACATTGTTTATTTTATACTGGTTTTGTTAAAAAATCCCTAGTAATCATCATTTACACAGTATTTATCGTGCAGGAGTAGTTATAAATCATGGTTTTCTTTTGGCTTCTTATGATGACAAATTACTGCAAGAACGGTATACGCAAACTACCTTCGACAAAAGATGCTTAATTAACGTGTTTATCAATTGTAAGATACTTATTTCGATGATGTCTTCACGGAATGTAGAACTAAAATAAGCCTGGGGATAAAATACGTGTATCCATTCGAGTCCCAAAAAGAAAGCAAGCAGGAGAAAGTCCTATGAGGGAATGGGGCACGTTGAGACCGTTGAGTTCCACAGTGCCACCAGTCAATAATGTGGCTTCTTCAAATCATTGTTTAGCTATTTGATTTCCACTGCAGTTTCACACAAAGACTAAAAATCAAATTAAATCAATCGATTGACTTGTGAATTGAAGACAATCAATTTTTTCCTGTTGCGTCGTTCCAGGTACGTTTAGAAGTTAATTGGTGTTATTCCGTCATTCATCAGTTCACATTTCATTTGTTTCAAGTTGCCAGCAGTCGACAAATTAATTTGCAGACTGTATTTCATAGTTCAAGTTTCCACAATTTCCACATTTTGCATTTCAATCATTTATTATGTATCGTAGATACATAATGCGAATGGTCTGGTGTCCGTCCGTCCGTCCGTCCGTCCGTCCGTCCGTCCGTCCGTCCGTCCGTCCGTCCGTAAACACGATAACTCGAGAACGGCTTAACTTTTTGAAATTTTTCTTTCGGATATCTATATAAGACATCCAAACGGAGGTCAAGTTCGTTAGGGGGCCCTGGAGGTCAAAGGTCAAGGGGGGAAAGGTCAAAGGTCAACATTTTTTCAAATAGCAACCCCCCATGTGTGATACATCGATGGAAAGCTATGATCAAGGGCTATTCAATGGGGTATATGATTTGGGGTTGGGGTCACCCCCTGACGGGTGGGGAGGGGTCAAAGAGGTCAAATTACAAACATATATGTGTGATACGTCATTCGAAAGCTATGATCAAGGGCTTTCGAATGACGTATATGATTTGGGGATGGGGTCACCCCCTGACGGGTGGGGAGGGGTCAAAGAGGTCAAATTACAAACATTTATATGTGATACGTCATTCGAAAGCTATGATCAAGGGCTTCCGAATGACGTATATGATTTGGGGATGGGGTCACCCCCTGACCGGTGGGGAGGGGTCAAAGAGGTCAAATTACAAACATATATGTGTGATACGTCATTCGAAAGCTATGATGAAGGGCTTTCGAATGACGTATGTAATTTTGCTCTATGACTGGGGCAATTTGAGATTTTCGACATTTTGTGTGTTTTAATCGTTTGATATGTCATTCGAAAGCTATGATGAAGGGCTTTCGAATGACGTATGTAATTTTGCTCTATGGTTGGGGCAAATTGAGATTAATCATTTGATACGTCATTCGAAAGCTATGATGAAGGGCTTTCGAATAACGTATGTAATTTTGCTCTATGACTGGGGCAATTGAGATTAATCATTTGATACGTCATTCGAAAGCTATGATGAAGGGCTTTCGAATGACGTATGTAATTTTGCTCTATGGCCGGGGCAATTTGAGATTTTTGATATTTTGTGTGGTTTAATCGTTTGATACGTCATTCGAAAGCTATGATGAAGGGCTTTCGAATGACGTATGTAATTTTGCTCTATGGTTGGGGCAAATTGAGATTAATCATTTGATACGTCATTCGAAAGCTATAATCAAGTGCTTTTGAATGACGTATGTAATTTTGCTCTATGGTTGGGGCACTTTGAGATTTTCGATATTTCATGCATTTTTAGCTTTTAAAACACAGTTTTCAGTGTGAACATGTTTCGATGTGTATGAAACGTTATAAAAACGTTATATCTACGATACATCAGTACATTCGTTGGACGGTTTATTTTGTATTTGCGCATTCATTTCACATACATTTCACATTTATTTCACATCTCTGTGCTCTGATCAATAGACATAGATTATCTAGTTCTATGGATCAGTCTGATCCTGATCTTGGATTTATTTTGTATTTTGTATTTGTATTGATTGTTTGTGTTGTTGTGAATGCTGAATGTTACTATCGTTCATTGTTACTTGTTCATTGTTACTGATTGTTATTTTTGTGATCATCTTGATTTCAGAAACTCCGTCAAAATAGGTAGAATGAAGGCAAGAGGAGGGGGTGACTTCAAGTCACCCGGCACTCCTGATAGTCCTACAACAAAGAAAAAGCGCAGAGGATCGACAACACCGGCCACACCCCCTGCTGTCCAGTCTTCACCAATGCCCGAGCTCATACCGCCGCCACCAATGACGGGTACATACATGGCACATGGTGCTAGTACATAATTATAAATATTTACGTATCACATGTGGCATGTCGCATGTGCATAGCATAGATATTCTGAATTACACATCAAACATCATGCAACGTTGATGCAGTATTGCACCGATTAAATGCATATGTACAGAAAGTAAATTCAAAATTAAGAATGTTAAGATATTGGTTTGTTCAAATGTTTAGGAGTTGGCTACGGGGATACCATATTTGCGTCCAATCCCTTCGACGACATGCCCTCTGCTCCCAGAGGACCTCCTGGACCACCTCAGCAACAACAGATGCAAGGACCTCCACCAGGTCCTCCCCATAATCATATGATGCGGATGGGATGCCCGCCTCAAGGACCTCATATGGGACTGCCTCCTCAGACCCAATGGAATGGTCCGCCTAAACCTCCAATTCCACCAATTCATAGTGGAAAGGTAAATTTGAATGGCTATTGTTGCTCATACTTAAGTTTGAAGTTTATAGTAATTAATTGAAGTATGTACTGATGTGTAATCTTTTTTACATTTCTAGATGTATCCTCATGATCAACCAATGGTATTCAACCCCCAGAACCCAAATGCTCCCCCAATCTATCCGTGTGGAGTTTGCCATAAAGAAGTACACGACAACGACCAAGCCATCCCTTGTGAATCTGGTTGTAACTTTTGGTTTCACCGGTAAGAGTCTCTTTTTTTATAGCATTGATGGATTTTTATTCGTAAAACGAGCCTTTAATTCCTATCAGGATATGCACTGGGCTCACCGAAGCGGCCTATCACTTTCTCACCCAGGAAGTTTACGCTGAGTGGGTCTGTGACAAATGTCTCACCAACAAAAACATCCCCCTCGTCAAGTTCAAGCCTTGAACTCACGCACATTCGGTCGGGATACAACCACATATGATTTGAATGAGTATTAGTTTTTTTTTATTGGAAATAACATTGTTGTTGAAACAAGAAGAGGCCGAGACGGTTCCAATAATAATTGGAAATTGTACATATTGCTTATGTATTATCATTCGTCAATGATATCGTTACATAATTTTTCTCCATGTCCATTTGTGTGGACTTGAATCTGACCAGCGTGCAGTATTTCTACAACTTACACTATGCTCCATATTTCCCCCACACAACTGTACTTATACGGAATGGTTGGATTTTTTGGGTCTTGTTAAGTGTGTCTGGTTATAGTGGTTATGTTTCTATGAATAGAATATAAATGATATTATTATAAATATATACTTAAGTAAGATAAAAATGAATTTACAGCGCTAAATGGCAAGATTTTAATTTATTCTGCCGTAAAGTACAGAGCCCGGCAGATGAGTAACAATCTGAACACATAGTTCAGATTTTGTGAAATAATAAAAAGAATGTTTTCTTCAAAATCTGTAAATTATATTATAAGTAGATTTACCGGTGCTATCTATAGTCGGATGCTATGTGTTATAATTACTGGCTTACCGATAGTTTAATTAACTCTTTCGCACACGGCATGTGTTTGTATTCATAGTATTCATATTCCTGTCAGGATCGCCAAAAGGATAAAATATGTATGAATGCAATGGATTAGCATAATAGGATATTTCTGTCATTGAATAGTTTACGTCTTCATTCAATTCGTTAAAATCCTATTCAATCGGTTTTTTGGTAGGTATTCGGTATTCCAAACTTGTGATTTTTTTAACCTGGTTAAAATATCAAAATGGTCAGCTAATTTTGTTATTATAGTCGTTAGATTATATTTTCAACACAAAAAAAAATCAGGCGATTCTGGATATGACACTTCGGGTACTTACCTTGTTAGTTCATCATAACTAAGGAATTTCATGGTTAAAATATTTTACATCGGAATATTAACGTTGGAAAGAATGATTAAGTTTAAGAAGATGAATTTTAATAGGAATTATCAGTTTTAGCCGTGCAGTGTAGTTTGAGACATTTTACAAAATGCGAATGAGATTAATTATTTATAATATTATTTTTTTGAGAATATTGAACTACAAATAACAACATTTGATCGAAGATTGTTATGTAGTTTAGAATTGTATATTAGGTATTTTGAGCATATTACGACATTAGGCATAGGTGTGTCCTTGTGCAATTTGAAATAATTGCTGAGGCTTTATCAATCAATCAAAAGTATCAATATCATTTATTTCCTGGCGGTTTTTGCTTAATATCAAACAGTTAACACTGTTAACACTTCATATTTATCAATATTTTAAATTTCAGATATTTTATGACTGATCAATCATTTGACATCAACAACGAATGTTGACTGACGTAAAGGCAGTGTGACATACCCCCAACCCCAAGTATTCAGACAATATTCTTTCGTTTACTTGTTTTCGTTGTCTTAATGCCTATGGCATGTAATTCCTTTGAAATTTATAGGTTGTGGAAGTAGAGACCATCCGAATCGTGTTGGTAAAGAGATTACGTTGTTGTCCGTACTTCTTTTTACCAACACGATAGTTTTTTTAATAGGAATATGATGAGGATTCATTGAACAAGTAAAAATTATGCAGAAATGGAACTAGTTACAAAGAAGCTCTTTCGAACATTTTCGACTTTTTATGGGAGCAATAAGTCGACTATATATGCCCTTGCTACAGGTCAGCTTTTAATTTTAACAACTTTTTAAAGGGTAATAGAGCATCATTGATGAAGGTGTTCAGTGTATTTATTTTATTTTATAATTGGATTCGAAAGGAGGTATACGAAGTGCCTTGGCTGTTATTCGAGTTTCTGGACCTAACTCCAGAAATGTTGTGAACGCCCTTGGGAAATTTGGATCCAAGAATTTTCCAGAGCCTCGGAAGGCAACACTTCGAAAGCTTTACGATCCAATATCTATGAATATAGTTGATCATGGTATCGTGCTTTGGTTTCCGGGTAAAAATCATTTTATTCTCAAGGTTCTGCTTATGTATCAAAAATCCTTGGATAGGCTTTCCAACGTTGTGAATGAGATTGCAAGTTATTTCTTAAGCTCAAATCAACTGATTGGTCTGTTAATTCAATACCAATCTGCCGCTTTGGTGGATTTTAATTAGAGTTTAATTTTAAATAACATAAACACATTCGTCATCTTATGTGGTTTAGGATTATAATAATGCCTTTTCGTTTTTTGTAAATTTCACTACTTCTTTGGAACGCTAAGGATAAGGATTTAGTACCTTGTTTTGAAATTAAAAAATAACAGGAAAAATACTCTTAATTAGGCCCGGCAAGTTATACCGGAGAGGATTGTTGCGAATTCCATATCCATGGTGGGCCAGCCGTTGTCAGTGGAATGCTCCAAAGTATACAAAATGTACCTGGTTGTCGGATGGCAGAGCCTGGTAATTTTCCAGGTTTTAATATTGTATCCCTTACAATCATTTTTATAAACGAAGCGAAATATAGAATGAGGCGTTGTACACAATTAACTAGGGGAGTTTACAAAACGAGCGTTTCTTAGTGGAAAAATGGACTTAACTGAAGTTGACGGTCTTTCGGACTTAATTGCTGCAGATACTGAAATGCAAAGGATTCAGGCATTAAAGCAAATGAGTGGTTCTCTGAGTCGAATTTATGAGGATTGGAGAAATAAAATAGCAAAAGTAACTTCCGGATTTCAAATGTATTTAACTCTAATGATATACGAAAGTGCTAACAGTATGATTTTTAGTGTCTAGCGGCGGCTGAAGCGTATATCGATTTTGGAGAGGACGATGGCATAGAATCAGAGGTGATGGAAGAAATTGAAAAAGAAGTAAACTCTCTTATCCAGCAGATACAGAATCATCTAAAGGATCAACGAAGAGGACAACGGCTTAGAAATGGCCTCAGAATTGCTATTCTTGGAAAACCTAATGTTGGAAAGAGCACTCTCCTCAATTTTCTTTGTGAGTATTTAACTTTTACCAAGCTGGCCTCGTTACCAGACCAGGAAGTATTAGATTTTCTTAGATACTGTAACATTTTGAACGGTCCCTGATTCCACATTATTATTTAACTAGTATATACTATTTTTTCGATAACATCTTTCTTTTATTCCAAGAATACTGTATGGGTCCGTATTCAATTTTCGCTCGGAATGAATTTAGGTATTCTATTTCAAATATTAGTTTGATTTCTTTATGAGTTTGAAAATTCTAAACTGGAGTTGATTATGAATCGTAAGCAGGGGTATAGATCATAATCTACAAAAAATATTCACTTTTTTGTAATTCAAATAAATTTGGATTTTATTTTCTGAGAACATGTCTGAATTAATTCTTGGAAAATTCTTGCAATTTATGAGACGAACCTTTTCCCGTATTGTAGGTCGACGTGAGGCTGCGATTGTGTCTAATCTTCCAGGAACCACTCGAGATGTTGTAGAAGGCTGTGTCAACATAGAAGGCTTCCCTATAATTTTAGCCGACACTGCGGGTATTCGCTCCCTAACGACTGATCATATCGAGGCTGAAGGAGTACTAGTTTACTTGTTTTTCGTATCCTACAAGTAATGTTTAATTATGTTTGTATATGAGAATTCTTAACCAGAACTTTGTTCATAATTATCAGATACGACGGTCCCTTGTGGAAGCGGAGACGGCTGATTTTATTATTTTAGTTGTGGATGCTTTACAATTTATCTCAGCATATCCTTTAATCCCATCAAAGAAAGAGTTGCTTCAAAATGAACTAACTGGTTTCAGAACGGTAAATATTGCCTTTCTACTATGTTTAAAAAATTATTACAAATTGTACCCTATTCAAGTTAGAAACGGAACCGTAAGCAGTTTTTCATTTCTTAGACGACGCAAAAGGAAATGGCAAACTGGGAAGAAGTTGAGGACCGGGCATTGATAGTGCTGAACAAATTGGATTTAGTGGAACCGGAGCATCTCATATTAGCGAAAGAGACTTTTGATGCTGCGATTTCCTGCAAGTCTGCGGAAGGGACAGAGAAGTTTCGGCAAATTTTATCCCAAAGCGTCTCAAATCTGTAAGCTAAATGCCATATATTTTATTTGGTCGCTTCCTTCATTTTTTAATTCCGAAACGTATTTGCGTAATTATCAGAGAGACGTTTTAATTTGTAGATCTAGGTATCAGGATCAACTAAATAAATAGTTTTATATATTAATACTTAATAGTATATGTTGTGGATTACGAAAAATCAAATGAAGTTTCAGAGTTGAGAAATAGCTTGACTAAAGAACTGCGTAGTTCTGAAATGAAAGCTTCGAATGGTTTGTGATGAAGATATTTTTGAAAGAGTACGTATATTTCGGGTATTTCTTTCTTTAGATGCGGAGATCCGAAGAAAGACTCCCCCAGTGTAACCCAGGAAAGATATCGATCGGAATTAGAGTCCTGTGCTCGGAGTCTTCTTGATTTCCAGGAACACTCATCCTTTGATTTAGCTTTAAGAACGAACCACCTGAAGAATGCCATCAACTCCATAGGAGCGATCACAGGACATTTTGGAACAGAGGACATCCTGGACATAATTTTCCGGGATTTCTGTATTGGGAAATGATTAAGGAAGCTTAAATATCTATATATCGCTGACTATCCACGGCCATGGCTATGTTTCCTAATTATAGTCAAGAATAATATTCCACACCCTTAAAACTTGGAAAAATTTGTTGAGTCGTAAGACTTTTATGGTAAATGTCAAAATATAAAGCATGTATTTAATTTAAGATTTCTTTAATCTATTATAGATTTTCGTGTCTTATTTTCATTCACGAAGTAGTTATGCTAGAAGTCGCCAACATAATCTCTTACTCCTCCGCAAAACTTTATCAAAAACCAAGACTGAATCTATACTACATCTTATCCAGTTTCCGAAGTTAATTTACAGACATATTGGGGAAATCATCATCATCAGACGGAAAATGAAACGAAATTGGAAATGCATGAATAGATTAAGATTAGGATGAAGATTTCTCGGAAGCACGGATTCCACGGAATCGGGTGGGGTTGCTACAGCCCTTTTTCTGTAGGAAAGAGTACGACGGTGGAATATTATTGTGGGAATAGCTTCCTACTGGTTTTTGATTGGAGAAAGTCCGGAGAGAAGGCTGAAGGCCGGAGGGGTCCATATGCCGAACCGAGAAAGGAACGGCTGGATTTTATTGAATCTACTACGGCCCTGCCTGTTCTGTTTTAGAATTTGGCCAGAGTTGAATATAAGCTGTGAATGTGTTGTCGGTAGCGGCAGTACTAGTATTGTGTTAGTATTGTGGCAGAATCTGGCAGATGGTATTCAGAATTTATATATTATCCTCTCTTCCTTCTCTTTAACTCAGGACAGTTTAGAACTTACAGTGGAACCGAGCAAGTATGAAGTAAATGAACCTCTATTCCACTCATTCAGTCCACAGTCAGCTCATTCATTCATCCCGTTTCAGTCATTCATTGACACCAGAACCACTACTACTATTACATACTAGTACCAAGTTTTATTTATAATAACCCAACTTGGTACCAAAAATCAACCTCCAACTACAATCATTATTATTCGATTTGAACAATTGCAGTTTAAGTTCTGTCATAATTTTAGTTACGTTACTTACGTATTTTTGTGTCTACTACATATCCTATCCTCGTCTGGTTTTAGAATTAGATAGAGGAGCCATGAGGATACTCCAGTAGCCAATTATACATGGATCCTCTAATCCAAATGGCCCAGGAAACGGAGACCCCCACGGACTCCCTCATACGTCATTCCCCTGTCCAAGGTTCCCCGTCGAAAAAGTCGGCCGTAGGGACTGCAGAAAGGAACAGTAAAACCGGACTCTCCTTAACTCTTCACACTTCCGTTGACCAAGACAATAAAGAAGCTGACATTCCCAATGGCGGATCCCCAGTTGTCGAAGTCCCTACTCCTTCACCTGCACTGACAAGCGACCAAGTCTTTGACGAATCGACAAAGAGAACTGCCCAACGTGGACCTACGCTTACTGAAGCGGAAGAAGAGGTCAGTTGGTTACGTTTGACCTTAAAAATCCATTTCACCATCATTTTTTTAAAATGCAATTATGATTATGTTTAAACGGTAATGTAATTTTATATTTCAGGGAGCAAAGGAGTTTCTGGAGATCGTGAATGGTGCTAGAGTATCTAAAGGAATCAGCCCTCTTTCTTGGAATGCTGGGGTTAAATTTCTTATGGCAAGGAAGTTCAATGTACGAAGAGCTTTAGAGTTATACAACCAACATCAAGTATCTCGTCACCAAGAAGGGCTGTTCGATTTCGACCCTGAAACGGAGCCTCTACGGACTGAACTGATATCGGGAAAATTTACTCTTTTGGTGAGTATCAGTATCATAATGTTTTTTTTTGTCCCCAGTTTCCCGTTGTTTCATTTTGTTAAAATAAAATTTTAATGCGATGTTATGGTTAACTTCAGCCGTCGAGGGACTTAGGTGGGGCGGCGATTGCAGTTTTTACAGCTAAATTTCATCAACCTTCTATAGTCGCACACGAGTACGTCCTTAAGGTGGGTTGTTATTTACTGTCGCTATTCGTTAAAATTGATAATTGCATTTTTGCTTTTTCTTGGCAATCGTCTTCAAAAACTGAACTAAATTCATGTTACGTTAATCTACAGGGAGTAGTATACCAATTAGACGCCGCGTTAGAAGATCCTCAGACTCAGGTAACATTGACTTGTAGTTTACCATTTAGTTAGCAATTATGAGATGGGGAATTAAAACGAATAATTTATTTTTTGCAGCGTTGTGGACTAGTCTTCATTTATGATATGAGCGAATCCAAATATTCTAATTTTGATTACGACCTCAGCATCAGAATTCTCACTTTACTCAAAGTAAGTCAACTATATTGACAATACAACCCAATGCAGTTCAATTAAATTTCTCCAGAGATATTCTGCTAGAACTGTCATGAATCGAAACAGTAAAAATATAATAACATAATAGACCAAATCACAAAATAATCAAGGTACGTGAGTTGGATTCGTATTCGTACATACCTTGCAAAATAGTAGGGTTTTCCAATTGCCAATGTTAATGTTGCTATGTAAATCTACTGCGTTGTTGTATATGGATGATCTTATTCTAATAGACTTCTTTCATTGCTTTATAGGGAAACTACCCGGCACGACTAAAAAAGGTGTTAATAGTAACAGCACCGCTCTGGTTTCGAGCTCCTTTTCGCATCCTTAGGTTATTTGTTCGAGAGAAACTGCGCGATCGAGTTTTCACCGTTAGTGTACCTCAGGTAGATCAAACTTACTAAAAATGCCCTTGTTTTTAGTACTCAATATACGGCCAGTGGAGTTGAGATGTTGGGCTTCTTAAATAACGATGCGATCAAATATGATAAGTCTATTCTTTTTTTAATCTTAGCTGGGAGCTCACATCCCAAATTCCGCGTTGCCAAAATCGTTAGGTGGCCAGCTTGAAGTTAATCACGGAACATGGTTGGCCCACTGTCACCAAGTCCTCAATGCGTCTGATCTTTGGGGATCGTTTTCTGAAGACACAATTCAACTTGATTCGTTTCCTGTTAGTTTTGTGTTTGTTTATACTTTTTTGGTTTGAAGAGGTTGAGGTGTAATGATTGTGCTAATTTATTTACAATAGGAGGACAGTAAAGCTAGTAATTCCAAGGAGGGTACCACAGGAAAAGAAGCCGACGGAGACACATTATCCAACGGTATGAAGAAAATGCGTAGAAACGGTACAAGTACAAGTAAATCCTTCTACTTCTTTTAAACCGCTACTTTACTTTTGAGAACTTTCGTACTGTCAAGTGCCAAATTATTTAATTTTAAAATGAAACTTACTTTGGTCAACGTTTACGTGTATTATTAACTCTTTATGTTAATATCTTTGCAGGCCAGTCAACTCCGACGTCTACTCCAAATTCATCTGGAAGTAGTGGCTTTTCAGATGATGATAGTCTGCCTTTTGAAGAGAGAGCCGGGTTGACTCTACCTGAATTTGTTGAACATTTGAAACAGAAAGGACGTCGGGGATTGCTTGATGAATACACCGAAATTATTTCAAAGAATCCAGAAGGTTCTTTCAACGCCTCTAGGTGTGACCTAGTCACTACGGCTTAATATCTACATATTAATTAAAGTAAAGAAGCTACGTTCAACTTTAACGTTAACTTATGTTTTCGATGTGGGTTAATTTTAGACAACGTGGAAACATAAGCAAGAATCGGTACAGTGACGTTCTCTGTTTTGACCATACACGTGTAGTATTGTCATCAGAAGGTGAATCGGACTCGGATTATATTAATGCTAACTACGTGGATGGTTACAAACAGAAAAACGCATTTATTTCAACTCAAGGAGCTCTTCCTCGTACCTTTGGGGATTTTTGGAAAATGGTGTGGGAGCAGACAGTTGTTACTATTGTAATGACAACGAGAGCTGTAGAGAGAGGCCGGACCAAGTGTGGGCAGGTAAAAATGATTGATAAAGTAATAAACACTGAATGAAACTAATTGTATTATACCTAATGATATTCATATTTATTGTCCAGTATTGGCCTCCTGACTCTGGCTCCTCTGTAACCCACGAAGGCTTCAAACTTGAAAATCTAGATGTTGACACTCGACCTGACTTCGCGGTTACACGACTCAAACTAACTAATGTTAAGGTACGTAAAATGATATATTTCACCGAGGTACTACAATCCTACATGTCGAACGTGAGGATTATTCGTGTTGACAACCTAGCAGTAGTAGATCTAGTGTCGAATGGTCTACTAAATACGTTTATTGAAATGATTTGTAGACGAATGCATCAAGGGAAATATCACATCTTCAATTCCTGTCTTGGCCCGACTACGGAGTGCCCTCCAGTGCAGCTGCGACGCTTAAGTTTCTTGTGACGATGCGGTAATTACACTAATTATACTTATTGTTCAAATCTCCTTTATATTATTATGGTATCCAGTCGTTCAAATAAATCCCCGAGACACGTTAAATTAAATTATGTTTGATGTGTTACTTAACGATTGTCATTTTATACTTTAGAGAACAACAAGCGGCTCGTGTTGCTCAGTTGAGTACCAAATGGGATGGTCACATTTTAGGACCCCCTATAGTTGTTCACTGCTCCGCTGGAATTGGGAGAACGGGTAAGTCTAGTCAACTGTTGTGTCATAGAAGTGTGACGTTGCAATGAAGTAACTTGTGTTTTTTTATATAAAATTAATTTGATGTTTAGGAACTCTTTGTACAATGGACATTTGCACGCGGAGACTGAATGACCAAGGAACAATAGATGTAATGGGATCAGTGGAACGGATTCG
Source organism: Desoria tigrina (assembly GCA_906901685.1). Taxonomy (NCBI): domain Eukaryota; kingdom Metazoa; phylum Arthropoda; class Collembola; order Entomobryomorpha; family Isotomidae; genus Desoria; species Desoria tigrina. The sequence goes on from CAJQTU010000007.1 coordinate 3,174,029, forward strand.
AAGCCAACGGGCGTACAGTATCCAAGTACCAGAACAGTATCTGTTTTGTCATGCTGCAATGGTGGAATACGCGCTTTCGAAAAATCTGCTAACGAATGAACAAACTCAAACTCTTCCAGATCTTCTCGCAGAAGGTGACTCAGACTCTGAATGACTTTGGTGGTTTTCCTAATATTTTAATTTCCCTTCCCTTCCTTCTTCCTAGTCAAATCCATCCCTAGTCTTCAACTATGCCCGGTTTAATGACTTCCCATTTAAGTTTGACTTTGGGTATCGAATTGAGCACCTCGAATTTTAAAACTACGTACCTATACTATAGTTTCACTCAATAGTTAGTCTGAAGACGGAATTTTCAAAAAATACTAGTCTTGATTCTACTAAGAATGACTCTAGCTCACCTAAATGGTTGTAGTTTATAAGATTAGATAAGAGTGACTAATTAAGTAAAAGAGACTAGGGTGACAACTTTTTACATCGCAAGTCGAAAGTGCCACCGAGGACGCTAATAATCTTCAATTTCACTGATAATTAGATATTACATTACTAAATTGAGAAATTGAGGTTTACACTACTCCCATAAATTTCACACAGCATAGGATATATTTTGAAGTTTAAACGATTTTGGTTTAACGAATATCGATTGAGTAGGCCAATACAATGTATGTTTTCCTGGTGTATAAATACAAAACTCGAGCATATCTTCTGGAGCTGTAAGATATCACATTATAAAAAGGGAAATTGACCCTAATTACAATCTACGACTGTTTTAGATTTACATTTTAATCCTACAGATACATAAATACTATAAATTCCGGTTCGGCAATACGGCATACTAAGTAATAATTAGAGATTCCTCTAAATGGGTAGCGTTTTAGAATGTATGTCTGTGAATTAGTACTTGTTCTATTCTTCTCTATCCGTCTAGGGTTTTGTCTCCAGTGTCCCTTTTTAAGCTTTCTAAACCTAAGTCTCAAGCAACTCTATTTGAAACACCTATTGATGGTCTATGAAGCTCTACAAAATAGGGATTTCAGAGAAATTGTCTATCACTCGAACGATTCTTTGTTCTTATATTGGAGTTGTAACAGGAAGTATTGAACTTGATGATATGTTATTTTGCGATTCGGAATGTATGGTTTTACTTTGATTTACTTCATCCTTTTTTAACGTGCCGATTTGATTGCTCTTTATTGTTTTAACATTGTGTTTATATTATTTATCAATGACGTTAGATTTTGCATGTCTGATTTAGTTTTTGTTTGTTTTGACGTATGACATTACAGGGTCTGGGTCTTTATTGTTATGAGGATGGTGAACGCCTTTCTTCACTTCCCGGAGGTTGGGAGGTTAAATATTCCAATTGGAGGAAATATTATACGATCTGAAAATTTCGAAGTTCAAACTCCAGAAAGTTATTACCTTTATAATTTCAGTCAGTGTTTTACCTATTAAAGAATTCCTTAGCCGAAAGTCGACTCGTTTTTTAATCGCGGAAGACGAGAGATAAATGAAATTACCTAGTAATAATTTGGAGATGACTGATCATTGAAGGCCATATATTATGTTGTGCTGGTTTTCCGCCTCACTAAAATTCAATTAGGTCAAACTTTCGAAATTAGTTTAGTGATGATATTGATGCTGTAATTTCTAGTTTAGTCAGTAGTTTCTTCATCATCGGTATCGTCATCATCGTGTCATGCCAGTATTACTATTAATATTATTACCAGAACTGTAACTTCTGAGTTTGTGTATTTGTGCTTTTAAGATTTAGTTTGTGTAAATATGTTGGATGGATGAGATGAATTTTGGAATCTGAATCTCTTATTTAAAGCCTTCTATTTTGTCTGTGGACCGAATTTTAATTTCGTTGCTTTCGCAAAATGGAAGAGGTTTGTCAATGTTAATTTCCTAGACGTCCCAGTGTGCTTTCTCTTGATACCAGGGACTGCGACTGATTGATAGAATTTGACTATCCGGCAAAGCCATAATATATTATATCATTTTGTAATAAATCGGCTTGTTGGATGAGTCTTGTAAATTTAAAACGCTTGAATCTTTACTGTACTGACAATTTACTAAAAAGATTATTCGAAATTAAAAATTAATTATCGAGCTAATAATGTTGGCGTTGACGATTTGTAAGTGCTCTGTAGTAAATTACAAATGGTCGATTACAAATTACAAAGTTAACGAAATCACAAATCGTCTCAAGTCTTCTTAACGCGTTCTAAATTTGTATTTGTAATTCAGAAATCAAATTTAATGAACTGTTGTGCAGTTTTATGAACTCAAATAATTTTCATGTCATGTTTTATACGTTTTGAATATTATAATAGTAGATGTTCGTATGCATGGTATATTTGTGTCAAGAATTTGAGCTCAAGCAAAAGATTGGCACAAAGAAATTAATTGTATTTATATTCTTTCCCTAATTAAAAGAGAAAAAACTTTTTGAAGTTTTAAAAATATGGATAAAATATCTACATAAGGTAACATTCTGCAGAACTTTACAAACCGAAACTCCTAATACTAAACTACCTTTTTGACCTCTTTGTTCGGACAAGTCAAAGATAGGATGTTAAAATAATAATATTAATATCAAGAGTATTAATTTCATGAAGCATAATATATATATTCATAATAAAAATTACCTACTACTGTGTATCTCTTGTTAGAGTAAATCCTTTTTATTCTAGTAATTAATAATTAACTTAGATATACCGGTAATCTGCGCATACTTTTAAGGATATTGCCGATATTATATTATGTACCTCATTATTGTATAATTAGTGAATGGTGTAATTTTTAATAATATTATAAGAAAGTGGAAGCAGCTCTAAACTTTATTTTATTGCGTACGATTTGTATTCACGACAAGAGCTAATTGATAACTTTTAACTGTCTCTCTCTTGCCATATAGTCAACAGGTTAAATTGGGTTTGAAAAATGGTCGTTTGCGATATTACGCTTAGCTTCGAATTATTTTGTAAGGTTTTAAAATGTACAAGACTATACAAAAATAGAATTGTCGCTAAATCTGGTTAAAATATTAAGCGTAAGTAATAAAGATTTTCTGAAAATTGTAATAAATCTGAAGGCTGTCTTACAATAAGGGAATGAAAGGCAGACGCTACAGACCCTTATCGTCGTCCCAAATCGTAAGATTGTTAAAATTAAACCTCTCTATCCTTGATCTGCTTTGATTCAGGAATAAAATATTATATTACACACACTAAATTATACTATATATTCATTGGATTATTCGGTGGCGTTGCATTCAAACCCCATTAAACAACTTGCGTTTGGCTATAATCGTATCGTAATTAACTATTGTTCGCCAAAGTTTTAATCCCTGGCTCCTTGGCGAAGTAATTTGAATTGAACTTTGGTACGCGTTTGTACCATACTTCTTAGTTTTTAATACAAGCGAAACTTTTAATTGCATGGAAATTCGAATTGGGTCTTGGCTTGATACTCTTGATCGTACAAGGACGCGCTGTATAAAGTCGTGCTCCAGCAGACCTAGATAATTTAATCGGAGCTTTACAAGGCAAGGCAATACTTATGGGACATATTTTTACCCAAGCACCCCGTATCCTTTCGATATCAATAAGCCCCACCCCACCTATCTTACAATGTTAATAACCCCCCCCCCCCCCTATACTGTAGTAAAAAAACATAATCCAATGGCAATGGTACTGATTTTGAACAATTTCTAAAGGGAACGAAGGAAGGGAAAGGTGTAGTAACGCATGTTTCCATAATTATTTTAAAAAAATTTACTAAATGTCGATAATTAAGCTGATTATTCCTTGCATTCAGCGGCGTCGATTGCGGCGGAAAGGGAATTGGAAGCCGACGAAGCCAGAGCCCATGGATTAGAAACAGCATCATCTAAAAAGATCGCCCTTCCTAATGACTGACATCTTTAACTGACTTGGTCATATGCAAATCAATGACATAGGTTCTCTTTGATATCTGAATTCTGAACAGTCCTACGCCTACGACCTTGTAGACTTTCTCCAAGAATGAAATACAATGACAAGGAGAACGAATCATTGTGAAAAACGACGGGAGTTATAACTTGTCATAAAATTGTCAGTAAATTTGATTTGTAATTTGTACTATAACTTTGTGGAACCCATAAATTCTCAGTTTATCCAAGCAATTAAAATTTTCAGCATAGATCATAGATTCTGTTAAAATATAAACAGAGGGACGGCAGATAAAGCTCATGTGTCTTGAAACCGCATGACAATGGTATACAGCATAAGGGCATTTTTGGAAAGGCGATAAAAATGTGCAAACTCCATGCAAAATTCTTGCGAGCTATTGATAGTAAAAATTAAAAATCTCGTCGAGATTGGGAGGGGCAAAGTAGGACAATTCCTATCGCTGTTCCACGAATGCATTCCAAAGAGCAGAAGTGTACACCTGTACACATAATAGTTTGGACGTCTGAAAATGAATGTACATTAAATTATAGTTTATAGTCGACCTCTGAGTATATGCTTCAAGAATCATTTGATTCGAATTGATGTGGGTGATTAAGGTTAATTTTAATGGCACATGGAAGTTAGTGACTGCTGGGGGGATGAATCGGATGCACGGAGTACGACGTACGACCCTGTTGTTAATGTGGCATGCCATGCTGTTCTAGCTTCCTGGTGGAATCATTCGAGTCATTTGAAGCAAGACGAAGACACTGACTCACGGACACAGATTGCAGATTGCATTTTGAAGATCTTGGTTGAGCCAACCGGTCACACAATTTCATCATCATTGTTTCTCTTTTTTAATAATAATATATAGTAACAATCGGTAAGTATTTAGCCATCCACATTCTCAATCTGTCAGTTTGTGTACGGCGTAGTTTTTTCTCAGCTTCTCAATTTCTCATTCATATTATTCTCATTCTGCATTCGTCAAACAAAACAAATCGAACGCTATTTTGTATTATTTGCAACATCACATTCACGATTTGCGATTCACTACACACGATCAACGATTCCATTTTTTCCACGAATCTCAGTCTTGATTTTGTATTTCAATTTTCAATTACAATTTACACAGGCTGAGACCTGAAACTGAACCTTATATCCTGAAGATAAGGTCAAAGGTACAAGTAATAAATATTTAAATAATATGATTGATATTTGAGATTGATGATCATATGATATGATCATTCATGATAATATCAATAGTCAATGATTATGGATTAGATTGAAAGTGTATAATTTATATTCTGATTTCTGATCTCTGTCTGACTGAATTCACTGAATGCATGAATGAATTCATTAACTCCAAACTCTTGTCTTGAAATGTTCATGTATTATGTAAATTGCATATTTGATATTGTACTTCATTGAATGTTTTTTACTGCTTTTATTGATTCGAAATGAAACTTCTTCATATTAACCCTCAATTGCAATCAATCTCGTTTGTCATTATTATCGTTTATATCACATTTTCTTTGTACCTTGCAGGTCAAGTCAGTTCACTAGAACATAGGAAGAGCCATCATGGCTGAAGTTAGCGACCAGATGGACAACCTCGCCCTTAGTAAGTTGACGAATTTCATATTGTTCATAAGTATTGCATATAAATAAGCCCGTATGACATGTCCAATGTCACATTCATATGTCGCCAGTCACCATCCACCATCTTTTTTGGTAATCTGACACTGACTTCATTTCATTTTATACTTTCCACATTCAAAATTTAAATGCCAATGCACGTAGGGCCGTACATATTATTAAAAAGATTCAGAGATATGAAGAGAGAGTCCAGAGTCCATCCTTGTCGTCTATCTAGGGTGCTATGTTTTAGCATGTAAGTGTGTTTTCATCTTTTTAAATATTTTTATTATTTTAAAGGCGATAAGAAAGTGTACACATCCGAGAAACGAGGTAAGGATGATGCAGGTGATGGATCTGAAGGTAACCCGTACAAGACAATACTTCAAGCACTTAAAGTTGCTGAAAAGGAGCCTTGGCCAACAATCTTTGTTGATTCGAAAGAAGAAGGAAAGGTATAAAAATAAACGTCTGTTCTGTTATTTTTTGTTCTTGATTGTACATTAATATATTACACAATATTTGTTGGGCTGAAAGCCAGTAATACCTAACTAACAGCACTGTTACATTATAGGTATATGATTTGGTCGCAAAGTCTCAATTGAAGAAGATTATGAAGATTTTTGTTCGAGATCAACATAAAGTAGCAGGAGCAGCTACTCGAGAAAAAGAGGATGCGGATGTGCGAAATAAAAACTTGGAGGATGCGAAAAAGATAGTTATTGAACAAGATAAAGCGCTTCCAGAAGCACTTCGAATCAAAATTCGAGACGGTTCTGTCAACAAAGAAAAGCGTGTCAAGGTTTTTGGTTGGGTACATCGACTTCGTAGGCAAGGTATGAATTGGGCAAAATAATGAAACTTTATGTTAGTCAATTGTTGAGCATTTATAAATTATTAATGATTCGATTTTATTTCTATGTTTCTCCTAATAACAGGAAAGGCGCTGATGTTTATTACCTTGAGGGATGGTTCGGGATATCTTCAGTGCGTTCTCACAGACAAATTATGTCAGACTTACCATGGTGTACTTCTTTCTACTGAATCGGCGGTTGTTCTTTTTGGAACGTTAGCTGCCGTTCCTGAAGGCCATTCCGTAAGCTTTAGACTTTTTTTTTGTGCCATATTCGACATCGTTTATTATTCGCAGTATTAGAGAATCGGCGTTAACAATTTAAACTGTTTTTTTTATTACAGGCTCCTGGAGGCGTAGAGATGAAAGTGGACTACTGGGAAGTTGTCGGACTGGCACCTCCTGGTGGAGCCGATTCGATTTTGAACGAAGAGGCACACCCAGATGTTCAGCTTGATCAGCGTCACATTATGATTCGAGGAGAAAACGTATGCTAACCGATGTTATTTATAACATTATAACATAATAACAAATAATGATTTCATTTTTGGCTGCCTAAATACCTACTTGATTTTGTTTTGTTTAGACCTGCAAAGTTCTGAGGGTTCGATCAGCTCTTATGCAAGCTTTCCGTGACCACTACTTAGCTCGTGGGTACTGTGAGGTCACTCCGCCTACCCTTGTCCAAACTCAAGTAGAAGGAGGCTCAACGTTGTTTAAAATGGATTTCTTTGGAGAGGAAGCTTTTTTGACGCAAAGTTCGCAACTCTATTTGGAGACATGCATTCCCTCACTTGGAGATGTCTTCTGCGTGGCCCAGAGTTATCGAGCTGAACAGAGCCGTACTCGACGTCATTTGGCTGAATACACTCACATTGAAGCGGAATGTCCGTTCATAACATTTGAAGATCTTCTCAATCGTCTAGAGGATCTCATTTGTGACGTTGTAGAGAGAGTGCTGGAGAAATGTGGTGATCTTGTCAAGGAACTTAACCCAGTAGGTTCTCAAGTTTATATATCCGAAAATCCACGAATGCACTATTTTTTAAGTAGTTAAGTTTTCAATTGCCTACTCCAATCAAAGGCTTGCAAGTCATTTTCAATGGACTTATGAGTAACAGATGGAGATATATCAAATACCAGAAAATTCCATCTTCTATCGCTGTAATAGTGATGGTAGTTCCAATTTTCCTGACAGATTCAATAATAAACACTGCTGCCATACGGATGTCATGGTTGAAACTATAATAATCAGCTATGAATGTAAAATTCTGTGTTCTAGGAGTTTAAAGTGCCCAAGCGACCTTTTAAGAGGATGAACTACTCAGATGGAGTTAAATGGCTGAAAGACAACGATGTAAAGAAAGAAGATGGGAGTTTCTACGAATTTGGAGAAGTAAGCCAGACAATTTGTATCAAATTCATTCTCATCAAATGTAAAATACCTGCTGCAAGGGGCTTAAAACTTATAACACATTTCATATTAGGATATTCCGGAAATGCCTGAGAGGAAGATGACAGACGCTATGAACGAGCCAATTCTATTCTGTCGTTTCCCAGCACCGATTAAAGCGTTTTATATGTCTAGATGCCCTGAAGATAAAGGATTAACTGAATCTGTACGGTTTTTTACTTCTACAACCAATGTTTAGTTATTAAGATGCGAGTGGAAATGGGCAATTCATATCTAATAATGTTTTCATCTTTTAGGTTGATGTGTTGTTACCCAACGTTGGAGAGATTGTTGGTGGATCTATGCGTATCTCAGATTACGATGAAATGATTGCAGCATATAAAACCGCGGGTATCGACCCTGGCCCGTACTATTGGTACACCGACCAGGTAGGTTACAATTTTATAAATTACTGATTAGGAATACTACAAATAAACTTATTTCTAACTAACTTCACTTGTTTCACAGAGGAAATTCGGTACAACGCCTCACGGGGGATATGGACTTGGACTCGAAAGGTTCCTATGTTGGCTACTCAATAGATATCACATTCGAGAGGCTTGCCTGTATCCACGTTTCATGGATCGATGCACTCCATAAAATAACGTACATTTTATAATCTACTTCCATTTTTCGATTACCAAAATTTATACCAATATTAATGTCGTGAACTTTTCCTGTTCCTGGTTGGTTTACATTCTGTAATATTATATCATTACCGGTTATTTATTATTAATGAAATGGCTTTGTTGTATTAAATTAAATGTTCCGAATCAATAAATCAAAATCGTTACAAGGGACAAGTTTTACGTCAATAAATTCTTTATTCAGAAAACTATGATCAAAAACGAGGTATTCAGTCATCAATAATGCATTTAGAAACATCTCTATATAGAATAAAAGTAAGTCTATTATCAAATTATAGTATTCTTCTCTTCCAGCAGTAAAATAATGAAAGGCCAACATGCCACATCCACATTTGAAACTTAGAAAATAAACTCCACCATCAAGAGTTCCTACTCCACCACTCATCATAGTATCAGACATCGCTTATTTCCTACAAATACATAGTTCAAGTAAATGAATAAACTGAAATAGGTAATATTTATTGACAACTTCACATTCATACAGGAACAGGACTGACAAGTCGTAAGCAATAAATATTGATTAATAGATATAAATTCAGTCAATAAGCCAAGTACAGTAACAAAGGTAATGATACTTAATTTAAATAGAAAGTCACAGACTAAAAGCAAGAAAGTGTACTTCGGCATTAAAGTCAGTCATTCGGTTATTACACCCACATGCTTTAATTTAGGCGAGTGAAGACTTAGATGAAGTGGAAGTTCGCCCTCCCAAAGTAATACGCTCCACTCTAATTCTCTTTCCCTCAGGTACTACGGGTCCTTCAGGATTGAGAACTGGAGGAGATTCGGCTTGTCGTTTCGAAGACCCAGATTGGGAACCAACGGGACCGTCCCTAAAGAGTTCAGGATACAGATTACAGACCAAGCCCGAGTTAAAGATTAATGTCGCCACTATGAAATGATAGTCACACACACAAATATAAACTAGGAATAATAAGGTAAGGACAGGGTTGGGATAAGTGATCGCAAAAAAAGCAAAGGAACAAAATAAAATGAAGAGGTGGCAAATAATATGATCAATTACAGCAGATTGAAAATGACTTCTGGCACAGCATATTCAAAGACTCCATTATTTTCTTTGACTGGGTGAACTTGGAACTGGAAGTTCACATCTGCTTGTCGATTCTTCACGGTAACCCAAGTTTCCTTTTCCACGGCCGAAGCTCCTTGTCGTCCCTGCTTAAGTAACAATTCAGATTCATAGGTAATCAAAACTTTGACAACAGTTTCATAGTCATCTGTAAAATATCAAACTCACCAGTGTCATTTCGGATGAGATATACCATTCGTTAGGGCGAATAGTAATGGGCATCTTGAACTTAACAGAGAATCTGTCCTTTCCCTCTGGGGCAATGCTAATTTCCGTGTATGAAGTCGCGTAACTCATTCCCTTCTTAGAGTTGTACAGGTACAAAGAAGTCGGAGCGTACCCAATCTTATTGGGGTCTAACCCAGAGAATGAGAATCCAAGAATAGAAACCGTTCGATCAGCCATCAAACTAAATACAACAAATATTTTCATTGTTAGTACCGCTAAATCTGGATAACTGTACTTGCAAACATGTAATTTTAAAGTTAAAAACTGTACCTCAAATTACAAAGTGAAATCCTTTCCTTAACCAAAACAGTTCGGATCTTGCGCTCCTTTGCAATAAAGGAGAGTCTGTAAGCATTTGCTCTGAAAAATAAGAAAATGTTTAATTGTAACATCCTTTTTTCAAGTCGGATATTCTAAACCGTAGTATTTAAACCTCAATGGAATACCTTTCAGATGGAGGAAGAGAGTAATAGACTAATACTCCGACCATTTCCTTGTCACTAAGTAATTCGGTAGGGGCGACGTGAAGTGAGAAGTCTTTGACGGACATCAACGGGAATCGAACCAACGGAATTGCACGACTCAACATTTCACGCAAATTTTCTGGATTTTTTGGCAAACTCTGTTTTTCCAGTTCGCTTGATCCCCATCTAAAATGTTTGTAAACGACATACAAAAATATAAAATCTGATGTGAATTTGAGAGTAGTGTAATTTCCATCTGATGTAAACAAAAAGTTTACCTTAAAATATTCTGCCACAGTTCCGTTTCTCCAACATTGAGCTCATCTTGCTCAAGGAGTGTGCAGAGGTTGTTGTAGGATATGTTTAAGAAATCCATTTCCTTCACTACTGCAAAACCTCGTCTGTTAAATAAATTACATAAAAATTAGTCACGTGTCACATTAGAGTTAACTTGTATAGTTTAGCAGAGCCGGGAATAAATTGTACAAGTATTAATGGCAATAATTAAATCTAACCTGAGAATGTACGACCACGCGATATCAGCCAATGAATCGTCATTTAGAACCTTGGCGGCTTGGTAGATACTGACAGATGTGTTGTCTCCGACGCTGCTCTTCAATAATGAAACGCATTTGTCTCCCAAGAATGCGACGTCGTATGTCTTGGCGATGAAGAAGACGTTCATTACTTGTTCCACAGACACGTCGAAATTTTCAGTGTACAAAACCTAATAAATGCAAATTAATTACGTTAAGGAGTTATCAAATAATATTTTGGTATTATTATTGAAAGGGATATGTTATTTTTTAATCACCTTGAGGAAAGATCGAAACCCGGATGGGTTGAAGTTCATGATCTCGATAGGATCCTCAATGCTATCCCCCCGCTGTTGGAACATTTGCTCAAAAACAGATGACCAGAGCGAAAGAATGAACTTATGAGCAAAGACTTTCTCCCTATTTTCCCCAATGACGAAGGTGATATCACTATTATAGTGATTTTCATACATGCTCATGAGATTGAATTTGAGCCCTGCCATGGAATTTCTCCAATCTCCACCCGGAGGAGGAGTAACCATTCCACTGCCATTGAGAACGCTTTCCTTTGGTGGGTCTTCATTTTCCAAAGTGATCACCGTAGTTGGTTTCATATCTGGGAAGGAAGACCGACCAGTTTTAACCCGCTTCTTGGGTGGTTGGTTACTTTTTCGCTCTCGATCAAGGAAACCATGTGGCAGAAGTGGAATGGACGCTCGCTCAGATGCTGGAATACTATATTGAATCAACAGGCTGATCATCTCTTTGTCCGTAAGAATTTCTGTGGGTGCAACATGAACAGCAAAGTCCTTGGAGCTCATTAAGGGGAATCGGATGCTCTTAATAGTTCCTTTCAAAACAAATCGATGATTCTCTGGCGTTTGTTCTAATTCCTGTTTCTCACATTCTTTTTGTGCCCATCTGAGAAAAAAAGATTGTTATTACTTTCACTAATAAATACATATAGATATATATATATTGTTGGAAGCTACGATGTATTTCGAAGCATTTCGATTTTATCGAGTTCGAGTGTAAAAATCTTACCGGCAAATAGCCTGGAATAATTCCAGCTCTTCGACCTCAAAGTCATCCCGTTCCAACAAAAATGTGAGGTTATCGTGAGTGACCAGAAGGAAGTCGTCTTCCTGGACAACTGAGCTACCGTTCCTGAATAAAGACATAATTTATCATATTAGTAAGGCTAAATCTAATATGGAATAGCATACTTTTGACCAGAAAGTATTCCCATGTATGACGAGGACAGTTCGAAGTCAAGACAAAAGGTACCTTAAAATGTAGTTAAGAGACTCCTCAGCAAGTGTGTCTTCTTGGAGGAGCTTAGCAGCCTGATACATACTAACCGCAGTGGAGTCCTTGATTTCGCTTTTGAGTACCGAGACGCATTTGGCAGCCAACAGTGGAATTTCGAATCTCTTGGCAGCACACAGAACAGGCATCAAATCTTCAGCTGATACTTCAAATTCTTCAGTGTACAAGAACTAAAAGACAAACAATATGCATGATGTTCAATGAATGTTGGATGCGAATTCCATTCTTCACTCTGAATGTGAAATGTTGGGAATGTCAAATGCAGACAAACACAAAAGATGATCAATGATAAATAATTTCAGAATTTGAAACTCGCGTGTTAATAACCCATTTTACCTTAAGGAAGGATCTTAGAGCCGCAACATTCATCTCCGGGATTTCGACAGTGTCGGGCATCTCCTCAAAAACCTTCGACCAAAGAACCAGGAGGAATCGATGGGCAGGAACCGAGTCCTTGGCCTCACCGACCAGAAACGTCATGTCACTCATGATGGAGTTGTCGAGCATGTAGAAGAGGTGACCCTTGAGGTCCATCTTCGCGTTCCTCCATCCCCCGGCCCCCGTCTTCGATTCTGAGAACACTTTCTGCGTGTCGTCCAAGTCGGCGTCATTTTCGGGCTGTCCATTAGCCTCCATGGAGCTGGGAGCCGCCTCCATATCTTCCTCCATTTATTTGTCACAGGACAGAAGTAAAGTGATCTCGGGGGGTGGGGTCACCAAGTCAGTTATTATAAATTAAAGTACTTTTCAACGTTTCAGCTTTTAAAAATGACAAAAACAAGTTTGTTTCTGGAGAGAGAAGAAAGCAAGTGGCTTGTCTGCCTGAGAAGGAGTAAAAAATGTGAATGGGAAAGAGAGATTGGATGGCGTCCTTTGGATTTTAGCTGGTGGTGGTGGTGGTGGAGCAAGCCGGGCTGGATCTGCTTGGTTGTGTGAGCCGGTCTCGACTTGGTTATCTCCTTCTTTCTCTTTCTTTTCTGTTGTTGTATCCCTCCATCAAATCCTCCAATCCTGACCAAATGTTTTCTCGATCTCTGCCGAAGGGAACTCAACTTGGCAGAGAGGACACGGCAGAGGTCCTGCATAATCAACTCCAAACAAGTAGCTACATTTTTCTGATCTCGTCGATTCTAAATATTCTAATTCACATATATGGGGTACTCTGACATTTCCAAGATTCCAAGTAATCAAATCGAAAGGAAAGTGATTTATTTATCTGCATACGAATTCCTAATTGTCTAAAAGCACTAAATTATGATGAGGTCTAATAGCGTAATGCGTATGAATGAAGAATGCAAGCCAGAGAATCGAGTTAGATACAAGCGTTTGGGGTCAGCGTTTACGATATTTATGTACATTCTCTTTTTTTTTTTTTAGTTTTCATGAACAATGAATTCAAGGAAATAAACAAATGCATTTTTTTAGAGAATATGAGACGCATATATGGACTGGAGTTTTAATTTTTTTTATGATCCTCCTGGGTTATTGTCTGAATACTCTGAAGCATTCTCATCCTATTTCCTATCTCCTATCCGTTCATATTGGACGTTCAGTTTTCAGTACTGTCTTTGCGTGACCCGAATTACAGCCTTTAGTCTAAAACTTTTAGAGTGTACATATCACATTGACTACATGTGGAGAAGGCTGAAATGTCCCTTCTTTTGGAAGATATGTTTCCTCGATAATCCCGACTGTCTGAAGTCTGAAGTAAAATCCTATTTTTTAGAAGCACTTGCACACACGTGGATTTTAAATATGAAATATAAATACCATGTTTTTTCTAGACCACAGGATGACGAAGGGTCAAATGAATTTCAGTCCGTAATCCCAATTAGCAATTGCACCCGTTGGCCGTCGCCCTCGTGCTTATACATTATGGTTTTTTGTTAGCCTAAAAATGTTGGAGGTGTGTCCCCTGGACTAAAGTCATAAAAGGATTAAAAAACCGGCCATATAACGAAAAAGCGTAGTCCAAAAGACGAAAGACCAATGAAGTCCGAAAAATTATAAATACATGTTATCGCGTCGACCCTATAATTCCTTGGTTGAAATATTATAAGGTTTGCAGCATAGCGTTACAATACCTATTTAATTTTAATAATTTTCGTTGGTTTTCTACGTATATCTGTATAATAATCATAGAAGTAAATAGATGGGATACGAGTCTATGATAATATAATTAAAATTATAAAGACAAAAATGTGAGAGTAAAATTCACAATTTCAAAGCTAGTCAGCCTCTACCATGATAAATTGGATTTGATTCATCATATGCTTATCTATCCAATGTTTGATAATTATGAATTAGATTCATTCTAGCCCTTTTTCTAATTGTCATAAAATGTTTAAAATTATTCTCTCGTAAACTCGTAAAGTTCTGTATAAACATTTGGGGGACTAAATCATGGAATGCATGGCTTCTAAAAAAAATACGTTTGGGAAGTGGGAATTGAATCTTGATAGAACCAACACCAAATCTCATCTCAGCTCCGTGCATGCAGTTTAGTCGGCTACTATTTTGGTTTGATTGAATTGAATCATTTGCATTGAATGATTTGAATCCCGTCATCCCGTGTAAATTTAAAGATCCGTATGGTCCTTATTCTTGCATCACTGTTTCCGGCGATACCGGTTTTACCTCTTGCAATCTCTTATATTTGTAGAACTTCGATATTTTCAAAAACTATCCCATTCTCATTCAAGATTTCGATTATTTCGAAAATAGTCAGCAATACCGGAGGAAATATCTTTCAGTTGCAGTCGAAAATGTCGGAATCGCGTGTGGACCGACTTGAGAGAAATGCTCAAACTGCCGAAAATCTTATTGCCGAGATTTATTCGAAGGTAATTTGTAATTAAAGTAAAGTAATGCCAAATGCATTTAATTATCTGATTTGAGTAAAACATTTTTATTTGTATGTGTTATCTTACGGCATATGACACATGCCCATGTGTATTGACGTTGGTCAGGGCAGGGATAGTTAAGTACGTCTTTGTTCGTCCTGTACGTCTTGGAATTCCTTCCAATCCAATGCATGTATATTTTATTCATAAAATATATTCAATATTACAGTTGTCCGACATTGAGAAGAATAGCAAAAATGTGACATCAACATCACCTGAACTGACCAGATTACGAGAGGAGAATGAAGCCCTCCGTGCCGAAGTCGCGAAATGGAAGGAGCTGCTTATCATCCGAGAGATTCGCAACGGCGGAAACCCCGTCTTGAGGGACCCCACTGTATGTTTAACAATATTTAAGAAATATTGTCATAAATGAAACTTGAATGGATGAATTAACTTTATCTCGTTATGTCGTATTTTCTAAATTGTGTAAAGAACGTCGGAAAAGCTGTTAAAAAATGTCAAAGTGTCGGAGGAACCCCAATCACTGCCACTGAATCAGCATCAGCAACATCTCAAAAAATATCCGTAGCCCCGACTCCGGCATCGAAGTCGGCGTCGAAGCCTAATGCTTCTTCAGTTAAAACCGAAGCTAATGACAGACCTACTACAACTGAGCATCCGAAGAAGGATGCCAAAAAAGCGAAGGAAAATAAACCGAAGGTTGCGGATCAAAACGCTGCTAGTCCCCCAGGAGAGGAGATTGATGTTAGCAAGTTGGACTTCCGGATTGGTAAAATTACAGAATGTGACCGTCATCCGGATGCAGATGCGCTTTATGTAGAGAAAATAGATCTTGGGGAAGATAAACCTAGGACGATTATTAGTGGGCTGGTAATTTACAAGATTTTAAATTTTAATGGAAAAATGTTGAGCAAAAAGAACTACAGAATAAATAAGGAATTTTCATATTTATTTTATTTCTTAGGTTAAACATGTGCCAATCGAGGAGATGCGAAACCGAATGGTTGTAGTCCTGGCTAACTTGAAGCCTGCCAAAATGCGTGGAATTTTATCCGAAGGGATGGTAATGTGTGCAAGCAGCCCTGAAAAAGTCGAGATTCTTATCCCTCCCACTGGTTCGGCACCAGGTGACCTTGTGCAAGTGGAAGGGTTCCCTCGAAATCCTGAACCCGTTATGAATCCCAAGAAAAAGATTTTTGAAACTGTTCAAGTCGACCTTAAAACCAATGACAAAAAGGAAGCGACATATAAAGGAAACTTATGGGTCGTCCCAGGAAAAGGTGTTATCGTCACTAAAACTTTGACTAATACTATGATCAAATAATCTAGCTAATCCGTTTTGGTAAAAGTTAAACAATTATATACCAAAATTGAAATTAAGTCGAATAAGTATGAGCCTTAACATTAAAATGTAAACGGAAAGTATCGAATAAATCTGGATTTGTTGTTAATTCAATTAAAGTCCTTCAAAAAATATAGGTTAATACTGGTCTTATAGGGATGGAGTATCATACATTTACATTCATACTCTTACTTTTTCATACAAGATTTGTTAATTACGGTTCGGGAATTGTGATAGTAAAAAAGCTATTCTTCGTTTTCTAAAATAGATCAAAATGACGAAGTGTGTATGACGTGTGTGTAAATAATTCAACCTAAAATTAAAAAACGCGATCTACTTATGAAAAGAAGAATGCATGACATTCGCCGTCTCATTGTCTTAAAGTCTATTTTTGCAAACGTTCGTCTAAAAAAATTGAATCTTTATCTGAGCCCAAAAGAGATGTAAGGAACCATGAAGGGTAAGTAAGTACAACAGTGAGTCAACTTTTATCAATTAAATATAATAAGCACACTTGGCTACTTCAGAAAATGAGACCCATCGGCCATAGCCGTCATCTACAATTCCTGTGCAAAGCGTCATGAAATGACCATAGCATCTGCGTCCCTCAAATGCGCGTCCATTTTTGGGATATCATTTGTTGTAGCGAGACCATCGTTAAAACATCAGAAACAATTCGTCGAGATCAAGGAATATACCGCAGATGAATTGAGAATTCTTTCCTTGGCAAGATAATCATTTCAGCCTGTGAAAGCTTTTCAAAGTTTGCACAGTCAACAGTAGTTAGCAAAGGAACAATCGAGTTTTTGATACTAATTATACTTCAAAACTCATTGTCAGTCCATCTGTTAAATATTATTATTATTACGTCTTAGCATTATCAGACCGTGAACTTAATGGGACTAAACTAAGCAACTAAATGCCGGAGTTCTATTGTAATAATAAACTTTGTCTTATTCACTATTCTTATTATGCTGTCGAGATGCATATGTTACTTTCAATCGTAATCCATTGTGGTACTGTCATCACTTGTTGACGGGTTGACAGATATTTTTGTCAAAGTTGGCAAAAGTTAGAATGACATGACTGTTCATTAAGTCGTAAGAATTTACCGGAGGAAGTTATATTGAGTAAGAATCCATATGAAAGCGTATCAATGTATTTCAAACCTTGGATGATTCAGTTACGTGGATATGCGTGGATATATTGAATAGGACGTCTAAAACTGACTAACACAATGAATGCATATGTAAGAATTTGTGTAGGGATAAACAAAGACGTACTCGGTACTCTAACACCTCAATATAATAATGTATAAAAAAGCAATTACTGAAAAACATTTAATTGATGGGATGATAAGCAACAAAAATGATGAAATCGATCTTCAATAAGTGGATATGTCTATAAAGATTAAAATAAGTTTGAATTACAAAGGAGCTTTACCAATAATTCTGTTTCAATGAAATTGAATACACTTATTATCTCATTTTGAAGGATCAAATTATACGCTAAGATCGGATGGATTAGATGGAAGGTGCGTTTTTGTGTTGCAGCGGATTTGGGAGTTTTTCCAGTGACTATGTATGCTTTTCCTGTCTACTTTGTTTCTTATTTTGTAAAGTTGCAACTATTAGTACTAATAACTTGTCGCCGGAAATAAGTAGTTAACCAAGGACTTCCTTAGTGTACAATGCATCAAATTCATTCTTTTTTAGATTGGGAAGTTGGTATTTACACAGGAGAGATTCTGCAAATATTCGCTACCCATTTTTTAAGCTAAATTCTCTGATTAAATCTACTGCCAAGGTGGTTATATGTTACTGATGTACGTAGCTGAACGATTACGAATGAATTCCAAATCACCTATTCAATTAAACTTTACTTGAATCTTTACTTGAAAATTGGATGGCGTCTAATCGTGTTGAAAAATCTTTAAATTTTGAAAAGTCAAGAAAACATTATGTGCTATAAGTCCAATCGGTCCGCAAGTAAAGAGACCAATATTTTATGCAGATAATGAAGAGAAATAGAAGAAGCCAACCAAAACAAAATTAATTCAATAAATTCGCTGCAAAATAATCAAGAGATGTTTTCTTCTTTCACTAATGAGAATGACTCATTATTATTCTATATATAGTTTTAATTTTTAAAGATGTTACAGAATCTGCAAGCAGTATAAGACATTGCACTTTTGGTTAGCAGTTAAAGCTCTCATAAATCACCTACTAGACGTAAAAATAGAGATCTAGTCTTTCATCTTAGCGTGTACAAGTAAAACAACACTTTAAAACCTCTAATCCTACATATACATTGAAATAACAATGCAAGATCTGGCTCGGGTGTTCTTGCCTACCTAAAGGCTTTATGGCAAAGATTTGCAAATTATTTTGCACACTGATGGAGATTCGTGTAGAAGATCTAGGCAAACTCAAGTTCAGTTTAAACAGTGTAAAAAAGGATCTTGTCAAGATTGGATTGTACCATTAAACGTATTCTTCACTCATAAGTAAAAAAGTTAATTAGTTTTTATATTCCTCACCGGCAGGTGTTCGACTTTAGTTGCGAAAATCTCCCAAAATCCTATAAATAGTGTTTAAAAAGTTTTTAAAAATGTCGAAATGTCATCTAATAAAATATAATTTTTAATAGGTGGTGACAGTTTTTTTTTTCAACGATTCGGGTGTCAAGAAATTTCTGGAATTTTGAAACCGGTCTTTTAATTATATTAAATTGTGCTAAAGATGAATTTTCAGGCAACTATTCCTAAGACAGTTCCTCAACCACAATACAATACTTTGAAAAGTTCTCGAAAATTAAAAATCCATCTACGATCGTAGTTTTAAGACTATTAGGACGAGCAGCTTAAAACTGAAGTGTTTTTGACTAGATATCAAATGACGTACATAATTGTTGGTAAGTATAAATAGTCCATAAATATATATTTGACTATGAATAAAATGATATTTGAAAGAATTCAAACTAGAAAATTATATCAACGGTTTCGAAACCAGGTGTAACCCAGGTGAGATTTTTACATTTGCAAGTGTTTACCAGTTCAGTTTTATCTGGTAAATCAAAATGAATTTCGTTGGACAATACAATTTTTAAGCTTAAATTAATCTACTCTATATGAGTTTATTAGTTCATTGTATCGATCTCCAATAACTTTTCATACACAAATACAAATTTAGTATCATTGCAAATCGACTAAGAATTTTTTCAAACTTGTTAAACTCTATATCCCACATTTAAAGTTTAATAGCAATTAAGAAGATGAGAGCAGTAATTTATTTTACGCATCCACATACCTAAAAATCTATATAGCGAACAGATATCACATAAATGTCACATTTCATATACAGTTTCACAACTTCTATTCCAACAATAAAATGACAAGAGAAATCTCCTAGATAATGGTACACAAATAAAAGACTTATGGGACTCTAAAAATAGCCATGAATTATGTGCATAATTTCTTATCCAAAAAACTGTTTACTATTAAGCGACATTGCACATTGACTTCGGTGGTGAAAGGGATTCGTATTTTTACAATCTCTACGTCCAATTGTGCCAATCTTTTATATAGCTATCCCAGATTTAATATCTTAGGAACATTTTACTAAGAAGGTTGAGATTTGAGTCAAGTAAAAGTTTATGAAGATGATTTATCTTCGATTCGATGATTGGAAATGGCATGACATGTAATTCATGTAACAGGCATGAAAAAAGAATGATGATTTATTCTGCAGATATTCGATCTCGATTTCTGTTTAGATTTGATTTGAAATTTTGCAACATGAGCATAGCATATTATCATCTTCATAAAGGCAGACTAGACTGTCACCAAAACCCATGCCAAATGTCAATACAAATCTAAAATTGAACACTTTTCATCCTCAGTTCATAGTTGGAACCCACTAATGCAATGCACTAAACCTAATCCTAATTTGGAATGGCAGGGACAAAAGGGGTTATGAGGTCAAAGAGTAAGTTAAAATTATTTTAAAGACGAGACAAATTATTCATCACACGTTTTTAAATAACTTTTCCCAGGATTTCATTTTTTAACACGAATTGCATGAACTTGAGATTAACTCTTTTTTTGTGAGGAAGACAAAAAAATCAAAATGTGACTTATGGTACATGAGCAGCATCATTTTTCCACACACTAAATGATTTAGACTTATAATTTAATGAGTGCAAGAGGATGATATCCTATATAAAACAATTTTGTAAACCTTAATACTACACGGAAAGGGTGGAGAGTTTCACTTTCATGATGTTTACTTCTGACTTTACCTTAATTATCCTTAATCTCTTTTAAAGAGTTTTTTTAATATCAAAATTATGGGCTTAAATATGACAGCTTGAACTTGAAGTTCCGTCAGTTCCTTCCTTTTGAAATTGAAACCGGTCTCATTTTTCATTTGAATTGATATATGTTATTATATAGCTCCTTTAGCATTTCATATCGAATACTCAACATACCTGCATACCAGTCCAAATAACCCTGAGAAGTAGCTCATTAATAGGTTCAGGCATTTATTAATCTAGGATATACAAATGGCAGCATTTTTGTAAAAATAGTAAAAAAATAATAACAGGAAAGAGTGAATCTCATTATTACCTTGAACCTTAATTAGCAAAAGGACGGTGTTATTTTAAGTTTAATCTTGAGTAAAGGATGAGAAGTAAAGAAAGTGAGTGACCGAATCTCAAACTAAATGCTATTTCATGTTGTTCTATATAGGTAAGGGTGATGATATCGTAGATTACAAATGGGTTCTATATTATTAGGACTCAGGTTTAGAACTTACCTGCGGCTTTATGGGCTTTTAAAAGAGGCTTGCAATTTTAAAAAGTTAATCGCTTCGTAATTTACATGTTCTTTGCTAATATTTAAGAGCTTTCTATCTTGTTTCCTACTTCACAGTCTAAACTCAACCGTTATACCTGACTGAACTCGGAGTGTTTCAAAATTTTAAAGAATCGTTTTAATTAAAAAGGAACTTTTCAGATTCCATGTTTTTGCTATAAATTTGCATGTAGTACGGTTTTGTGAACGGATGGATTTTTTTGTTCATCTCAATATTTTAAAATATTTAAAACTTCGGTTTATATTTAATCCGTAGAATATTGGTGCAGATCGGATTGTTTGTGACTATAAGATTACGCGTGTGCAATTTGGGATAACTATCTTAAGTTTATTCAGAGATTTGTTAATTGTGCAAATTTAGTGAGCTCGTAAAATAATTGAAACTGTTGTTTAACCCAAATAAGCATTCCGATTTCGGAAACTAAACGGCTTTCCGCTTTAGAGTTTCAATAGTCAATGATTTGATATCACAAAGGCCTTGAATTGAATATTGTCATGAAATACCAAAATACTGGAGTCTTTGTAACGCTGAGATTTGCAGGTT